>CM057346.1:14223582-15423582 GCA_030015575.1 Agapanthus africanus
GTGTGATTGCGCGCCTGAAGCTACCCCGACACGTCGCGATACGCAGAAAACCCCAAACCCACACACGTATCACACGTGTCGCGAAGGTTTAAAAAATATGAGAAATAGGGTAATTGATCCCAGATTTTTCTACAGAAAGAATTTAACAAAATTGCACATACCAAAAGTCTTCACATAGCAGCAGACACCTACCACACAAACCCCAACCCCCAGGTCCCCATCTGGCCGCAATTTGCGGCCAGAACGAATTTTCCGGCGGCCCGACTTGGGAGTTGGGCTCCCGGGCTTCGTGTGTGTACTCTATACCTATTATGTATGCTCCAGTAAATACAGTTTTATTCTGAAGCTAACGGGGTACAAGCAGATTACACAGAACCAAAAACCTAGTTAAAAACGCCATTTTAACACTAAATCGATACTTAAAGGTATTTTAGTGAAACTTGGAGCAATTCTTGAGTTAAAACAGCATCAATGACACATCACTAAGCTAAGCAAGCCATAAAAACATAATTTTAACAAAAACTTCACTAATATCCCCTCATTAGCACCAAAAATGCATCAAATACGATATTTAGCTAAAAATACTACAAGTTATGAAATAGGATGCTAAGTGTGAGTTAATTACTTTCCAAAGGGTCCTAGGGAACTCAAAATTTCAGCTTTAGCCCTCAAGTGCACTGACTTGCCATTAAACTCCCCCAAAAAGCCATTAAACCAAGGTTTTGAGTGAAGGAATGAGAGGTTTTGGGTAGGGTTTTGTGTAAGAACTCAAAGAGAAGTGAAAGATGAAGAAGAGGTGATGAAAATGTTGCTTTTGCTGCTGCCTCTCTGCAGGAATTCTGAAAATGAGAGGGAGAGAAAAGAGAGAGAGAGAGAATGGTCAAAAGTCCACCAATCTCACCTAACCACCATACCTCCCCTTTCCTTAATTAAATTTGAATTTTAAAGGGCTTTAAAATGATTTGGGGGGGAGGGGGGAAATAAGCCATGCAAGATAAGAAAATAAATGGTTAACATGGCAACACTTTTTAACCTAAGTCACAAAAGTGTGATAAGTGTGCATGTGTATACTAACACAAAAATTTCCAATTAGGGTAAACACGACTAAAATATACTTAATAAACCCTATATATATATATATATATATATATATATATATATATAAACACCTCTCATTACAATTAGCACTAGTTAAAAAGGAAAATAAGATTTTCGGGTTTTTATGAAAAACACGCATAATTACTAATTAACGCGAAAATATCCTAAACGAATTTCAAAGCGTTACAATCTACCCCCTTAAAGAAATTCGGTCCCCAAATTTAAAAATCTAACAACACATACCTTCAAAGAGATGGGGATATCTCTTCCTCATCTCGCTCTCGGTCTCCCAAGTGACCTCCTCGCTACTCGGACTACGCCAAAGTACCTTGACGGACGGTATATCCTTCGATCTCAGTTTCTTCACTTATCGATCCAAGATGACCACCAGCTGTTCTGCAAAAGAAAGGTCGCGCTCTAGCTGGATCGTCGGGTGCTGAATCGTATGCGAAGGATCATGAAGATACTTGTGGAGCATCGAAACGTGAAATACGGGGTGCACATCAGGAAAACTGGACGGAAGGGCTAACCGATACGCAACCGCACCAACACGCTCGAGGATCTCGAAGGGGCCCACGTATCTGGGACTAAGCTTCCCCTTCTTCACAAATATCATCACACCTTTCATTGGAGAGACCCTCAAGAAAACATGATCACCTACAGAAAACTCAAGTCTGCGCCGACGACGGTCCGCATAAGATCTCTGCCTACTCTGGGCTGCTCTCATCCTATCGTGAATCAACTGGATCTTCGCGGTCGTCTCCTCAACCATCTGCGGCCCTAAGATATTGCTCTCACTGAGCTCTGTCCAACAGGCGAGCGATCTGCATCTCCTCCTATAAAGAGCCTCGAAAGGTGCCATCTGAATGGTATCCTGAAAACTGTTGTTGTAGGAGAACTCTACTAAGGGTAAATAATGATCCCAGCTACCTCCAAAATCTAATACGCATGCTCGGAGCATGTCCTCGAAAGTCTGAATAGCCCGCTTTGACTGTCCATCGGTCTGCGGATGAAATGCTGTGCTAAAACTCAAGCGGGTGCCCAAAGCCTCCTGAAGCCTCTGCCATAGTCGGCTGGTAAACTGGGTGCCTCTGTCGTACACGATACACGTCGGGACTCCATGCAGTCATACAATCTCGTCGATGTAAATCTGGGCATACTGAGCAAAACCGAAAGTCATCTTCACCGATAGGAAGTGAGCCGCTTTCGTCAAACGATCCACGATCACCCAGATGGAGTCATACCCTCGACTAGTCCTGGGTAGACCCACAATGAAGTCCATAGAGATCTGCTCCCATTTCCACTCCAGAATGGGTAACGGCTGTAGCTCTCCCGCGGACCTCTGGTGCTCGGCCTTGACTTGCTGACAAGTCAAGCATCTCGACACGAAATCTGCGATGTCCCTCTTCAATCCGTCCCACCAGTAAACATCTCTCATATCATGGTACATCTTGGTGGAACCTGGATGAACACTGTACACCGATCGATGTGCCTCCTCAAGAATCTCACGCCACAGTCTCCCAGCATCTTGTACACACAGTCTAGTCCCAAATCGCAGTATCCCTGATCATCGACCAAGAACTCGGAAAATCTGCCATGTCCAATCTGTGCCCTGATCTCTGAACAACGGTTATCACTGTACTGTGCCTCATGTATACGGTCAAGCAACTATGGGCATGCACGAACATGCGCAAGCTGTCCCCCGATCGGCGTAAACTCGAACTGTACTTGGCTGTTGCATAAAATCTGCCAATCTGCCGACGATTGCCTCTGCACTGCGCTCAAACAAGATAGACTACCCCCGGGCCTCCTACTCAAAGCATCCGCCACTACATTAGCCCTGCCCGGGTGGTATAAGATCTCGCAATCGTAGTCCTTCACTAACTCCATCCAACGGCGCTGTCTAAGATTCAGGTCTCGCTGCTGAAATATATACTTTAAGCTCTTGTGATCAGTGAATATCTGGCACGACTCGCCGTATAGGTAATGTCGCTAGATCTTAAGTGCAAAGACCACTGCAGCCATCTCCAAATCGTGAGTGGGGTAATTATGTTCATGTTTCTTCAATTGCCGTGAAGCATACGCGATCACTCTGTCATGCTGCATCAATACGCACCCTAGCCCCACTCGAGAAGCATCACAATAGACCACAAATCCGCCCGATCCTGAAGGCAATGATAACACCGGCGCCTTAGTCAGTCAAGTCCGTAGCTGCTGAAAACTGTGCTCACGCTCCTCCGTCCAATCGAAAGGAACTCCCTTCCGGGTCAACCCGGTCAAAAGTGTAGCAATACGGGAGAAGTCCTGCAAGAATCGCCTGTAGTAATCGGCCAACCCTAAAATGCTGCGAATCTCCGTAACGGATGTGGGTCTGGGCCAACGCTGAACGACATCGATCTTCCTCGGGTCTACATATATATCGTTTCGTGTAATCACGTGGCCCAAGAAGTCTACGCTGTCCAACCAGAAAGCACACTTGGAAAATTTGGCGAAAAGCTGGTGCTCCCTCAAGGTTTGCATTATAATCCGCAAGTGCTGCTCATGCTCCTCTCTACTCCGAGAATACACCAAGATATCGTCCATGAATACGATGATGAACAGATCAAGATACGGCCGGAAAATACGGTTCATCAAGTCCATGAATGCTGCTGGCACATTGGTAAGTCCGAACGACATCACCAAAAACTCATAATGGACGTAGCGCATGCGGAAAGCTGTCCTAGGAATGTCCTCCTGTCGAACCCGCAGCTGATGGTAGCCTGATCGTAAGTCGATCCTCGAAAAGTACCCTGCCCCCTGAAGCTGGTCGAACAAGTTGTCGATGCATGGCAAAGGATACCTGTTCCGCAAGGTAACCCTATTCAGCTGGCGGTAGTCGATACACAAATGCAAACTGCCGTCCTTCTTCTTAACAAACAGGACTGAAGCACCCCAAGGAGAAACACTGGGTCGAATAAGTCCCTTATCCAGCAAATCTTGTAAATGACCTTTCAATTCTCTAAGTTCCGCCGGGGCCATCCGATAAGGCGGTACAGAAATAGGTCCCGTGCCAGGAATCAAGTCAATACAGAAAGAAATGTCGCGCTCGGGCGGTAGCCTAGGAAGCTCGTCAGGGAACACATCAGGGAACTCGCTAACAATCGGAACATGATCCAACGGAACCTCTGTAGCTCTAGTATGACAAACATAGGCGAGAAATCCCAGACATTCCTTCCTCAAAAGCTGTCCAGCGTGAAAAGAAGAAATCAAACTGTGAGGGACGGTATCACGGTCCCCCAGCACAATAAAAACCGACTCGCCGGGAAAACAAAATCTAACTATCTTCTCACGGCAGTCCACAGACGCATGGCACGTGGCTAACCAATCCATGCCCAAAAGAACGTCGAAGTCCAACATCTCAAGAAGGATCAAATTGACAGGCAACTCTCTCTCACCAATACGGACGGTACAGGATCGGAACACGTGTCTAGCAACAAATGACTCTTCCACAGGAGTGGTCACAACAAGCGGCTGATCAAGCAAACCGGACTCTCTACCCAAACTCGGCACAAAATGTGTGGAAACGTACGAGTGTGTAGATCCGGGATCGAACAACACGTGTGCATCAACAGAACATACTGGAATGATACCTGAGACCACCGCATTAGACGCCTGCACATCCTGATGCGTCAAAACAAAAACCCGTGCCTGTCTTCCACCTGCGACTGACTGTCCCCTGCCGGCAGCTAGCTGTCCTCTGCCTCGGTCACCTCGTCCTCTATGAGCAAATCCTCCACGACCACGACCTCTCTGTGCATGAGTCTGACGCGGAGTAACAGTAGGTACAATAGGCAATTCCCTCTGGGGTGGTAAAGGTGACATGCGGTGCTGCTGCCTCCCTCCGGGGTATCTCAGGACAATCTCGAACACGATGATAAGAACTCCCGCAGCGAAAACATCGCGATGATGACCGCTGACCCTCCTGGGGATAGGAGCTGAACAACTGGCCTCACCCCAAATCTCTGCCACCTGCAAGGTGTCTGTCGCGGCGCCTAAATGGCCGTCTCTGTGCTGATGTATCCGCACGAACTCTCTTCGGCTCTGGAACTACCGAAGTCTCAGCAAGGCGCTCCTCGACTAATAAGGCTGCATCTACTACTGCTGCATAGGTCTCGTAATGCTGTGCGCTGATCGCAAGAAATAACGGGGTAAGCAAGCCTCGAACAAACCTCTTGACTCACATCTCCTCAGTAGCCACTAAATACGGGGCATAGACAGATAGCTCTATGAATAGTACATCGTACTCTGCCACTGTCATCTCCGGAGTCTGGCGTAAGGACTCGAACCTGCTCGCTCTAGCATCTCTGACACTTAGTGGAAGGAAGCGGGCAAGGAATATCGTCACGAACTCTGTCCAGGTCATAGGAGGAAGACCTGCTGCTCTACCTTCTCGACCGATTCACACCATTTCTGCGCAAGACCCTCCAGGAGAAGGCTCACGAACTCTACCCATCTCGCATCTGCGCATCTAAGTGAACGACATATTCGAGCCATCCTATCAATCAAAGACTGTGGGTCCTCGGCTGCATCGGTGCCTGTGAAGACCAGAGGCTTCAACCTCATAAACTCTGATAGCTACACTGTAATAACCTCTGTAGCTGTAGGGGCATCTGCCTGTACTGTGGGTACCATCACGGTCCCTGCAACGGGTGGAACTACCTCTGGTCGCTACGCTCGAAGTGTCTCAACTAGCGACCCCATCATCTGGCGCATCTCCTGCATACTGGATCCCACCGTCTGGCGCATCTCCTGCATACCAGCCCCTAACATGGCGATCTGATCTGTCGTAAGAGGAACAGCCTGCTCGGGTATAACCGGTGTACTACCCGGATCAGTCCTCGTCTCGGACGAGTCAACTCGAATCTCGGCCCTCGCGGTCACTCTCTGTGCCCTCGTAGTCTTTGGCAGCATAATGGCTGAAAAGAAAATAGGATTCGATAAGGATACGGAAATCGAATCGCAAGAATGTATATACTCATGAAGGAAATAAAATCAATAAGTCCTAAGGTCGCTTAGGCGGAGTACGGTGTCGTGAGTATGCCGCGGAACATACGCACGCTACGTCACTCTGTTTCGGCTACCTACTCCATCATATCAGGGTCATCCTACACTCCGAAAGGTAAAACCTACGCTCTGATACCAACTTTGTCACGACCCGAAGTTCGACCCGTGACCGGCACTTAACCACGTAACGTCTACAGGCGTGACGCGACTAAGTAAGCCGAAACCCAGAAATCAAAACCATTAAAAGTAGCGAGTGTTGAAAACATTTGTGTAAAACATTTGGAAAACCTTAAGTAGCTTAATAACAATCTTTAAAGTTTAAGTTATTATCTTAAAAATTTTGGCAGCATTTCCTTTGTAAAAATTAACCCCGAAATCGGGTACAAAACAGGATATGAGTGAAAATGATACACAATAGTACAACATCCCAAACGGGAGCAATCACACCCAACGGCGGAATCAAACACCACAAGAGTAATATACGACGCCGAAACGAAGAAATAAGCAATAAGTGAAAAACATCACAGAATGATAACTGCATAAGTAAAGTCGGCTCACACGAGCTCGACACCAGAAAGTAAATAATATACATCATCGTCCTCACACTGTCTCTAAGTCAAATACATATAAAGGTAGATGGAGAGTACTAGATACAAAAGTGTGTACAATATAAATAACCGGATACCACAACCCACCTAACAGCAAACAGCTCACGCACCAACTGTAGTGGTATCTGTAGCCAAATAGATGCAAAAGGCAGCCTGCCGCGACTACTCTGAGGGGCAACCTGCAAATACTGTGGCACAACGGGGCTGAGTTGTCAACTCATGAATAGAGATAACATATAAAGGTAATCGCGGGCATGCACGTACTGCGCTACTCTATCATATGCCAGCAGATGATATCTATATGCGATAAGCAGTATGTGCAATAATTATGCATAAGTACTCTATCAGGTAATATGACTACAAGATGGGATACAAATAATAAATGCTGAGCATGGGAAAAATAACATCTACACGGAATGTTAACGTGGAAAAATAATCGGTGCCGTCCATGCACCCAAATCCCAATAAAACACCGGCGCCGTCATTCTCATCAGCCCTCAATTCCTGTAAATCTCTGAGAATCATGAGTGCCCAACAGCGGCACTCAAAATATCATGAAATAATCGTGTTCAGTATCGACACGTAAATCCTCAAATATCGGGCTCCGTCAGTCCGGATCAGCCCACGGGCTCCGTCTGCGGTACGACCCTCGGCCCCGGCAGTACAAGTCGTCCCGTATCCATCTATCGATTCTGGTCAGTATCCTCCGGATAACCGTCAGGTCCAACCAATCACCGGTAGGTAGTGGTCCCACTGTCAGGCTCACCGTCTACTGCACAGCAATCCGTTCTCGTCCCGGGGTACCATACCGGGTCCACCACGAACCCGCAAACGGATCATCCAACTCCTCGAATCGGGTTTCAAGCACACGTCTCAGAACCAAGAAAACGCGTGGTGGACGCACCAAAATATCATATCAAGAGGAACCGGGTTTTCAAATAGTGCATATTTTCTTAAATAACTCCACGGTCCTCAAAAACCAGAAATCACATGAAATCCAAAACCAATGTGTAAGTCAATGCGATGTGATATGTGCATCAAGTCATACTATAAGTAAAAGGGAGAAACCGCTCTGTAAAATAGTTTCAGTTTTTCAAAAGGTATCGTGCGGCTCCCAGTTTCTACCAAAATCAGCTTATCTAGGTAGGTACAGTTCGAATATGCAAATGGGTACGTGCACAAGTATGAACATGTAAAGGAGTACGTGCACAAGTATGAATATGTAGATGAGTACGTGCACAGGTATCATAATCACATCGAATCATAGGTGAGATGAACTACAGTATAATGGTCATGGCAATTCTGCAGTGTGAGTGTCATGGCAGTTACTAACGGTGTGTGTGTAACATGCAGATTTGTGCTTGTGCAACATGAACCGTTAGTAACAGTGTGGTGTTTTTACCAATTCTAAGTTCATATACATATAGCAGGGAATGCGGTATGCAACAAACAGTATCCATAATCAGTCAATATATGTAAATGCAATATGCTGCTACAAGGTCCTATCAGCCCTGACGCATAACGCCATGCGGGCGATTTCCCCGTAGATGTTAAATCTACTCATCGTAGTCTCGCGCTAAGTGTAGCCGACGACTTGCTTCTCCTTCTTCGCGGCGTCCGTCGTACTCGCCTGCGAACCTAGAATTTCACAAAATATCACACATAAGCTCAAATCTACAAAGACGCGACATTAAAGCCAAACTAGTAACCCGCGTCGCGAACCAAACGCGTGTGTGCGCGATACGCTAAAACGTGTGATTGCGCGCCTGAAGCTGCCCCGACACGTCGCGATACGCAGAAAACCCCAAACCCACACACGTATCACACGTGTCGCGAAGGTTTAAAAAATACGAGAAATAGGGTAATTGATCCCAGATTTTTCTACAGAAAGAATTTAACAAAATTGCACATACCAAAAGTCTTCACATAAGGCAATTTGCGGCCAGAACGAATTTTCCGGCGGCCCGACTTGGGAGTTGGGCTCCCGGGCTTCGTGTGTGTACTCTATACCTATTATGTATGCTCCAGTAAATACAGTTTTATTCTGAAGCTAACGGGGTACAAGCAGATTACACAGAACCAAAAACCTAGTTAAAAACGCCATTTTAACACTAAATAGATACTTAAAGGTATTTTAGTGAAACCTGGAGCAATTCTTGAGTTAAAACAGCATCAATGACACGTCACTAAGCTAAGAAAGCCATAAAAACATAATTTTAACAAAAACTTCACTAATATCCCCTCATTAGCACCAAAAATGCATCAAATACGATATTTAGCTAAAAATACTACAAGTTATGAAATAGGGTGCTAAGTGTGAGTTAGTTACCTTCCAGAAGGTCCTAGAGAACTCAAAATTTCAGGTTTAGCCCTCAAGTGCACTGACTTGCCACTAAACTCCCCCAAAAAGCCATTAAACCAAGGTTTTGAGTGAAGGAATGAGAGGTTTTGGGTAGGGTTTTGTGTAAGAACTCAAAGAGAAGTGAAAGATGAAGAGGTGATGAAAATGTTGCTTTTGCTGCTGCCTCTCTGCAGGAATTCTGAAAATGAGAGGGAGAGAAAAGAGAGAGAGAGAGAATGGTCAAAAGTCTACCAATCTCACCTAACCACCATACCTCCCCTTTCCTTAATTAAATTTGAATTTTAAAGGGTTTTAAAATGATTTTGGGGGGTAAAAATAAGCCATGCAAGATAAGAAAATAAATGGTTAATATGGTAATGCTTTTTAACCTAAGTCACAAAAGTGTGATAAGTGTGCATGTGTACACTAACACAAAAATTTTCAATTAGGGTAAACACGACTAAAATATACTTAATAAACCCTATACATATATAAAAACACCTCTCATCACAATTAGCACTAGTTAAAAAGGAAAATAAGATTTTCAGGTTTTTATGAAAAACACGCATAATTACTAATTAACGCGAAAATATCCTAAACGAATTTCAAAGCGTTACACAGTCGGTGTTTTTTTTTTGTCGAAGAAGAAGAAGAAGAGGGTGATGAAGGAGATGCAGGCGAAGGTTGTTGGGTTGTCGGAGGGGTGCTGGGGGAGGAGTGGTGGCTGTCGCGGTTGGTCGGCTGGAGGCGAGGGTGATGGGGTTGGAGTGGTGGTCGTGGACGGTCGGTGCTTGGAGAAGAGAGGAGATGAGAAAGAGAGAGAGAACGGGGGGAGAGAGAGAGTTTTAAAGAAGAAGACGGAGACAGAGAAAAAAATCAAAAGAGAACTAATAAGATTAATAAAGGTGTTTAAATTTGTGTTAAAGGGAAAATTAATGTGTGGATTTTCAGTTGGGATTTGAATGGGCAATTTTGAATTTTGAGACAATTAATAAAAGGTAAAGAAATCCATAATGAAGAAGAAACACATTAACACAAAAAAGAGAAGGAATTGGGTGTTTGTGTTGAGATTGGGCTTGGGTCATTACGTCTGGAAAGGAGAGAGGGAGAGATAGGGCCTGGCGGTTTTGGGTGTGGGCTTAGGTTTAGAGGAAAAAGCGACGGATTTGGAATATTAATTAGGGAAATAGAATAGAATTTAATTAGAAAAGAGATAGAAAAATATAAGGGAAATACTTCAAAAATAAATACAATAAATAAAATACAAATGGGTAAATTATTTGGAAACAACATTTTATTTACATATGGATATTGGTGTACAAAAGGGACTGGCTATTACTGCATTTATCTGCAACAACCAACAGTTAAACAACTAAAGCAATGTGAACTTAAAAATTAAATGGCATATAAATGATAAAAAATATTACTATCTGGAAGCGGAAGTCTATAGGCTCTACTCATTGCATCCTTGAGTACCCTAGTATCGTTTGTAGATCCTTACTATCCCGCTAAGATATAAATGAATCTGAGATCAAATGTGCATACTGCTAAAATATTCTAAGAGAGCCAACCATGGCGGTTGCGATAAGGGGTTTTGTCCTTGCCATAAACCATGCATGGTATGTGGGTCTCATCGATTGCACCAATACAATCCTAAAAGTGCATTAAATACATTTAATTATAATTTCATGATCTTACACTCTAATATAACTACAAGGTGTTGGAATTTTAATTACCTTGAAATAAGGCGAGAACCGAGGATTACTTGTGACCTTTTCTGGAGGTTCGGTTGGAGACAAAGCCATTAGAGAAAGGGACAAATCTATAAGGGCTTGCAATGCCTTATTAAAGCAAATGCTAATTGCAAACCGAGACTAATTAAATCTATCACATAAAATGCTATACTGTTGGTTCTAACTAACAGTGTCTTGGATGTGCCCTCTTTCTCGTAATATTATACAAAGTTTTAGGAAACAATCAGGATACATGCGGTATATTTTATGAAATTCTTTGGGGTCATTCTCCATTTTGGCCATCAAATATTGTCGACCAAGATCTGTAATGCTACGACATATACCTAAGTAAGGATTTACTTCTCTTGCTAACTTATCCTTTGTAAGAAGATACAAGATTTTTGTAACAACACTAACTGCTTGTGCAGCTCCAGTAATTATTCGTATCATTGTGTAGTCATCACAATCCTCTTGAAAATTCAAAGTCAGTTCATTGTTCGTGTAATCCATTATGTAATAAATATCATCTACAATCAAGATAATTAAATAAACATAATTCAATTTGAAGAAAACAACATTGGAGAAATCCAAACCATAATAATATCATATTAACATTTCCGAAACATAATAAAGATGCTCATTTCCAAAGCATAATAATATCACATTAATATTTCCAAAACACAATAAAGGTTCCCATTTCCAAAACATAATTAAGGTTCTCACTTCCAAAACATAATAATATCACATTAACATTTCCAAAACATAATAAAGGTTCTCATCTCTTCAACTCCCAAATATCAATGGCCATCATGCCCGTAATAATGATGGTTACCCTATGTTTCTTGGGTCTCTTCATCCTCATCCACCATTGGAACCTCTTCAATGAGCTTCCACCTCATAAACCTGGAACGACCTACCTCGTTCATTTTAACAAACGCTTCCTTTAAATCTTGGCCGATGGGTTCATTAAGCATATTCCATTTCTCAAATTCATGAAACCCAGGGGTAGCCATTACTGTCTCAACCTATGGCACATTTCGACTTCTCATCATCCACACCTTTATAACCAAATTTCCAAGATTTTTATTTACATCACCAAATTCTTTTATTATATCTTGAAACGCAACATGGCCTGCTGCAGAAGAGGAAGCAGTCTCACCATGTGTTCTCCGATGATTTCGGCCACTAGTAGTCGATGGAATATATGAGATGGTACTAGAAGGAGGAGGTGCAGTGGTGCTAGTAGGTGGGATATCTCCATGTGTATCAATCTCATCATTACCAAAAGTATCTATAACAACATCAGATATATTTTCCGACATTGTATTCTCTACTCCATCAGCATCCAATCCACTAGCTTCTTTACCCATCGCTTTGTGGCTGCCGACGACCATCACGTACTCATCAAATCTCCAAAATTCCTTATTTCTAAGAGGAGGTATTTTCGGATGAGCCCACCATATTAAAAACATTATAGTTATAAGAAAGTGTTCAAATATTAATAAACATGAATTGAAAAATATGATAATACATTGCAATCAAACTAACCTTTCTAATATTTTCTCATGTTTCATCCGAACAAGTGAACCTTTGAGTGGGAGAATCCTAACCAAACCCAGAATTGTGCTTTATTACCGATTCAACAGGTTCATGCTTCTTTTTCCAATTTTTTTTTTATTTTGTTGTAGATATGGTCATGCTTCACGGGCTTTTCCAAACTTAGCGACTAGAATAGGAATGACATTCTACTCAATCATGTACTTCCTAAAATTTCCATTTGCCATCCTATTTCCATTCTTCACCTCCTCTACTGAGAGGGTAAGTAGCTCATCTGCAATCTCATCCGTCCATGAAAAAATGTTATATTTTTGCCTTCTTCCCTCTAATCTCTCCTGGATCTTATGATCCTAGCTCACCCCCATCTTATTTCTAAACCATAGGAAGCTTAAAGAATATATCAAAAGGAGTGAATTTATACAAAAATGGACATCAAATGTAAATGTAGCAAATCATAAATGTCAAGCTAAACAATGTGTAAATATCATAAATATCGCATCAAATTACATTTTTAAAGGCGTGTTTACATGCGGAGGTTTGTGCCTTATTGGTTTTATAAAGGAAACGGCTCAATTTCTGGTGATCAAACTCAAAACTTACAGTGGAAACAAATGTAAACATCCATGCATCACGTCTTAAGTGCATATACATCTCAAGCTGTAGGCTGTGATAGTTCAGACAATTAATAAAATTTAACATAGGTAGGTCTTTCCTTTTTAAAAACAAATATAACAAAAAACCAACTTTTTTATATCACCTCCTAAAGAAAGAAAGAGTTCAAAGAAAAATCATACACACTACCCTCATAAATTTAGAATCTTTTATCGCACACTAAACTTTTTTATATACTGAAAAACACTCTGCAATTAAAATATTTTTATATCACACATAAAAGCCTAGTCGGCTTTGTTTTAGTCAAAACAAAATCACAATTTGCATGAGGGCGAACTAAAGTTTTGTAAAATTGAGGTTTCATGAAGTTTTGGATTGTTTGGCGACATAAATTGTGAAACCAAGGGTTCTTCGAACATACTTCTTTTATATGTTGTTTGGAGGTATACATAACAACCAACTTTAAATTCAATGCATCCATAATAGAGATTTATACAGTAAATTATGTGTATAAGCATTCTTATAATTAAATATAGAACAACTTTTACACTAAACATCTAAAAAGAAAATAGAGATGTATAAAACACTAAAAAAGTAAAATTTTGTTAGCTCATAATTTTTTCATTCAAAATTATGAATTCATAGTTGCCAAAAATAAACCAGAAATATATTAATTAGATAGCTAAGAACTTATGTTCCATTTAAATTGACCAGGACTTGGATAGATAGCATGATACATAAATTTTAAGAACTGTATGTAGTTTTAATTAAAAAATCATTCTGATTATGCCCTTTGAAGTTTTATGTCAAACATTTATTTTTCACATGTAATGCAAACTTCCTCATCTTCATGGTAGAGGTAATGACAAATGTGATTTCATAAAAATATTCAAACCGCAAATAACATTTATGTTGGATGGAAAACAATGGCAACCAAAATTGAATCAAAATGCAACCATTCAAAAAGTAAAAACAGAGACAAGTAAAAGAAAAGGGCAAGCAAATTAATTAACATGCTTGTTTTCACCTAAACTCTAGTTTAAAGATCCGGCTTTGGGTTGTTCGGCACGGCTAAATTTTTAATCGGGCATGGTTGATGCCTCTTAGAACCTTGTGAGCGTGCATAGCAAAGCTACAGTGGTATCTGGTTCTTCTTTATCTGACATGTTGATTTGGTTATGCTTTTATTCATTCACACATGTTGATAAAGCTCTGATACCACTGTAGGTTTGCTAGGCACGCTCATAAGGTTCTACGAGGTATCAACCATGCCCGATTAAAAATTTAGCCGTGCCGAACAACCCAAAGCCGGATTTTTAAACTAGAGTTTAAGTGAAAATAAGCATGTTAAACACTTTAACACTAAGTGAGAGTGATTACAACCTTTGTAGATCCGGTCCTCACGGTGCATCAATTTAGCACAACACACCACTCTAGTTTTCCATTTAACCCAAATCCATCAAATTTCTAGTAAAAGAGAAGGGGGGATCAGGGAAAATGAACCTGAGCTAAGGGGATCAAATCATGAGCAGCTTCAATCCTTGAATCGGCAGAAAAATCAAACAAAACCCATTTCAAAAATCCCCTGATTTCGAGATCAAAAGCAAGCAACCCCCAATTTCGAGAAATGGGGGTGGGGGGGGGGGGGGGGGGGCGCTTACAGCTAGAGTGCGAGAGGAATACAAAGGACCAATTCTCTCTCTTTATTCTTCAAATTAAATATAGATTGTTCCTTCAAAAATTGTATCCGGCATTATATCGTAATTTCTTGGTAGAAGTAGATTCTTTTAATTTAATTCCGCCTTGAAATCAAAATTCTGTTGACACAATTAGTTTACTTCGTTTCTTGCTTCTGCTAATGTTTTCGCCCCTGATGCATACAGGCTTGATCGATTATAGATTATATTGACATTGATTATGATTGACATTCTGTCCTTCAAATAAAAGATTAAATTGTCATCATGCAAGTAAACAAATAATCGAGAGAAAAATAGCATCTTAACATAAACTCGACATACATGCAATTTAAGAAACCCAGTAAAGCTTTCATTATAGAGCATCCGAATTCTAAATAAGAGCTATCAACTAACATGTATACATTTGATGGGCTAAATTACACTAAACTACCTTTCACCGTCGTGGTTTTCACCAAGCGGCCTTAAAATGTCTTTTATTTCAATAATTTCCTTTAAAATTTCAATCGCCAGGGTGTTTTTTCACTACAATATCCTCAAACCGGCACTTTTAGGGAGGTTGCTGTAATGAGAAAATATACTTTGAGTTAGTTGAGTGAAGAACAACGATAGTCAAGGGTAGTTTAGTGTAATTTGATCCTTTTTTCTCCTGCCAACTTCGCCGAGATTAAGCAAATCAATCTACGCATTTTCCGGATTCAGGAAAAAGAGATTAAGACCCAATTATATCTAAAAACAACATATTCAATAAATCATTCCCCAATCTACATTCCGACATAAACAGAAACCAAATCTAAAATAAGTCCAATAACCTCGAAAACTTGCATTGACACTCCTACGACGAAAATCACGAAAACAAACCTACACCTGAAAAACTTAGAAACTGTCAAAGCCCATAAATGAGAAAAGCCCCAATGCCAATCAAGGGCGCAACGACCGCCAAGGCCGAAACCGCAACCGCATCGCTCGAGTCGGGTGGCCCGGGCGGGGACATGCCTGGAGCATCGGAATGGCTGATGACTTTGATGATCATCTTCTGCCCTCGCTCGCAGTGACCCGCGACAGCGCTGATGAAGTAGAACGTGCCCGAACGGTATAGTTTGTACTCTGTGTCGCCATTGTTTGAGAAAAATAAAGGCTTTGTTGATATGCATTTCTCGTATTCTTCCTCGGTTACGACCATTACCGAGTCTTTCTTGTACTTGAATCCTGCAGGGAAAAGAACAAATTATAAATATTTTTGTTTATGTCGATTCCTGTCGGTGATACTGAAAATATAATAAATCATTTTCCGATTCCTGTCAGTACCGAAAGTTGTAGCATGCCTTAAATCTGAACTAAACATGTAGACGACTTTAAGTTAAACCAAAAGTCACTTACTGACAATGTCGCCGACGTTGAACCTGTTCTTGGAAGCCCATTGGTTGTACACTTGAGAGTCTTTCGCCGGCGGAACTTCCCAGCCATTTTCGGCTCCGACATCAAACTCTAGAGAAACACTAGGCAAGGTTGCAACAAGAGAAATGAGTACAAAGACAAGCAAGAACTTTGCAAAATTCATCATTGAGTTTGTTAAAATTAAACTTTTCTCTTGTCACCAAGAGATCTCTAACAAATGAGAGAGAGAGAGAGAGAGAGAGAGTATTTATTAATCAGGAGTAGAAATGGTTGGTTAGAGAGAGAGAGAGAGAAGTGGAGAGAGTGGGAGTTTAACTCGGGGCTCATGCTATGACTTAGTCCAAAGTAGTTACCAAAGGTGGCCAAATTTTTTAACATGTGGAAATTGTCTGGAGAATGTTTTTTTAATATAGTTTCTCTCTCCCAAAATTATTAGTTGTGAGAAATAGGATTACGTGAGGTTAGTCAATCGGAACTTGAAGTTAGAACTGGGACTTAATGAGATAATTAAAGTTTTAGTGTTAGAATATGAATTTATATCATCCAATGTTCAAGTACTATAGATCGGTGTTTCAGTTATAGTACAGTTTTAGTGGTTTTAGTATCTCGTAGAAAAATCTCAGTATAATAAAAATCCTCAAAGATGTTATGGTTTCAAAGTTCTTATTTTAACTCCTAGCTAGTTCCAAATGATCCTTTCAAGTTCTTAAGAATATGTGTTTTTGCTTCTTCTTTTCCTTTTTGAAAAGAAAAATAGATTTTACAAAGTGATTCTAGAATTGCAGTCTAGTGTTCTCTAATCCCAACAACAACAACAACAACAACCACCGAACTTTATCCTAATTAAGCATATGGGGTATGCTACAAGAACCAACACGAGAATCACGCCGGGTCGTGCACATTGATCCTCCGTCTCCACTCACACCTATCGAACAATATACTTTCATTAAGGCCTTTAGCATCCATATCTTTTCGTATTGCCTCCATCCACGTTTTCTTCGGTTTCCCTTTCGCCCTTTTGACTTGGCCTAAATCGAGAATATCGATTCGTCGAACCGGTGCTTCCATACGCCTGCATCGCACATGACCAAACTATCTTTGGTTTTATTGCATCTTCTCCTCCATGGTACTAAACCAACTTTTGTATTATTTTACACCTTATCTTTTCTAATATTACCACACATCGAACTAAACATGTGCATCTCCGCTATATTCACCTTCTGTGCATGATATGTCTTAGGAGCCCAACATTCCATACAATATAATAAGATAGGCATGATAACGCTTCGATAAAACTTTCTCTTCAACCTTAATGGAAAGTTATGATCGCACAAAATTTCCGTTGCGCTCTTCCATTTTAACCAACCAGGCTAAAGCCTTTGGTTGACACCACTATATATCGATTTCCCCATACTTTTGGATGATGAAATATAGATATCTAAACCGATCGTCCAGTGGTATCTCCAGTCTATCCAGTGTTATACCACCGTGATATTGACGTCTCCTTTTACTAAATTCGTTTTGCATATATGTTAGCTTGAATCTGCTTAATTTATACTCCTGAGATTCCAACGTTTGCCTCCATAACTCCAATTCGGCATTAACTCCTGATTCCTTAAAACAAATCATATATATTTAAAGAAATTAATTATAATTTATACCAGTGAAATTTTTTATAATTTATACCAAAACTAGGAAGATGCCCTTAGATAAGTAAAGTTTTTTCCCTCTCAGTTCTCCCTTATTTTTCTCTATCTGAAGATGAGCACCATATTTTCAACATTATCTGGGAATTGCTAAATTGGATGAAAATTCAGAAAATTGATATTTGGATCATGAATCAAACTTTCCTTATGTAGTTTCTTGCCTATATATATAATCCATTCTCAATTGTAAATATATTTATTTTTCAAATATACAAGTGAAGGAATGTAAGATCGCCATAATGCCGGCCTTTAAATAGACACATAATACATCTAGGACATCTATGATAACAATGTCATAAATTCAAAACATGCAATCAACACCAGTGGTATAAGCCTCACAACTATCCTTATAAAAAAATCATCTTGCATCTTTCAAGTTAAATGGTGTTTTCTTATAAATAATAAGCCTGAGACCATATTCTAGAATATTCTTTAATTTAACAAACCAGCATTGTCAGCAGAGCGAGTAGAAATTGTTAGTTGAAGTTTAGGTAGAATTGGTCTCATCCTAGAATAAATTAAAGAAGCATGTGATCATCTCTTTCAGCTCACCAACTCTTATCTCCACCAACAAAAACTACCCTATCTAAATTTCAAAAAAAAGAAGAAGAAAAAGATTATAGACTAATCACCAAATTACTCAGAACTCAAATTAGCATTAATCCAACAATCATATTATACAGCTACATTTAATAACTACTATAGCTCCCACCTCTTTTAGCTAAAGATAAAGGGCCAAGATATACATTATGTGTTATGCTTAAATTTTTAATGTGGCTGCGGTCAACCGCCGCATTGTTAATACTGGCGCAGGGCGCCATGATAAACTTGGTTCCTTAGTGCCCTCAATTTCCTTTCTTTGATTGCAGGGTCTTCTAGCAACAAAACCTTGTCTCCATCCTTGACCCCTACCATGTGAAGGTGATCACTGTCCTCTCTTTCTTTTCCCTTGAATAGAAGTCTCTGCTCTCTTGGTTCTAAATTTGTTGCCAAAAACAACATCATCTTCAACTCTCCTGCAATCAATAGCAAAATTATAAGAAAATTTAAAATCTAAAACGCCGAAGTTATAAACGTCTCGAATATTTTAATTATCATGGCATCCTGTTGGTGTGTTTCTGGTTAATTCTCACCAAAAGTGGAGGTAGCACCGATGGAGATGTCATGCCATTTAGAGCCGGTCGAGACTCTCACTTGGATTTTATTAACATTTGCATCATCTCTTCGGCACTCTCTTTTTTGGACCAACATTCCTCCTGGCCTCACCTCCCACTCTATAACGCCCCCGCCGCCGCCGTATCCTTCACCTCCGGCGGCAACCCGGGCTTTAGAGTTGCTCCTAAAAAGCCTCTTTGCTCTCAATTTGATCATATTTGATTATTGTTGAGATAGAGAGGCTCAAGGGGAAAGGAGTTGGTTATATAGAGAGAGGGAAAGGGAGCGAAGGTGTGCATAAGGACAAAGGAATTGATTTTTAAAAGATATTTTATATTGGCTTTAATGATTGGTGAGAGCTTTATTTTTTCTCCTTTTATTAAGGAGGGAAAAAGAGAAGATTGAAAAATGGCTTTTTGGATGGAGATACTTTGTTGAGAAGAAGCACATGGGGGTGGCAACACACTTTGCATGATTGAAGGGACTAAACAAAATCTTTTCATCATTTGGGTTAATCATGGAGAATCACTAAGCCTATGGTACGAAAATGTAATAGGGATTATGGCCAATAAATCATATTATGCCATGTTATATTGAATTTATTCCATAGACATCGAGATTCTAAGAAGTATGTTTTTTTCCTTTCTTTACAATGGAATGGCGAGTAGATACGAAAAGAAATGAAAAATTGTTTTTCTTGAAGGGTTAGAAGATACTAGACCGTCATGGATGACGAGCTTTCTTGTCACGCCTCGCTTTCCAGAGTGCGCTAAGATCGGCACGTGACAGAGCCAACCATGCTACCTGTGGATAGGAAATATCCCTCCACAGTCACATTACGGCTGTAGAGATATCAAGAACAGTAATAAACTATCTAATACATGTCCATATGCCAGAATAAACGAGTCATGAAATAAAATAATGCGGAAGCAAAAGATCCAAGTACAATAATAATCTAGAATGTACGTCCCATAATGCGGGCTCACATCAGGAATAAAATGCTGAAAGGAAAACTAAACTAAACTAATAACAGGTTCTCACTGCTCGTCCTGTTAATCCAAATATTCCTGGACAGCCTGCGATAAGGATAAGAGATCTGGGTCATGCAAAACCCAGACGTCAGTGTGTCATAATATCAATAATTTTAAGCAAGCAGGATGTAATGAAATATGCAGGCATGAAGTATAAGCAGTAACAAGTCATCAGGAAATAAATAGTAACATGAATAAAGATCAGTGAACATGATATATTATAGGTGAGGTGCAGTGAGTAGTCTAAACTGTACTATAGGGTTATCTACTCTAAAATTATTCGAAATCAATCAATATAATTCTCATCGTAACTCATCGGTCTATGTCCCGTTCATTCCCCACGGGACCACGGTACAATATATAATAGACTGTGAGTCTATGTCCCGTTCATACCCCACGGGACCACGGTACAGGATGTAATAGCCCTTTGAGTTACGTTCAGTTACAATCTTGATTTCCCCATACCCTCAAGGTTATGTGTGTAAGTCAGGTATTGATAAATCGGGAGCTAATGCCAACACAGGATCAAGTAGGTACATGTTTGTCTAAATAGACACAGGATATGTCCGTAGGGACAACAGGTCAAGATTGTTGGCATTACTAACAAGATCAGGTAATAAGTCAAGCAGTAATACATCAGATACTGTCAGGTAGTGCACAAGTATCAAGTGGGTGCTCATAATCAAACTGTAATAAGTATTGAATCAAGGTGAAAGTACGGATGTACAATAAAAGTATGGATGCACAAATATCGATCAGGGGTCACATCATGACTAAGTAGGATGCACAATTATCAAGTATGGTGCACTAATACAACAGTAACATGAAATAATATGGTCTCGGCGTGCAACTAGATATATAATAAACCGTACGGATACAGACGGATACTAAAAAACTGTAAATCGGTAAAAATTGCTGAATATTAAAACGCAAGCACTGTTATTTATTAAATAGATATTTATATAATAATATTAACATGGATAATATATTCAAACCGATTAATAACTATAAAAGTGGTATTGATTAACCATGCACAAGAAAGTTCCATTCAGAAATTCAGCGTCACCCGGATTTGTAAAATAGCTTAAAAATAACAAACGTTTTCCAAAAGGGACGTGTCTTATACCAAAAAAAAGATAATTCAATAAGGTTTTCATTTTTATAAGTAGAACTATCTCAGGCTGTTCCTACAAAAAGTTATGAATATTCGAAATTTAAAGTTTGCTGCTGGAATTTCCCTGGACAGCAGTTTAGAGATATTTTCATTTACATTTTACGTTATTTAAACAATTTATTTTGCAAGTAAATATTTCATAGAGTTATAGTATTCTGAGTTAGCTTCGTAATGAACTAAAGAACGTATACTAATAATTTTTCTATGATTTATAATGAATTTTATAAGGTAAGGTGTACAGTAAATTTCAGATTTGTCGTATCCGCTTTGCAACGACGTTTCATATATATGTAAAATATAATATTTTCAAACTATATTTTGTATAACATTATAAAATGCAGATTATAAACTAATTAAAGATAATAATAAGAAATATTACGACAATATATATTTTAAATGATATGGATGCAATCGGGTATCCGAAAACAGTAAAACTTCAGTATGGATGCATAATATTATACCTAACTTGTAGCAAGATGATTTAGCATGCGACTAGACATGTAAATAGTGATATTGATGTGTACGGACGTCGTATAACAGTAAAATGATAAACTGGTAAATGCGGGATGTACAACTAAACAATATGAAATATAAATATTCAATTAGGTGCAGCATATTGTAATCTAGCATGTATCAAGATAAATTTGCATGCACTAGATATGAAGCAACTTGCATGGATGCACACGGACATCCGAAAACGGTGAAACATGCAAAATGATAATGTGGGATGCATAACTAATCATTATGGGATATTATAATTCAAATAGACATAGAATACAGTAGTATAGCATGTAGCAAGATTAACTTGCCTCGACGGATCACGAAAAGGATATGTACGGCATGCCCGACGTCGGTAAAACGCCGCAACGTACGCACGGCACACGGGACAGGTCTAAACAATGCAAGAGGGTGATCACGCAGGCAAGATACGTTTACTGGATCACTCGGATAGTCAGCGACGAGCACGGCTCCGGCGGTAATCACCGGAATCAAGAAACAAGATCAAGAAAAAGAAAGAAGTAAGAAGAAGAGGCTGTGTATTAAATAAGTAAAGAAAAAATAAATAAATAAAATATATATAAATATATACATGCAGAGGAGAGAGAGAGAAATTGGTTGTTAGTTTGTTAGGAAATTAGTTTAGATTTAAATTTAAAAAATATTTTATTAGTTAACTAAATTTTAATTTGTATCAGTTTATAAAATTAATATTATATAAATAAAATTTGATATTCTGGTAAATACAAATATAGTCCAAAACATACCCGGGTCGAGTCTAAAATTCAGTTTTAAAATACGAAAAACATACATGTCGACCAAAATAAAAAATGAATGTCCGGGTAACGAAAATGCATACCCCCAAGAACGGATGCAGGTACGTGCGCCTAGCCATCCAAACAAGTCCGTTTCACTGAACGGGACGAGAACAAGATGCGTGGATGCTACCACGGGGTTAGGGGTATCATGCAGGCTATGCAATGTATTTTTAAAATATTTTATGTGACTTAAAATGTTATATTGTAAAAATGCAAATGCCGGATAAAATGTCAGTATGCAAGATGTACAAATCAAAATAAAAGTGCACGAGTCCATGTAACATGTCAGGATAAATCATAAATATGAATCAAGATAGGTTTCAAGCAAGCGGGTCAGGTAGAATGCAAATACAAATGTCAAATACACTATTCGCACCCAAAACACAATAAATCAGGAAAATACCATAAATAAAGAAATACTTGAACTAGAACTGGTATAAACGAACTAGGGTGTTACATTATACCCAACTACAAAAGAATTTCATCCTCGAAATTCCCAAAACAAGAAAAATAAACAATGAAACTACAGGAAGAGATCTGGAAACTTCTGTCGACTCTCGTCTTCTCGTTCCCAAGTCGATTCTCCGTGCGAGCGATTTCCCCAAGAAACAAGTACGAGAGGGATAACCTTGTTCTTAAGCACCTTTTCTCTTCGATCAACAATCGATATCGGTCGTTCCTCAAAGGTCAAATCCCCTCTTACAGTCAGCTCCGAATGATCCAGCACGTGTGTTTCATCTCGAACATACTTACGAAATTGGGATACATGAAACACGTCATGAATATTCGCCAAAGATTATGGTAAAGCCAATCGGTAAGCCACTTCTCCAACATGCTCCAAAATCTCGAAAGGCCCCACGAATCGAGGACTAAGCTTGCCTCGATTCCCAAACGAATCACTCCTCTAGTCGGTGATATCCTTAAGAATACCAGATCGCCAACAACGAACTCTAGAGGTCTTCTCGATGTGTCGGCCCAACTCTTCTGCCGATCTTGTGCTGCCTTCATATAATTCCGGATAGTATTAACTTTCTCCACGGTTTGCACGATCAAATACGGTCCCAACAATCTTCTTTCTCCAATATCGTCCCAACAAACATATGAGCAACACTTGTGACCATACAATACTTCGAATGGAGCCATCGGAATAGTCGCTTGAAACCTGTTGTTGTACGAAAACTCCACCAAACGTAGATGATCCTCCCACGAACCCTTGAAGTCCAACATGCAAGCTCTCAACATATCTTCAAGAGTTTGGATCGTTCTCCCCGACTGGCCATCTGTCTGAGAATGATAAGCTGTGCAAAACTTCAATCGAGTCCCCAAACTTTCCTGTAAACTCCTCCAGAAGTGCGATAAGAATCAGGTATCACGGTCGGACACAATGCTCACAGGTACTCCATACAATCTCACAATCTCCTGCATGTACCGTTCCGCCAACGCTTCCGTTGTTTGACCAACTCGAAATGGTATGAAATGAACTGCCTTGGTCAATCGATCAACAATCATCCAAACTGCATTGTTGCCTTTTGGACTCCGTGGTAAAGCTGTCACGAAATCCATGGTTATATGTTCCCACTTCTATTGAGGAATCGGAAGTGGTTGCAATAAACCAGCAACCCTTTGATGTTCAGCCTTAACTTGCTGACACACCAAGCACTTCGCTACAAAGCAAGTGATCTTCCTTTTCATGCCTTCCCACCAGAAATGTTGTCTTAGATCACGTTACATCTTCGTGTCTCCTGGATGTACGGAATACGCGAAACTGTGTGCCTCCTTCATAACTTCTTCGCGAATATCTTCTTTTGGCACACACAAACAGCTACCATATCGCAACGAACCATCTTCATGAATCAACAAGTCCGTTTGAAGTCTAGCCTCAACCTGTTCTCAAAACTTCTGCAATCTTGGGTCTTGCGACTGTGCTGCTTTAATATTCTCGATCAACAACGACTGTACTTGCAGCTGCATCAACTGTCCCGAAGAATGCGGTAGCACGATCTCCAACTCGAATCTCCAAAAGTCTTCGATAAGCTCCTTCTATACAGTCAACATCCGAATTGCTGGCAACCGACTAAGCGCATCCGACACTACATTAACTTTCCCCGGATGATACTTAAGGTCAAGATCGTAGTCAGCCATCAGCTCCAACCATCTACGCTGCCTCATGTTAAGCTCTTTCTGTGTGAACCCGTACTTTAGGCTTTTGTGATCGGTGAATACTTCGACCCTTTCGCCCAATAAGTAGTGTCTCCAGATCTTCAAAGCGAAAATCACTGCTGCTAGCTCCAAATCATGAGTTGGGTAATTCTTCGCATCGGTCTTCAACTGCCGCGATGCGTAAGCCATAACCTTCCCATGCTGCATCAAAACGCATCTCAAACCTTTCCCAGATGTGTCGCTGTGAATCACCAATTCTCCGAAACTGTCTGGTACGGTCAAAATAGGAGTGGTTATCAATCTCTGCTTCAACGCCTCAAAAGCTGACACACATTTATCCGTCCATACGAACGGTACTTCCTTACGTGTAAGCTTGGTCAAAGGCTCAGCCAAACGAGCAAAATTCTCCACGAACCTTCTGTAATATCCGACAAGTCCAAGAAAACTTATGATCTCCGCAATGTTTTTCGGAATCGGCCAATCTTGAACTGCTGCAATCTTCTCAGGGTCAACGGCAATTCCATTTCCGGATACGACATGCCCCAAAAACTTCACTTTTTCAAACCAAAATTCGCACTTGCTCATCTTTGCATACAATCTTTCTTACCTCAATGTCTGCAGTGCGATCTTCAAGCGTTCTGCATGCTCCTCAATGCTCATCGAGTAGAACAGAATATCATCGATGAACACCATTATAAACTGGTCCAAGAACGGTGAAAAGATTCGGTTCATCAAGTCCATAAATATCGCCGGTGCATTTGTGACTCCGAATGGCATCACTAAATACTCGTAATGTCCATACCGAGTTCGGAACGCGGTCTTGCAAATATCTTCTAATTTAACTCGGACCTGATGATATCCGGATCGTAAATCCATAAGTAGCGTCTATTATATAACATATATAATAATAGCATTCGTCTGACGCAATAATATGCATTCCAGATCACAGATGAACATATTGGATATACTAGGAATTTCGTGTTTCGTTTAAGCCTGTAACGAAAGACGGATTCCATGATCGTGATGAATAGCCAAACCCCACCTCAAATCCCTACGGGTGCGGCAAACTACCCGCCAAATTCCAGAAGTGAAGCAATCTCCCTCAGCAAAGTGAGTAGGCCACTCGGCACTTCAAAGAACCCGGTAGTCTGTGCACCCCACCTTGGGTCTATCCCAGGAGCAGAAAACAGTAAAAATATATAATACAATATCGGTGGCTACAACCTCAACCCAGATGCGCCCCGCAAAATAATATTATATCAAATTACAATTTACATCGAATGAAAGATAAAAACACTCATCTCACATCCCCGGCTATTCATCCACGACGATCCAATACAATTCATATACACAAACTAACAGATATGTGGAACTTCAAACTAGCCGACATATAGCAATTAGATGAAGTTTAAAACACATATAAACATTACAGAAGAACCGGTTAGCCAAGCACAATTAGAATTTCGATCGAAATACATTTTCCGTATCTACCCAAAATGCAAACCAGCATATAAAAAAATACTTAGGGTAGAAACCAAATATTCCAGAGAACTAAACACCCAAAGAAAGAAATAACAGAAGAAGAATGGCCTGAATCGGCCTCGACTCGGCCGCGACTCCGCGGTGGATCGGTCCAATCCGCCACGGTTCCGCGATCATCTTGGCGATTCAGGGGACCATCTTTCTTTAGCCATCTTAGAAAACCCTGGACATATTTTTAGTACACCTGAAATAATTTTTCTAGCACTTTTAAAAAAACGACAGAAAGTGAGGGTTTTCAATGTTTAGTTTTCTGGTTTTTCCGACGATCGAAGTTCTAAAAACTTGCTAATGAACTAGTTTGGGTTTAGTAGGCTCTGATACTACTATAAGTCCATGTCACGCACCCCACGGGTTCGGCGGAATATGTGAAAAACGATTTTCAAAAGGTTCGCGGCACGGACTCGGACCCCAGGATCGATGCTAAACCCAAACTAGCAACTAGAAGTGAGGTAAACTAAATGTCCAGAAGTTTATACCTCATGATTCCAGTCCTTCGGGTTTTCTCTCCTTGCTGTCCTCCATCTCGTCGTCGACTCTATGGATCGTATCAGATCGCCGCTTTCTCGTTGGACTCCTCAAATCCAAGATGATCCACCCGAGGAGATGTGCATGAAATTCCTACCTCAACCGACACAACTAGGGCATCAAGGTCACTACCCATGATGACGTAGATAATATAGAGATGTGGGGATGGATTTTAATATCTTTTCTTACCCTAGATCACTCAACACATGAGTTCACTAGGGTGTGAGGAAGAAGATGGCCATGGAAAAAAAAACTAGTGAGGAAAGAGAGTGAATAAAAGAGATGTCTCTCCTCAAGTTTTTCTCAACTGAACCAAATTGTATTATCTCATGAATAAATCCATAGAAAACAATATAATATGGTTCAAGTAACAAAAAATGAGTCATGGGACTAAATGCCACCACGTGTTATGAGAAGCTTCATCCAAACCCATGCAATTTCCACCTCATTCTTTCCATGTCATAAATCATTTTCATTTAAACTAAAATGAAAAATAACAATATGATATGTCACCTTCTAGAAGCATCTTTGACCAATTTACAAAAATGCCCCTCATCCGTATATACATACCCGTATCCGTATTCCAAAAAATGTGGATACAAAAGATGAAAACAATCCATCAGTACAATACTAGGATCTGGCTTAAACCAAAGCACACCGGTATTGTCCGTCCGAATCATCATGCGTGCACAAGTACACGCACGTGACCGAACCCTGTCGTAAAACCATACGACTTCTACATCTTTTGTCCGATGCAGGGAAACCCTCTGTGTGGGACTCTAAAGATTCGACGCTACTCTGGCAGTGGGTTTAACCACAGGCCGAAAGCGGCACTAGCTGTACGTAACGGTCCCCGAGTATTATCGATGAGAAGGCCGATGAGAATAACTCATATGAACTCCAACTGAGTCTATCTGTGACAATCTCCGTACAGTCCGGTCTGTTCGTCTAAGAGTATCGCATATCGGGCCTAGGGGGTGGTAAACGTCAGACCCCTAATAGCAGTATAAGTCGTGTCGGAGTATGGCCCAAAACACCCTGAGAAACTACTGGAGTACCTACCAGTAAATCTCACTTGCCTTGGCCAAGGACTTTGTGTAATGGTCTTCTGAACACAATGCGATATCAAACCCCAATACCGGGAGAGACGAATCCTATCTAACCGACACTGCCTCCAAGTGCTTCGGGACTGCACCCAACTACTACCTGTTTGCACGACTCCTATGAGCCGTGGTAGGGTAGTAATCAAAGTACAGTGGGAATACACTCGAGGCAAAGTAGCAGTGTCAAGTCGACGGACTAAGCTGTACTCATGTCACCTGGGAACTGCTACCCGACGATAGGTATAATACCCACTAACAATTCCCTACGAATCATGTCCAGTGTACTCATAACCTAATGAGCACCTGCATACTATCTCCAGTACGACATACTAATGGCCGTGAGACAGACCATCTCCCCTGCTGGGATGAGAAACGTATACACTAGTCTACTCTGGAGTATTGATGCCCCGTCTTGATAATCCTATGACTAGGGACCTTTATAGGATGTACTTATAGACTACCCAGATCCTACTAGTGTGACTGCCATCACAATGCTGGTAATCAAGCTAAGATCCTAAGGGCTCTACCAATATGTATAGCGATATGTTAAAAGAAACATACACACATATTGAGGTAGATACAAACCAGGTAGCATACTACCATTTTGAGCAAGACTGTTACTATATCTGTGTATATCCCAAGCTCCCATTAAGTAATATATAATCCAGTATGATACAATAATGGCCTCTAGGGCATATATCATTAACAAGTAAGACGTCGGCCCGCTGGATCAGCTTTCATGTGGACACCGCCCTCACCTCGAAAAAGGACGACTGCTTTGCCCGTGGGCAGTCGGCCCTGTGCCATTGTACAGGTACAGGCCAGTCCTCACCCTCGGGCGGCCCGACGAATACAAACCTCTCCTTCCAGTCATGGATGGAAGAAGGAACGAACACCACACCCGACCTGGCCATCCCACCCTTACGTTTTTTAAAGGAAAAATACACCCAGCTCGGCTCGTTCTTGCTGATGCCGGGATGATTTTTATAGCAGAGAAAGGAAGTAAGAAGGGACAAGCTGAAGGGGATATCCTCAAGCTTCAACCTGACCAGAAACTCGAGAAGGATTCTCCACGAGTTTGGCGCAAGCTGGCTCGGCGAGAGTTGGAAACAACGAAGTATCTTGCATACCTCGGTTGGAAAGGGCAGACGCATTCCCGCTCGGAACGCCTCCAAATACAGGGCAATCTCCTTTCCCTGCACCTGGTCTGCCCGTTTGCCCATCTTTGCCAAACGGAGCGAATAGTTAAAGGGGATATGGAAAAGAGACCGAATCTCGGCAAGCTCGTCCAGATCCCTCAAGACGGATGACGCATCGCGGGCGTTCCCGATGCGCACCTTAGGGACCCTCGTCGCAGCCAGGTGGCTAGCGGTGTGGGTAGCCCTGACTCTACGGGGCAGGCCCGACGATGAGGAAGCAACAAGGGAACCCTCTTGGACGTCAGCAGCCGAAGGGGTGGAAGACTCCCTAGACTCTACCCTAACTGTTTCAACAGACTTCTCGGAAGAAGACATCTAACCTGATTCAAAAGAAGGAGTTCTCCGAGAAAAGAGCGCAAAGGATCCAATCTAAAGGATGGAGCGCCGAGTAATCTCTCGCAGCAAAGGAAAATAGTGGTGATAGTATGAACCCTAGGGGGATCCCACTCCTATTTATACTGTTTGAGGGAAGCATCCGACGGCTCAGATCATTTCCCACCAAAACGAAGCTTCGCGTCTGCCAGCCATCGAAGCCCCCACGTGTCGAATGACCATTGGAGACGTCCCTTCGGATGCAGGCGACAACGACAGCCTGTTACGTTCGCCAATCCGCGTCGGACGCGTAGCCTGCGCCTCAACTGACGTACAAGCGAATCGGCGCCCCTCTTTAAATGCATGATCATTTCCCCTGATCCGCTGACGTCATCCAAGATACGCGCAGAGATCCAAGCGTCCGGTATACGACACACGGGCTCAAAGATCTGAACGAAGCAACCACCCTATGCCGAGTCGCCCCGGAAATCCGCGCTGGATAATTCTTGACAACAGGCTGAGCCCGGGAAACCGATCCAGACCACTCTCGACCTGATCCATAAATAGGTTGGGATGAGAGTGGGAGGATAATGATGATACTCATAAGTGGGAACTTCTCAGATCATGAAACGTGGCAGGTGACGTGTTCCGAGGCTCACGGAAACATAGCAAGCACTATACATTGAAGGCATCCCCGGGGCTATCATCCCGAGGTGTGACCCGACCTTCGATGAATCCCTGAACACTCCTATGCACGCCTTACGAATAACCATGGGCTCGCCTCCAAGCCCTCTTACACGCCGAGCTTCCTCAGCCCTCCCTGCTCGCCCCCGAACTATCATAGAACCGAGCTTCATCGGCCTCCCGCTCACCTTGAGCCTCCCACCGAGCTAAGCATCCCCGGTTCTACCGAGCAACCTAGAACGCAGATCGCGAGCGCCTCCGCCACAACTCCGCGGATCTCGCCAGGCATTAGATATCCGCCACCCCACGATCCCGCGTTCTACGCCGTCGTATCCCCCCATTAACGAGCGTATCTCTTCATTAATGGGAGGATCCCATCATTCACGCATGCGTAACGCCAGGGGCATAACCGACGGCGAAAATCTCGTGCCAGCTCGCTCCATGCGACCACTATAAAAAAAAACTCTCTCCCAGACGACTCAGGTAATGCTATTTTAGGCCAATAAGCTGCTACTCTGTCAAAATTCCTCGGCTTACTGGATCGTCGAAGGGTCCACGGTGGTACAGCCACCCCGGGACTTCTTTTGCAGATAGCTCGGCTTCACCTCATAACAAGCCCACCGAGATCCACACGCTCAAGGAGGCAACCCTCAACACCAATCTCAGCCGTTCATCAACACTCGCGACTGATCGACAGAGGACAATATCGGAAGGAGATCCCAACCTCCATCACCGCCCCTCCCCTATCCCCCCCCGCCCGCCCCCCGCCTTCCATGTGGCCGCCCGCATCCCTGTCATCGCCGCCCTTATGCTACACTTAATTTTCAAAGGATTCTCACCCGTCCTCACCCTCACCCTGTTGGTCTTACTTTTTTAAGGGCATGTTTTGCAAGTAGAGAAAGTAAAGAAGTTAAAAGAAAAACGATAATTTTCTTTTCTTGCCATCCAAAAGTACATAAAAAAATAAAGTTGACGGCAAACAGCTATTTAGAAGATTTTAAATTTTGGGTATTTATCGTCTGAGTTCATGAATCTTTGACGAAATTTATTCATATATGATGAAACGAGTTGGGATCTTGGGATTCGACGGCGGCTAATAAGTGTAAAATAAGAAGGGCTATGGTTGGTGGGGTCCACTTGAAGATCCAACGGCTGAGGGAAACACCTCTGCCCTTGAATTTTCAAGAGCTGAGGAGCCTAATTCCGCTTTAACCCATCCAAAATCTAAACAAGGAATCGAATTCGAGATGACGAAGCTTCTGCTTCTTCTTCAACTTACCATGTGACATTTCTTCAAACACCATCATCATCACCATGATCAAACTCAAACCCAAAACCTCCCTTCTCAAATTCCAAAGCCCCCACCTTTTTTCAACCTCAACCTCGTCCTGTCAAGACCCAATCAAGCTCATCTCGAAGATCATCCTCACCTCCCCAAAACCCATCCTCGAGCAAACCCTAACCCAATCCAACCTCTCCCTCTCCCCCGCCGCCGCCGAGTCCATCCTCTCCCGCTTCGAAAACGCCGGCGTCGTCGCCTTCCGCTTCTTCCAATGGGCCCAATCCCAATCCCCCACCTTCACACACACCATCAAGTCCTATCACCTCACAATCTCCTCTCTGGCCAAGATCCGCCAGTACCAGCTCATGTGGGACCTCGTCGCCGCCATGAAGCGCCGCTCCCTCCTCAACGTCGAGACCTTTTCCATTATCATGCGCAAGTACGCGCGCGCCCACAAGGTGAACGAGGCTCTCTACACCTTCAACGTCATGGATAAGTTTGGGGTCGCCCCAAATTTGGCAGCTTTCAACAGTTTGTTGAGCGCATTGTGCAAATCGAGCAATATCAGGAAAGCCCAGGAGGTGTTTGATGAAATGATTGACAGGTTCGAGCCTGACTCGAAAACTTATAGCATACTGCTGCAGGGGTGGGGGCTGGAACCCAACCTTCCGAAGATGTTCCAGGTGTTTGATGAAATGGTCGATCGAGGCTGTGCACCGGATGTCGTGACCTATGGGATCATGGTCGATTCATTATGCAAGGCTGGGAGGCTTGAAAATGCGATGGAAGTCGTTGAAGGAATGAGACGTAGAGGCTGTGCGCCGACTTCTTTCGTGTATAGCGTGTTGGTCCATAGTTATGGTGTCGAGAAGAGGATCGAGGACGCGGTCGATGCGTTTCTGGAGATGGAGAGGAATGGGGTCGCGCCCGATGTGGCGGTGTACAATGCGTTGATCTCGGCGTTTTGTAAAGTCCATAGGTTCGAGAACGTGTATCGGGTTTTGGGAGATATGGAGGAGAAAAGGGTTGCTCCGAATTCGAGGACTTGTAATATAGTTTTGAATACTTTAATAGGTTTAGGGAGGAACGATGAAGCCTATAAGTTCTTTCGACAGATGATTAAGGTTTGCGAGCCCGATTCGGATACTTACACGATGATGATAAAGATGTTTTTTGAGAGCGATAGAGTGGAGATGGCGATGAAAGTGTGGAAGTATATGGGGATAAAGCAGTTTGTACCCGGCATGCATGTGTTTACGGTACTTATTAATGGGCTTTGTGAGAAGGGGAAAGTCAATAAAGCTTGCGTTTTTTTAGAAGAGATGATTGAGAAAGGGATTCGCCCGCCAGGTACTACGTTTGGCAGGCTGAAGAAATTGTTGTTAGAGGAGCAAAGAGAGGATGTGCTTGAGTTACTTGAGGAGAAGATGAAGGTTTTGGTTAATGAGCCTATGTGTGATTGAGGATCGATGATGATGACGATAAGTTTAGTTTATTGATTGTATACTTGATGATGTAAAAGCCCAATGAGTTAATAAGACAGTTTTGTTCATCGATGGCTGATCAATTCCATAATTCAGAAGAAAAAAATTCAACACAAAGGCGATAGCCATGGAATAACGAGGTCAGTGTTTCAAAATTTGTTGTTCATATATATTTTATTTCAATAATTGAACTTTACTGTGAATCTGGCAACAATTTATCGATGTTTGCTCCTGTTCACTTTGGATATATTTTTAGGTACCTGATATGCCCATTTTGTTTTGCTCACAAGTAGCATCAAATACAATCTCAATTCTAATAAAATCCCTTTGCGATGCGAACATCGAAGCCTGATCGTTTAAGTCAAGCTAATTTTCCTTCAGTAAAGTTTTTAACCTTGCTGATTTTGAAGGATTAACCTCCTATACTTGCTATTTAACATTTCCTCATAGTCGCAAAAGGAGGCATGATACTTATCATTGCACCTCAACTAGTCCTTTAATGCCCTGAGGTTCTACAACCAGTACAATCCATGGTAATATAATTTCACTACTTTTATTTATTAATGCACAAGAAGAAGATGAAAACAATAGCTGGAAGTTGTCCTCCTTTTATTGTTTACAAATTGGAGATCCTTAAACATCTTCGACTCTCTTCACAAATCGACCCTGCACAAAAGTTGCATAAAGAATTAGACTACATCCTGGCATTGCACCAAATAGCAATGTCCTTATCTCTATCAAGCCAAAAGTGGTATCTATCATCAATAATGGTAGAAGTCTTAATGGTTAATAGCTATTTCTCTAGTATGAGCGCTTTAGTTATCCTACGATCAAGCCAAAAACAGTGTTATATATTATATATCCTCTGTCGTTATTGTAAAGAGTTTAGAGTATTAAAGTTGAGGAAGTGATGGGCTTTTAATAGGCACACATGGGTTTTAATGATAAGTGGGTTCCAACAATAAGACTCAAATCCTGTTGAGGGTTGGTCCATCTTATATCTTATACCCATGTGTTTCTTTTGTTGTTTCCAATGTGGGACTATCATTAAATGCAACTATTACTCATCTTTTTCTCCAGTTAATAAAAGACACGATTTACCTTTTGCTTTGGTTCACTCCGATATCTGGGATCCTTTTAAATTTCCTAGTGTGTTTGGTTATAAATATTTTCTGCCGTTTATCGATGATCATTCACGCATGACTTGGTTGTATTTTCCGCGTGATAAATTTGAACTTTTATCTACCTTTAAAATCTTTATAGCTGAGATTAGTAATTAATTTGATGTTCCGGGTTCTTCGTTCAGATAATGCTAAGGAGTATATTAGCGCGGAGTTTACTGCATTTTGTCTGACCAATAGTATATTGCGTCAAACTTCATGTTCTTATGCTCCTCAGCAAAATAAGATTGCTGAACGGAAGAATCGACATTTGCTTGAGTTAGCTCGTTCTCTTATTTTGTATATGCATCTCTCTAAACAATTATGGAATTTTGCGGCCTTAACTGCCTGTTTTTATATAATCGCATGTCTTCTCCGGTCCTAGACAACCAGTCCCCTTTTTCTATTTTGTTTCCACAAGGCAATATGTTTTCTGTTCCTCCTAAGGTGTTTGGTTGTCTATACTATTATCATATTCTAGCTCCTCATATTGGCAAGGTTGATCCTAGAGCTATCCGTATGGTATTTGTAGGTTACTTACGATTTCAAAAAAGGTATGTTTGTTTTGATCCTGCCACATCTAAAGTTTGTAATTCTTGTGATGTAACCTTCTTAAGATCAAGCCTATTTTCCATCACCTGTTAAGGACCCCGTCGTAAGAAAGTTGAGAGAGTGATGGGCTTTTAATAGCTACACATGGGATTTTAATGATAAGTGGGTTCCAAGAATAAGACTTAAGCCTTGTTGACGTTTGGCCCATCTTATATATTATACTCACGTGTGTCTTTTATTGTTTCCAATGTGAGACTATCATTAAAGTTTCCCCATCATTTGGTTTTTACTTTCAACAGTTATGTATGCTCACGACGACTGCAATCTCTCGGTGCTAAGGCTGATATTTGTCTGTGGTCCGGAAAGCAAAAGGAGTTGTGGGAATTCTCAGTGGGATTATAACATTATGTTTTTAATCACACCACTAACAAAGAAGTCTCTCTTTTAACTTTTGCTCGAGACTGACAGCTTCTGTGTTAAAGTAACAGTCTTCACTTGGCAATATATGCACCTTCAGATTTGTTATCGATTTATATTATCCACAATTTTGCCTCCTGAATAGGTGGTAGCCAAGGGCTTATACATAACCACAGTAATTCCGATTATAGGTTGTAGATGTAATTTATTTGTGGTGTACCCTTAAAATCGTACATCATCCAATTACCAACAGGTTAGACGATGCGGCTACCACTCTTCTGGAAGAATGCGCGCGTACATGTGTTTTGTCGTCGTTCTTCTTCTTCTTTTGGGGGTGGGGGGTGGGGGAGGGGGTGGGTGGGTTGAGGGAGGAGTGAGTGATTTAACTTCTAAATTTAGTCTTACTGAAAAACTCATCATTACATTAAAACCATTGCAATTTGCATGTTCGATTTTAATTTTTGGACGGACAATTTTCTTAGAGCTCATAATGACGGACATAATATATGACGGGGAGTAAAGAACCAATATTACAGCTATATTGAGTTTCAGGTCTGTCTTAACTGTATAGCTTATACCTTCTTCAATGAAAAAATGTATATTTCTACTATTACTTTTTTGTGCTTCCATTAGGAAGATGGCCATTAGTAAATAATCATTACATTAGCTTGCTAATTGCAGTCACTTCATTCCATTACAAAGCTTAAATCGATTATAGGATTGCTATAACATTATTATTTTTTCATTTTGAATGGCTGATGCAAGCAGGCATTTCTTGCAAGTTATATACAAGATGGAAACAATATTCTGTCCTGCATTCTTTTTACCTTTTGAATTTTATTTAATTATGAGGATTATTCACCAATTATTGCAACTCAAAACTAAATGAATAGCTTATTTATGAATCATAATATAGGGTTTTACCTTGATCCGAGGGCGTTTCTCGGCGTTGAGCTTTCTGACTTCGTATCTGATTTTCTTGGAGAAGAGCCTGCTTTGCCTCTTCTCTTTGTATCTCATCACCCTTTCCCTCCTATTAATTTTGCTGTTACTCTGTTCCTTCCCCTCTTTCCCCTCCATTTCCGGCACATTCCACACATCGGAATTCCCCACTTCCATGAAAACCTGCACAGTTTGATCATGAATCAGTTAGTTTTCTGCATTCCTTGTCGAGTTCGTCCAATCGAAAAGTTAAAATGTTTTCTAAGGTATTGTTTTGAATGAATTGATCAGTGACTGGAATCTGAAGCGAGTGCCACTATAGCATACAATTAGAATTTTTTGTCGTCGAGGTATGTAGTGTAATCCTACTAGTGTTTATAGATAGGAGAAGGGGCTTACATTATGGGCGAAGTTATTATGGTCATCCTCGTATCCTATATGCCGATTCAGTTGAGGCACAACCTGAGGCCCTTCACCGTCGATATAAAGCGATCCACGATCTGACCATGCCATCAGTATCTCGTCATAATCCAGCTTCAAAGACAGTACTAATCCCTTCCGTGCGACCCCCCCTTCATCCGATCTACAGAACATCGACCTCTCCCTTCCTCTCAGAGCCATCCTCGCCAGCCCGCCCCTGTCCCACTCCACCGAAGGCGATGAAGCCGGAGACGGAGACAGAACATCGTGGTGATGATGGTCAAACACAACCGAAGACGACGATGAAATAGAAGCGCCGAATATATCGGATATGGTCGCTGCCGCACCGTCCGGCTCGTTGTAGCTTTGTTCAAGAAGGCACGCGACTTCTGGGTCAGCCGTCGGCTCTGCCGGATGCTGAACCTGCAGAGGCGAAAGATGGTTCCGGAGGCTGATGAACTTGGGCTTGCGAGCCGTCTTCTTCTTCTTCTTTAACCGTCTTGATCGCTTACTGTTCATCGCGCCTCTCCCTTTATTGCTGTTATGAGTTTGTTATGATGACTAGAGAAAGAGGATTGAAGCAATAACATAAACATCAGCAGAGGTTGAAGAAGAAAAGGCAAAAGGGAGACACTTTTTTGATGAGCAGGACTGACATTGTAGATTTTTGTCTGAGTTGGCGGAGCGTGATTGGCCGGGCGTTCAGGATTCTGGTGTTATCTGGATTTCCTTGCAATTATATTTCATGTGTGTAGATGTGTAGATGTGGGTAGGTGAAGGTGAGCGAGTGAGCTTTTCACGGGTTGTAGTAATGGGGAGGAAAAGGCCTACATCACAGGACGAGTATGTCGTGATTTTATTAGGCTTTTTTTTATGTGTTGGGTGGTCCATTTGATTCACCTTTTTTTTGTCCCCCGCTAATTTTTTTTTTGTTACTAAATAGGAGCACATGTGTGCATATGCATAATGTAATATTTTTTAAAGACCGATTTTGTGATCAATTTGTTGCTATTTGTATGAGTTTTGTACGGCGAAATTTTTAGGATTTTAGTGCTGCTTCCACTGTTTCAGTTGATGCTTGGTCCACTTTCTTGTTTCTGAACAATCAAGTGAATCCTTATGGAAAAAGATTTCTAGATTCTGCCTCCAACATAACCGCATGCAACGGACCGCTGGAATTTTGCCGTGAGATTCCAGTAATTTTGTTATGTGTTGCTCGCTGTATCTTCAAAGTTTTGATGCCCGGTCGTTAAACTCAAATCAGATTGTATGCTCTTTAAATATAATACCTTTGTGAAAATGCTCAAATGTCGGTCCATAAGATAATTCTGAACTTCATGAAGACAACAGAAAATTATTCCACCAGCCTTTTAACAACAAGAGAATGAAAGGATTTACCAGAACATTAGGGTGGACCCTTACGAGGTACATACCACCTAATACTTGGGCAAATTAGAAGATTCTTGACCGACGACAATATTGCTGAAATATAACATATATCCATAGAATACAAACTTGGAAACTCGAAGACAATTGCTCTACCCTTAATGTAAAGCACTTTGCAGAATATTAATCATAATGGATTCAAACCAAAACCCGACACTCGCATATCTAAATTCAATCATAAAGATAGCGCTAGCAGTACATAATCACGTAATCTTTGCAAAAAGAAACTTTCAAAAACTATTGATACAGATAGTTGGCAGCATAAACACAATCACCCAGATTTCATCCTATTGATCTGGTTCAATGCAGGCTGCAGGATATTAAACAAGACCCAACCAATCGCCGGCGCCACCACAAACAGCAGCAGCAACCCCCTGCTATCACTCGAAGAACCCGCGGCATCAGCAATCAATGCCAACTCGCTAGCCGAAGCACTATCATTTGACAAAAGCCCTGAAGCCAACAAACCTCCACCGATCCCAAAACCAACAATAACTCCCTTATCGCTCCTCATTCTGTTTAGTTGGTTAAGCGCCGGCTGCAAAATATTGTATAAAACCCAACCGATAGCTGGAATGATCGGTAGTAAAAGAGCGAGGCCTCTGTTGTCGCCTTCAGCTATATCAGCGATTTGTTGTGCTGCAAATGCTGCATTGGTGGTGCTGAGGGTGGAGAAAATTGTGGCGGCTATTGCTGCACCCTTTCCTGTGTTAGAGATATGGGATGGTTTGGAGATCGGAAGGCCCTTCGGGAGATTTTGGAGGGGGAGGAGCTTTGAAGGGTTTGGGGGCGGATTGATGCTCAGGCACTTGGCATTGAGAACGGACATGGAAGCTATGGTTGCCATCGGAGACGATGGAGTTTGTGTCTGGCTTGAAAAGAGTTGAGTGAATTGGGGTGAAGAACTTAGGAGAAGGGAGCTAGATGGTATCAAATGTGTTGGATTCGCACCTTATCCTATCGGGAGCCAAAGAAGTGAGATCAGCCTCATGTTTGCAATTTCAAAAGTCTGATTCTTATCACCTTTGGTGCTTATGTGTTTTGAGAATAAAGGTCAAATTTACAAATATGGCCTACATTATTCTACAATTTAGTAACAAAATGGATATTACAGTTTAGTGAAGAATATTCTAAAACTTAGTTTCGATGGGTCCCTCATCTTCAACTGTCATCATCAACTGCCAGTATTCTCATTTGAGAGTTCAAAAATGTAATCAATGCCTCAAGTTCTATATCACTGTTTTGGAAGTTAATACTATCTACATTTTACTATACACTAAACAACTACAGTAATATGATCACGATAGGTGATATTACATTTTTTAAATGGAAATATTGCAAAATAATATAGAAAGAGCAATAAACAATGGATTCTTAAATTTGTTAATCTATTACCATAATTTTGTCTAGATAGAAGCTACTTTTATTACAGCCCTGAAATTTTCTTGAGAGATATTTATCCACCTATAAAAAGCAAGTTGTCTTCTAAATGCATAAGTAAAATAAAATGATGTGCCATAAGAGAAATGAGGTATAAGATGAATACAAGCACATAATACACAAAGTTCATTGCAAATATGATGTTTATTGCCACCACCAGCAGTTAAAAAGATGCAAGTGTGTTTGTTAACTTGTCTAAGCCACACCCAGCAGTAAAAATAAGTAAATTTGTAATTTATACACAGCATATCACATACCAGGTCCAGGATGGTGACCACTGCCATGCTCCATCACAGCACGAGAATTGCATGCACCTTCATTCGACAAACACCGGAACCACTGGAATAGATCAGTTAACGTAACATTGCTTAATTCTGAGCTCACAACACGAGAACAATTTACAAACATAACGAACTTGATTCGGTACATACCCCATGCAACAGCTAAATTATGTCGATGATAGCTACGCCTACCTTTTTTCTCACTGGAAAAACCCACGAAACAATGCATCCCCATTTGCAAATTAATACTATGCTGCGACGTCAAGTCCAATCATCAGATGACCAAATCTCATAAAAGAGAAGTGATGGCACTCGAACAACGTAAATCAGGCTAGTAAGAAAGGCCTCGGAACTTTTTCAAGAAAGGTCTACAAGAATGAACAGAGATGCAACAAGAAATACCAACAACTAAAGGAGAAAAATGATGCTCACCAGCTTGAGCAGAACCTCTGAATGGAAAATATACACCAATACAATGTCGTAATTTTTGTTCCTTTTACAAATACACAAGGGTTTGCCTTAAGCCCAGTTACAATCCTTCAATTTTGAGCAAGTTAAATATAAAGCACATGGCCATTGTGCATCAATTAGTCTTCTTCGTGGAAAGTGGCCCAATTTATCCCCATCCACGCAACTCTAAGGAACTATTTTGGTTAATTTGTAATTACAGGGACTTTACATCTCTCACCAACATGGGCCTAGAATTTTTCGACAGGCTTCTAAATGGTATTGAAACATTTGGAAAGCAGACTTTCTGTTGAATATAGCACAGAGGGCAAAGGCTAAAATAAGAAATTGACGGATATTTTAACCTGCTTCTAGCATTTGTCTATCAGTGATTGTGCTGTTTTTAAATAGAAATCAAACTGCATCCCTTCCCATCTCACGCATAGATGTCGCTTTTATCAAGTTAGACTTTGCAGCATCAAGAAGAGGATCTGAACAAAGAGCCTTCTCAAAGAAATTAATGGCCTCCTCCCATCGGCCTTCAGCCACAAAAACAAGACCCAAGTTGTTGAGTGATGGCGCATAACCTGGGCACAGTTCTAGAGACTTCGCAAATATTGTCTTTGCATGTTCAAACCTTCTTTGCTGACGGTACATATTTCCTAAGTTTGAAAGGATGGCATGTGCATGTTGGGTGGTTGACAAAAAGAGTGCCCGTTCGTATACTTTCTCAGCTGAAGATGGATCATCGGATAGTTGCAATGCAATACCTAAAATAGAAAGATAAAAGATCATTGAGCTCATAGCCAAAGTCTATTCAGTTGGAAAGAGCAATGGGCACAATTCATGCTAAGAGGTGTGGACATTTTTACGCTCATCTTTATCAATCAAACTTAGATGTCACAAGAGATGATCAGTAAAAAAGAAAAAAAATCAGTTAACTTAACCTGAATGATGCGGTGGATGTCAGTTAACTTGAGTAGATTAGCCAAAAGATAGCTCGAAGGAAGAACATGATTCATGTTCAAGGCCAAAAGTTTGGTATAAAGGCTTGCCGTTATAGTTGTCTCTATAACAATGAAATGTGTTATTTCATCGATAATTATTTTCCTTTTTCATGGGCATCTTTACTAACCAACAAACACCATGGTATGCTACTTGTTAAGGCAGACACACCCAAGCACGTGCTAGAGATGAATGCAATCTCTGCTGACTGATAAAGTAAAAAACCACATCTCGTTATGTGTTAACACACACAGAGGCAATAAGCTCACAAGTAACACTTGCAAGTACAAGAGTGTCGAGACTTGGCACATGTGCGCACACTGTGAAAAAAATGAAAACAAAAATAAAAAAAAAGAATGAAAAAGGTACCTCCCCTTGACTGTTGTTTCCTCTTTTCTATCTTTTTGGAAGGATTTTAAATGAAGGTTTAATATCCTAATGTCTCATATGGAGTCATATTTTATTTTACACTGCCAAGACAAATAAAGAACATCTAATGGGAAAAGGAACAGGAATCTTTATCAAGATTTGGAACATGCGGTTGCAAAATATGCTTCTTTCTGATTCATAATCCCCATAAAGAGGAATATCTGATGACAAAGGTAAAAGTGATATATACCAAGATTAGACCATGCATAACTGCAGTCTCTGCATCGGGCTACTGCAGCTTTGAGGAACTTGACGGATGTCTTGAACTGTGTAGTACACAGGTTGTGTAGACCAAGTTGATGCCATGGCACAGCATCATCTGGATCTTCCACGATTGCCTATTAAGACCAGTATGCATATGTAAGATAACAGATGAAGTAACCAAATACAAGACCTCAACATGAAATTCCATAAGCCTAATATAAGGTTGCAAGATGAAACGAAAATATAGGGAAATTTATATAATCATAACCAGAAAATATATGAAACAACATGATTATTTATTAAATAGACGATGAACCTACTCGTTAGGTTTTTCCCCCCCCTTTTTAGGTTATATTTTCCCTTATTTTATTTGATCACTTCCCTTATTTATTTGTTTTTTTTATATTAAAGGTTAGGATCAAGAATATTTATTTCCCATTTTTAACTTTCTATTATCACTTTCACTTGTTATTAATACTTTAGTTATACTTATTTATCTACAATAGTAGCAATGAAATATATGGAATTATTTATGATTAAACATTTACTAATTAATGATTATAAAATCTCATGTATTGCGTCAAGTCTGGATTCGACACTTCCTCTTATGAAGAGACAGTTGATAGCAACACAGGCTTAAGCACGGTTATTTGTATATTTGGAAACAGGGCTGCTGTTGCATGGTTATGTGTATAATTAAAAATACAGAACTGTATAATTGAACACTTCAGAAATGCATTATAATTGGCTTCTTGAATTTATCTTGTGACCTAGAGCACGATGATCTACATCAAATCTATAATCTTTCGCGGATGCATCTCAAATAAGTTATCTTTAAAAGAAAACTTTGAAAATCCAAACTTACATGATTGTATGGGATCGGCTACAGCAAAGATAAAAAAAATGAACGGAATAATAATGTCCATAGAAGAATTTTTACTGTTTCACTACAAAGAGCTTTCTGAATAGATTCACCTGTTTTAACGTATAAAGAGCTCGGTCTCCTTCCTCTTCCAAATCTTTCTCTCCCGTTTCAAAAGCTGCTGCTATTTCATATTGAGCTCTTTGAGCCATTGCTAATCCTGCCCATGCTATAGGAAGATCAATTATTGCAGGATCACCTTCTTTTAAAATTGATGCCATTTCATTTGTAGCCCAAGAAATTTGTTCTGTTGAATCTTGAGACCTTTCAGCATCTTTAATGCGATGGCTGGCAATAGCATATCGAGTAGACATTTGATTGGGATCCAATTTTGCTGCCTACACAAACATGGCATGAAGCCACATAAATGTAAGATAACAAACTCTGGTAGATAAACTCAACAAGCAAATTCCCTGTATATTCAGACATACGATGAACTTTATCACATAACAAGAGTGAAAATAAAGTATGAGGCGTTTATTGTTCTACCTTACGAACCCAAATAATTGCTAAAGTGTGATGCTAACATATTCTCCACAGGGTAAATTTTTTGTCCGGACTTCTTATTAAGGATCATTTTCCATTGAATAAAATTATGAGGCAATCTCAAACATATTGTAGTGAACTAAAAAAACACTCCGTTAGATTAGTTGTTACCTGCTCCAAGCATTTTTTTGCATTTCTGTAATCACCAATCACATGGTATGCATGAGCAAGGTTTACCCACAAAGGTCCTGCTTTAGGATCAGCTTTCACCGCCACTAGCAAACACTCTTTAGCAATACTTACCGCTTCAATTTGTTGTGCATAAGCCCCTTCTCCTGCATTGGCCCCTGGACCTGGAAAAGGAAAAGGAAAAGATTTGGAATGATCATGAAATCCCTGCATAAACATCAACTATCAACTATTTCAAACATGAAATCAAAGGTTAACCAGCTAGCTAACAACGTCATGAGGGTTAGCGATTGTTGAATGGAAGTCACATGTTACGATAAAAAAAATATGTGAAAAATCTTACAAGAACAAGTTTGACATATTAGGTTCTTTGCTCCGAAATTGTACTACTTTGATGGTTGACCTCATTTTAATATCAACAGATTCCAGCATAGCAGGAATATTAGATCATTCTAAACAGAGTTTACCTTGCACTTAAGTTTAAGAAATCAACAACTGTATTGGATTACATCCTGGTTGATTGCTGGCACTCTAATTAATTATTCGAAACATGCAGATCTTAATTTTTCTTTTAAGGTGGTTATACATGTTTCTCTAACAGTGGTAATGACTAGTTAGATCTACATAGAATTTAAACAGTAACTCGAAAGATCTGGTGGAGATTTAACTTGATACATGACTGCCATACCTGGAATAATAGATCCATATTTGCACAAGAGGAGAGCAGCAAAGTTGATTAGAGAAGATGGATGGTTTTGTTCTTTTAGAATGAGATCTTGAAAGCATTTAGCTGAAAGCTCCAAATTGCCACTGAAAGTATGTAGTCATCAGTAACGACTCACAAGAACATCGCAAGGAAAATGTTAATGAAGTCCAAGCTAACAGATTTTTTCCATACTACAGAAGTTATAGATCGAAGTATGCCTAACATGCTAGTAAAGTGTGTGATCTATAATAGCAGAGATTTGGACCCCTATATTATTTTACTACATCAAATGCTCAACAAAAACGCATTCATGCTTGTAATAGAAAGAAAGAATCAAGTGTTTAGCACTTGTAAGGAGACAGAACTTGAACAAAAAGAAAAGCTATAAACCTCTGAAGGTATGCGATGCCAAGATTTGCAAGTGCGTCCAAGTAGTCTGGAGCAATAGTCAACAGAGATGATAAAACCGAAATTGCACTCTGAATTGACATGACAAGATTAGTGCGAGGCATACACAAGGCAGTTCCTATAAGACGTTGTCGAATGACCAACATACATTAATAATAGGGGGAAAACAACTCATAAACACCTGCAAACGACCGGTCCTAAGAAGTATCAAACCAAGTGTGTTCCAAACAGCTGCCTGTTTCACATCTGAGTGCACCGAATCCTTCAGCTTTTCAAGAATCTCTTCTAGTTCACCCGCTTCCAGCTCTCTGTCTGAATTATCCCCAGTATTTACTAGCAGAATGCACTGAATTGTGAAGTGTATTTTAAGAATAGCACATACTAATAATCCATCAAGAGATACATATCTTGTGCATCTTATCAACATACGGTACCTGAGCATGGTGTATCAGAACTAAAGAAAGCAATTCTGGTCTGCGGATTTCTTCGTCGTCACGCTGTAGTACCTCAGATGACTTTTCAAATGCTAGTACAGCCTAAAATGATTTTTTTGAAAATGAGGTTCAAAACAAATGGAATGATGATCAAAGTATATTAGGACGATATGTAATATTAACCTTCTGTGGTTGGCCCAATCTCTGATACATTAAGCCCAACATAAAATGTGCATGGGCATTTTTTGGCATCTTTCGAGCAACGTGCACCAAACCCTATAAGCATGGAATGATGGTATCATACAATACAGAAGAAGCATCAACAAGCCTTTATTCTGAAACTTAAAGGATCAGCTACATAATATTGTTTTGTATTGACAACTACGTCAAGCAAGTTACACAGGTTAAATTACACTAGAACACAGTATGAGTTGATGCTTTGTAAAGATACGGTTCTTCAAAGGAAAAAATCATTGACCCAGTTCAAACGCACAAACAAGAAATTTTTCGGCACCAAAAGGCCTCGTTCTATTGAATTAGCAAGAAATAACAATCAATTCATGGGCAAAGTCACACAGAACACACCAATGAATAAACAAGGTCATGCGCTGTAGAGTCTTAATTTTTTATGTTAACTTGTCGTATCATTATATATTAGGGTTTGGAGTCTTTGGACATAGATGGAGTCTTTGGACATAGATGGTACCTATATTTTAAAGCTATATCACATAGGCATGCTAAGACACATTGAACAAGGGATATATTTGTCTACTTTAATGCAACACAAGAAATTTCTGCTGTTAAAATTTCAAACACTTATCCGCAAAGTTAAGGTATAAAGAAACAGCTAATTCTTATAATGCATAGGATTTTTTTTGGATACTAGTATATGCTGCACAAAGAGAATTTGGAGAAAACCATAACTCACAGCTTTTAGACTGCTGACTTTTTCCTCGCGAGATAAGGGAACTCCTTGACATTGGTGATCAAGATCTGTTATATCATATGCATTGAAGCGAATTCACATAAAAAAGAAAGGGATAACATCAAATATGTAGTCATTTACCTTCGCCGTCAATGATATCAGAATCTTTAACCACTATAGTAGCTTTGGGTATATTGCTTTCATCAATGCAGTTCCTGTATAACAATACTGATTTTTAAGGAACTTTGATGCAACCATAAAATTTTGTGTAGCATGGAAACAAATCATCCTAGACCGCATATTTGACATTTGTGCGCAATACATAAAAGGTTATGATACAATTCACAGCTTCATGTGACTGAATGGAGGCCTCAATCACGGAGCAGCCTGACACATTAAATGGCTCATGCACAAATGTGACACCTATCTTTTGAATCCGTGATCTCCCGGGTATAGCACAATTCACATATTCAACCCAATATCTAAGTATTAGACACATATAGATCGATTTGCTACCGCTAAAATGTATCCAGCTCAATTGCCAAAAACCCTAATCCAATGAAGTCTTCTGTTTGTGGTATACTAACAAGATTGAATCTTTACCAACCAATAACACCATATCACCCACCAAAAAAAAAACACTATTTAACCAAAAAAAAACTATTTAGTTTTAATCTAAGATTTAGGTCATGTTTTGATTCCCAAGAACACGTCTTTACTAAATTTCTCAAAGAAAGAGAGAGAACCTTGAGGAAGAGCCGGCGATGGGGAGGAGAGCGCAGTCCTCGCCGTCGCTCTCGGGGGGATCGACGTTGAGATCGGCGATGATGGCGGGCTGGGGAGGAGGAGGAGACGGAGGCTGCTTTATTAGGGTTTCTGTTTCGTTGGCTGCGGCGGTGATGTTGCTCTTATCGAGGGGCGGAGATCCGGCGATCGACGGCGGCGGCGGAGGCGTCGACGATGACATTTTGGCATCTCACGTCGCCCCCGCTGTGGGTTTTGGGGGTTTTGTTGAAAGCGGCGGATAGTGGGGCCCACTGCAGAATTGGGGAGGATTTTTCTCATATATCACCCTCAAAACTATAGATATTCATTAAATTAATATTTACATGCATCGCCTTGAAATATTATCAGATTAATTAAACTCTATCTTATGACCAAACTAATTGACAGGATCCATGATCTTTTAAAAAAAATAAACTAACATAGGCCTTGAATTTATAACAGAGCATTTATTTTTTTGCTTATTTTCAGAAGAAGAAGAAAATAAGGGATGTCAACAAAAAATAAGAAGAATTTCTTATAGAATCTTAAGACAGAAACACATCCACTTGAACTTACAGTAAAACTGTTTTTATGAAATCTAGAAGCATTTATAAAAATCTTTAAAATGAATGCAGAATCGAAAAGGTTAAATGTTAAATTATCTCCGTCTGGTATTGTCACAAAGTCATTTCACTCCAAAGAAAGCGAAGGATGGTTTCTTGAGTTATACCATTTCAACATGAATTTTTATCATCACGTTTTCTAGCTCAAGATTGAATTTTTTTCTTTCTCTTATTAACAACTCACAATCAAAATAATATGGTAAGGTATCCAATATTGCGGGATCCAATGTGTTCTCACATGGAAGGAAGAACCTATAAAAGATGAACGATTCTTGCATGCTATTAATCTTACAAAAAAGTATTTTCATTTTTTCAAGTTTGCCTTTTATGTTGGTGGCTTCTTTAAAAAAGAAATTATTACAATAAAATAGCGAAGCATTAGGACATTTAATTGCAGATCCTACCATTTTTTCCATCCCGAAAAGTTTTTGTTTAAAAAAAGGGTTAGCATCGCAGAGACGAGAATTTTATTACCAAGATCTCCGCTTCCCCCTCCTCCACCGCCGCCGCCGCCGCCTCCACCGCCGCCGCCGCCGAGAAAATGACCTCTCTCATCTCCTTCAGCCCTCGCCCTCTCCTCACTCCTTCCCCTCACCGCTATAAACCCCAAAACCCTACGTTTTCCTCCAATTTCTTCTCAAAGCACCGAGGCGAGCTCTTAGTGGCGAAATCGAGCCTCAGCCCTCATGTCCCTGATCTCGAGAGCGCGGTTCATGAGATGTTTGGTCGCGCTGAGGGGTTGCTTTACACTGTGGCCGACGCCGTCGTTTCTTCTTCTGCTGCTTATCCTGCTGCGGTGATCGAGGAATCGAAGAAGAGCGGCGATTGGCTCTCGGGGATCTCTAATTACATGGAGACTGTTCTAAAGGTCAGCGTTTTTGTTTTTTTTTGCACATTTGGTGTGATTTTTATGATCCTAATTAGCACAAATTTTGATGGGTATGCAAGCTTTAGAGCTAATCATGCGGTGTAAACAAAGCCAGAAAGAACTTTATGCTCTGCTTGATACCGGCACGATAAGAGATGAGCCTATCATGAGCAAAAATGTAAGCTGGAGAAGTTAACAGAAGCAATATAAACTTCTCTTTCACGGCTTCTTTAGTATTCAGCGATGATAGGAATATTAGATATTAACTTGTTCTGTCACCAAAAACCATGGTTTGAAATCTCAGCCGATCCCGATCCGGTATAGGCTATTATGATCCCAAAAATGACCATCCGAGTTCCTACACCACATCATCTAATACCAAGTAATATCGTGTTTACCATTTATAATGGGGTTTTCCATGTTAATTTTATTGAGTTTATTGTTGGTTGGTGGGATTACTAATGGGTTAATGGGTTGGTTAATTGTTTCATAAGTTTATTAAAGGTTACTGGGTTATTACGGTTAGTCTGGTCATCACAAATCACAAAAGAATTTAACAAATTATTTTATATTAGTTTAAATGTTTATTTAAAAAAATTCTTTATTCGTAATAATTCTTTTCCTTAAACAATATAAAATTTGATATTCCAATCCGATACGGATGAGATTGCCGATTCCGATCCAAAAAGTGATCGTTCGATACCGAGATTTTAAACCTTGTCTAAAACTATAGCCTTTAGTCATTAACTTGATTAAATTATCCGAAGACCTAGATCCAGGTGTATTACATAAATGTTGCTATGGTTACCGTCTTGAAGAACACAGGGAATCATACGACATTAAAATCCAGGCCCGAGAACTGGACGCGTTCTTTTTCCTGAGTTTCAACTGTCCTCAATCAAGCTAAATAAATCGAGATTGAGTTCAAGTTGATCAAGTCGAGCTGTTAGGGAGTTCATGCCAACCAGAGACTTGCAGGCTTTTATATGAGCTTGAGGCCCTATAAAAACAAGCTGGGTGTCATGAGCAAGTTGCAAAAGAGCTCGGGTGCCGAACTAAATTCCAAAATAATGGCTTTAATTTCTTTCAGCCTATTCGGTAACGATGTTGTACTTACTGGTGACCAGCACTTTCCATAATCCAAATTTCTAAAAAATGTGAACCGGAGGAACCTCTCTGATATATAGCTAGCTGTCAAACGTCGGCATATTCTGCAAAACATGGTTTTTTAGAATCTGAAGTTTCGTTACAGTTGATTACTTAAGCATTGAGATAACCAAAATTAAAAAGCATTTGTGTTTAGAAACTACAAAAATCAACGGTATACTTTCTAGCTATATCGATCTTTTAATTCATATATTATCTTCATCTTTGCATCACCTGACCTCCAATTTCCTCCTTTTCTCCTCATCTTTCCTTATGTCTAGTGCAGGTTTTAAAGGATGGACTTTCAGCTTTGCACGTTCCATATTCTTATGGGTTTGCAATTATTCTCCTCACCATTCTTGTGAAGGCTGCCACTTTTCCTTTGACTAAGAGGCAGGTCTGTTTGTAGCATGCATTGACCAGCCATGTCCATTTTTTTTTGTAAATCAATGCATGCTTGTGTACAATTAGGTAAGGCAAATTCTGTAATGGTTCAATATTTCTTTCTTAATAGACCATGCCATTGCCTTCCTACTCTGACCATTGTTTTTTCATCTGCAACTAAAAATGTCAACAATGGCTATGAACCCTTTGTTACCGAAATTGTTAGCTACTGTAACTACTGTTGTGTGTACATCCGTTGGCCACATTAAATAAAAGGCCTTTGCTATACATGGACACTCAGGAGCACACTGGATGATTTGTGCATGTTATTAGTTATTACCTTGATCATAAAGTTTGGATTGATTTTATCGGTTGGATTTCCTGTCAAGAAACCAGTTCCCCATTACAGCCTTCTCACTACTCATCACTTTGTAGACACTTGATTTCTGTCCATTACTCTTTCTCACCTACTATTTCCTACGTGAATGCACATGTTAAAAACATTTTAAATTGTTTGCAAGCAACTTCTAATATTTATTATCCATTATTTTCGATCCATAAATAATGCTGGTTATGTTGCTGTTGTACATAAACTTTCCTGTCATTTTCATTTGGTATTCCATCTAATAACTCAGAATCATATACATAGTTGATAGGTTCACATGAATTATTGCATTCACCTGAGATATTTGGCAATATCCCTCTATTTCCTGCCCCTATCATGATTAAACTAAAGATTTTTATTTAATTTTTTTGAGTTGATGGTTCAGAAAGTCTTAATTCTTAAATAAGCACCTATAAGAGTTGATGCGGACAAACTAATTTCATCCAACTTGTCCAAGTGTATTCCCTTAACCAGTTGTTGAAAGCTACAGAACATTTTTACTTTTTTGGAGTGAAATAAATGGAAGAACCTGCATAGAATCCATGAATACATCCTCCAGCCTTTTCATTTTCTTTTGTTTCTATTTTAATTGTTTCAATTCCTCAATTTATGTCTTTGTGATATCGTCCAGCTTGTTTATGCTTGCTTACAACAATATATGTGGCTTTATAGTTTGGTGTGGCTTATTTTTGCTTTATCTTGCACAACATATTTATACATAGAAAACTTATAGATATGTATAGAACAGGAAAGTTCATGTCTTTATCACAAGATGCATTTAGCAGGGACGTAAAGCCATTTGCAAAGCCAGTTTTCGTGGAATAAGTTTTAAACCACTTTAGAAATTTATCCCAGTCAACATTAATTGCTTTTGCTATTTCAAGCATAGTAATGTTTACCTCTATGCAGCATGAAGTCAGGAGTTATGTAGTGTAGCGCATCCATTTTATTACCTGCTAATCTTGGTAAACAATTTCTTATTATTCCCAGCGATACGCAGTTGATCATGTTTTTAAGTGTAAAATAAATTTGCATGGTCTACTATCACACCAGTATTATCGTCTGTTGTTTACAAAGTGGGTGGGCAAACATATATTTGTAAGTTTGCCAGTTTATTCTCTTTGGATTTAGGCTTCCTGCTTTTCCTAAAAGATATTGTTATGCAGGTTGAGTCAGCAATGGCAATGCAGTCATTACAACCACAAGTGAAGGCAATCCAACAGCTTTACGCTGGAGATCAAGTAAGCTATTATATAATATCTCAATCTTCTTCACTGTATGCATATAACTGTTTCAAAATTAGCAAAATTTTAATAAGAGAAATTATATTTCTATTTAATCATAAATCAGAACAATGATTTTGTTATATGTATGTAACAATATTATTTATAACGTCTATCTTTTGCTTCTGAGAAGAAGTTACATTGACTTTGATTTTGCGCATATGGGAACTTAATAAAACCTTACTCGATGAACTTCCATCGCAAATACAGTGCACTTGGTTTCAGTGCATTGACACCTTTCTGAAGAAATATATTTGGGGCAGTGCCTTCATAGACCAAGTTAAAGTAATATATTTGAAGCAGTATATCAAGTTGAAAGGGAATTGCTCCTAGACGTATATATAAATTTTAAAGTTATAAATTGTGATGCTAAACTGTGTTAGTTCCTATTTATTATGTTTGTGACAAGTCAAAAGTTTTCAGTTTTTTAGTCCTCAAATGTGGAAATTTAATGCGATAAGACAGACTTGCGATACTAAATTGTCGATCATTGGATTCTTAGTAACTTGGTAGATCTGATAAATCCATTTATTTTATGAGACAAATCACAAATGCACTAAGGATAGGTGTGAAAGCAAGTCTTCTGCTGATGATCTTTTTCTACAGATCTGCATGTACATCTTCTTATCTGCTTGTATGGTCATTTATTTAATCATATGGATTTTGCTTTTAGTAGAGTCTGCACCTTCTTCCTCCTTTCGTCATAGCATTTATTTGTGCATGGTATGATTGAAGAACGGCATTTTATGACCATGCCACTTTGGGACTCGAACGTTGAGTTATCCTTGCATGGTACTTGGATTGTGCCATGTGTGGACATCGATGAGGTATATAATTGCACGAAAATTTGCTTGAGGACCATTTTCTAATATTTCATATCAGAATTAAGTGAACACTTCTTTGACAATTCTTTCCATTTTTATTTTAATAATACTATATTATTGCGGATAAGCTTTGTGATCACCACTGTAATTGTCATATGCATTTGCAGGAAAGAATACAACTCGAAACGGCTCGCTTGTATAAATTGGCTGGTGTAAACCCTTTAGCAGGTTATTCTTATATTTGCCAAAATGGTCCATTTTAATTCCAGTAGCATTTTTCTCTTCATTTTCTGAAAATAGTTTTTTGGAATTAGGCTGTTCTGCAGTGCAATTTCTAAACATAAAGGTTTGACCTTAAAATATTTGATGTTGATTTTGTGAATAAATTATATATTCTATCTATGCTACCTGAGTAAAGTAACTTGGTAATTAAATTATTCAAAAAAGACAATCCGGTGTAGATGTTACTTCAAACGTGCACGAGGTGAAAAGTGATGAACAACGCAGAAATGGAAACATAACTGCAAATGTAGCGTGTAAGTTAAGTCATGATGATTATGCCAACTGATTTATATTTATAAAAAGGAAACTAGTTAAATGACCATGGTTCGATTTAGATAAGTGAAATTGTGAGCATACAGACGTGTTAGCATCGGGAAATACGAGCATGGTATACTATGACATGTATACCTTTCTCTTATGACACACATAACAACAACAACCCCCCCCCCCCCCCGCCCCGCGCGCGACGTGTAGATAAACATACACACATGCTTAGGCTCATATTCCTCCATGCGAGCACACATAGCTCTAACCTACACATCACATCAATTGGATTTCTGAAAAAAGAACTCTTGGTGCAAAATTACCATAAGAACCTATTTTGGATATCCACTGTGTCAATCTTGATTTGCGTCGTATGACGTCGTATGAAATCACAAAGCGAGCACATTCGCGTGATTTCTAGCAATATAATTTTGGTTGAAACCTATATTTTGCAAGCAGCCCAACCTAATGTATTTTTGTTCATCCTTGTTTTATGATGTTCAAATCAATGCAACCCAGGATATAGAGGTTACTTTCGGATTAATTTTAAAACTGTTTCCAGGTTGAAATTATGTTTTAGGTGGATTATTGGGTCTAAATCAGAACTTTTGGGGGCTGGGTTGGGGTGCGTGCTATTCTTTGGTAGGTTGGAATAGAATGGAGGAAAATGCTTAAGTGTGATGTAGGTGGCTTCAATATCAAATGTCAAATTAGGTTTTTGGCTAGAGCATTCTAGATTTCTTCAATCGGCAAAGAACTACCAGCAAATATGAAGCAAGTGGGATGAAAGAACTTAAATATATTCTTGGATACTGAGAATTAATGGGAAGAAAAAAGAAAAGTAGAAATTTACTTGGTTTAGTGGAAGGATGTCTTTTTATTACCTCCGTATCCAATAATTAAGCAATGCTGTCCAGGTTGAAAGTAGTCATACTTTTCAAATAAGGGCTGTACCCTAAAGCAGCCAATTTTAATTGGGACAATGTAAATATCATTATGAATTCGTAGTAGTAGCTCAATATATCCTGTGATTGGTTTAAATCCGTGTACCATCAGAACTAATGTAGTTTTACACTGTGGCAGGTTGCTTGCCCACTTTAGCTACCATACCCGTTTGGATTGGACTATATAGAGCTCTCTCCAATGTGGCTGATGAGGTGGAATATTTGAAAACAGTTAGCTTCATTTATTCGCACGTCATTCTTTCTTTCATATTTTGCCTGATGTTCATTTTGATATCAATATCAGGGACTACTCACCGAAGGCTTTTTTTGGATCCCTTCTCTTTCTGGTCCGACTACCATTGCAGCTCGACAAAATGGCAGTGGAACCTCTTGGCTCTTTCCTTTCGTTGTAAGTGCTTTATGTGACTGCTGAAATTGTAGCATGCTTGCATTGATCTCTTTCTTAGGGGAGCCCTTTTTTCTTTAAAAAAGGAGTATAGCTATTGGACAGGGACCGATTATGTTTGTAGTTGGGGTGGAAAATTTCCATCTTTTGCAATATAATGACTTGAATAAAATCTCCTACCGGTGCTGAAGAGAATATATCATAGAAGCCGGAATGAGCATTAAATTGTGGTTCTCTATCCTTTCACAGTAGTAGGTTTTCTTCAAATTTTTGGAATATTGGATATCTAAATTTCAGAAGACCGGGATTTCTATCCTGCAGTTGAAATGACTGACATGGAGAGCAAAAGAAACAGACATCTCTAAGGCAAAAAGAAAAAAAATCGAAGTAGCAAGCTAAGAAGCATGAACACAGGCTCATCAACATGACACATGACACAACAAATTCTAATCGTACATGCATAAAATAATGAAACAGGCACCGTGTCTGATACATGCCAGGGACAAGACAACTTCAGAACAAAAGCGTATGTTTTTGGTAGATAGCAACTCATATGAATTGTTGCCATGAACTACTAGTTGATTCAATTTGTTTCTGAAGTGATGAATTTTGCACCCCCATCATATTGATTCTGAACCCAAAAGATTTGATAAATTTCATCTGTATGATATCATCTCATGGTTGCAAGGGCCAAATTACATATACATCTCTAGTCATCAATATGGAATTGAGGAACACTGCAAGATGTGCAATGTGCATGCTAAAAGACATTCATTTTTTATTCTGCTTATCACCATGATCATCCATGTCTTCGTCATGTACATTTTCATCCAAGCCTTTTTTCATTTCATTGGAGTGGCTGGGGCATTTCACGAAGCTGAGAAAGCCGTACAAAAGAATCAACCAAGCTTTTTCCATAGCACAAAAAGGAGAGGGCGAGGTGTTTGGAATGAGACTGAATCATTTGATTGTTGGAGGATCAAAGTTCTACAAGAGTATAATCAGTCACATTTAAATTTTAAACCTAGATAATCAATAAAATATTATATTATTTACATTTATAGAATAAGTTTTGATTAGCGTTGAAAGGTTCAAATCTCTGTAATTGCTGAAAGTTTTGTGTGATTCATTATTTTTTCCCCTCTACAGCGCCTGTAGGTTAACATCAATTTCTTCACTCATAATTTTTCTCATTTGTTTAATGTGTCAATTGCTATTTTATAAAACATGTCACAGTATCGCGGAAAGCTTATTCTAAACTGCAGATACCCAATGTTTGCAGGATGGTCACCCGCCTCTAGGATGGTCAAACACTCTAGCTTATCTTGTCTTACCAGTTCTACTGGTTATTTCACAATACATATCAGCTCAAGTAATGCAGCCACAACAGGTTAGTTATTCACATAATCATGCAAGTGCTACTTCTTATAGTCCTATTATGGTATAAGTGTGCAAAATTTTGCTACGATGCAATTTTCAATCTCGTGCTGTCATTATCGAAGAAGCTTAGTTTCCTATTTTTCATTGCCCTTTTTCTAATATGTGAAAATAGTTTCTCCTCCTCTTTCATCTGTTCGTGCTAAACACATAATCAAAATGAATCATTACACTTTAAATGCCAAATTTTCTAATTTTTTTTATAGGATTAATCGAGGGCAGGCGATAGAGGATCTGGATTAGTAGTACACATGCATGTTCTCTTAATGTAATTGAGTAAATGATCATAATAGATCATGATTCATATTGTTAACCAGGAATTGGAATGATGGATTTTATTGATTGTTTTCAATTTTCATTATCTCCTCTATTTCGCACATTAAAATTAACTTTATGGCAGCAATACACACCACAATTACACCCACCCATCTACCTACCAACCCAAAGTCAATTACAGATCTATTTCTTTGCTTACAAAAACGATCGACCTTGCTTCATAGTCATTTTCCGTGCCAATAGTCTAGCCAGTCCACTTCATTAGCCGGTGACAATGATATTTGAATCTACTTTGAATCTTGTAGTTGTTCCTCCATTTTGTTCTTTGATAAAATAAACTGTACTTATTATTTCCTCATTGTAAATGGATTTAAAGTCTAAATCTTTTTTTATATTTGTTTTTTACTGTATATTTGTTTTCTTCTCACCGTAATGCAGCAAATAATTTTAATTTTCATTGCAGAGTAATGATCCTAACCAAAAGAGTGCTCAAGCTGTTACCAAGTTCCTTCCATTGATGATTGGTTATTTTGCTCTTTCAGTTCCTTCTGGTTTAAGTTTATATTGGTGAGCAGATGCTATCTTCATTCAACCTTTTGTTTTACAAGTTTGTGTTCAAGCGAATTGTTAAATTTTTATCTCTTAAATTGCGATTGCTTACCAAGGACAGGATCACTCAGCTAGCAAAATACTTTTATTTGAATCATATTATGTTACCTAGCCTGTGAGAACTATTTTTGGCTAAAGTTTCAATATTCCATGCTGCTGGAACCGCAACCTCAACCCCCCTCCCCCCCCCCCCAACCCAAAAAAAAAAAAAAGAGAAAAAGAAAGAAAAAAGACAAAAAGAGCCCCCCGCATTCTCTTTCTTGTATCCCCTGCATTGCCCAAAAAAAAAACCGTATAAGAAAACCTGTTTTCCTATTTCATGTCTTTGATTCATAGTTTTTTGAGTTCCATATGGAACAAGATAAAGGCTTATTAAAGCTGTAACTGATAGCTGATTAATTAGTGTCTCGGGTTTAATATATCCTTTAAAGTGTGCAAGCTTAGGATTTAATCAGAAGTGTTTAAAACCTGCATGTGTTTTGTTTGTCCTTTCAGTATTAGGATATCACAGTGCTGGCTCCTTGCTGTTTCAGGATTGTGAAATGTCATATATCCTTGATAACAATAAAAAATTTAAACAGAAAATGCTCATGTCATCTTTATGCAGTTATGCACTAAATGCAATCCGAGTATCTGAAAAATAAAATTTACATAACTGTGTAGGTTCACTAACAACATTCTGAGCACAGCACAACAGATATGGCTTCAAAAGCTAGGCGGTGCAAAAAACCCTGTCAGGAAAATCATTGATAATACCGATCTGGATGAACCACCCATCATTAAGAAGTCTTCCACTGATATTCAGGAGTCTGCCCCTGAAGTTGAAACTGGAAAAGTAAATTCCAGTCAAGAAGTAAAAGCAGATTCTGGTGGATTACGCCCTGGTGAAAGGTAATGTGCTACTCTGCCATCTGCTTATGGTTGTCGATTTTGTTTATGAGCTTATTGATCCTTAGTTTTGTATACTTACAAGCGATCTTATGCAGGTTCAAACAAATCAAGGAACAAGAAGAAAGGAAAAGAAAGCAGAGGGAAGAAGATAAAAAGAGGAGAGCAGCTGAAACAGCTGCATATTCTCAGCTAATTACCGAGCAAAAGAATCCTGATGTTACACAAGCAGACAACACAGATGCAAAGGTAGAATCAATTCATTCATGGCTATAGATGTTGTATTACAATATTAACTGATACTTACCATCCTTTGAAAACTAAAAGCAGGATTCAGAAGATAGTCAGACACATGTACAAGTCTCTGCTACAAATAATGGCGGACCTAGTTTTAAAGTGGGCCCCACTGTTAATGGTGAAGAAGCCCCTCATGAGAATGTGCAAAAGGTATCCTCAGACTTTGAATTTTCGAACTCTTTAAGTAATTTTGCTCCATAAAGTGCACTCATGTAACTTGGTCAGAAATCACCAGCTAAGTCTTAAGGCGGCCTTGTTATGAAAATTCAATATTATCTACCGATCTTGGTTCATTCAGCTGCGCAAACAAACAACTGGATAGAATGTCAAGATGTAATATATGCAACAAGATAAAAGAGTTTGACACGGCTCCATTTGCAGGTGGTATTTGTTGTGTCCAAAGAAGACGATAGAATAAAGTTGAGAGATTGAGTATATTAGAGGGCCATGATGATGCACCTCCAATTCTAGAATCGACAAAATCTGTTTGTATATCTGCAGCGGTCATCTGAGATTGAAAACTGTTGATAAGTATTTGAAATAGCATATATAACAAGTAGTTATTGTTGTCATGTGACATAACCATATTATAACACAGAAACAGTGTACTTCACAAGGAAAAATTGTTATAGACACATTAAAAAGAAGATTGCCTGTTGCTGCCTAAGAACTAAAACATAATGAAAACAAGGAAAGAACAAAGAAAACCACAGTTTTGATCGCAAGCATGCTCCATCGTCAATTCACGCATATTATCCAAGTCCATCCTTTTTATTGTCTATTACATGCTTACTGGTTAGAACATGATATTCTTGGGACCTGTTTCCTTACAGATGGTAAATATACAATGATATTTATCTTGTGCTTATGTTAATCCCACCTTTTGATTCTGAGTCCAAAACTTTATATTTTCAGGAATAAGTAGCAGAGATGCATGCATCCAGCAGCAACCAAACTCCACATGATAATTTAGACACACTAGATCAAGAACCTGAAAGAGACAATGCCAAATACATTAAATTCATCAGTAGATATGTATGAGACTATTCAATCAAATCGGAATCTGGTGAACGCTGGCTATAGGAGCGAGAGAGAGTGTAAACTTATTTGATGCATCCAACTTCGGCTTCTCCATTTCCACTTCATTCTCCGATATGGGTTTGTAATGTATATGTCGTATATGAATATCAATATGGTTCATTTTCTTTTTTCTTTTGTAAAACAGGACAATATTTTTGGGTGAGTTGAATTTCGCTTCTGGCAACTGTATATTCCTATAATTTGATGTGTTTGCTATAATTTATTAGAGTATAAACTTCTTGATAACTTAATAACGAATCGGATTATTTCCTGGAGACCATTTCTCCGACACTAATATAATGTTTCCAAATTACATATTGGTCTTGAAATCAAATGATTAGTATTTATTTTAAATAGAAAATATTTATTTAATCAACATGATGGTTATTTCATTTTTAAATTTTCCATTCTATCTAGAATAACTTGTTACTTAGGACTAACATCCTCTAAATAAATTTTAGAGATGCCCATATTTTCAGAATTATCTATCAAAAAAGATTTTTTTTTATAAAAAACTAATGTAAAAATAACTTATTTAAAGTTTATTTTCAAAATAATTCGGTGAAAAGTTGATTTTATGTTTCAAAATTTATCAACAAAAGTAAACCCTCTCCTTTTCATTATTATGCATAAAATGCCACTGTTATGTCTCGATTGCTTTCTTACTTAGGAATAATGTATATATTTATTCCACTGCTAAACTTTCGATCAAAATCTATGGTTGTATTTATGGAAATAATATATATATAGAGAGAGAGAATAATGGAGAAAAGAGGCTATAGGAGGAAATTATCTCCACCAATTTTTTTGACGATCGGCCCTCATCATATTCATCGTTATCATCTAAGATGTGGGTACACCAAATTTCATGTGATTCTACAACTTTTTCACCGTTGATTTAACAATGTAAAATGTTATATTATCGGTAAACCGTTAATTTTGAACCCACTAAATCAGCGGTGAAAAAGTTGTGGAATCACATGAAATTTGGTGTACGCACATAAAATGGGGAAACATAAAGTTTTGGGTAAATTGTCAAAAAGCCCCTGGCCCACTCAGGAGTTTGTAAAAAAACCCTTTGATATTTTCAAAATGGTTGGAAATTAATCTAGCTGAAGTTACGAAAGGGGGCCTTCTTCTCACTGCCGTAACAGTTCTCCGCCGATCTTTTTCGGGCTCTTGCTCTCTCGTCTCCTCCGCCGCCTTCTTATCCTCTCCCGCCCTGTCTCTCTTTGTCTTAAAACCCCCACTCATGCTCCCAAAAAAATTCAGGGTCCCCGGAGATTAACCCCAACAGCTAGCTAGCAACCAATGGGTTCCCATCACCGCTTCAGCTTTCTCTCTCCTCGGACCTCGCCAACTGCTCCCAGCTCCGCCATCTCTACCTCCAGCACAACCGCTTCTCCGGCGATCTCCCGCCGTCGATTTTCGGATGAGGAAGCTCGCGAGATTGAAGGATCCCATGAATTAGCAATAGATCAGAGATGCACAAATTAAATCCATGGGAACAATTAAGCGACAATATGCAGGACCAGATATATCCCTATTATTCGGCATTACCATTAAAGCCGCGTTCCCAAGGGACAATTAATATGCATAACCTTATACTCTGGAATCAAAAGGATATGGATTCCTTGAATTTGTTTACCATGAAACTGCGCATGCAAATTAATATTTTTGCAGAGATCCAATGGGATGTTATGGATCCCTGGGACAAAGAGATGACTTTCCCTGGGCTCCTTTAAAATTTACTTTTGATGATGAAATATCTGATGATCCTGCTGAATCTGATCTCTCTATCGAATCTTGTATCGCAGATGACAGGCCATCCACTGAACAAAAATCCGAGTGAAGAAGAGAAATCTGCGGATCCTGATGATGCTCAATATTGGCGACGCCTGGGATCAGGACACGCGGCGGATGACATGTCCCATAACTCGGAAGAAAGCGTCCACACAGGCCGACCAGGCCTCCCCTGTACCCGACCTGCAATCACAAGCTAACCCTCCTCGGGGCTCCCCGCAGATTGGCCTCCTCGGCCCCTCAGCTCGCCCTGAGCTACCACAAGACTAAGTGTTCTCGGCCTTCTCGCTCGTCTCCGAGCCCTCCGGCCGAAGCCGTCTTCCTCGGTCCTCCGACCAGCTCCACCGTCCACAGACGTAACCGCCGCTCCACGAATCTCGCCATGCGCGGATTCTCCGCCAGTAACATCCCACGTTCCACGCCTCCGCGATTCCTATTAATGGGCGATCCGCTCTCTACGCGAGCGTGACGTCGGGAGCGTAACTGCCGGTGGGATTCTCGCGTCTGCTGCTGCGTGCCATCACCGCTATATAAACCCCCATCACAGAGGGGTCAGGGAAGCGATTTTTAATTCCACTTAGTCAAAATAAAAAAAAGAAGAGGAAGACGGGGGCTTTAGGCCTCGGGGCCAGGAGCGGTCTCGGGGCCCTCGACGTCCACCACGAGGTGAGCTGGGTCCTCTGCGACTCCCTCATCATTAATCTTCAACCCCTGCCCGCTAGTGTTCGCGAGGGGGTACTGGGCCCGGAGCTCTTCATCAGTGAACCCCGGCACTCGGGCCTTAACAGCGTCAAGGCCCTCGTGCCAGACGAGGGTCGTGGCGACGGCCAAGTCATCATAGAAGGCTTTCGACTTCTTGTAGCCCTCCACCGCCTTCGCCGCCGAGAGGTCGGCCAACTTGGCCGCCATCAGGTCGGCCGACTTCGCCCACTCGGCCGCCGCCCCCAACTCCTTCCGGAGGGCTTTCACTGTCTTCTTCAGATTGTCGGCCAGCACCTGAGCGTTCTCAAGCTTGGCCTCAGCAACCGCGGCAGCCTCGCGGTGCCGGGAAGCCTCCCGCTTCCCGGCCTCCACCTCACCCTCCAGGGCGACGACCATCGCCTTCATCGCCTCCAGCTCTCACTTGGAGCTCTCTTCTAGCGAGGCGAGCTGGCCCGCAGCTTTCATCGCCGGGGCTACCACCTCGGCCTCCATGCGCAAGGCGTGGGCGACACGCTGAAGGACCTGAATGGCAGAAAAGAGATCAGGAAGATGAGAGAAGCACCGAACCTCAAAGAATAATAATGATGAAAGACACGCGCTTACCTGCACGGACTCCTGGGCGATGTACGCCAGCTGAGCCCTAAAGGTCCCCTGGGGACTCTACCCCCGGCCGACGCCTCTATCTCATGCAGCGGGCTATCCGCGACGGATAGCCCCGAAGGCACGGTGAACTGGAGACCGCCTTCCTCCACAGTTATCGGCTAAGGCGGCCCCCAGGTGGACCTCCTCTTGAGCGGCCTTGTGGGAGAGCCGGTCTCCTCCTCCGAGGCCGGGTCCTCCAAAATCCGAGCCCGCCTCCGACCCGACGCTTTGCTGAGCCCTGGGGCGAGATCCGCCTCTGAGCACTCGCGGGGCGCTACCACCGGAGGAGAAGGAGCTGGGACGGGCTGTGAACGGGAAGGGCCGGTGCCCCTAACCTTCGCGACCGGCCTCGGCTGGTGGATGGACTTTCTGAGCAAGTCCAAATCCATGGGTCCTGCAAAAAACCGAGTGCAAAAGAGTCAGCGACACAGGCAATATACGAGCCAAAAAAGCAAACCTAAACTTACCGACGAACTCAATGGGGCTGAGTCCGGCCCAACTCAGAACCCTCTCAGACAACAGCACGTCGTAGCGGGGATGGGCTCCCATGACGCCACTCTCACTGCGGCGGGGTCACTGGACTGGTTCCCCGCGCAAGTGCTTCTCCCTCGACCACTCTGTAGGCATGGGCCAGTCCTCGCCCTCGGAAGGGGAACGAAGAAGAACTTCTTCCAGTCGTGAATGGAAGAAGGCAGGGACACAACCCCCATCCCGGTGGCGCTCCCTGGTCGCTTTATGAAGGAGAGATAAACCCACCTCGGGTCGCCCGCTCGACCGCCGGGGTGATTTTTGAAGACGAGGGAGGAATCAAGGAGGGAAAGGCTGAAGGGGATCGCATGTAACTTCAGGAGGATCAGGAACCCGAGGAGAATCCTCCACGAGTTCGGCACCAACTGACCGGGAGCCAACCCGAAGAAGTTCATCGCTCCCACGATCTCAGGAGAGAAGGGCAAGCGCATTCCACCACAGAATGCTTCCAAATACAAGGCGATCTCCCTGCCACGTACTCGGTTTGCCCTCTCTCCCTCCTTGGCCAGACGGAGCGTATAGCATGAGGGAATGTGGAAATGAGCCTGAGCGTTGACAAGCCCGTCCTCATGCCTTACCCAACACGATGCGTTAGGGGCAGCATCTACCGCCTACTCCCTGGGGGCTGCCCCCGCCGCACGATCTCGGAAAGAGGGGTCGACCCCTGCCCCCCGGGAGGACTCAGATGCACCTAAAGGGTTCCTAAAACCTACCTCAACGGCGTTTACTGACTCGAAAAGAGAAGACATCTAATCTTGGGAAGAGTGATCCTCAGGAAACGAAAGTGGAAGAAAAGAGATGAGCGCCGGGCAACCGAGGCCTAGAAACGAGAAATATGAAGGAGTAGGGACCTCGAAACGGGCCCCACCCCTATTTACCGTCACAAGCGACCTCATCCAACGGTGCCCTTCAACTCCCGCCAAGACGCCTCCTCACGTCCAACGGCTCTGATTGCTCCACTTTTCGTCCCCGCACTGGACCTCGCCCTTTCAGACGTCGCAGGTCTGCACACATCGCGTCGGCCAACCGACGCTTGACACGTGGGCCATCACCTCAAAGCGACACGAACCGGCGCACCCTCCTTAAATGCGGGGACCTCGCCCTGATTCGCTGGCAGAAAAGACAGCTCGCGGCTGTTTACCCCAATCAGAGCAAAGCTCTTTTCAAATTCCGAAGCGGGAGATGAAGCAACGCTTCATCTTCCCCCAATCAGAGCAAAGCTCTGCTTTGAAAATTTAAAAATTTAATAAATGAAGCAACGCTTCAGTATATTTGCGCTGCGCAACACGCCACGTGTCAGGCGCAGATGCATCAGCGCAGCGCACCCAATCAGAGCAAAGCTCTATTTAAAGAAAAATTAAAGGAAGCATTGCTTCAGTTGCGCATGCGCTGCGCTGCGCGACACGTGTCAGCGCAGATGCGCTCGCGCAGTTGCGCTGCGCTGTGCGCTGCGTGACATGGGTCAGCGCAGATCCGCTAGCGCAGTTGCGCTGCTCTTTGCGCTGTGTGACACGTGTCAGCGCAGTTGCACTGTGCGACACGTGTCACGCGCTGGGGCGTTTGCGCCAAACAGAATTAAATTTCTAAGAAATCTTTTCTGTTCTTGTTAAAACAAGAAGATTTTCTTCTGCAAAGCAGAAGCCCTTGGATCAAAGATCCAATGGTGGGGAAAATTCACTAAATCACTCAGAGAAAGATCTCTTTAATAAATTTAACTAATTTATGGGCACTATAAAAATGACCCTAGGCCTCAATTCAAAGGAGGAACATTTTCTTAAAAAAAAGGGGTCAAGAGCTTAAAACAGAGAGAACTCTGAGAAAATTTCAAGAAAAAAGGTAAAGAACCTTCATGAAATAGAAGAAATTTCTTCTATTAGATCACTGATCTAAAAAAAAGATCAATGATCTTTACATAATAAACAGTGCTTTGCACTTCTTATGAACATCTGGTTCTTTAAAACAAGAAAACAATAAAATAAAAAATAGTGCTTTGCACTTCTTATGAACATCTGGTTCTTTAAAACAAGAAAACAATAAAATAAAAAATAGTGCTTTGCACTTTTATGAACCTCTGGTTCTTGAAACAAAAAAGAAAAAATTTATTTTTCTTTGATCTAATTTAGATCAAGAAATTAAATAGTGCTTTACACTTCTGTTCTTGAATCTAAAAGATTCTTAGTGCTCTGCACTTACAAACTGCGCTGTTGCGCTCTTAAGAGAGCGCCATGTGTCAGCCATTGAACCACTTGCGCTACACGCTCTTGAAAAAGAGCTTTGCTCTCTGGAATTGGCGCAACTCACCAGAGCGCGCCACGTGTCAGCAGCGCAACAGCGCAGCGCACTGCGCTATTGCGCTTGCGCTCACCACAGAGCGCCACGTGTCAGCTACAGAACAACTTACGCTACGCGCTCTTGAAATAGAGCTTTGCTCCCTGGAATTGGCGCAACTCACCAGAGCGCGCCACGTGTCAGCAGCGCAACAGCGCAGCGCAATAGCGCAGCGCACTGCTCCGTGGCGCTTGCGCTCACCAGAGCATGACACGTGTCCTCACCATAAGCGCTTGCGCTCAGTAATTGGTGCAAAGTGCCTGACAAATGCAATGCATTTCTTTTCCTGAAGGGTCAGGCCCAATTAAAAGACCAAGCAGGCCTAATTAAATTGATGCTCTGCATCATTTATAAATGGGCAAAGCCCAAACGAAATAATAAAAATGCTACGCATTTTAAAAGGGGCAGAGCCCAAACAAAATAGATGCCTTGCATCATTCATAAATGAGCAAAGCCCAGAATAAATTGATGCTCTGCATCTTTATGGGCAGAGCCCAAACAAAAAAAAAATGGAAGCAATGCAATGCATTATTTAATAAAAGTGTTGAACATTTTCAACTGGACTTAGCCTAATTTTGGCCGTAAGTCCTTAAATTAAATTGACTGAGCACAGCTCTCTCTTAAATCAATTTATATCCGGTTCGAGGGTACATCTCCGAACTCCTCTGTCACACGTCGTTGTAATCATTCAACATCGTCAGAGAGGTGACAGGTCCCGACGACCACACCCTTCAATGTGGACTGCGGGGTCCTTAAACTCGTGGACCGAAACGTCCTTAAACTAACGTTGGACCGAAACGTCCTTAAACTAATAATGGACTACCACGTCCCTAAACTGGAATACGGAAACTGGCGATAGACCACCACGTCCCTAAACTGGAACAATAGAGCCTCCAAATGCTTTTTTGCAGGATCTAAACGATCCCGTTTAAGTTGATCTTAGCCCCCAAACACGGATAACGTATCCTTAAACATTCAAACGGACTATAAAACGCCAAATCAACCTTGGTTCAAGGGTACATCTCTGAACTCCTCTGACATCTGCCGTTGTATTCCTTCAACGACGTTAGAGAGGTGACGAGTTCCGATGACCAGATATTAAATGGATTATCACGTTAAGTTGATCTTAGTTTCAAACAGGACTATCGTATCCTTAACGAACGTTTAAGTTGATCTTAGCCGCAACGCGACTAATGCATCCTTAAACTAAAAACACCAAACCCAAATCTAAGTAAATACGGATTTGGACTAATCCACGTCCTACGGGCGACGGCATTACTCAGTCTCCATATACAATCCACGGGCAACCACAAACAAAACAAACACACACGACACAAAGTGAAATTCTGGAGAAGGAGAAAGTTGTTACCGCGATGCGGTAGCGTAATTAACTGCAGGGGCTTGCGCCTGCAGGGAAGAGCGTCCCCGCAATCAAAAACCCCTCAAGCGAGGGGGAATCTGACGAAGTCTGCTACATCGGCCGCATTCGTCTAAACCACCGATACACGGTGTCATAAATCAACTTGGCATCTTCGGAGAGGTGGACGGATAAAACCAAATAGCATCTGCCCCGAATCTCAGCGTCAGGACATCGCGGTCCTGTGCGCCGTCTTTCGGAGGGGAACAGATTCTGGCACGCCCGGTGGGACCCCTTCCTCTTTCCACTCCACACTTCGTGTGTCGTCCTCGCGAACCAATCGCGGTTTATTAAATGGTTGCCTTCGGATTTCAAGTTACTAAGATTTGGTCTTTTGCCTGGCGCAGAACTCAAGATTCAATGGCCTTTAACTGCACCAACTGCTCGAAATGCCACTACAACGGACGCTCCACCTCACCGGGAGGTGTAGCATATAGGCCCCAAGCGGCTTCCTTCCTCGCTCTGCCGGTAGACCAGGTGACCCAAGCCACCACTGGCCTGTTCTTCGGGACCATGATCCCACCTACAAGCTTTCCTACGCCAATACCTGCACCGGAAGTGAACAAAAAGCCGGTCTTCGACCGGCTCACTGCTACGATGGCCCCTGTCAACAGGTCGCCCACTGCCAAACCAACAGCCTCTGTTTCGCCAGGCTAAATCAGAACTCTAAATTGGCTGTCCCAAGGAAGGCAATAACTGCTGATCCAGAAGTCGTCAAGGCGGCTTCCCCTGTCAAAAAGTCAGTCTTTTCAAGACTGACGATTCCCGCTCCTATCCCTGCTCGAGGATCTGTCTTCGATAGGTTGGATATCACACCTCAGAAGACGACCTCAGTCTTTAAGAGGTTAACACCGGCGGCGCCTCATTCAGACAGGGGGCAAAAAGAAGATGTCTCAATCTCCGAGCCAGTCCCAACGGCTCGTCATGCTCGACGTCGCCATTGGCAACGAGTGAGGAAGGCAGGGGGCAACTCCCCCTCAGGGCTAACTCCACCGGCTCCAGTGGTAGAAGTCAACGCTGCTGTTCCAACTAGGAACAGCTTTGAACCGCTGAGGAGGGTACGTAAGAACTCTCCAACTGCTACACTGAAAAGATCTCCCCCACCTGTGGAGAGAGTTCCGGAAACGAAGCAAGAACAGCCCCCTTAACGGCTGTCCTCAAAAATACACAAAGTTTGGAAGAGAGTTCAAGACTCCGTGATCGACCCGGATCACTCCCGTCAACGAAAGAAGACGAAGGTGCAAAAAGGAAAAGACCGTCCTATTGAACAGCAAGGGACAACAATCGCTAGGATGCCCACTGCAACGACCCCTTCAACCTCAACGGCCCACAAAAGAAGGAGGCCAGAGAAAACTCCCGCGTCAGCGGCAAAAGTTAAAAATGGTGAACCTAAACGCCCCAAGACAGGGGGCATAACAGTTCATACGGTTTACATGGCATCGGGAAAGGAAGACAGCCGTGCATCCACGGGTCATAGACCGCTTACACGGTCAGTGACCAAGGCTCAGGAGCAGCAACAGAAGCTCCAGGAGATGATGAACGCTATGGCCGCACTTACAGGGCCAAAAGAGAACCCTGAAACGTCTTCAGATGAGCGCCAGGAGGAAGAAACCGACGCCGAATTCCTTCGTCGGATATTGGAGAAGAAGGACAAAGAGGCTGCTGAACAAGCAGCCAACATACAGCGTATGGGCCTCCTCTTCCAGGACATGATAGGGATGATGATACAACAAGATCCCCCGGCTGAAGAGCCCCCGATCGTCCTTGGAGACGATAGGGGAGAGACATCAAATCCTCCACCAGCTCTATCGACAGCTAAAGAGGATACAATTTCCAAAGCTGATTTGGATGAGTACATCGCCCAGCAAATACGGGTTCATCATGTGACCGAAGCAGCCGGCCAGGTTGTAAAAACGGGGCGGCCATATCCAAGTTGGTACGATCAAATCAAGTACCCGCCAGGTTATACGATTCCCAAGTTCCATGTCTACAAAGGGATGGGCAATCCTCATCAACATGTTGCCCAGTTCAGGGCACTCTGCGGCAACACCGGCGGTGATGACAAGCTTTTGCTTCACCAGTTTGTTGGAAGTTTATCAGATACGGTGTTCGAGTGGTACTCTGAGCTCCCGAACGACTCTATTAAAACTTTCGCGGAGATGGAGCTGCTGTTTACTCAACGTTTTTCAAGTGCCAGTGAACGTACCCCAATGACGGCACTGATTAACGCCAGGGTAAAGCCAGACGAGACGTGGGTTCAGTATGCTATACGGTGGCGGAACTTGTGGTCGAAGTGCGAGCAGCGCATTGAAGAAGCTCCCGCGGTGGGTATGTTTGTGGGGACCCTTGACCCGTAAGCGACCATTTCACAATTTATGATGTTTTTCAAGCCAACTACCTTTCAGGCCTTGATTGACAAACTAGCGCAAATGGATCAAATGGGCCATAAACCCCCTCTTCCAAGGCCGGACTCCCGAAATGACAAAGGGAAGGGAAAAGCGATCGTCGTCATTAATGCTCAACAACAACCGAGCGACTCGAAGCCGGTTGCTCGTCAAAATAATATGCACCCGTACGTACCCCTTGAGGACAGGATGGGACGTCCTTATTCCTTTCCCCGCGATAAAACGAGGAGGTTATTCGAGCTGGCGTTGCGCAACAGACTCATAAATCTGCCGGATCCAAAACGTCCGTTGCAACCAAGTGACGTCAACGAGCCCAACTACTGTCCTTATCGTCGAGTACTAGGCCATCCGATCGAAGACTGCTACGTTTTCAAAAATTGGCTTGAAAACCAGTACCGACAGGGCAAGTTCGCGTTATCTGAAAAATGGAAGGTGAATCCCCCACAGCCCCACACCTCTAAGGGGACGAATACGCCGGGGGCAACATGCTCCGTCGTTGAAGAAGCTCCTTGGGAGGTTGTATTATCAGCCAAGACAAAGAGGATGCTAAACGATCTTCAGACATGTCCAGCGATCAAATGGAAGAACCCGTTTGAACCGCAGGTCATTGAGGGGATGTTGAAACCACGTCCAACTCCAAAGACCGATGGTGGTGGTTCAAGCACTTGCAGTCAGCCATCAAAATCTTCGAAAAAGAAGAAGAAGAAATCAAAGAAGCCCTTGAAGCCTGACGACAAGCGCACGGACTTACAAAAGCAAATTGACGCGCTGGATGAATACAACCAAAAGGCACGGACTCCCATTACGCTCCAAGAGTTCCTCAATCACGTCTTTCAAAAGGAAGGTGAGGGAGAAAGTTCATTGGATGAATCCGAGGAATATGTGGCGAGCTGTCATATGATTTCCCATTCGATCACGAACGATGAGGAGACTCCTTGCACTGAAGCGCTGGGGGCAAATCTTGAACCGAAATTCCCGAAACTATCAGATGAAATGATTGACGCGTTCCTTAACGAAGCTCGACTGAAAAGTAAAGCTGATCGAGAACGCGAGACGACTATATTTGAAAGGGCCAAGCGCCAGCGACTTGATGAAGGAGCTGAGACGATCTCGTTGAAGCTAAACACCTCCGTTACCGACAAAAGCCAATTCACGATGAGGAAAAAGTTTGCTAAGGCCATATCAATGGGCATGAAGCTGCCATCCTCTGAAGGAAACATCACTGGTGAAATGGAAACGCACTCCTTCTATTGCTTATATCATCAAAAGATTTCGCACCCCACCCAAGAGTGCAAAGCTTTCGATAAATGGTGGCAAGGATATGCTGCTCATCGATAATGCTTTAAGCGGGAAAAGCGTAAAACTCGTCGGGAGCAAAGAAATACGACCGAAGAGCTTGAAAGAACTACCGGCGATTGTCGCATGGTTAACACTGACGGGTCACAAGTGCCTACATTCGGGAGTGATTCTGATGAAGAACTAGAACTTGCCCCTCTCTTTAAAGAGTCCGCTTCAAGAAAGGAAGAAGAGCTGAAGGTCTGCGAAAATATCCGGCTGCGGAATCGGACGCTGCCTGAAAAGAACCTCGGACCCTTGAACAGAAAAGATAAAGGGAAAGAAAAGGCCTCTGAAGATATCGTCTTAGATGACCAAGTGGTGGAAGAACTAAACGCCAAGGACCCGCCGAAGAAGAATAAGGTGGATTACAACGTCCTAGCGTACCTGAGGAAACTACCCTCACAGCTCAGCATTCTCGACGCCCTTTTGCTATCAAAGGAGGCGAGAGATTCGTTAATCAAGGCATTACAAGATCCGGAGCAATTCCAAGCTTTCCTGGCTGAAGAAAAAATGAAGGATGAATTGGAAGAAGTGCACACGGCCGATGTCACCTTCGGCGATGAAGATCTTCTTCTTGGGACGTGCGAACACAATCGCCCTCTCTATGTCTCAGGATACTGCCATGATATTAAGATAGGTAAAATCCTGATCGACAATAGATCCTCTGTTAATCTCCTCAACGTGCGGGTGTTAAAAGAAATTTGCATGAGCGTCCATCACCTTGCTCGTGACAAGATCACCATCTCCGGGTTCGACTCCCAGTCATCAATAACTCTTGGGTCTGTGATACTGACGCTACGCTTCGGGCTACTCGTCACGGACATTAAGTTCCACGTCATAGATGCCAAGACATGCTACAACGCTTTGCTCGGCCGACCATGGTTACACGAGTACAACATCATCCCTTCTACACAACATCAGTGTATGAAGTATTTTAAGGATGGTTTCGAGTATACCGTAACGGGAGAACTGAATCCGTTCTCTGTGAACGAAGTCCGCAAATACGATGGTGCCAAATACTTCTTACCGGATTTCGAAAATACGGAGAAGTGTCACAAGCCGGAAAATAAAACTAACGCTACCATCCCTGTCTTCGGCAGTGATACCGAGGAGGAGGAGAAGATAGTGTATTCGGGTCCGCCCCAACACAACAAGCCAGGGCCGTCCGCCCCTACGTTGATCTTCGGTAGCGACTCAGAAGATGAAATCCATGCCGTATTCCCTGCTCGACCTTCAATGCAAATGTTCCCTGATGAAGAGCAAAGTCTGCAAGTCGTCATGGTGCCGCTTGAACACCATAAAGAACTGGATGCACTTAATATTTACAATGTAGAAGAGCTACAAACATTCTACATCCCTCCCAGGCGAGAAAACGAGAAAGCAATTTTGTTCTACCGCTCTGAAGAAACCAAGGTAGAAAAAGAAATTTGGCATGGTGCGGATTCTACGCTCGACAGGCTTCAACCCATCCGTCTCCCCAGATATTATACGGAAGGTTTGAAAAAGCTGCTGAAACGCTAGGGGATATCCTTCAAGCAGACCGTTCGAAAAGCCAAGTTCTATGATAAAGTTTGGAACGTTCCCGGGACCCAACGCAAACTGCCTAACGGGAGAATGGAGATGAAAGGACTCGGATACATCCGGTCAAAGAAACGAGAGCTACTAAACAGCTGTTACGTCATGTATGACTTCGATAAAGAAGCGGATGCTCAATGGGAGGACGCTAATCCTGAGCCAGTGAAAGTTCCAGATGCAAAAGAACCTAGTCCGTCATTCGAAGAACAAATGGACAAGCTTATAAGAGAAGCGGGTCAAAAAGTCCGAGACGACCATAACCGCGAAATGGTCATCTATGAAAAAGCCAAAACGCAGCGCCTTCTCCAACAAGCCGTGAAAGATGAAAAGGCTGCTCCCTGTCAACCTGTTATAAAGAAGGCTCGGCGCAAAAGCAGAAATAAGTCGAAAGGCCAAAAAGGCGCTCAACAACAACAAAGCAGGGCTAAGAAGCCACGCAAACGGGAGTCGAGCGTTATTGAACTATCCCTTATGAAGAAAATGGGTCGAGCGTACTCGTTTCCTCGGGACATGACGAAGAAGATACTTGATCTTTCTCTAAAACATCAGATGCTTACACTGCCGGAGTCTGAACACCCCGAACAAGCGTGCGAAGTCTCACACCTGGACTATTGCTCTTACCATCGAGTAATAGGGCATACTCTTGAAGATTGCTTCACTTTCAAGAATTGGGTCGAAGATCAGTATCGGCTTAACAAGTTCGCTCTTTCCGACAACTGGAGGGTAACGCCACCACAAAAGCACGAACCCAAGGCCACGAAAGAAGAACCAGTTCCACATTGGGATTGGAAGCGAATTCGCACCTGTCATATGATTACAATATTAAAAGAAGAGCCCGAGGACATAGATGAGCTCCCTTGGTGCTTCGAAAACAGCTGCGACGAAATAATCTCAGAATTCCCACCAGCGCCAAAAGAACTGGAAGATGGAATCCATACCACTGCGGATAACCTCAAGAAAATTGAATTGGGAACGCTAGATGACCCGCGACCGACATTCATCAGCGAGCTGCTATCTGAAGAAAGGGTGACCGCGTTGAAAGACGTGCTCCTACAACATAGAGATTGCTTTGCGTGGAACTATTCCGAAATGCCGGGACTAGATCCAGAAATCGCTGTGCATAAATTGGCAATATCCCCAAGCATCAAGCCAGTCAAACAGGCGCCGAGAAGAATGCGACTCGAGCTTGAAATGAGTATCAATGCTGAAGTCAAAAAGCTGATCGACTCTGGCTTCATTCAGAAAGTTCAATACCCTGAATGGATCGCCAACATCGTCCCGGTGATGAAGAAAAATGGGACAATGCGCATATGCATGGACTTCCGGGATCTCAATAAAGCCTGCCCGAAAGACGATTTCCCAGTGCCAGTCACCGAACTGATAATAGACAATACGTCCACTCATGAGGTTTTCTCCTTCATGGATGGCTCATCAGTGTATAATCAGATAAAGATGCATCCCGAAGACCAGAAGCACACCGCCTTCAGGACCCCTCTAGGTATATTCTGTTATAAAGTGATGCCTTTCGATTTAAAGAACGCCGGTGCCACCTACCAAAGGGCCATGATGAAGATCTTCGACGACCTTATACACGAAATCGTCGAATGTTATATCGACGATCTCGTGGTTAAAAGCAAATCATACGAGGAACATCTCGAGCATTTGAAGACAGTATTTCAACGCCTTCGACAATACAACTTGAAAATGAACCCGCTCAAATGTGCATTTGGAGTTTCCTCAGGCAAATTCCTGGGATTCATTGTTTGACACCGAGGTATTGAAATAGATCCGTCAAAGATTAAAGCGATCATGGAAATGCCTCCGCCGAGAACTCTCAAACAGCTGCGGTCTCTCCAAGGGAAGCTCGCGTACATACGGCGATTTATAGCCAACCTTTCAGGAAAGTGCCGTCCTTACAGTCACCTGATGAAGAAGGGAACCCTATTCGTCTGGGATCAAAAATGCCAAAGCGCGCTAGACGAGATCAAGCAATACCTGTAGAACCCGCCGGTGCTGGCTGCTCCGGTTAAGGGAAAGCATCTCATTCTTTATACGACCGCCCTCGAAGGTTCTTTAGGCGCATTATGGGCACAAGAGAACTATCAAGGGAAAGAAAGAGCACTCTACTACTTAAGTCGAGTTCTGCTGGGGCAGAAAGCAACTACTCCCCCATTGAAAAACACTGCCTGGCGTTGATCTTTGCGATAACAAAGCTCAGGCACTATGCGTTGGCGCATGAAGTCCGTCTCATTTCAAAGGTGGACCCCCTTAAATACTTGATGTCAAAGGCCATATTGACTGGACGACTAGCTAAATGGGCCCTACTCTTGATGGAGTTTTCGATAACGTATCAACCTTTCAAGGCAGTGAAAGGCCAAGCCATCGCCGACTTTCTCGCTGAGCATCCGATACCTGCCGACTCTCCTTTAAACTGCGATCTTCCAGACGAACATGCGTTTGATGCGATCGACGGTGATAATACCTGATGGGAGCTTTATTTCGACGGAGCATCTTCCGTGAAGAAGCGCAAACAAAGTACCCCTATAATCAAATCGGGGGTAGGACTCATCTTTATAACTCCACAAGGAGGGATAATGCGCTATGCGTTCTCCCTGACGGAGCCGAGGACAAACAACGAAGCCGAATACGAAGCTCTGATAGCAGGCCTTGAGATCGCCATTGACATGGGAATTGAAGACCTCCTCATATACGGGGATTCTTAACTGGTCGTTAGTCAAGTAAATGGCGACTACCAAACGTGCAAACCGGAGTTAGTGAAATACGGTGAAAAGGTACAACAACTGTTGACCCAAATTCCCTCTTATACTTTGGAGAACATACCGCGTGCGGAAAATAGCAAAGCAGACGCGTTGGCCAAACTTGCTAAAGAACTGGCTGACGAGAACCTTGACGACGTTAGAATCGTGGTACAAAGCCGTCGAGTTCTTGCCCCAGCAGAAATATCTCCGGAATCATCCGAAGAAAAGGAAATGACTGAGCGAATGGCTCTGCGAATAAAAGACCTGGAAAAGGCCGAGGATTGGAGGGAAGTCTCCATAGACTACTTTAAGTCCCACCGAATGCCTGAAGAAGCATCCACAAGACATCAGCTCATGAAACGAGCTCTGTCTTTCGCCTTCGTCAACGACACTTTGTACAAGAGGTCGTTTGATTCTCTGTGGCTGAGATGCTAAGGACCTGACGAAGCGAAAAGGGTCGTCCAAGAAGTTCACGACGGACTCTGCGGTTCTCACCAAGCGGGCCCAAAGATGAAGTTGAAGATAAAACGGATGGGCTACTACTGGCCAACAATGATCCAGGACTGTCTCGAATATGCGAAGCAATGCCACTCATGCCAAATCCATGGGGATTTCATCCATCAGCATCCAAATCCATTACATCTAACGGTGGCTAGCTGGCCGTTCGAGATGTGGGGAACTGACATAGTCGGCCCCATCGAACCAGCATCGTCTAGGGGACATCGTTTTATCGTGGCGACGACTGACTACTTCTCTAAATGGGCAGAGGCAGTACCGCTGAGGGAAGTAAAGACGGAGAATATCCTCCACTTCTTCAAGACGCACGTCATATATCAGTTTGGAACGCCAAGACGGATCATCTCCGATAACGGGCCAGCCTACAGAAGCCACAAGATCAGTCGCTTCGCGCAACAGTACAATATAGACTGGAGATATTCCTCAGTTTATAATCCACGAGCTAATGGTCTAGCCGAGGCCTTCAACAAGACTTTGACAAAGATCATAAAGAAAACGGTATCCCGAAATAAGAAGGACTGGCACGAAAGACTTCAAGAAGCTCTTTGGGCGTATCGAACTACGTTCAAGACGGCCACGAACACAACGCCGTACGCGTTGGTGTTCGGTACAGAAGCAGTACTTCCCCTCAAGATAGAGCTACCCTCTCTACGAATGGCAGTCCACTACGAGCTGACGAACGAAGAAAATGCTAACCTTCGGCTTGAGGAGCTTGATGCCCTTGAAGAAACACGGCTCATAGCGCAACAAAATCTGGAAGCTTATAAAGCAAAGATGACGCGCTCATACGAAAGATTGACCCGACCGAGGACATTCCGCCAAGGCGAACTCGTGTTAGTGGTCAAAAGGCCTATGATCCCCAATCGCGCCAAGCGGGGCAAATTCGAGCCAAACTATGAAGGCCCATACATCATAGATAAAGTTTACCAGGGTGGGGCCTATCTACTCACGGACATGCACGGTGAAAGGCCTTTCAGGCCGATAAACGGTCGCTTCCTAAAGAAATACTATGTTTAATGAGCCACAGCCTAGGTCAATGATAGATGACGACGACTATGTCCGCTCGCTATCTTCCTAAGCTCAAGCTTTATAAAAGTAGCCGGCCTTCTCCATGACGGACCGAAACGTCCATAAACTAACGACGGACCGAAACGTCCTTAAACTAACGACGGACCGAAATATCCTTAAACTAATAGCAGACCGAAACGTTTTTAAACTACTACCGCAGCATCTTTAGGCTGACAAGATATAAAAGAAATATAAAAATAAAAATAAAAAAAAAAAACGGTACGTCCATAAGCAAAAAGGGCATGGATGAAAACCCGAAAGGGCTCCGTGAGTAAAAACAGCAGGGCTACCGGCGAGTGTTCGTGAAAACCCGAAAGGGCGCGACCTCGTAAAAAAAAGAGAGAAAAAGAAAATAAAAAGAATAAAAAAATGGTATGTCCATAAGCAAAATGGGCACGGATGAAAACCCGAAATGGCTCCGTGAGTAAAAACAGCAGGGCTACCGGCGAGTGTTCGTGAAAACCCGAAAGGGCGCGACCTCGTAAAAAAAAAGAGAAAAAAAAATATATATAAAAATAAAAAGAATAAAAAAAACGGTATGTCCATAAGCAAAATGGGCGCGGATGAAAACCCGAAATGGCTCCGTGAGTAAAAACAGCAGGGCTACCGGCGAGTGTTTGTGAAAACCTGAAATGGCGCAACCTCGTTAAAGGACACTTATAGGGTCCTCTCGACCTTATAAGGAGAAACCACCCACGTGAGATCCTTACGACTCACAAGGGAGCAGCACACTTAGGGATCCCCACGATTCCTAAGGAGAAAATACACTTGCGAGATTCTTACGACTCGTAGGGAGAACTCTCTTATGAGACCCTCACGGCTCATAAGAGTTGAAAGTCTTAAGTTATAGAGACCTAAACCTGTGCTTAAGCAACCCCCACAACTTCCAATATTGCCCTACAAGTGGCTCAATACTGACCCTTGTATACAATCCACGGGCGCAAATAAATATTTCTCTAACCAAGTCTCATCCGTGACTGGGGATATGTTCGCATGGTGAACAACCCTTGTAAATCCTCTCGATTTATGAGGAGAAAACCCTCCTGTAGGATCCTTACGACTTACAGAGAAAACGAACACTTAGGAATCCTCACGAGTTCTAAGGAGAAAATACACCTACAAGATCCTCATGACTTGTAGGGAGAAATAACTTCGTGAAACCCTTACAGCTCATGAAGTCAAAAGTCTTAGCCGACAGGACCCTAACCCTGGTCGCTAAGCCACCTTTGTTCGACATCGACAGAGGCAGATGATGATTCGCTCCTGGTAATATCCCAGTTGTAGCGGTGCTGATGCCGAAATCGGTTTACAGCAAAAAGCCAATAGGCCGCACATGCATACGAAATAGCCGAAATGATAGGGCAACTTGCAATAAAAAGCAGCAAGTAAAAATGTATGCATGCAAAATAGCCGAAATGATTGGGCAACTCGCAATAAAAATCAGCGAGTAAAAATGAAATAAATAGCCGAAATGATTGGGCACCGCGAAAAAATAGCCGAAATGATTGGGTAATCGCGACCTTCGCGATATAAAAGCTGAAATGATAGAGCATCGCGGAGATAAAACAAAAAAAAATGATGATAAAAATTTGGCCCTACAGTTAAGATCACATCGATCCCTGTATACAATCCAAGGGCGTAAACAAAGAGGGAACCATACTTTCCCAACAGGCTCCGTCAGAAGATGAAGCCAAATCTTGACGGTTCATTCCAACTCCGAAGAAACCAGTATCTTCATCAAACTCCTCGACTCACGGATACAAACACTCCTTGACGAGAGCCTCCTGATCCGCGTCGACTCGCAGAGCCACCAGTGCCTCCGTGGGAATCCTCGACTCGTTTCAAACCCCAAGGAAACAAATAATCCTTGGCGCTTGGGAAATAAATAATCCCTAGCAAACTCCTCGACTCACGGACACAAACACTCCTTGACGAGAGCCTCCTGATCCGCGTCGACTCGCAGAGCCACCAGTGCCTCCGTGGGAATCCTCGACTCATTTCAAACCCAAATGAAACAAATAATCCTTGGCGCTTGGGAAACAAATAATCCCTAGCAAACTCCTCGACTCACGGATACAAACACTCCTTGACGAGAGCCTCCTGATCCGCGTCGACTCGCAGAGCCACCAGTGCCTCCGTGGGAATCCTCGACTCGTTTCAAACCCTAAGGAAACAAATAATCCTTGGCACTTGGGAAACAAATAATTCCTAGCAAACTCCTCGACTCACGGATACAAACACTCCTTGACGAGAGCCTCCTGATTCGCGTCGACTCGCAGAGCCACCAGTGCCTCCGTGGGGAATCCTTGACTCGTTTCAAACCCCAAGGAAACAAATAATCCTTGGCGCTTGGGAAACAAATAATCCCTAGCAAACTCCTCGACTCACAGATACAAACACTCCTTGACGAGAGCCTCCTGATCCGCGTCGACTCGCAGAGCCACCAGTGCCTCCGTGGGAATCCTCGACTCGTTTCAAACCCCAAGGAAACAAATAATCCTTGGCGCTTGGGAAACAAATAATCCCTAGCAAACTCCTCGACTCACGGATACAAACACTCCTTGACGAGAGCCTCCTGATCCGCGTCGACTCGCAGAGCCACCAGTGCCTCCGTGGGAATCCTCGACTCGTTTCAAACCCCAAGGAAACAAATAATCCTTGGCGCTTGGGAAACAATTAATCCCTAGCAAACTCCTCGGCTCACGGATACAAACACTCCTTGACGAGAGCCTCCTGATTCGCGTCGGCTCGCAGAGAAACTAGTGTCTCCGCGGGAAATTCCCGACTCGTCTCAACATGCAAATGAAGCCTCAGGCAGCAGGGACTAAAAAAAAAAAACTTGCTTCCTGAACAATGGGACCCTGCAAGTCAATCCAAAATGGTCTCTTGCATACTATTCACGGGTCTCACTCTCCAAAATCGAATTTCGACGAGGAGGGAAACAACCGCTTGTGGGTCCTCTCGACTCGTAAGAGGGAAAAATTCTCTTATAGGATCCTTACGACTTATAAGAGAAAACCACACTTAGGAATCCTCACGATTCCTAAGGAGAAAACCCACCTACGAGATCCTCTCGATCCGTACGGAGAAAAGTCTCTATGAGACCCTCACGGCTTATAGAGTTGAAAAGTCTTAGGCAGCAGATCCAAAGTTGCGGCCTAAGCCATCGCTATTTCTTAAGAAGGTCGGGATACTCGTCCTAATCATCCGTCAACCATGGTTACTAAGGCGGCATACTGATAATAAAATAAAGAAAAGACGGAGAAAATGACAAAAAGAACATCCAATTTACATTTAATCGAGCATTCAAGACACACTCATTCATGCATGGGCAGAAGACTCAGGACGAGAAATAAGACAAACTGAAATAAAAAGTTTCCATTCATATTGCCAAAAATTCTTACAATCATAAAAAGCAGTGAACGAAAAATATTATTACAACGGTATAAGCTCAGATCCGGGGCACGGATTGAGGAATTCAAAAGTAAGGCCATCCAGAGTTCTTCTGGCCTTTCTAATTATTCTTATGCGCAGCCTCTCACGCTCCTCCGTGTCAAGATCATCGGCAAGCCCTCCCGGCCTTCGATAAGTAGCAACTATCGTCGTCTGCTGGAAGATTTGATGTAGGATGTCAATGGGGCTGTCTCGCCGTTTCTTCGAGATCAGCCCCGTCAAGTACACTGAATGCACCTTGTCCTCGGCATCATCCAGCGCATTGAGTGGTAGGGCCTCGTGAAGACCCGGAAGTGCTCTCCATATTGCTCCCAGCACGACTTTCAAAAGAGCCGAACGACGGGGTAGCAGCCAACCACCGCTTGCGTTCAGACGACCCATGACCTCTGCACATTGAGCGTCTGTAAACTCCTGGTTTTGTTGACGACACTGTGCGTGGATATCGTCATAGGTGATGAACTCGTGCAAACTATATAGATGCACCACCATTATGCCTGGAGGAAATACCACGGGATGATTAGCGATAGAAGAAAAATAATATACATAGAGGGCTAAATTCCTAGAGAGCAAAGCTCTGTTCAGGGATGAAAACCCATGAACAAAAGCTCAATGAAACCCCAATGGGGATCTCTTTAGATCAAAAGATCTGTGAGAGCAAAGCTCTTTGACTGAGACTAATTTAAATTAATTTGATTTATATTAATTTTACCTAAAGTTTCTAACTTTGAAAATGAGCAAAGCTCTGCTAGTGATCAAAAGATCTGTGAGAGCAAAGCTCTTTGATTGAGATTAATTTAAATTAATTTGATTTATATTAATTTTACCTAAAGTTTCTAACTTTGAAAATGAGCAAAGCTCTGCTAGTGAAACCCCAATTGGGATATCTTTAAATCAAAAGATCTATGAGAGCAAAGCTCTGCTGGTTAAGATTAATTAAAATTAATTTAATCTAAGAATCAATTTTACCTAAAGTTTTTTCTAAAAACTTTGGAAAGAAGAGCAAAGCTCTAGAGTTCTTGAAGGCAAGAGCAAAGCTCTGAAGTTTTTTTAAAAATAAGAATCTGAAAGATGATAAGCATCTGTGGGGGACCAAAGGTCCTATTTATAGGAATCAAGTGCCTCTTCGACTTCCAAAAGTTGTCACGGCGGTTGGAATTCCGCCACCGTTACGCTCACGTTTGGGGCCACGTAAACACAGCGGTGGGGGGGCATTTGTTTACTCCAATCAGAGCAAAGCTCTTTTCAAATTCCGAGACGGGAGATGAAGCAACGCTTCATCTTCCCCCAATCAGAGCAAAGCTCTGCTTTGAAAATTTAAAAAATTAATAAATGAAGCAACGCTTCAGTATATTTGCGCTGCGCAACACGCCACGTGTCAGGCGTAGATGCATCAGCGCAGCGCCCAAGGCAGCGCACCCAATCAGAGCAAAGCTCTATTTAAGGAAAAATTAAAGGAAGCAATGCTTCAGTTGCGCATGCACTGCGCTGCGCGACACGTGTCAGCGCAGATGCGCTCGCGCTGTGCGCTGCGCGACACGTGTCAGCGCAGATGCGCTAGCGCAGTTGCGCTGCGCTGTGCGCTGCGCGACACGTGTCACGCGCTGGGGCGTTTGCGCCAAACAGAATTAAATTTCTAAGAAATCTTTTCTGTTCTTGTTAAAACAAGAAGATTTTCTTCTGCAAAGCAGAAGCCCTTGGATCAAAAATCCAATGGTGGGGAAAATTCCCCAAATCACTCAGAGAAAGATCTCTTTAACAAATTTAACTAATTTACGGGCACTATAAAAAGGACCCTAGGCCTCAATTCAAAGGAGGAACATTTTCTTTAAAAAAAGGGTCAAGAGCTTAAAACAGAGAGAACTCTGAGAAAATTTCAAGAAAAAAGGTAAAGAACCTTCATGAAATAGAAGAAATTTCTTCTATTAGATCATTGATCTAAAAACAAGATCAATGATCTTTACATAATAAACAGTGCTTTGCACTTCTTATGAACCTCTGGTTCTTTAAATTAAGAAAACAATAAAATAAAAAATAGTGCTTTGCACTTTTATGAACCTCTGGTTCTTGAAACAAAAAAGAAAAAATTTATTTTTCTTTGATCTAATTTAGATCAAGAAATTAAATAGTGCTTTGCACTTCTGTTCTTGAATCTAAAAGATTCTTAGTGCTCTGCACTTACAAACTGCGCTGTTGCGCTCTTAAGAGAGCGCCACGTGTCAGCCATTGAACCACTTGCGCTACACGCTCTTGAAAAAGAGCTTTGCTCTCTGAAATTGGCGCAACTCACCAGAGCGCGCCACGTGTCAGCAGCGCAACAGCGCAGCGCACTGCGCTATTGCGCTTGCGTTCACCACAGAGCGCCACGTGTCAGCTACAGAACAACTTGCGCTACGTACTCTTGAAATAGAGCTTTGCTCTCTGGAATTGGCGCAACTCACCAGAGCGCGCCACGTGTCAGCAGCGCAACAGTGCAGCGCATTAGCGCAGCGCACTGCGCCGTTGCGCTCACCAGAGCATGACACGTGTCCTCACCATAAGCGCTTGCGCTCAGTAATTGGCGCAAAGCGTCTGACAAATGCAATGCATTTCTTTTCCTGAAGGGCCAGGCCCAATTAAAAGACCAAGCAGGCCTAATTAAATTGATGCTCTGCATCATTTATAAATGGGCAGAGCCCAAACGAAATAATAAAAATGCTACGCATTTTAAAAGGGGCCGAGCCCAAACAAAATAGATGCCTTGCATCATTCATAAATGGGCAGAGCCCAAACAAAATAGATGCCTTGCATCATTCATAAATGAGCAAAGCCCAGAATAAATTGATGCTCTGCATCTTTATGGGCAGAGCCCAAACAAAAAAAATGGAAGCAATGCAATGCATTATTTAATAAAAGTGTTGAACATTTTTAACTGGACTTAGCCCAATTTTGGCCGTAAGTCCTCAAATTAAATTGACTGAGCACAGCTCTCTCTTAAATCAATTTATATCCGGTTCGAGAGTATATCTCCAAACTCCTCTGACACACGTCGTTGTAATCATTCAACGTCGTCAGAGAGGTGACGGGTCCCGACGACCACACCCTTCAATGTGGACTGCGGGGTCCTTAAACTCGTGGACCGAAACGTCCTTAAACTAATATTGGACCGAAACGTCCTTAAACTAACGTTGGACCGAAACGTCCTTAAACTAATAATGGACCACCACGTCCCTAAACTGGAATACGGACCACCACGTCCCTAAACTGGAATACGGACCACTACGTTCCTATACTGGCGAGAGACCACCACGTCCCTAAACTGGAACAATAGAGCCTCCAAATGCTCTTTTGCCGGATCTAAACGATCCCGTTTAAGTTGATCTTAGCCCCCAAACACGGCTAACGTATCCTTAGACATTCAAACGGACTATAAAACGCCAAATCAACCTTGGTTCAAGGGTACATCTCTAAACTCCTTTAACATCTGCCGTTGTAATCCTTCAACGACGTTAGAGAGGTGACGAGTCCCGATGACCAGATATTAAATGGATTATCACGTTAAGTTAATCTTAGTCTCAAACAGGACTATCGTATTCTTAACGAACGTTTAAGTTGATCTTAGCCGCAACGCGACTAATGTATCCTTAAACTAAAAACACCAAACCCAAATCTAAGTAAATACGGATTTGGACTAATCCACGTCCTACGGGCGACGGCATTACTCAGTCTCCGTATACAATCCACGGGCAACCACAAACAAAACAAACACACACGACACGAAGTGAAATTCTGGAGAAGGAGAAAGTTGTTACCGCGATGCGGTAGCGTAATTAACTGCGGGGGCTTGCGCCTGCAGGGAAGAGCGTCCCCACAATCAAAAACCCCTCAAGCGAGGGGGAATCTGATGAAGTCTGCTACATCGGCCGCATCCGTCTAAACCTCCGATACACGGTGCCATAAATCAACTTGGCATTTTCGGAGAGGTGGACGGATAAAACCAAATAGCATCTGCCCCGAATCTCAGCGTCAGGACATCGCGGTCCTGTGCGCCGTTTTTCGGAGGGGAACAGCGGCCCGGGGACGCGTCCCGACAAAACCATTAGGATGGAGCTCACCCCAGCGGCCCAGCGGTCCACTCCTGACCCGACCCATTGGTTAGTCGTGACAAGAGTGGGGGGCTGATGATGATACTCAATATTAGCGACGCTTGGGATCAGGACACGTGGCGGATGGCATGTCCCATAACTCAGAAGAAAGGGCCCACAGAGACCGACCAGGCCTCCCCTGTACCCGACCTGCAATCACACGCTAGCCCTCCTCGGGGCTCCCCACAAATTGGCCTCCTCGGCCCCTCAGCTCGCCCTGAGCTGCCACAAGACTAAGTGTCCTCGGCCTTCTCGCTCGTCTCCGAGCCCCCCTAGGCCGAAGCCGTCTTTCTCGGTCCTCCGACCAGCTCTACCACCCACAAGCGTAACCGCCGCTCCACGAATCTCGCCATGCGCGGATTCTCTGCCAACAACATCCCACGTTCCACTCCTCTGCGATTTTCATTAATAGGCGATCCGCTCTCTATGCGAGCGTGATGTCGGGAGCATAACTGCGGGCGAGATTCTCGCGCCTGCTGCTGCGTGCCATCACCGCTATATAAACCCCCATCACAGAGGGGTCAGGGAAGCGATTTTTAATTCCACTTAGCCATTATGCTGCTCGGATCTAGTACTAACTTGATCGTCGGAGGGTCCTCGGTGGCTCAAACTACCCCGGGACTTCTTTGCAGGTACTTGGCGCCCAACTCCTCCGATCATCAAACTTCCTTAAAACCCATTAAGACCCACACATAACAGAGGATCCTCTTCAGAATCCGCCAGGAGATCGACGGAAGACAACAACAGAAGGAGATCTGAAAAAGAGCTCCATCAGATCCAGAAAAATTTGATTCGATGCAGTTTGTGAAGTAAACTTTTAAAGGACTTTTGTATCGAGCACTTAAGGAACATGCAAAAGGTAATGATTGCTACAGATGGAATAAATATATGTAGAACCATGTTTACTAAGCTTTCATTTAATTTTGAACGATACCATGTTTAATTTAACTCTTTTTTTTTAATTTCCTCTCCTTTTTGGCCTTTAGGTTTGATTATTGTTGCTTTAAGAAACTAATCTCACGATCTCAACATAACTTGGGTTGTCTGGTTCACATATGACGAGTTATGGGTGGATTGTGGTTGAAGCTTTAGAGATACCTACTTGCTGTATCCGTTCGTATGATGCTAATTATTTCATTCAATCTCTTGGCAGCTTTATGCCCAATACCAACTATTGCTAAGCCAAAGGTGGTGCCAGTTCTATCTAAGAACACGCATACCATTTTCATCGACTATCAGATTCCTGGTTGGAACTTTTGCCTGAATATATCGTTTCTTGCGGTTATTTGTAGTTCTGTAAATGTCACGGAAGACCACATGAAGCATATCTTTGAAGAAATTGCGAAGGATTCTGTTGAAGAACTTGAGATCCCTTATGGAAAAGGATGTGGCATTGTCAAATTCAAGACAAGGTATTCCGAGGTGATGGAGGTGGAAATTCCTCGGATGTTGTCCACCGTCGATCCTGCTGCAAACGGTCTTGAATGGTTGAGATTGATATTTAAGAGCTGAATGTGTGAATCTCAATAGATTGTTGACGCTGAGCTACCTGCAAGGAATGTCCCGGTGTGGGTGACCACCGTAGAACCCTCCAATGATCAAGTAAATACCGAGATATAAAGATAGGGTAGCGATGTATTGGATTCTGTTTTTCTTACCCGAATTGTGTGGAAGAGGAGGTTTATATAGCGGTCGCATGGGGCGATCCGGCGCAAGATTCCCGCCGTCCGTTATGTCCTTACGGCACGTTCGCGTTGATAGCGGGATACGTCCATTAATAGTGAGATACGCTCGTTAACGGAGAAACGTGCCAGCGTGGAATGCAGGACGTGGAGTGGCGGAAATCTCGCTCTGGCGAGATATACGGAGCCTTTACAGGGGCACCTGGGCTTCATGCTCCTGGTTGGAAAGGGAAGCCGAGGAGTCTCGGCTCGGTAGATACCTCGAAGTCGAGCGAGGAGGCCGATGATGATCAGCTCTGTATCTGCTCGGAGTCGAACGAGGAGGCCGAGAATGCCCGGCTGCCTAAGTGCATATGGGGTAGTCCGGGGAGGCTTTTCCGAAAGATCGGGTACCACCTCGCTACGGGGCCCCGAGGAGGATTCATAATGTATCACACTGATTTCCCGTCATAGCCCTCAAGGGTCCAGAGGGTATGCGCATACGACATGCCTTCTCCCACGTGTCGCAATCTGGGGTATTTCCGTTCATGAGCCTCATCATTAGCCCTCCACTCTCGTCCTGATCTATTTATGGGTCAGGGCCGAGAGTGGTAAGCCCGGCTTTTAATGATTCAGATGAAGATTTTCCTGTGATGGGCTGCCCGACGGCGACGCGACGTTTGGCGGCAGCTCTTCTTGGGTTGCTGGATCCACTTAACGGTTTACGAAGCGCCTTAGTTCCCGCACGTACTTTTGGTGATGTCAGCGAATCAGTGAAATGATTGCGCTTTTAAAGAGGGGGCGCCGTTTTGTTCAACCGCCGATTGGATTACACGCCACGTGCCCGTCGTTGGATGGCGGGGGCGTGAGGGGTTGTCCCCGAACCCTGCTGTGAGGGGATGTGTCCAATGGCCTGTCGCCACGTGGAGCCTTGACATCTGCTAGGCGCGACGCTTCGTTTTGGCGGGAACCGATATGGACCGTTGGATGCCTTCTCGTGGAGTGTATAAATAGGAGGGGCTCTCCTATGGCTGACACTTTGCCCTACTCGACTCTCATTGCCTGAAGATTACCCGGCGTCCCTCTGCTTAAGTCGGAACTTCAGCTAAAATTTTCCTCGGCAAGTCCTTTCTTTAATCAGGTTAGATGTCTTCCTCCGAAGTATCTGTTGATGTTGATGTAGTAGGGATCGAGTCGGACGAGGAGACTTCGGTTTCTGAAATCGAGTCCAGTGGGTCTTCTTCCTCCCGGCTTCCGATAGCCGAGATAGTTCCTCCTCTTCTTCTTTATCTTTTAGGGGGAGTGTCGCCCTTGTCTCACTTCGTCGAGAGGGGGGCGATAAGGGCCCCCAAGACGTGCATCGGGAACACCCGCGATGCGCCCTCGGTCTTGAACCGTCTGGATGAGCTTTCTGACACCGGATTCGATTTCATATCCCCTCCGGCTATTCATTCCGTTTGTCTAGGGAGGGTGAGCGGGCAGACCAGGTACAGAGCAAAGAGATTGCTTTGTATAAGGAAGCATTTCGGGCAGGGATGCGTCTGCCCTTCTCGCTTGAAGTTTGTGCCGTGCTTCATTGTTTTCATCTTGCTCCAGGCCAGCTAGCGCCGAATTCGTGGAGAATCCTTCTCGGGTTTCTGGTCCGGCTGAAAATTGTTCAGATTCCTTTTGATTTGAGCATCCTCCTTTCCTTTCTTTGTTATAAAAATCACCCCGGTACTAGTAAAGAAGAACAGAGCTGGGTGTATCTTTCGTTTAAAAAACATAAGGGTAGAACGGCCGGGTCAGGGGTAGTGGTTGTCCCTTCTTCCATCCATGAATGGAAGGAAAGATTCGTCTTCGTCAGGCCACCGGAAGGTGAGCATTGGCCGGTGCCCATCTAGTGGCACATAACCGATTGTCCTAGGGTTAGGCAGTTGAACACCTCCGAGGCAAAGGTGGTGTCGCAGTGGGAACCGATCCAGCGGGCTGATATCCTGCTTTCCGAGCAGGGTCTGAGCCGGGCTGGACTCATTCCCACGTGCTTTGCGGGTAATTCAGGGCCTTCGTCGATCTATCTAGACTTTGTTAAAATTTTGTTCCTAATCTTTTCCTTATGTGTACCTCGCAGAATTTATGGATCGTTAGAAAATTATGGCTGCCATGGCCGCCAAGGCCCAAGGGAGGAAGGGCGGTGGCGCTGTTTGTCACGCCCCGTTTCCCAGAGTACGCTAGATTGGGCACGTGACATAGCCAACCATGCTACCTGTGGGTAGGAAGTATCCATCCACAGTCACATTACGGCTGTAGAGATATTAAGAACAAGACAAAACTATCTAAAACATATCCATAATCCAGAATAACAAGAGTCAATAATAAATAAGTGCGGAAGCAAATGATCCAATACAAATAACAGAAAGGTATGTCCCATAATGCGGGCTCACATCAGGAAATAAATGCAGGAAGATAAAACTAACCACTACTGAACTCACAACTCAGCCTGCTGGCTGAAGTACTCCTGCTCGGACTACGACAGTGGTACAGGATCTGGGCCATGCAAAACCCAGACGTCAGCGCGTCATGTCAACCAGTAATATAATATGAACAATGTAACAGGCAATGCAAAAATAAACATGAATAAAGCAATAATGTGAAACAAGCAGTGCAGGGTAGTGTGCAGTGGGTAACTAAACTGTTCTATCAGGTTTCCTAGTCTAAAGTCTTTGAAACCAATTGATGAATCGTCGATGTAACTCAATAGTATCCCGTACATACCCGGGACCACGGCCACAATATTCTCGGCTGCAGCCGAGACATGCCGCTAGGCACAAAACAGGAATGTGTACACTCGATAGTATCCCGTACATACCCGGGACCCCGGCCACAATATTCTCGGCTTAAACCGAGACATGCCGCTATGCACAAAACAAGAATGTGTACACCCAGAACAGGTAGTGAACTGTCGAGTTACAAGTCAGGTTTCACCTTTGATTTCCCCATACCCCCAAGTTATATGTGTACGTCAATTCAGGTATTCCAAAATTCAAGAAACTAATGCCAACACAGGATCAGGTAAACAGGTTTGTCTGGATAGACAACAGGAACGGTCCATGAGGACTACATATCAGGTTTGTTGGCATTAGGCATGAGATCAGGTAACAGGTCGGGTCATGGTACATCAGGTCAAGTCAACAGTATACGGTACCATGTTAGGTGTATCAATATATACATGTGTAGCAATGTCGTGAGTGTGCTCCCAATCAGATATATAATCACACGTGGGTATTAACAACAGGAAAAAAAGTAATGAGTTAAACAATAATCAGCAGTTTCATTCAATCACAAGAGTGCGGTAATACAGTGCAGCCGTTTTATTATATTAACAGGTTTGAGCACCCTTAGCGGTGCAATTGTTTAAATATTGATGCAATGCAGTCATATCAAGCCTTTGAATACGAATGTCCGAATGTAATAGAACTACATGGGTAAGTGCTACCATCTCTTAAACAGTAAAATGTGATTAAACAGGTAGATTTGATTAGTAGGTTTAAATTGTAAATTCCATGTTAACAGTAAAATGATATAATGTCATATTGCAACCAAATGAGAAACGACTATACCAAGTTAAGTTTTACAGGTTTAAGGTGTCAAAACATATATAAATATATCGTATAGCATGTAGCAAGTGATACTTGCCTCGACGGGTCGCGAACCGGGGAAAACGGAACGTAACGTCGGCGGGGAAACACGCGACGAACGCACGGTTCACGGATTGAACCCAAAAAACGAACCAAGGGACCTCACGGGTCAGAGCACTCCGCTGGATCGTCGGGACACATCACCGGCACGGCCGGATTCCGGCGAACAGCGACAACAAAATCCAGAAATTTAATGCACAGCCCAAAAGGATAAACCGGGGGGAAATGGAAGGAGGGAGAGGAGAGAAGGCTTACCGGTGTTGCAGAGGGTGTGACGGCGATGAGGTCGACGGCAGAGAGGCGCCGGCGAGAAGGTTGCAGCCGTTAGGGTTAGGGCTCGGGTATGGACTTCTGTGCAGGGAAAAGAAAACGGAGAGGGAGAGGAGGTGGTCGGGGTGCTGGAGTGCGCAAGTGGTGAGGAGGTGCTGAAGGTGGCGCGGGTGGCGACGACGAAGGCCGTTGGCGATCAGGCGGCTGCAGGGAATTCTGCAGGTGGTCGCAACCATCGTGCAGGGTGCGAGGGGGAGGAAACAAGGGTCGGTTGAGGCGAGGAGGCGGAGGCGAGGGCGACGGTGACGTTGGCGCCGGCGTCGGGGCTGCGGGGGCGACGGTGAAGGCGGCTAGGGTTAAGCTCTCGGTGGGTTCTCGTGTTCTGGAAAATATTTTGGAGGAGATAAGAATATATAGGGAAGAGAGAGAGAGAGAGTTAGAGAGAGAGAGAGAGAGGGAAAGATATATAGAGAGAGAGAGATTAGAAACAGAGAGAGAGAGGTTAAGTACGAGGAGCCCACGGGGTTTAGAACCTCGTGATTGGCTGGAGGAGGATTGCAGAGGGTTTAAAAGATTAATTAAAAGATTTTAGGAAATTAAATTAACAGTAAAGATTGTATGGTTAAAGAAATATTATATGGTTTTGAATATTATATTAATTTGGGATTTTGGCGCTAAATGAAACATTTCCAAATCGCGCCCGAGTTGGACCAAAAATTCGAAATTTAAATAATAGGATTTTAAGCTGGTTCCAAATTTTGAAATTGAGTGTTTTATGATTAAAAAGCATACCCCCAAGACGGACACCCGTACGCGCGCGTAGCCGTCCAAACTCGCATGTTTCATCGAACGGGACGAGAACTCGATGCACGGACGCTACCACACGGCTAGGGGTGTCGAGTAGGCCAAGATATATATTTTTAATTTTATTTTAGATGCTAAAATTTGTTATATGCAGAAATGACTTGGCCAGATAAAATTTCACAGTAAGTGTCAAACAGGCAAGCTAAAGAAAATGAGTACTATCTAATGCTCAACCAGTAACAGAAATTAGTAGTATTGGGCTCGGGTGTTTCACTGTTTCCCTAATATTTAAACATATTAAAAGAGCAAACCTCTGTTGAAATTTAATGGGGCAGCGCCCCACGTGGTTCTCACGAGGGCGCCAACACCAATGTGCAAAGCACCAAAACGCTTCTGGGTAAGAATTAAATTCTTATACGGCGCCACGTGTGCTTCTCACGCCGGCACCAATGTGCAAAACACAGAAGCACTTTCTGAGTAAGAATTAAATTCTTACATGGCGCCGCACGTGCTCATCATGCGGGCACCAATGTGCAAAGTACATGAATACCTATTATAAGAATTAAATTCTTAAGTGACGTCCACGTGCACAACACGTGAGCGTCAGCGTCCAAGTAGAATTAAATTCTACGTTTCCCTAATAAAAAGTTGGGATACTCTCTGTTAAACAAAGTCATTGGATCAAAAATTCAACGGAGATGATAAATCATCAAAATATAGAATCAAATTACATTAGGAGAAAATATCTCTCAAAACTTTCTAAATAAGAAAGATACTTTCAGTTGGATCAATGATCCAATAATAGAATAAAATTCTATTTTGGGAATATATTCCCTCGATCTTTCTAAACAAAAAAACGGAAGATTGCTCTCTGTAAAACAGACAACTCTTGGATTAAAAATCCAATGGTGATTAAAAAATCACCACTTGACAGAATAAATTCTGTATATGGGAAAATATTTTTCCAATCTTGTTAAAAACGAGAACAACATATTCTGTAAAACAGAAGTTCTTAGATCAAAATCCAACGGTGGGCAAAATTTCCCAAATCAATTTTGAGACCAATTAAATCAATTAGAATCTCTCGATAAGAGATTTTCTTAAAACTAATTAAAAATCTGCTTCTACTATATAAAGGGCCCGGGACTTCAAGTCTCACACACACACACACACAGACATAGACGAAGAGACCATATATAGAAGGAACCCTCTATAAGTTTCTACAAAAATACAGTAAGCTCTAAAAAAGAACATAGAATGCAATTCTCAAAGAAGAAGATCTTCTTTCTCAAAACCCTAGGTAAAGAAAACAGATCAAAATATCTCATTTACATATTATATCACATCTAAGGGTTTAACCCTTTTAAAAGAACTTAGTTCTTTCTCTGGATCTGAGATCCACACTTATAAGTTGAGAATTTAATTCTCATCGGGAAAATTTTGTTCTTGAGAATCAAGTATTCAGGGACGGCCAAATTTAAAGAGAAAGAAGATGGGGTCTATAATCCTCCAGAAACTCAGTCCCTTCAAATCAAGAACTTAGTTCTTTAAAAACTCAACCCGAAATCCTAAAAAATAGTGATTTTGGTGAGCGTTAATGGTCAAAATACCATTGACAGAAGTTTAACTTCTCTGAAAATATCAACGGAGATTAAATCTCCATATATATATATATATAAAAAAGACTAGCGCCTTATATTTTTCCCACGTGGGCTCTTTTTTAACAGCGCCTCACATGAAAAACACGCGGGCGCCCAAAACAGAAAGTCAGTGCCTCATGTGAAACACACGTAGGCGCTGAATAAAAATGCTTAGCAGTTCATATACAGCCGAAGATAGCTAAGTACTTAGCACTGATGGGGCAGCGCCCAACGCCTTACGTGCTCCTAATGTGGGTGCCATATAAAAAATGCTTAGCACTCCATATACAGCCAAAACGGTTGAGTGCTTAGCACTAATTGGGCAGCGTCCAGCACCGCACGTGCACCTCACGTAGACGCCATAGGAAGTGTTTAGCACTTCACATTTAGTCAAGAGGACTAAAGTGTTCAACATTCATTGGGCAGCGCCCATAACTAAATACTTCACATGACATATATGTGAGTATCAGACCTCAAATAAGTGCTTAGCACTTTTACATAAAAAGAAAAAAGGCTAAACAAACAGAGCCCAAATAAGTGCTTAGCACTTTTGAATGGAAAAAGAAGAATAAGCAGACTAAGCCCAAATTGGTTAAGCCTCTGAAGTTTTCTTGCAGCTGAGTCCAAATGCTCTTTTACTGAATCTTAAGTAAAATGATCCTAAAAATATTGTTAAACTGATCTTAGTCTCAAACATGACTAATGATCTGTTATTGATGATATCCAAAATGATATTTATCTCATATCTCCTAAAGTAATCTTAGTTTCAAATATAACTAACGATTCTTAGGACCATCACAACCCCTTTCCCTCAAATAAGGGATTTGGTTCAGGGGTATATCTTTGCACACCTCTGATATATGTCGTTGTAATTTCTCAACGTCTTCAGAAAGATGGTGGGTCCCAACAACCAACAACTCCTTTCGTCATACATGGAAGCACTTCCAAATTGACGTGCATACCTCAAATTGGATCGTGTCCCAAATTGGCGCATTCCATGTCACCATCGTTCATTCCGCCACGTAACAAATACACGTGTGCGCAAGATTTATGTTGGACCGAAACGTCTTTAAACTAACATTCGTCCCCAAAATGGAAATGCCGAACCGAAATGTCCCTAAACTAAAATTTCCTCTCAACCATAGCGATAATGGACCGTGATGTTCTTAAACTAAAATAATTGGGCTTAAATGCTCATATGTTTTAAGTCGATTTTAATCTCAAAACAGATTAACGGTCCTTAAATAAACCTAATCCCAAATCTAAAATATATGGATTTGGACTAATCTGCGCCCTACAGGCGACGACATAAACTAGTCTCTGTATACAATCCACGGGCAATCAAAACAAAAAAAACACACATGACATGAAATGAACTGCTGGAGATGGAGAAAGTGGTTATCGCCATGCGGTAACGAAATTAACTGCAGGGGCTTGCACCTGTAGGGAAAAGCGTCCCCACAATAAAAAAACGCGTCATAAAATGAGAGGGAATCTGATAAACTCTGCTATGACGGTCGCGTCTGTCCAAACCTCCGATATATGGTGTCATAAATCAGCTTGGTATTTTCGGAGAGGTGGACGGATAAATCCAAATAGCATCTGCTCGCAGATTCAGGAAAGACGATCCATCCCAGTTCGTCTATGTCTTCAGCGGTTTCTGTCCAGAGAAGTGGACTCCATCTTCTTTCTCTTTAAATTTGTTCTTCCTTGAATGCTTGATTCTCAGCAACAAGATCTTCCTGGTGAGAATTAAATTCTCAACTTATGGGAGACTTGTCTAATGGATCTCAGATCCAGAGAAAGAACTAAGTTCTTTTAAAATGTTTAAACCCTTAGATGTGATATGATATGTAAAGGAGACATTTTGATCTTTTTCTTTATCTAAGGTTTTGATAAGGAAGATCTTCTTTTTTGAGAATTGAATTCTTTATCTTTTTGAGAGCTTACTGTATTTTTGCAGAATCTTATAGAGGGTTCCTTCTATCTGTAGTCTCTCCGTCTCTGTCTCTCTCTGTGTGTCTCTGTGTGTGTGTATGAGACTTGAAGACTCGGGTCCTTTATATAGTAGAGGCATATTGTTAATTAGTTTTGAGAAAATCTCTCATCTAGAGATTCCAATTGATTTAATTGTCTCAAAATTGATTTGGAGGATTTTACCCACCGTTAGATCTTTGATCCAAGGGTTTCTGTTTTACAGAATATGTTGTTCTCGTTTTTAACAAGATTGGGAAAATATTTTCCCATATACAGAATTTATTCTGTCAAGTGGTGATTTTTTAATCACCATTGGATTTTTAATCCAAGAGTTCTCTGTTTTACAGAGTGCAATCTTTCTATTTTTTGTTTAGAAAGATTGAGTGAATATATTCCCAAAATACAATTTTATTATATTATTGGATTATTGATTCAACCGAGAGTAACTTTCTTATTTAGAAAGTTGTGAGAGATATTTTCTCCTAATAGAATTTGATTCTATATTTTTATTATTTATTATCTCCGTTGGATTGTTGATCCAACAACTCTGTTTAATATAGAGTATCCCAACTTTTTGTTGAGGAAACGGAGAATTTAATTCTACTTGGGCGCCGACGCTCACGTGTTGGGCATGTGGACGCCACTTAAGAATTTAATTCTTATGATGGGTATTCCCGTGCTTTATACATTGGCGCCCGCTGATTGATCTCAAAAACTTTCTATTAACCGCAATCAAGAACGGCGTCGCTTTGCAGCTAGCCGGTGAGTACGGGTCGGTCCACAGGGATGTTGTGAATTTCCTATTCGCTCAAACGAGTTAATTCCGATGGGAGCCGGATTGATTATTAAATCTAAAAACTAAATTAATCTATATCTAAATCTTGCTAGGGTTAGGTCTAGATTAATTTTGGAAAGTCAATAAATCGCACCGCTTTCTATACCCATATGAAGATCTAATTAGGTGTTATGGTAATTATTAATAAAAGGGATTAGAACCATTTGGAAATATATTTTCTTCCTCTAGTTTCTTGTCCTTCCTTTATCAATCCTTACCCTAACCTCTATGGAAAACATCACACCCGAGCCTTTATACTATGGTATCACCGCTACCTCGAGGGATATGGTGCCATAGGGAGCGGTATGTGCATATATGCATAGAGTCCTATAAAAATATATGATGGGCAAGAAAGGGGATGGGAGATCTTCGTCTCTCAAACCTTCCCCATATCTAACCCTAACAAGCGAGGAGACTACTCACTCATTAGGGAATTAAAATACATTTATCTAAGGCAGAGAATAAAAGATTAACTAGGGCAAGGAATTAAATTTATCTAGAGCAAGAATAAAAAATTAACCTAGGGCAGAAAATAAAGAACTTACAAAAAATGATGCTCTCCAAAAGAATGCTGAAATTTATTAATGAAGGGAGGCATCAAAAGAATACAATGATTTGGGCTTCTATTTATAGAAGATAGAAACCCTAGGTTACAATTGATTTGCATGTCTACATTTACTAAAATATCCTTAGGAAGACCTAGTCAATGTAGACTTCCAAGCTTTGGTAAAATTTTATGTCTGGAAATTTTGGAACTGATTCTGGACTTCTTGGGCTTTTTATTTCTTTGGATCTTTATTCAATTTGGCTTCTCTATTTCTTCCAGATCTCCAGTGAACAATTGCAGTGGACTTTTAACCGTTTTCTTTATAATCGTGGACCTTGCGTTGCCTTATACTGATCTTTTGTGTAGGCTTGATTAAGATCCTTCTATTTGTTGGTCAAAGTCCCTTTTTTGTGTCGTCTTTTGTCTTTTTCACTGTTTTCGCTCCAAGAACCTGTAACCTGTAATATGTAGCAGACATGCGTCAAAAGCACCTGTTTATTTATAAAAAGAATAAGAATAGGGAATATAATAATACAATATTATGGTGTGAACAAATACCCCCAAACTTATCTTTTAATCGTCCTCGAGCAAACTGATTTTTTATTCTTGACAAAAACCTAACCGCACTTTCGCAGGGAAACGCGATTGCACTGAGCACGTGCAACAAGCCGTTAAACCTCTAGGTGTCCCTAGTAGGGGGAGTGTTGTCTCCTGAGGGTTTTCAGTGGATACTACCCACAAAATCCTATCAATTCGGCCCATTAATTTTAATTCTCCAATTAGGTCTTCTAACAAGTAATTCTATTATCGTCGACTCGTAAATTATCCATCCATGTTCTTCACACTTCCTCGTTATTTAACTTAAAATTATATATGTTCTATAGACTTACTTAGATTTCGGCATCTCTTAAGTTTTCATTCTAGGGTTCCATCTCCACTTAGGAATTTTTATCAACTCTACTAAAGATACAAGTTCTATTCTTCATTCCTTTCTTTCATCTAAACTCCAATCATATATCCCCACGTGTGTGTATAAATCACCCCTACACTTGGAAATTCAAATCAAGCAATCATACTCTTGTCCGTTGTCCAAAGCACTTCTTAATTGGTGAATTTTTAAATGAATTTTGCTACACATCCTTCATGCGACCGTTAATATTTCTTGAGGTACCAATGACCGATTACAAAATACGTTTGCACTTTAAAGCGTACTTCCTAGTCTTGTAACACCCAAGGTTTTTTAGCAGTGACTCCCAAACCAGTTGGTCTAAGGCACTAGGTGATGAAGCACCCTCGCTAAATATTTTTCTATTTTTTGCAGCCTTAAGTAATCACAAAAACCCGTGTTCATTTTTTTTCTTTATTCACTTTTTTTTCTTTTATTTTCATTGTACTAAGGACTTTAGATAAGAGCATTTCAAGGTCTCTTCTACTATTCCAAGTTTCAAGGTGCGTGATTGTGCAAATTGTAGGGTATGCATTTTCAAAATCTAGACTTAAGCTAGGAATTATTTTTCAAACTCATACTTTAATAAAAATATCAATACTTTTCCTTTGCCTTGATTTAGCCCAAGACGTGAACCCAAAATTTACCTATTTCTAAATAAACTATAAAGACATATACTTTCTACCGTTAAATTTTAAGCAAGGTTATTTTTAGGGTTTTTAATTTACTAAGTTTAAGATCTAGTTGTTCCTAGCTAGTTAATCTTTTGTCAAACTCAAGTTAATTAGGCCAAAATTGAATACATTAATTTTTATAATTTTTGAAAATTTTCAATTTTTATGGGTTTTCAAATAAATATGCAAATGCAAAAATATACAAATGAATGCGAAGGAAGAAGACGTACCGAGCATACCCCCAAACTTAAACTTGACAGTATCCTCACTGTCATGCTTCACCAAGAGGGTTAAAATTTTCGGCACTCCCCTATTTATTTATTTGCAAAATTTTTATTTTTATTTTTTTATTTTTTTATGTATTTTTTTGTTAAAAGAAAAAAAAACAAAAAATATATACAACAAGGCTCCCCCAACTTAAGCTTGGCCTTACACAAGCCAAAGGTTAGCACCAACCATTCAAAAATCTTATCGGGGTAATGGTCGAGTTGGTGAAAGAATGGGGTGTAAAGAAATAAGATGAGAAGCACACGAGACCGTGTCGAGATGGAAGCAGTATACGGTCTCGGTGGAGGAGAAGAATGGCGGAAGGGAAAAAGAAATGGTAGTGGTTCTACTTCTTCAAGTGGAGGTTGATTAATCACAAAATTCGTATCGTTTAAGAATATGAGTTCGTCGGCGAAAATATCTTCGAAACTGTCATCGAAGGTTCAATTGAAAATTATCGAACTCAAAATATCGGATTGTGATTCATCAACACTTGGGATCATTAAAGGAAGACCAGTAGAACCAAAAAAAGTGGGAATACGAATTTGAGGGTGGGGATGGAGCGTATAAATTAGCACAATTTGTAATGACCGATGTGTAAAAAGCGCTTGTGATAATCTATCAACCCGCAAAAAAATGAGATTAAATCCCTCAAGAGTCGTGAGCAAACATGGGTACGTCGAATTTGGTATTGGAGATGAAAGCGTAACGGTCTCTTGCACAGTCGGAACGATAGGAAGGACGGAAGGAAGTGAGTGAAGAAGGGTATCAGTTAAGGATTCAGGAGGGTGTATTGGAAAATTCGACACATCAAACGAAAATGGTTCAACCTTAATATTATCCTCAGTACTATCCTCATAATTCTCCTCAATATTTTCCTCAAGAATTTGCTTATCCATGCCAATATCATCAAAATCAAGACGCATATGAAGTTCGGGAGAAACATTTAATGACTCGGGATGATGAATTGGACATAAAATTTCAATTAAATCGACGGGTTCATCATCCGAAATATTCCCGGCGTCTATATCCTCAATCAAGTGAAAATCAATTTTTTCTGACACCTCATCATCAGAATGGATATTTATCGATTTAGGTTCTATAGTGGAGGTGTAAAGATCGAAAGGATTAAGTGTGGTTTCACTCGAAAGGGATTCTTCACAATCTGGCAAATCAAGAACTACAAATTCACACAACTCGTTTTTATTTTCAACTGGTGAACTATTTTGGACAATCGATGGAAAACCGGAGTTGTGGGCTGGAATTGGGTATGGGTAGGTTTGATTTGGAAATTCTCTCAAATTCCCACTCTGTCCAACCGCCTCCTCATACATTGGAAAATTTGGAGCTAGTTGGAAACTAGCTACCGGTTCACTAGGTTGCATAAGGGCGGCTACGGACGCTTCCACATTCCTAACCATTTTGTTTGTTGCTAAAATATAAGCTTGCAACGACTGTTCCAAACTAGACATGGGTGGTGAAGGGGTTTCGGGAAAAGATTCGAAACTGTTTGGATACGTGAAACTCCCAAAAGGTTGTGTAGAAACATGGTCGAGTGAAGGTGGGAAAGTCGGGTAGGACTGGTAGGAATTGGATGGTTGGACAGGATTAGGATCAACATGTGGATAAAAAGGTGGATGGACTTGTTGATCCCTAGAACTAGATGTGTGGAGAGGGGTGAATGATCGGCTACGAGATTGAGCAATATGCTCAGCAATGGACATCGGTTTAGGAGTTACAGCTGGACTCGAAAAAGTGGTATCAACATATGAAGGTGGTAAAGGTTGATTTGGTTGACACAAAGTGGGTTGTAAAGTAAAACTGTTTCTCCTAGAAGTTTCTATTTGATCTTTCAAAGAAATTTTGGGCATGGAGGGATCTGCTTTAAATCGACCGAAACAATTGACGTACGAAGCAAAGTTAGGTTCGGGATACCAAAGTTCGGCAAGAGATTTGTGATGTAGGGTACCCATGATGTCAGAAGGAGAAGAGAAAGAAGGTGTGTGTAAGTGGGGTGCAAGGATTTGTTAGCGACAAAATTTTGCAAGTTTTTATAAAAAAAAAAATTCCTTTTTCTCTTTATTTAGAACTGTTTACAAAAAGATTTTCGAGAAAAGAGCTAAGACACACTTTCGATCAACCAAAAATGCACAATCAGGCCTAGATCTAGGGTTAGCTAGGTCAGCAAGACAGCTCCTAACTGTTCCAAAGGGCTAGAAATAGGACCTCAAACCGCCTCTTCACCGCCAATTGCGGCCAAATAAGTGCCAGGTAAGTGGGAGGCTCCCCGCTACAAGTAGCGGTCCTAATTAAGTAACCACATGCCTTAGACACACTTGCCTAGACACCGCAAAGTCAGGTTAGGATAAACGGTCGATGCCTATAACTAGTCCTCTGTCCTATTGAGCTCAAAGTCCTTAGAGCTTAGTCTAGTATTTTTAATTAAAGATTGGTCAATGCAAATGCTTTATGTGATTTCTGGGGTCCTGAGAAGGGTGATGAAATCCCTACCCAATCTGAATTGGTCAAAAGCCCCTTAAAATCCGATTAAAGATATGCAAAACAGTAAATCACTTACAATCAAATCTTTTTTTTGAATTTCAAGGTTTGCAAGTTTTCTAATTAAAATTTTCCTTTTTCCGCTTGCTCTTTATTTGGAAAGATGTTTTTTAGCAAAAAGATTAAGGATGTGCAAATCAGAAAAGATCACTTGCAATCAATTATTATTTTAAGTATAGCGCAACGAATCCTGCATAAGATTTGTTATTTGGAAGGGGGAAGATTTTTAAGAGCAAAGAAATCCTGCAGGAGATTTTTCAGAAGAGATATCAAAGATTTGCAGAGAAGAAGATCAGAAGACTTACGGTTTATTTTTTAACTGCGCTTCTGCCTTTTTTTTTTCCCGACCAAAACGCGGCGGTTCCGCGGTCGCAGGCAGGTCGCGCGGCGGTTCCACGGCCGGAATAGGGTCGTCGGCGTTTTTTTTTTGCACCAGATCGCCGCGGTTGCCTTGTAGACTCGGTCCTCCAAATTTCTTCTGTTCCTCAGTTGTTATGATCTTCTGTTTGTTCAGATTTGATATTTTCTGTTTTGATCTTTAGAGATTTCCAGATCCGAACTTGATTGTAGATCCTGCAAAATTCAAACAAAGATACCCTTCACAAAATAACAAAATGATAAATTTTTATATTTTTTGTGGTTTTTCAGATTTTTATGATTTTTTTGAATTTTGATTAACCCGAAATTACAAAAAGGAAATTACTACGCCATCCCCGGCAACGGCGCCATTTGATTGGTCTCAAAAACTTTCTATTAACCGCAATCAAGAACGGCGTCGCTTTGCAGCTAGCCGGTGAGTACGGGTCGGTCCACATGGATGTTGTGAATTTCCTATTCGTTCAAACGAGTTAATTCCGATGGGAGCCGGATTGATTATTAAATCTAAAAACTAAATTAATCTATATCTAAATCTCGCTAGGGTTAGGTCTAGGTTAAGTTTGGAAAGTCAATAAATCTCACCGCTTTCTATACCCATATGAAAATCTAATTAGGTGTTATGGTAATTATTAATAAAAGGGATTAGAACCATTTGGAAAGATGTTTTCTTCCTCTAGTTTCTTGTCCTTCCTTTATCAATCCTTATCCTAACCTCCATGGAAAACATCACACCCGGGCCTTTATACTACGGTATCACCGCTATCTCGAGGGATAGGGTGCCGTAGGGAGCGGTATGTGCATGTATGTATAGAGTCCTATGAAAATATATGATGGGCAAGAAAGGGGATGAGAGATCTTCGTCTCTCAAACCTTCCCCAGATCTAACCCTAACAAGCGAGGAGGCTACTCACTCATTAGGGAATTAAAATAATTTATCTAGGGCAGAGAATAAAAGATTAACTAGGGCAAGAATAGAAAATTAACCTAGGGCAGAAAATAAAGAACTTACAAAAAATGATGCTCTCCAAAAGAATGCTGAAATTTATTAATGAAGGGAGGCATCAAAAGAATACAATGATTTGGGCTTCTATTTATAGAAGATAGAAACCCTAGGTTACAATTGATTCGCATGTCTACATTTACCAAAATATCCTTAGGAAGACCTAGTCAAAGTAGACTTCCAAGCTTTGGTAAAATTTTATGTCTGGAAATTTTGGAACTGATTCTGGGCTTCTTGGGCTTTTTATTTTTTTGGATCTTTATTCAATTTGGCTTCTCTATTTCTTCCAGATCTCCAGTGAACAATTGCAGTGGACTTTTAACCGTTTGCTTTGTAATCGTAGACCTTGCGTTGCCTTGTACTGATCTTTTGTGTAGGCTTGATTAAGATCCTTCTATTTGTTGGTCAAAGTCCCTTTTTGTGTTGTCTTTTGTCTTTTTCACTGTTTTCGCTCCAAGAACCTGTAACCTGTAATATGTAGCAGACATACGTCAAAAGCACCTGTTTATTTATAAAAAGAATAAGAATGGGGAATATAATAATACAATATTATTGTGTGAACACCCACATGATAAGCACGTGCGGCGCCATATAAGAATTTAATTCTTACTCAGAAAGTGCTTCTGTGCTTTACACATTGGCGCCGGCGTGAGAAGCACGTGCGGTGCCGTATAAGAATTTAATTCTTACCCAGAAGCGTTTCTGTGCTTTGCACATTGGCGCTGGCGCTCTCGTGAAAAGCACGTGGGGGCGCTGCCCCATTAAATTTCAACAGAGTTTTGCTTTTTTAATATGTTTAAATATTGGGGAAACAAATGCCCCCCACCGTTGCTCTCACGTGGCTTACACGTGGGTGCAACGGTGTCACCTTTTTCTACCGTTAGAACTTCTAGGGAGTTGAAACGTCCCTTCACATCTTATAAATAGGGTCTTTGGCCTTTGGGATGACTGCCATTTCGTCATCTTCTTTTTTCTTCCTTGAGAATTTAATTCTCTTCTCATAGCTTAGATCTCTGCTTAAAAAAACTCTTAGAGTTTAACTCTGTTTAAGAAACTTGGTAAGGATTATGACCAATTTTCCTACCTTTTAAAAGAGACCCTTTTTGTTTTGGATTTTTAAACCATTAACAGAGCTTGGCTCTTTTTCTTGAAATGATCTCTTAGAGATCTAAAAACAATTTATTTAGGTATACCGTGGGTCTTAGAGATCTTAGGGTTTTGCCCTATTATTAACTCTGATTTTCGAGGGTTCTCTGGAATTTAATTCCAGTATCTTTCCCATGGGGATTTCTGCGGTTTAATCCCATCATCGGAGGAATTTGATTCCAGTTTATATGAAAGAGCTTAGCTCTGGGGAATTTTGAAAAATTTTAGGAATTTTATTCCTCTTTTCTCTTTTCTTTTTAGGATTTCTGTTGTAGATTTTTCTTATAAATTTGGATCTGTTGTGGAACACGTTCTTCAAGAACATCAGGAGTTTTGGACTCCACTGCTTAATGAGATTCTCATTTAATGAGAATCCTTTTGGATTCTCACAATGTGTGCATGTCTCATCATTGATGAGACGTCACCCTGATTTTGTGGGGCCTACTGTAGTGGCTTTAATATGTTAATCACTAACTCTCCACCTCTTTTTTTAGGTACCATGACAGGTCGTCTATATGATCTTGAAAAGATTGTTTCTTATGAGGAGATTTGCATCCAAGGCCGCTGCCAAGGCCAGGAGTTCACTGATGCCCAATGCGATGCGGTGATTCGTCGCTTTGATGATTACAACGGTCGGTTGCTACCCCGCCGTTCAGCCTTTTTGAAGATCATCGTTGGGTCAATCTGGAAAGCTATATCCGGACGCCTTGAGGCTATGCCGCTTCAAGCGCTCAATGATACTGAGGATAAGGTACATTCAGTGTACTTGATGGGATTGATCTCAAAAAAACGGAGAGATAATCTCATCACTATCTTGCACCGCGTCTTTCAGCAGAAAATAACAGTATTAGCATATTAGAGGGTGGAGGACATTGGTAGTGACCCTGACGCTTGCATCCTAGAGAAGATGCATAAAAAGATGGTCGATGAAGCTGAAGGCGTCCTGCTCAAACTTGCTTTTGAGTTTGAGAATCCATGTCTGGAGTTTAGCGTTTTGTCATTGTAAATATTTTGATGTTTTTTTTATCACCAATGTATAAATTTTTTCGAAATATGAATGACAAAACTTCCCCTTTCCTTTACGCCAATGCTTATATGTGCCTTACGTGAGGTGCTGTTATATATATATATATAAGAACTAGTGCCGGCACTCACGTGTCATGCGCATGAGGCGCTGCTATATGATTTAATCCTGAACTAGCGCCGACGATGCTACATGATTTAATCTTGAACTAGCGTCGGCGCTCACATGTTATGCACGTGAGGCGTCGCTATATGTTCTACTCCTGCAAAGAATCGGCACCTGCACTCACGTGTCATGCACGTAAGGCGTTGTTGAGGGAATTGTTTCACCTTCTTGCTCTGATTTCCATGAGTCAATCTTTTCTTTTCCCATGCCCTTTTTGTCAAGACTTGGAAATAGCTCCACCATGCACAACATTTTCTGTGTCTAGACTTGAATGCTTCTCTTTATAATCTGAAACTATGTTTTCCTCCTTCTTCAACATTTTTAACAAACCAAGAGTTATGACTTGTAATCGTCTGCATGCTCGTCGGCAACCGTGGAAGGTACCTATCGAGGGAATTGTTCCTCGTTTTACTACGCGTCTAGTGGATCCCGGTCTTACAGATGACCAATGTGATACGATGATGTACGAGCTTCTGGCCCGTAGAGGCTTTTCTCTTCTTATCGTCTCCATTTAGTTCCGGATGATCTTCATGTCTGTGCTTGCTGACATCCCCTCATCCAGCAGAGATGACTCCGGCGATGCTAGACGCAGCAGAGAACAAGATCGAGTGCTTTTATGAGGCACATTTGATTATCCAGCCTCTGAAGGACCGTTCTGTTCAGTTGCTAAGTCAGATGCGGGCTCAGCGGACTATTATGTCTGCCTTCGCTGATGGGCACGACGTTGACCGATGGGGATCGACTCCTCGTGAAGATCGCCGCTTCGACATGGTGGAGAAGGCTGAGAGAAAGAGTTGGAGAATCTTGTTTATTGTTTTGTTTATCCCTGTATCACTGATCCCATATTTGGTGATCATTTTTCTGTTGAATAAAATAAAATAATAAATAAAATAAAATTTGTTGATCGCTGAACGTTTCACCCCAGCACATATCCATATGGGAATCTTGCCTATGCACATATACTTTGCATTTTAACCTTAGAAGTTTCTGATGCATGCATCTAGACATAGGTGAACACTGATGCGAACAAATGTTCCCCCTACCACCTTGCTCACGTAAGTGAAGTAATGCATAACATATGGCTAGTTTTTGGCTGGCATGTCATACATAATTTTTTTAGATAGGATTTTAATCTGAGAAGATAGCGAGTGGACACAAGTGTCGTCATCTATCATTGACTCAAATCTCGATCCTTAAGAAATGTAGTTCTGAGCCCCGAAGCCTTTGAGTTGCGCCTTTCTGTTTCTTGACGTCTTGCTCTGGCGCGGAGTAGTTTATGTACTCGCTTCGGAGTTTGTAGTTTATATACTCATTTTGGAGTTTATAGTTTATATACTCATTTCGGAGTTTGTAGTTTATTCACTCGTTTCGGAGTTTCTAGTTTATATACTCATCTCGGAGTTTGTAGTTTATTCACTCGTTGCGGAGTCTCTTTAGTTTGCATCCCATGGGTTTACAGGAAAACTTGTCCTAACGTTGAATGTAGATAACCCTCATTTCTTTTACGACAAAGGTCCGTTAGGTTTGTGGTACTAGGGTTTTACTCCGCGGTACCGTCGCGTTGGCTGATATATTCCTCGACATGCAGGTTTTAAGCTGTTGTTCGAGTAACCCCGCGACTGTCGTGTCTCTGATCCCTTCGGAAGCTGGACAAGATGTCTTCAAGTAATCTCCTTAGGTCATATTACCGTCGGAAGAGCAAGCGTTAGGAATTTTCCATGACACTTTTTACTTGAGGTTAGGCTTAATTTGGAGCCCCCATTAGCCGTAACCGCACCTTTCTGGGGTGGGACAATCTCCAACGGTCTTTAGACTTTATATGAGTTCCCGTTAAGACCCGAAGGTAGGAATATGCCGTCACTTCACCCCTTTTTTAACGATTTCGCGCCGATTCTTTCCTGAAATAGGATAGACATCTGCAGGACCTCTATGCTGTATGTATTGCGATTGATGTCCGGAGCTAGGAATATGCCATTGCTAGAATTTCATTTGATAGTTGTGTCCGCATCCTGCTGAGATGAGGGGGAAACGCCAGGATTGTCTCTAGGTTTTATATGAATCATCAAGACTTGGATCTAGGATTTTGCTATTACTCCAGCTTCACACCTTGTAGGACTAAGAAGGATGTCTAGTCGAAGCTAAGATTTTGCTATTACTCCATTTTGATTTGGCTCTTTGGAGCTTTGTTAACGTCACGTCTGCACCTTGTTGGAATGAGAAAAATGTCGAGCTGATCTCTAGGCTATAGGTGTTGCCGTTGAAATCTGGCTCTCTCTTTGACGGAGCCTAGTGGGAAAATATGGTTCTCCTTTTTTTTATTTGCGTCCGTGGATCATATACAAGAGTCAATATTGACATACTTGCAGGGCAGAGGATATTTTATTTTATTTTATTTTTTATTTCCGTGATACTCTAACTTTTTAGCTTTTTATATCGCGAAAGTTGCGATTGCCCAATCATTTCGGCTTGTTATCCACGGTGCCCAATCATTTCGGCTATTTTTTATTTTATTTTATTTTTTTACTCACTGCTTGTTATTGCGAGTTTCCCTATCATTTCAGCTGTTTCATCTGCATATATTTTTTGCTCGATAATTTTTATTGCGAGTTGCCCCATCATTTCGGTTGTTTCATATGAATTTTTTTGCTCGCTAATTTTTATTGCGAGTTCCCCCATCATTTCGGCTGTTTCATATGCATTTTTTTTGCTCGCTGATTTTATTGCGAGTCGGGAACTTGGATTCTGGTACCAATTTTGGCATCAGCATCGCTACGACTGAAATTTTGCCAGAAGCGAATCATCATTTGCCGTGAGAGGACTTGAAGCTTGATACCTTTTTAGGCATCAGTATCGCTACAACTGTAATGTTGGCAGGAGCGAATCATCATTTGCCTTTGTCGATTTGAATAAAGATGGCTTAGTAGACAGGGTTAGGATCCTGCCAACTAAGGCTTTTGACTTTATAAGCCGTAAGGGTCTCACGAAGGTATTTCTCCCTACGAGTCGAGAGGATCTCGTAAGTGTATTTTCTTTTTAGGAATCGTGAGAATTCCTAAGTGTGATTTCTCTTGTAAGTCGTAAGGATCTTCCAAGAGTGTTTTTTCCTTATAAGTCGGGAGGACTTACAAGTGTCGTTCACCATATAGGGATATTTCTCGCCATTGGTAGAACTTGGTGAGAGAATATTTATTCATGCCCGTAGATTGTATATAAGGGTCAATATTGGACCGCCTGTAGAGCAACTTGGGGATATGACGGCTTAAGAACAGGTTCAGATCCCTGTAGCTCAAGGCTTTTGAATCCTATGAGCCGTGTAGGTCTCATAGGGGGAATTCTCTTTATGAGTTGTGAAGATCTCGCATGTATATTATTATTATTATTATTATTATTATTATTATTATTATTATTATTATTAATTTAGGAGATTGTGCCCTTCCGGGTTTTCACAAGCTCGCCGGTAGTCCTGCTGTTTTTACTCACGGCGTCCTTTTGGGTTTTCATCCGTGTCCATTTTACTTGTGGACATACCGTTTTTTACGAGATTCCACCCTTCCGGGTTTTCACAAGCTCGCCGGTAGTCCTGCTGTTTTCATTCACGGCGCCCTTTCGGGTTTTCATCCATGCCTATTTTGCTTGTGGACATACCTTTTCTCAGGCGAAACTCTCGAAAGTAGCTTCGTCGCAGGTGACCCATCTGTTTTCCAGTAGGATTTAGGGGTGGCTTCATCGCTGGAGTAGTCGTGTAGCCAGTGGGACTTGAGTTGCAATCTTTGCTACTAAAACTTTGATTGCAATATAGATCTCCAGAGAGCATATCGCCGTATTTGAGACGACGCGCTAGTTTAGGGACGTTTCGGTCCATTATCGCCATGTTTGAGGCGAAATTTTAGTTTAGGGACTTTTCAGTCCATTGTTGCCATGTGTCACGCCCCGCTTCCCAGAGTACGCAAGATTAGGCACGTGACATAGCCAACCATGCTACCTGTGGGTAGGAAGTATCCATCCACAGTCACATTACGGCTGTAGAGATATCAAGAACAAGATAAATAAACTATCTAACACATGTCCAAATCCATAATAACAAGAGTCAATGAAAAATAAGTGCGGAAGCAAATGATCCAATACAATAAATAGAAAAGTACGTCCCATAATGCGGGCTCACATCTGGAAATGAAATGCAATAAATAAACTAATCACTACAGAACTCACAAATCAGCCTGCTGGCTGAAGTACTCCTGCTCGGTCGGCGACAGTGGTAAAGAATCTGGGCCATGCAAAACCCAGACGTCAGCGCGTCATGTCAACCAATAATATAATATGAACATGGTAATAAGCAATGCAGAAAGTAAACATGAATAAACAGTAATATGAAACAACAGTGCAGGGTAGCGTGCAGTGGGTAACTAAACTGTTCTATCAGGTTTTCTATTCTAAAGTCTTTGAAATCAATTGATGACTCGTCGATGTAACTCAATAGTATCCCGTGCATGCCCGGGACCACGGTCAAGACCCTCGGGGCTGAATCCGAGACGTGCCGCTAGGCAGTAATAGGTAGCAGGATGGACGAGTGATGTCAGCATCATCACTCCGGGGCTGGCCGAGCCCGTAAGACTGATCAGAACAGGTATCGAACTGTTGAGTTACAAGTCGGTTTCACCTTTGATTTCCCCATACCCCCAAGTTATGTATGTCAGGTCAGGTATTCAGTAATCAAGAACTAATGCCAATACAGGATCAGGTAAAAGCAGGTTTGTCTGGATAGACAACAGGAATGGTCCATGAGGACCCCAAGTCAGGTTTGTTGGCATTAGGCATGAGATCAGGTAACAGGTCATGGTACAACAGGTTGAGTTGGTAGTAAAGGGTACCATGTCCGGTGCATCGGTATGTATATATGTCATGTGTATCAAGGTCGGGTCAATATGTAACGCAATCGAGGGTGTGCTCATAACAGGTATATAACCGAATAAGGAATAACAGCAGGAAATAAAGTAAACAACAATAACAGTTCATTTAATCACAATGGTGCATTAATATGGTGCAGTTGTATTATCATATTAACAGGTTCGAGCACCCTTGGGGTGCAATAATCACAAGGTAGTGCAATATCAATAACAGAAAGTAATGAAGCTATATGTGTATGGCTATTGTCCTTTAAATAGCAAAATGATTAACTGGTAATTTTGTTATTAGGGTTACAGTGGCAAAATACGGTTTAGGTTAACTGTATCATGATATAAATCATATTTCGTCCAAATGAGAAAAGTAACTATATTAGTTAATCCTTGCAAGTTTTATGAGTCAAGCACACTTAATTGGTATAACATAGCATGTAGCAAGTAATACTTGCCTCGACGGTTTCGCAAACCGGAAAACACGAACGTAACGTCGGCGGAAAACACGCGACGGATGCACGGGTTACGGATCGAGTCCAAACAACGAACAGCGGGGCCACGCGGACCGGAGTACTTCGCTGGAAAGTCGGGTCAAGTCGTCGGCACGGCCGGATTCCGTCGAAATGTCAAAACAGCGACGAAGTTAGCAAAAATACAAAGCATGGACACGATCGACCAGCGAGGGGATAAAACGAAGGGAAAAGGTAAAGAGAAGCTTACAGGGATGGCAAGGGTGGCAACCGCGATGGGTTTGACGGCGATGGGGCGCCGGCGAGGAAGCGGCGGCGGCTGACTTGGCCGCAGATTGCTGGAAGCGAAAAGATGGTGAGGAGGGAGAGGAAAAGGCCTGGTTTGGGTTGCAGGGGAAGAGGAGGTGGTCGGCGGTGGCGCAGGCGACGACGACGAGGGTCGACGGCGGCTTTTCCGGCGATCGGAGAAGGTGCTAGGGTTCGGGCGTCGGGTTCTGTTGCAGCGCCGGCGAGGGAAGGAGGAGGAAGGTGAAGAGGTCGGGAAGAGGGCGAAGGGAGGAAGTTGGCGTCGTCGGCGACGAGAGGCGGCGGCGACGGCGAGCACTGCGACGGTGCGGGTGGCTCTGGTGTTGGGTTGCAGGCGCTGGAAGGAGGGAGAAGGGAGGAAGGAGGGGGTAGCGGCCGCGACGAGGGTGACGGTGGTGGTGTCGTCGGCGCGAGGGCTGCGGCGGCGACGGGCACGACGAGGCTAGGGTTCTGCGATGGGGGTTCGTGGGGTTTCTCGTGAGGTTTTTCCTGAAGGGGACGAAGGAACAGTATATATATAGGGCTAGAGAGAGAGATTAGAGGATGAGAGAGAGAGAGATAGAGAGGATGAGAGAGAGAGAGATAGAGAGGATGAGAGAGAGTTTAAGGCGGGCCCACGAGAGATTAAGTCTCTCGTGATTCGCTGGCTCAAAAATTTTAGGAAAGATTTAAAAGGATTTAACGTTATACAGTAACAGCTTGAGATTTGATTATATTATTATGGTTTTTAGTATATTTAATTAAATGGGTATTTTGGCGCTAAATGAAACATTTGCAAAACGGGCCCGGGTTGCGCCCAAATATTTGAAATTCAAATAGTAGGTTTTTAAGCGGGTTCCAAATTTTAAAATGAGATGTCTTATGATTAAAATGCATGCCCCCAAGTCGGACACTTGCACGCGCGCGTAGCCGTCCAAACTCGCCCGTTTCACCGAACGGGATGGAAACTCGACGCACGGACGCTACCACGCGGCTAGGGGTGACGAGTAGGCTAATATGGATATTTTTAATTTCATTTTAGGTATTAAAATTTGTTATAGGCAAAAAAATGACTTAGCCGGTTAAAATTTAGCAACAAGCACCAAACAAGCAAGACAAATGAGTTGAGCAGTATCAAACACTCAACCAGTGATAGAAATAGTATTATTGGGCTTGGGTGTTACACCATAATTGAGACGGATAGTTAGTTTAAGAACTTCTCGGTCCGACATCGCCATATTTGAAGCGGATTTTTAGTTTAAGGATTTCTTGGTCCTTCATCGCCATATTTGAGGCGGATAATTAGTTTAAGGACTTCTCGGTCCGTCATCGCCGTGTTTGAGGCGGATAATTAGTTTAAGGACTTCTTGGTCCGATATTAGTTTAGGGACGTCTCGGTCCATTGTTAGTTTAGGGATGTTTCGGTCCATTGTTGCCATGTTTGAGGCAGCAGAGCTTTTGGATGCCACTCTCAGAATTCTGATTCCGGAAGATAGCGAGCAGACACAGGCGTCATCATCTATCATTGACCTAAGTTGTGACTCGTCAAACGTAGTATTTTTTGAGGAATCAGCTGTTTATTGGCCTGAAAGGTCTTTTGCCATGCATATCCATGAGCAGGTAGGCTCCACCTTGGTAGACTTTGTCTATGATGTACGGGCCTTCATAGTTCGGCTCAAACTTCCCCCATTTTGCACGATTGGGGATCATTGGTCTTTTGATGACTAGCACGAGTTCGCCTTGGCGGAATGTTCTCGGTATGGTCGGTTTTTCGTATGACCGCGTCATTCTTTCCTTATAAACTTTCAGATTTTGCTGTGCTATAAAGCGAGTTTCGTCGAGGGTATCGAGCTCCTCAAGCCGAAGATGATCATTTTCTTCATCTATCAGCTCGTATCGGACCGCTACTTGTAGAGAAAGGAGTTCTATTTCTATGGGAAGCACTGCTTCCGTGCCGAATACCAACGCGTATGGTGTTGTATTCGTGGACGTTTTAAACATTGTTCGGTATGCCCAGAGAGTTTCGTGCAGCCTTTCGTGCCAGTCTTTTTTTTGTTTTTGGACACCGTATTTTTTATAATCTTTGTCAAGGTCTTGTTGAAAGTTTCACCTAGACCGTTGGCCCGAGAGTTATAGACTGAAGAGTGTCTCCAATCTATTTTATGTTGTTGAGCGAAACAGCTGATTTTATGACTTCTATAAGCTGGTCCATAATCCGAGATAATTCGTCGCGGAGTGCCGAACCGATAGATGATATATGTTCTGAAGAAATGAATGATATTCTCCGTTTTCACCTCCCTCAATGGTACTGCTTCTGCCCGCTTAGAGAAGTAGTCAGTCGTTGCCAATATAAACCGATGTCCTTTAGACGATGCCGGTTTAATGGGGCTAATTATATCAGTTCCCCACATTTCGAACGGCCAGCTAGCTACTGTTAGGTGTAGTGAATTTGGATGTTGGGGGATGAAGTCCCCATGAATTTGGCACAAATGACACTGCTTCACATATTCGAGACAGTCCTGGATTATCATGGGCCAATATGAACTCATTCTTTTTATTTTCAGCTTCATTTTTGGTCCAGCTTGGTGAGACCAGCAAAGTCCGTCGTGAGTTTCCTGGACGACTCTCTTCGCTTCTTCTGGCTTCAGGCATCTTAGCCACAGACAGTCCAACGATCTCTTACATAGAGTGTCATTGACGAAGGCGAAGGACAAAGCTCATTTCATGAGCTGATGTCTAAACGACGCATTTTTATGCATTTGTTAGGATTTGGAGTAGTCTAAAGACTTCCCTCCAATTCTTAACCTAGAAGGCGGCCTTCCTCGACTCTAGGTTGGTCGCGGAGGGTTTAGCGGTCGCCAAATTGAAAGAGTCCCATCGGCTCCTGACTAAATCCAACCGGCCTATTCAGGCCCAGATAGGAGAGGTCAACTGGCTCTTCGATGCCATGAAGAGGCAGAGGGACTCGTTCAAGCGGGATGCTCGGGCAGCCTGTGAGGCAGCGAAGCTTGCAGAGGGCAGAGCGGAAAGGGCCGTAGAAGAGTATAAGACTTCCGACCAATTCTACATCGACTTCGCCGATTCCGCGGCCGTTGGGTGGCACAACGCCCTCGATGCCATTAAGGAAGCTGTGCACGGGTTCGACGATCGAGAGTTGTCACGCCCCGCTTGCTAGAGTGCGCTAAGATCGGTACGTGACAGAGCCAACAATGCTACCTGTGGCTAGGAAACATCCCTCCACAGTCACATTACGACTGTTTATAAGATATCAAGAACAGTAGAAATAAATAATCTATCTAGTACATGTCCATATGCTAGAATAAACGAGTCAAGAAATATAAACGTGCAGAAGGAATAAAATCCAAATAACAATAACATCATGAAAGTACGTCCTAAATACGGGCTCACGTCAGGAAATAAAAGTACGGAAATAAAACTAAACTAAATTAGACACTAACAGGATCCTCGCTGCTCGGCCTGTTGGCTGAAATACTCCTGATCAGCCTGCGAAAGAGATAAAGGAGCTGGGCCATGCAAAACCCAGACGTCAGTGCGTCATAATATCAATAATAATAAGCAACCAGGATACACGAGATACGCATGCATGAATTATAAATAGTAACATGAATGTAATAAGTAAATACGGATATAGAACAGTGAAGTGTATCAGTATATGTAACGTGCAGTGATCAATTTAAACTGTGCTACTGGGTTATCTATTCTAAAGTTTGTTTGAAATCAATTAGTGTACTTCTCCATGTAACTCAGAAGAATATGTCCCGTTACCCCCCGGGACCACGGATCAGGATATGTGAACCAAGAATGGCTCTTTTCCGTTACCGCCCGGGACCACGGACCAAGATGTAAGAGTCACGAATGACCCTGTCCCGTTACCCCCTAAGACCACGGATCAAGAAGAATCACGAATGATTCTATCCCGTTACCCCCCGGGACCACGGATCAAGTAATACCCTTTTAAGTTACACTCGGTTACACCTTTGATTTCCCCATACCCCTAAGGTTATGTGTTCAAGTCAGGTATTGATAAATCTGGAGCTAATACCAACACAGGATCAAACAGGTACAGGTTTTTCTATGCAGACAACAAGATACGTCCGTCAGGACAACATGTCAGGATTGTCGGCATTAGAAACAGGATCATGTAACATGTCAAGTAGTGGTGTATCAGGTCATGACAGGTAGTGCACAGGTATCAAACGGATGCTCATAACAAAACTGTAGCAAGTACGGATGCACGATAAAAGTACGGATGCACAGTAAAACACGGATGCACAAATATCTATCAGGGATTACATCTACAACTTCATGACTATGCATGATGCATATTATCAACCATGGGGTGCTAATATAACAGTAATATGAAATAATATGATATGGCATGCAGCTAGATATACAATAAATGATACGGATGCGAACAGATATCGGAAAAATGGTAAAACTGTAACATGAATGCACAATACAATAAATATGCAATATTTTTATTAATATAGATGAAAGTATAATAATATAGCATGTATCAAGTTAACATGCATGCAACCAGATGTGTAATTAATGATATGGATGCGTACGGCTATCCGAAAACAGCAAAACAGTAATATGGATGTACAATACAGTAAACATGTCATATTTTTATTCATATGGATGCAAAATATGTATCATAGCATGTAGCAAGATAAACTTTCCTGAACGGATCTTAATACGGGATGTATACGCAGCGTCCGATGTCGGGTAAACGTCGCAATGTACACACGCGCATACGGGTCAGGTCCAGGCAAAGCAAGAATGTGACCATGCTGGCTGGAAACGTCCACTGGGTTACTCGGATCGTCGGCAGCGGCACGGCTCCGGCGATGATCGAAAAACACGGATCAAGGAAAAGAAAGGAAAGGAAAGAAGAAGAAGAAGAAGAAGAAGAAGAGTGGGGATTTGGTGATTGTGTTGTTCTGTCTTTGGAACAGAGGCGAGGACAGAGACGATGAAACATCGACGGGTTTTCCGGCAATGTGGTTCGACGGCAAAGTGACTATAGGTTTCTTGAAGTCGGGATCGGGTTATATGTGAGGTTCTTGGTCAGGTGTGAGAGTGTAGGAGAGAGAAGAGAGGGGAGAAAGTGGCCGGGAGGACGAGGGGGTGACGGGGTCGGAGCTCCAGCGAGGCGGGGCGTGCAGGCGGCAGTGAAGAGATGGGTATAGGTTGCAGGGGTTTACTTGGGTCGGGGTTCTTCCCGTTGGGACTACAGTGGGTTGAAGGGATGAGCGGAAGAGGCGACGACGAGGTCAGGTGAGGCGACGAGTTGTGGGTTCGTCGGGTTGCAGCCGGGGTTTCCTGGGGATAGAGAAGAGAAGAGAGGAGGAAAGGAGTCGGTGCTGGTAACGAGGGGAGGCCGACATGGGCGTCGGTGGTGGCGGCGACGGCAACGAGCGAGCGCGGGCGCAGACGTGGGTTCGAGTTCGGAGGCGGGAAACGAAGAATGAAGAAGATGAGAGGGGGAGAGAGAGTACATGGATGGGGAATGGGTTTAAAAAAAGAAAAAGAATTAATTATATATAGTATGGAACAGACAGAGAGTGATTGGTGGGAGTTAGGATACTGAATAAAATATATTTGATATTATATTTTAGTTATAAACGAATTTATATTTACAGCTAGATATATTAGGATATAATATTGTATATTTTGAGATTTTTGGCTAATACGAAATTACTCTAAAACATGCCCGGGTTGGGTCTAAATTTACGGTTTTAAAATACGGATAATATACGTATAAAGCAAAACAAAAATAGGATATCCGGCGAAAATGCATACCCCCAAGAACGGATGCACGTAACTATCCAAACGAGTCCGTTTCACCGAACGGGTCGAGAATACAATGTGCGGATGTTACAACAGGGTTAGGAGTATGATGCAGGCCATGCTAGATATTTTTAAAATATTTTATTTGACTTTATTTGTTTTATTAAAAAAATGCAGATGCCAGATATAATGCAAGTATACAGGATATAGAACATGACAGTGCACGGATCCTCATAACTAGCCGGGATAAATCATAAACAGGAATCAAGACGGGTTTCCAGCATGTGGATCGGGTCGGATGCAAACACAGATACCAATTATACTATTCGCACCCAAAACGAATAAAAATAAGAAATAGCCACAACACAAATAAAATAATCAAATCAAGCATAGTATTACCGAACTAGGATGTTACATTATACCCAACTACAAAAAAAATTCGTCCTCAAAATTCCCGGAACAAGAAAAGAAAAACAAGCATAAATCTACGAGAAGAGGTGTGGAAACTGCTGTCGAATCTCGTCTTCTCGTTCCCAAGTCGATTCTCCGTGCGAGCGATTCCCCCATGAAACAAGTACGAAAGAGATAATCTTGTTCTTGAGGACCTTTTCTCTTCGATCAACAATAGACATCGGTCGTTCTTCATAGGTCAAATCCTCCCTTACAGTCAGCTCCGAATGATCTAACACGTGTGTTTCATCTCGAACATACTTAAGGAGTTGAGATACATGAAACACGTCATGAACACTCGCCAAAGATAGTGGTAAAACCAATCGATAAGCCACTTCTTCAAAACGCTCAATAATCTCGAAAGGCCCCACGAATCGAGGACTAAGCTTGCCTCGACTCCCAAAACGAATCACTCCTCCAGTCGGTAATATCTTCAAGAATACAAGATCATCAACAACGAACTCTAGAGGTCTTCTAGATGTATCGGCCCAACTCTTCTGCCGATCTTGTGCTGCCTTCATATGATTCTGGATAGTATTAACCGTCTCTACTGTTTGCATGACAAGATCCGGTCCCAACAATCTTCGTTCACCAAAATCTGTCAGTGTATATGCTCTAGGGGCCATTATTGTATCATACTAGCTTGTATATTACTTAATGGAAACTTGGGATATTCACAGTAGTGTTAACAGTCTTGCTCAACATAGTAATATGCTACTTGGTTTATATCTATCTTAATATGTGTATATACTTCTTTTAACATATCGCGAATACATATTGATAGAGCCCTTAGGATCTTGCTTGACTACCAGCGTTGTGATGGCAGTCACACTAGTGGGGGCTGGGTAGTCTACAAGCATATCCTTTTTCAGATCCCTAATCGTAGGATTATCGAGACAGGGTATCGATACTTTGGAGTAGACTAGTGTATAAGCTTCTCGTCCCAGCAGGGGAAATGGTCTGACCCACAGCCATTAGTACGTTGTACTGGAGATAGTATGCAGGTGCTCGTTAGGTTACGGGTACACCGGACAGGACTCGCAGGGAACTGTTGGTTGGTATTATACCCGTCGTTAGTTAACAGTTCCCAGGTGACATGAGTACAACATAGTCCGTAGACTTGACACTGCTGCTTCGCCTCGAGTGTGTTCCCACTGTTCTTAAATTGCTACCCTACCACGGCTCGACTGAGTCGTGCAAACAGGTAGCAGTTGGGTGCAGTCCCGAAACACTTGGAGGAAGTGGCGGTTAGATAGGATTCGTCTCTCCCGGTATTGGGAGTTGATATCACGCTGTGTTTGGAAAGCTATTACGCAAGGTCTCTGGCCAGGGCAAGCGAGATTTACTAGTAGGTGTTCCAGTAATTTCTCAAGATGTAATGGGCTTCACTCCGACATGACTTATACCGCTTTTAGGAGACTGACGCTTGCCGCCTCCCTAGGCCCGATATGCAATAGTCTTAGACGAACAGACCAAACTGTACGGAGATTGTCACATCAGGCTCAGTAGGAGTTCGGATGGTTTTCCTCATCGACCTTCTTATCAACATCTACCTGGGGACCGTTACGTACAGCTAGTACCGCTTGCGGCCTGTGGTTAAACCCACTGCTAGCGTAGTGTCAAGTCTTTAGAGTCTCACATAGAGGGTTTCCCTGCTTCAGGCGAAATGATATAGAGGTCGTATGATTTTACGACAGGGTTCGGACATATATGTGTACTTGTGCACGTATGATATTCGGACAGATTGTATTAGCAGGCTTTGGTTTAAGTCAGATTCTAGTATTGGATTATTGGATTTATGCAGTCTCAGTATATCCGTGTTTTTCGTGAATACGGATGGGAGGGACATTCTTGTAATTAGTCGAGAATTTTTTAGAAGAAAGGTGACTCATTTAGTTTTAATTCATTTATGAATTAAACTTAATGAGGTGGAGATATGACGTGTTATATTCATTTATTGCACGATGAGTTATGAGGTGATTCATCCCAAGGTAATTAATGAAGCACGGTTGATGATTTAATATATTATTGCTTAGATATTTTCATGCTTCATATTATTATCAAAATGACTCAAGTTCAATTCATTATCACAAATACATTCTCTCTCCTCAAGCTCTCATCTTCTTCATCCTAACCTTAATCCTCTCATGAGTTGAGAACCATAGGGTTAGCAAGACTAATAGATCCTTAATCAATATCTATATCCTCTAGGTCACTTGGATTAGCAATCCTATCTACTTAGTTACCTCAAGTTAGAGCTTAAAGTTTGAAGAAGGAACTCTCGGGTGGATCTTCTATTACATCGAGAAGGCCGATGAGGAGGTGAACAATAAGAACAAGAAGGACTAGTATCTTAAGGTATAATCATCTATCATAGTAGTTAACTACTTCTAGATAGTTTGTTAGTTAGGGTTTAGCAAAGATCCGTTTGATAGTCGATGTTACTTTGAACAAAATGATTGTTTTACCTATTCCGCCTCCCTGCATCTTGTGGGGTGTGTAACGTTGACTTACAAAATCGTCCCAACAAACGGGCGATCGACACTTTCGACCGTATAACGCTTCGAATGGAGCCATCTGAATAGTCTCCTGAAAGCTGTTATTGTTCGAAAACTCCATCAAGTGTAGATGATCCTCCCAGAACCCTTGAAGTCCAACATACAAGCTCTCAACATATCTTTAAGAGTTTGGATCGTCCTCTCCGACTGGCCATCTGTCTGAGGATGATAAGCAGTGCTAAACTTCAATCGCGTCCCCAAACTTTCTTATAAACTCCTCCAGAAGTGCGATAAGAATCGGGTATCACGATCGGAAACGATACTCACAGGTACTCCATGCAATCTCACAATCTCCTGCATGTACCGTTCTGCTAACGCTTCCGTCGACTGACCAACTCGAAACGGTATGAAATGAGCTGTCTTGGTCAATCGATCAAAAATCACCCAAACTGCATTGTTGCCCTTAGGACTCTGCGGTAAAGCTGTCATGAAATCCATGGTTATATGTTCCCACTTCCACTGAGGAATCGAAAGTGGTTACGGTTCTCCGCCGAAAGACCGACCGGGACGTTGGGACGTCTGGCCTGAATTTTGGGGGCAGATGCTATTTGATTTTATCCGTCCACCTCTCCGAAGATGCTAAGTTGATTTATGGCACCGTGTATCGAAGGTTTAGACGGATGCGGCCGTTGTAGCAGACTCCGTCCACCGGGATGCCTCGAACTTCCTTTCGGTCGTCGCGTATCTAAAGACCCCTGAGGATCATGTACGTCTTCAAAATCATCGCCTTGCTCTCCGACGGGGGATGTTGAGATGAGGCAGATCCTGGTGGTTGTTGGTCCCCATAAGCCCGGCCTATTCCCCCCATTATCTAAAGGGAATTTGAGCGCAATGTGATAAGTCGAGATCTGAACCCGGAGGGCGTTTAAGGTAGGGCGTCCCAAGAGAATGTTATAGGATGATGGGACCTTAGCAATGAGGAATTTCATCGGTACGGTTCGCGTCTTGCCCGCTTCCCCAATGTTGAGGAGGAGGTGACTGATCCCTCGGTCACGACGGAATGGTTGGTGAACTCAGATAAAACGTGGGAGGTCGGCTGAAGGTCGGATGAATCCAATCCCATACGCTGGAAACAGTCGTAGAACAGGATATCCGCTGAGCTCCCTGAATTGACCAATATTTCTGGACCTCGTAACGGTGAACTCGAACCGTTGTCACAAGAGGGTCATTGTGAGGAAGTGATATGCCGCGAAGGTCTTCGTCGGTGAAGACGATCGGGTCATCCTTCCTGTATTTTTTGTGGGGTGGATCACTTATGCCCCCGACTGGCAGGACGTAGTGGTTCCCCCTTCTTTCCAGAGTTGGATCCGTCGAAATGACCATGATTTGCCCGATTGTTAACTCTCCGGATAGGGTTTGGTCTTTTTGATCCCGCTCCGTCTGTCGCTTATCTTGCAGGTATTTCGCCAGGTGGCCAGAGCGGATTAATTCCTCGATGTAGTCACGGTGTAATACCCTAGTTCATTCATACCAGTTTTCTGGGGTTGCCAGTTTGCATTCCGTTCCGGCCGGTTTTCTCCTTTTCCTTCCCGGTCGGACTTTTCGTTGGAGGGTGTTAATTACAAGTTTGCAATTAACATTTTGTGTAAATGTTTCTTGCATGAAATTTCGTGGGCCCCCTAATGCATTGTGCTAATGGGCCGGCCACTGCATCCTGGTGGATGAGGGATTAATTTATGAATGTATGAGTGCAATTGAACATGGCAGTGTGCATTGTGAATGTTAATTAATGTTGATGAGCATGTATGTGCTGAAGCTTTATGAAGTGTGAATGGGCCGGCCACTAGTAAGGGAATGGAGTGAGGTTAATTAATATGTGTGTGCATTTGAAGTGATGAATGAGCTGTGAGTGCAGGTGATTAATTTACTTAAAAGGGAGCATTGAGTGTGCAGGAAAAGGTTAATGAATGATTAATTTATTAAAGGAAAGGATAAAGAGTGCATGTCCTGGGGTTTTCAGCATAGTGTTGATGGGATTAATTTATATATGGTTGCATTCCCTGTGAGCTTGCCTATTTATTTTCCAGTGAGCACATATGAGGGGAGGCTTCATTCTATTTTTCACAAGTGAGCACATTTCAGAAGTGGCCGAGCTCATTCCTTCGTGGATGCTCCATTTCATTTCCTTTGCATACTCAATTTCTCCATCAAGCATTCATGAAATTCTTTGTGCAAAATTCCTCCATCATGACAACTATACAAAACCCCAAAGAGACATGGTTCTACATTATTCTACAGCAAATCTTGGGCGTGTCGGCTAGCCAACTTCACGCCCGAGTTGCCTCGGTATTGAGGTGGGAGCCCGTAAAAGACGTAGGCGATGTGGTGCCCTTCCGGCGACGAGATGGAGACCGGACATTCCGCGGGAGATCGGGACGTCAAAAAGAAGACCCGAAGGACCGCGCCACAAGAGTTGTGGGAGCATGCAGCACTCACCTACACGTTCGTGACGACGTTGCTGCCTCGCGACCCCAAGACGTTACCAGGCAAGTTTTTACTTGCTTCATGCTAAAATACTAGTGATATAAACCTAAAATATCTAGTTTACGGAATTGCCGAATACCGATACATAATATGACATAAGTGTTCGATGCTGGTCTCTCATGGAAATAATGGTTTATTTTGACGGAAACTGATACCTTTTATTGGCCCACTTGATAATGTATATTGTGTATAAATATTGCTGGAAAATACGATTGTTTGTAACAAAAATTGATACCCCAAATATGCCGTTAAAACTAGAATTTTCTCGTGTCTAGAAACGAATAAAATCACTATAAATCATATGCATAACGGATTGATGTGTTATAGGGCTTAAATCGAAGCCGACTTAACGAACTTTAACCCTATGGAAAATCCTAATGATTTATGTTCTGTGATCATGATAATATCTGGGTCGGAACACGACTCTGGACTGCAGTCCAGAGCGTTCCTGATATTTGTGCTCTGTCCAAAGATCTGCACCACTGTGTTTCTTGAAGTCGTATGTTACGGAATCCTACTGTAGATTAAAGATATTTCTATTAGTTTAACAAACCAAGTGGTTCCATTCCATTTCATCGCCGTTGCTATTTTAAAATGTATTTAAAAGGGCAGAACGTATATCTGTCCAGAACAGGTTCTGAAATGACACCCTGAGATTAAACTGGTTATAACTTTCAACGTACAGATGCGATTGAGGATCCGTCTATTGAGTTGAATAGTTTATCGAAAACCCTAAATTTCATTTAACTGTGACATCGCTAAATTTTGATCCCAACTGGGTGCAAATCGTGCCGCGAAACAGACGTTCAGTTCTGAAATTGAAATTCCAGCCGCGAGCACTTAGAATGAAACATCTATATCTTGAAAACCGAAACTCCGATTGAACTGAAACAAATTTTGATGAATTACCGACTGATTGTTCTATATATCTTACTTACATCATTTTTGCCGAATTCTTAACACATTAATTTGTGCAATTTATTTTAGTTCATGACATGCTTATTGATTCATAACATACAGAGCTTATTGGTAGCATACATACATATATCATACCCTTGCCATATACTCAGTGTTAGTGCGTGTGGACATTGCATTATCGTGCGTGATAGATATTGGTTTAGGAGTGACGGGTATACCAATGGAAAGTGAATATTCGTGACAGTGATAAATACAGTGAACAGTGATAAAATCGTGCTCAATGGAAAGTGAATATTCGTGACAGTGATAAATACAGTGAACAGTGATAAAACCGTGCCATTGGTATACTTGTACACAACTAGATCAATATCTTAAATAGTGTAACCTGGGGAAAAAGGGGAAATCAAAGTGGAAAGAGTATCGTATTTAGCGGGACCGTGTTTAGAGGATGATCATTCGAACCGTGATATTTATTCGTGTAGGACAGGATCTAGCGATCCGGCTGACAGGGTTATGTCCCGGGCATGTGGGCCGTTGTCTCGGGTATGTACGAGACTCCTGTTAAACATGATCCTCCTTCCACTATATGATTTCAAACATGACCTAGAGACCGATAGGGACACATAACATATTCTGCATCATATAGTGACACCGTGATTACTTACATTGTTCTTATACTAGTATTACCTCACTTACCTGTTTTATCTTATTATAATAATATTATTGTTGCGTCGCTCTGACGACCTGAGTATGCATGCTCAGTATGACAGAGAAGATTTAGACTGGACCAGTGCATCACAGACTTCTCGTCTTGCCATTCCGAGTTACATTCGTTTGTTCCACTTCAGGTTAGTCTTCACATTGTTCCTTTCAGTTACTGTATTTCTCATTATCTGCGCACCTTTACTGTTTACCATGATAAACTAGAAGCCGAAGTGTGACTACGGCAGGACATTTCCTTGACCGTAGGAGCATGGCTGGCCTTGTCTACCCCTCGTATTCCGTATTTTGGGAAGCGGGGGCGTGACATGGTTTTGTTGGTATCAGAGCATAGGTTATAGGTTAATCGGGTTTGATTCTTTTTGTAGTTGGGTATTGGACCCAATACACGAATCAGAATACTCGTGATTAGGAACACGGCGTGCCACATTGCTATCATGATTCTTGAATCATATCTTCTTTTATCCTTCATCTTGACGATATGCAAACCACTTTGCATCTCGACTTGAAACCTTTTGGTTCTCTATTGTTTCCCCATATTCCCTGATTCTAATACTAGGATTTGGGCGACTTGAGTGGAGTTATGTGATTGTAACTATGAACTGCAGCATGGTTACAATGCGGTACTCTATTTAAGTAACTTGGAGTCCTGGTCTTGATTAATTTCCGTGTTCCATGGTCTTCATATTGCCTTGATTCTCTTACTTTCCAGTTCATATTTTATCGCAAGCTTGAATCCTGTTTACCGTGCTTAATCCTCTTCAGTATCTTGACGTCAGATGAAGTCATTTCGGTATCTTACTTGTTCTTGTTTTTCCCCGCATTAGAATTATTCAATTCTGGTGCATCTCTTTGTTGTTGTCTTGGGAATGGATTTTCGCAGCACTTTCCACACTCATATTGATTGTAAGGAAAGAAAAGTGATTCTCCAGATTCCCGGACATCCGGAGTTTGTTTTGCTGGAGGAAGCAGTTCTGTAGGGCCAGTCGAGTTTAGGGCTAGGACGACAAACAATGTTCTTTCATCGATGGAAGTGGATAAGGAAGATATGCCAGCTGTTGTTCGAGATTTCATAGACGTGTTCGAAGACATATCAGGTTTACCGCCGAAGCGAGGCATAGAGTTCGCGATTGATCTTGTTCCTGGTGCAGCGCCAATCTTAAGGTATACTATCCAATGGCACCAGTGGAATTGGAGGAAGTCAAGAAGCAGGTTGCCGAATTGCTAGAGAAAGGGTTGGATTCGCAGCAGCGATTCACCTTGGGAAGCTCCAGTTCTTCTAGTCAAGAAGATAGATGGCACAAGGAGGATGTGCATCGATTATCGAGAATTAAATCGGCTGACTATTAAGAACAAGTAACCGATCCCTCGCATTGGCGAATTATTCAAGCAGCTTAGTGGCGTGAGGGTATTCTCGAAGCTGGATTTGCAATCCGGATATCATCAAGTTCGAGTTAAATCAGAAGATAATTGTAAGACTGCGTTCCGAACTCGATATAGGCATTACGAGTATTTAGTGATGCCATTCGGAGTAACGAATGCACCGGCAATATTCATGGACTTGATGAACCGAATCTTTCCACCATTCTTAGACCAGTTTGTTGTAGTGTTCATTGATGATATTTTGGTCTACTCGAAGAGTATGGTAGAGCATGCTGAACACTTGAAGATCGCACTGCAAACGTTGAGGCAAGAACAATTGTATGCGAAGATGAGCAAGTGCGAGTTTTGGCTCGAAGAAGTGAAGTTTTTGGGGCATGTCGTTTCCGGAGATGGAATCGTTGTTGATCCTAAGAAGATTGTAGCAGTTCAAGATTGGCCGATTCCAAGGAACGTAGCAGAGATCAGAAGTTTTCTTGGACTTGTCGGATACTACAGAAGGTTCGTGGAGAATTTTGCGCGTTTAGCTGAGCCTTGACCAAGCTTACGCGAAAAGAGGTACCGTTCATATGGACGGATAGATGTGCGTTAGCTTTTAAGGCGTTGAAGCAAAGGTTGATAACCGCACCTATTTTGACCGTACCCGACGATTCCGGAGGATTGGTGATTCACAGCGACACGTTTGGGAAAGGTTTGGGATGTGTTTTGATGCAGCACGGGAAGGTTATAGCCTACGCATCGAGACAGTTGAAGACTCATGAGAAGAATTACCCAACTCACGATTTGGAACTAGCAGCTGTATCGCTCTGAAAATTTGGAGACACTACTTGTTGGGCAAAAGGGTAGAAGTATTCACCGATCACAAAAGCCTAAAGTACGTGTTCATACAGAAATAGCTTAATACGAGGCAGCGTAGATGGTTGGAGCTGATGGCTGATTACGATCTTGATCTTAAGTATCATCAGGGAAAAGTTAATGTTGTGCCGGATACGCTTAGTCGGTTGCCAGCAATACGAATGTTGACAGCACAGAGAGAGCTTATCGATGATTTTCGGAGATTCAAGTTGGAGATCCTGCTACTGTATTTTCGGGACAGTTAATGCAGCTGCAAGTACAGTCGTCGTTGATCGATAATATTAAAGCAGCACAGTCGCACGATCCAAGATTTCAGAAGTTTCGAGAGCAAGTTGAAGCAAAATTTCGAACGGACTTGTTGATTCATGAAGATGGTTCGTTGCGATATGGTAGCCGTTTGTGTGGGCCGAAAGGAGACTTTCACGAAGAAGTTATGAAGGAGGCGCACAGTTCCGCATATTCCGTACATCCAGGAGGCACGAAGATGTATCGTTATCTGCGACAAAATTTCTGGTGGGAAGGCATGAAAAGGGAGATCGCCCCCTTTGTAGCAAAGTGCTTGGTGTGTCAGCAAGTTAAGGCTGAACATCAAAGGGTAGCTGGTTTATTGCAACCACTTCCGATTTCTCAATGGAAGTGGGAACTTATAACCATGGATTTCGTGATAGCTTTACCGCGGAGTCCTAAGGGAAATAATGCAGTTTGGGTGATCGTTGATCGATTGACCAAGGCAGCTCATTTCTTTCCGTTTCAAGTTGGTCAGTCGACGGAAGCGTTAGCAAAACGGTACATACAGGAGATTATGAAATTGCATGGAGTGCCTGTGAGTATCATTTCCAATCGGGATACCCGATTCTTATCACACTTCTGGAGGAGTTTACAAGAAAGTTTGGGGACGCGATTGAAATTTAGCACTGCTTATCATCCCCAGACAGATGGCTCCATTCGAAGCGCTATATGGTTGCAAGTGTCGCTCACCCATCTGTTGGGACGATATTGGAGAACGAAGATTGTTGGGACCGGATCTGATCGTGCAAACAGTAGAGAAGGTTAATATTATCCGGAATCACATGAAGGCAGCACAAGATCGACAGAAAAGTTGGGCCGATACAGCAAGAAGACTTCGCAGTTGGTGATTTGGTATTCTTGAAGATATCACCAACCAGAGGAGTAATTCATTTTTGGAGTTGAGGCAAGCTTAGTCCTCGATTCGTAAGGGCCTTTCGATATCATCGAGCGCGTTGGAAAAGTAGCATACCAATTGGCTTTACCACCATCTTTGGCAAGTGTTCATGACGTGTTTCAGGTATCTCAACTCCGTAAGTATGTTCGAGATGAAACACACGTGCTAGATCATTAAGAGCGGACAGTAAGGGAGGACTTGACCTATGAAGAACGGCCAATGTCGATTGTTGATCGAAGAGAAAAGGTCCTTAAGAACAAGATAATCCCTCTCGTACTGGTTTCATGGAGGAATCGCTCGCACAAAGAATCGACTTGGGAACGAGAAGACGAGATTCGGTAGAAGTTTCCACATCTCTTCTCGTAGATTCATGTTTGATTACCTTTCCTTGTTTTAGGAATTTCGAGGACGAAATTCTTTTTGTAGTTGGGTATAATGTAATACCCTAGTTCATTCATACCAGTTTTCTGGGGTTGCCAGTTTGCATTCCGTTCCGGCCGGTTTTCTCCTTTTCCTTCCCGGTCGGACTTTTCGTTGGAGGGTGTTAATTACAAGTTTGCAATTAACATTTTGTGTAAATGTTTCTTGCATGAAATTTCGTGGGCCCCCTAATGCATTGTGCTAATGGGCCGGCCACTGCATCCTGGTGGATGAGGGATTAATTTATGAATGTATGAGTGCAATTGAACATGGCAGTGTGCATTGTGAATGTTAATTAATGTTGATGAGCATGTATGTGCTGAAGCTTTATGAAGTGTGAATGGGCCGGCCACTAGTAAGGGAATGGAGTGAGGTTAATTAATATGTGTGTGCATTTGAAGTGATGAATGAGCTGTGAGTGCAGGTGATTAATTTACTTAAAAGGGAGCATTGAGTGTGCAGGAAAAGGTTAATGAATGATTAATTTATTAAAGGAAAGGATAAAGAGTGCATGTCCTGGGGTTTTCAGCATAGTGTTGATGGGATTAATTTATATATGGTTGCATTCCCTGTGAGCTTGCCTATTTATTTTCCAGTGAGCACATATGAGGGGAGGCTTCATTCTATTTTTCACAAGTGAGCACATTTCAGAAGTGGCCGAGCTCATTCCTTCGTGGATGCTCCATTTCATTTCCTTTGCATACTCAATTTCTCCATCAAGCATTCATGAAATTCTTTGTGCAAAATTCCTCCATCATGACAACTATACAAAACCCCAAAGAGACATGGTTCTACATTATTCTACAGCAAATCTTGGGCGTGTCGGCTAGCCAACTTCACGCCCGAGTTGCCTCGGTATTGAGGTGGGAGCCCGTAAAAGACGTAGGCGATGTGGTGCCCTTCCGGCGACGAGATGGAGACCGGACATTCCGCGGGAGATCGGGACGTCAAAAAGAAGACCCGAAGGACCGCGCCACAAGAGTTGTGGGAGCATGCAGCACTCACCTACACGTTCGTGACGACGTTGCTGCCTCGCGACCCCAAGACGTTACCAGGCAAGTTTTTACTTGCTTCATGCTAAAATACTAGTGATATAAACCTAAAATATCTAGTTTACGGAATTGCCGAATACCGATACATAATATGACATAAGTGTTCGATGCTGGTCTCTCATGGAAATAATGGTTTATTTTGACGGAAACTGATACCTTTTATTGGCCCACTTGATAATGTATATTGTGTATAAATATTGCTGGAAAATACGATTGTTTGTAACAAAAATTGATACCCCAAATATGCCGTTAAAACTAGAATTTTCTCGTGTCTAGAAACGAATAAAATCACTATAAATTATATGCATAACGGATTGATGTGTTATAGGGCTTAAATCGAAGCCGACTTAACGAACTTTAACCCTATGGAAAATCCTAATGATTTATGTTCTGTGATCAAGATAATATCTGGGTCGGAACACGACTCTGGACTGCAGTCCAGAGCGTTCCTGATATTTGTGCTCTGTCCAAAGATCTGCACCACTGTGTTTCTTGAAGTCGTATGTTACGGAATCCTACTGTAGATTAAAGATATTTCTATTAGTTTAACAAACCAAGTGGTTCCATTCCATTTCATCGCCGTTGCTATTTTAAAATGTATTTAAAAGGGCAGAACGTATATCTGTCCAGAACAGGTTCTGAAATGACACCCTGAGATTAAACTGGTTATAACTTTCAACGTACAGATGCGATTGAGGATCCGTCTATTGAGTTGAATAGTTTATCGAAAACCCTAAATTTCATTTAACTGTGACATCGCTAAATTTTGAGCCCAACTGGGTGCAAATCGTGCCGCGAAACAGACGTTCAGTTCTGAAATTGAAATTCCAGCCGCGAGCACTTAGAATGAAACATCTATATCTTGAAAACCGAAACTCCGATTGAACTGAAACAAATTTTGATGAATTACTGACTGATTGTTCTATATATCTTACTTACATCATTTTTGCCGAATTCGTAACACATTAATTTGTGCAATTTATTTTAGTTCATGACATGCTTATTGATTCATAACATACAGAGCTTATTGGTAGCATACATACATATATCATACCCTTGCCATATACTCAGTGTTAGTGCGTGTGGACATTGCATTATCGTGCGTGATAGATATTGGTTTAGGAGTGACGGGTATACCAATGGAAAGTGAATATTCGTGACAGTGATAAATACAGTGAACAGTGATAAAATCGTGCTCAATGGAAAGTGAATATTCGTGACAGTGATAAATACAGTGAACAGTGATAAAACCGTGCCATTGGTATACTTGTACACAACTAGATCAATATCTTAAATAGTGTAACCTGGGGAAAAAGGGGAAATCAAAGTGGAAAGAGTATCGTATTTAGCGGGACCGTGTTTAGAGGATGATCATTCGAACCGTGATATTTATTCGTGTAGGACATGATCTAGCGATCCGGCTGACAGGGTTATGTCCCGGGCATGTGGGTCGTTGTCTCGGGTATGTACGAGACTCCTGTTAAACATGATCCTCCTTCCACTATATGATTTCAAACATGACCTAGAGACCGATAGGGACACATAACATATTCTGCATCATATAGTGACACCGTGATTACTTACATTGTTCTTATACTAGTATTACCTCACTTACCTGTTTTATCTTATTATAATAATATTATTGTTGCGTCGCTCTGACGACCTGAGTATGCATGCTCAGTATGACAGAGAAGATTTAGGCTGGACCAGTGCATCACAGACTTCTCGTCTTGCCATTCCGAGTTACATTCGTTTGTTCCACTTCAGGTTAGTCTTCACATTGTTCCTTTCAGTTACTGTATTTCTCATTATCTGCGCACCTTTACTGTTTACCATGATAAACTAGAAGCCGAAGTGTGACTACGGCAGGATATTTCCTTGACCGTAGGAGCATGGCTGGCCTTGTCTACCCCTCGTATTCCGTATTTTGGGAAGCGGGGCGTGACACACGGAGTTGTTTGCAGCTCTCGGTTGGGTGACCCTGCGACCTGTGATAGGCGCAGTACGGGTCGCGGAGCCGCTTGTCCATCCTTTGGGTAGCTGGCGGGAGCTTAAAAAACCTCTCGCCTTTAGCCTCATCTAACAGCTCGGTCTGGAAAATGTTCAGAGGAGTACTCCTGAAACCTTAGGGAATAAGGTTTCGGACAATCAACTTTCTTTTTCTCTTCCATGTCCCGTCTTTTCCTGTCTTCTTGGTTGCCTCTGGGCAGGTTGGAGTTCACCTCTGTCTCAAGTTGGATTTCTCGCTCGGTCCATGCTTTCACTTCAGCTATGGTCTTAGGTTGCGCCAATGCAAAAGAGCAGAGCCACTCTTTGTGCCTAAGACCCGACCTCAGCGTGATGATAACTGTTTCGTCGCGATACTCGGGAACCTCCAGGAGGGCATTGTAGAAGCGGGTGACATACCCTTTGAAGGATTCCTTGTCTCTGCTCTTGATGGTGAACAGGTGGTCGACTGTTTTTTTTCTGTCGTCGGTTACCGACGAAATGACCGAGAAATTGGATAGCCAGCTCGTCAAAGGTCAAGATGGAGCGCGGCACAAGCCCTCAGAACCAATCCCGACCAGCTCGGATAAGGGTGGTAGGGAAGACCCTGCATTGAGCCGCATTCTTGTTGTCTTGAAAGCTCATGGCGGCCATAAACGTGTCCAAGTGGTCCTTCGGGTCCGACTTTCCGTCAAAAAGAGGCACTTTGGACGGTTTGTTCCTGGACGAGACACGCTCGGTTAGGAGTTATTCTGTAAACGGTCTTATGAGTGAATCAGCGGAGTACTTCGCCCCTTCGCTAACTGGTCGTCCTTTCGTATGTCTTCAATCTTCTTTTTGAGGGCTTCGATCCGTTGGTAGTACTGTGAGGATTCTCCATAGTCGGAGCGCCGGCTATCTCTGCTCCGGGCTTACGCGATAGTGCGGCTTTGGTTTCGCTCTATCATATTTCTTAAATTCTCGGGCGAGATCCTTCTTGAGTAGTCCTGACGTTCGCCATTTGCGCATCCTCGACGGCAGTGGGGGCATCGGTCGTTCCTGGAACTAGGTAAACTGACCGACACCTCCTCAGGGGGTGCAAGAACGCGGCGGGTATTGGAACGACGGCCTGGTCTCCCCTGAGATTGGGGCGTCGAACTGTCCGGCGCCCATCGGGTCATCGAATCATTCCCCGCATGCAGGTTGTAACTACCGGAATCGACGCGCCGGAGTTCGTTAATATCAGGGTGAGCGCGATTGAGGTCAAGGACCTGAGTGCATGTTCCTTCCAGCATGCGTACGTCGCCATCCCGGGGGAGGAGAACTGCAGTTTGGTGGGCGTGGCCGGCCGCTTGAACGCGGGCGAGCATGTCCATCATCGCCGTGAGCCTGTCGATCCTAGCGTATAAGGCGTTGACGACATTATGAGGCGGAGTAGGACCGCTCCTGCTTTCGTTATGGAAGACGGGACGGCTCGTGATAGGATCGTCGCGGCTATCGCTTGCCATTGAACCGAAGGCGGGGGATCAACTTTTTATGGTAGAAAAGTCCTTCGTGATTCCCACAGACGGCGCCAACTGATGGAGGTAGAAATCTCCATCAGATGTTGTTCACCGTCGATCCTGCTGCAAGCGGTCTTGAACGGTTGGGATTGATATTTAAGAGCTGAATCTGTGTATCTCAATTGGTTGTTGTTGACTCCGGGCTACCTGCAAGGAAAGTCCCGAAATAGGTGACCACCGTAAAACCCTCCTACGATCAAGTAAGTACCGATGTATAAAGGCAGGGTAACGACGTATTGGATTCTGTTTTTCTTATCCGAATCGTCTGGAAGAGAGGCTTTATATAGCGGTCGCGTGGGACGATCCGGCACGAGATTCCCGCCGTCCGTTACGTTTTTACGGCACGCTCGCGTTGATGGTGGGATATGTCCATTAATAGCGAGATACGCTCGTTAACGGAGAAACGTGCCGGCGTAGGATACGGGACGTGGAGCGGCGGAAATCTCGCTCTGGCGAAATACGCGGAGTCGTTACAGGGGCGTCCGGGCTCTATGCTCCTGGTTGGACAGGAAGGCCGAGGATGCTCGGCTCGGTAGATAGCTCGGAGTCGAGCGAGGAGGCCGAGGAGGCCCGGCTGCCTAAATGCATATGGGGGTACTCTGGAGAGGCTTTTCTGAAAGGTCGGGTAACACCTCGCTACGGGGTCCCGAGAAAGATTCATAATGTATCACACTGATTCCCCGCCATAGCACAGGGGTCCAGAGGGTATGCGCAGACGACACGTCATCTCCTACGTGTCGCAATCTGGGATATTCCCGTTCATGAGCCTCATCACGAGGTCATAATGTGTGTGTGTGGTTTCATACAAATTTGTTTACTGAACTATGACTTCAATGCCACAAGTCAAGCCATAACCTACACTCCCCATCTCCCGATTTTCTCCTATTATTCAGCGACCGTCGAGAGTATAATTTCCTTCATGTCACAGAAGGATAGTTACTCCAAGTAACTATATTTTTTAAGAACACTCGATCCCTAATAATTTAGATGAAGCTATGATGCTTATTATTATTGTATATAAATATAGCATCCTCTTTGCTTTTCTGATTGGTTTATTTTTGTCTTGTTGGGAGTCTGCTGAAGCAGCAGTGGAATGGAGAGGTGACTTGGTTAAAGAGAAATTTTGCCTTTTATTTTGGGGTATGATCACACCTGATGAGGTGAGTAATGGGCCTTTATGCTGCTATTTTGCGTGCTGCCTTCACTTGCTATTGATGTCAAAACATACCTCTCCACGCCTGAATTTTGGTTGCCGACGCATAAACACCGTGTTTTCTCACCGTATGTGGAATTATGCAGCCTCCTAGTGATCGAACACGGTTAGCCAGCTGAAGCAGACGTACCAGACGATTGTGCTTGTGATGATTATCGTTGGGAGCCATTGGGTTGTAGGGAATGTGGTTCAATTGGTGGTTATGATTTTCAAGCTCTACACTTATTCCCATTTGGTGGTTGTGTTATTTGTGGCAAGGTCCCCCAAATGGCAAGTGTTTGTGTAACAATGCAGATCCTAGTGATATCTTCGTTTACCTCGAACAAAAAATCTTTCATGCAAATCTAGGATTGAAAGTCATGTCAGAATCATATAGTTACGACATTTTTTTACAATATTTATATTACATTTCTCAATGTTTTTCAGGCCGAAGGTGTATCACCACCGTACAAGACAGTGCTCGATGCCGACTCTGATGCAGTTGCTAAGTTAGTAGCAGCTTTCACTTTGGTGTCCATCTGTTCCTGTTGGATATTGTTTTCCTAACAATTTTGATGTATTTCAGGTTGAATGCTGATTACTTTGCCGAGCATGAGAGAGGGATGTTGGGTAGATTCTTTTGGTGGAGGGCCTCGGCATCCATCTCGAGCTTCTTATTAGCTTCTTTAATAAGGCTATCAAGCATTTGAAAAAGAAATGTTACGAATTAATACATAGTTCCCTCTTGTTCTCTTTATCTGATATTTAAAACATTATACGGATGAATCCATTTGAATTTTCTTCTGCTTGCATTTTTTTTCTCGGAAGTATCTTTTTCCTAAATATATTTTGCACTAGCAATGAATATGAAAATCCTGGGTAGGAAGAATCCCTTGCCTTTCTTTGTTTGCTAAATGACCGGATGAAACGTATCCGGCTGCGAGTCACCTCCTGCCGAGGACGGGATTGCCGGATGAATTCTGCTCTGATCCCTTGCTTTGGTTATCCATCTTTTTAAATTGAAGCAATAGAGGGATCATGTATCCTTTGTGAGTGTTGCTTGTCATGGTATGCTGCCAAGTTCATGAACCTATCACTTGCATGTTACCTTGTAATTTGGGGGACATGTACCTAATTAATCGTTATATAACTTGATTTACTACGGCAAATATAACAGGCGGCCAAAACTGGTCTCAAACATATTATTTGTTATTTTTGGTCTAGCTGAAAATGTAGAGTAAAAACCCTATCCAAGAAAAATATATATAAACAAATTAATAGTATACAAACAATACAAAACCAGGGTCATCACGCATATATATTTCCGTTGATGAAATCCCGGCGAACAGCAAACGTCTGGTTCCTGGGTATCTTACATTTTCATGTAGCCGGCGGAGAAAAACTAAACTAAAAAAAGTAGGATCCACGTGTACACACGACAATTGATCCGTATATATCCATTTAGAGGGCCCCACCCATGACGTGTCCCCTAAAGCGAAAGCGAGAAAATTAGAAAAAAAGAAAAGAAAGCAACCCCCAATAAATAATAAAATCCCGATCGCATCCTCACTCCCTCATCGAGCGAAGACAAGAAGAAGAGACCCAAAAACCCTAGAAATCAAAGATCGTCGCTTCTCGACGATCCGATCCATCGATTCGATCGAATCCCATGGGGTCTCCGTTGAAAGAGGGGTTTCTTACCGACGAGCAGAGGGAGGTGCTCATGATCGCCGCCATCAATGCCGAGGTCATGTCGTCGTCGCCGAGGTCATCGCCGAGGTCGCCGCCGTCGATAATCGGAGAGAATCACTTGAGCAAGGCCGGGCCCGGGCCAGGGAGGGCGCCGCCGCCGGCGAGGCACGTGCGGCGCACGCATTCGGGGAAGATCGTGAGAGTGAAGAAGGGTGAGCTTCTTGTTGAATTGATTTGTTTCAAAAAAATTAGGATTTATGTTTGCTTGGTTGTTAAAGAAAAGCTATGATTTTAGTTGGTGGAAGCAGAAAAGAAGGGAAAAAGGCTCGGTGAATTTGTGTATAATCTATACTACTATATAATGCAAATGGACTTGGTTAGAAGCCAACTTCTTCTTTCTAGAAAACAAAGAAAAATCCTCTATTTTTAGGGTCTCCACGTCATCATACAAAGAGACAAAAATAATTAATTGTTATGTTTAAGAAAAAACAAATCTTAGAGACTCCACGGTATTAAAGAATTAGACAAAAATAATTAAACTTCTTCATTTTTTGAAAAACAAAGAAAAAAGGAAATTTCTAGAACTTGAGAAAAAAAAAAGAACTTTGTAGAAATTAGTTTGAATTCCAAATTCAATCTACATTATACTCAAATTTAAGACAAAAAAGAACTTTCTAGAAGTTATTTTAATCTTATCATTTTTCAAATTCTACTTTCATTTACTTATAACTACATTCTTTTACTTAAATATGGCAAATAATATATTATAATATTTTCTAGAATACCCTTGATCCAAGCTACTAAAATGACTATTTTATTCACTTATTAACATTCAAAATAACTTTACACTAAAAACCCTCCGTTTTATATTTATCCATGGGCTCAAGAATTTTTTTGGACTCTAAATAGGATAACGCTACAAACATGCATCGCACGTGCAAAATGCTAGTTACTAGTAAAGAGAATGGTAATAAAGTTCAATACTTTGATATTGCCATCAGAAATTGTGAGCTTCAAAATATATCCTCTACAAGAATTGTGAGCTTATATGATGTTTTGATCCCTTGTTTAACCGCTCCCGTCGAGATTTTTTATTGTATGCTCTAGTCCGCAATTTTGATAGAAATTTGTCGGTTGAATGGAAAAACAGATCTCTTGTACAATATTATCTGTACAAATTTGATACAGGAGAGTCTTGATGAAGTCCAAGCATTGTTACTTGTTACTGGTTGACACCGGCACCTTTTTTCGGTTACAAGAATGTAGATAAACTTCAGCCAAAAACAGTAAAACAAAATCACAAGGAATGCGATTAGTAGAGTGCGAGAGCATTGTGCTATTAACTATTCATTAACTCTCTGTTGAGATTGGCAGCCCTCATTGTCCAGCTTTGGCATATCCTAAAATCTCGAGTGTTCATAGATGAGTGTATAATATGTTTGTCTGATATTCACACTACAAAATTTTACTTGGATGGAGTTGATGCTTGATTGAACTTCATCTAGACCAATTCTTGAAGAAAAGGCTTTCACCCTTTAGAAACATACATTTAGGTCTTCTTTGTGCAAGATTAGGCCTCAGTATCAAACATGTGCTGATTTTCTATTGTGGGAAATTGTTAACTGGCTTGAGAGAGTGCTTATTATACTCAATATTAAGGATGAAGTTGACTTTTTTAGGTTGAGTTCTGGTTTAGTATCTTCCTTTTTTTATGGAAGGTATATGACAGCAACCATATTGTGTATCATTAGTGGGTAATTATATACTTATTTGTTTCTTTGTTTTACTGAAGTTGTGAAATTCATTATCTACCATCATCGAGATTTAATACCACAGGCTAGTAGTCAAGAGACTAAGGACACTAAAGAAATATGGTAGGTTGATTCATCTTCTTCCTCCCTCTTCTTTCTGTCTTGACTTGCTTTTTAGAGATACGGCTATCAATTTGTTAAAACTTTGAAGGTAGGGTTAACACATTTTTTCGTTGTCATATAAATGTCTAATGCGCCCAAAGTTGTCAAATCGTGATTTGAATCGTATATCATTTTTCTATTGTATCATATCATACATCGTATCAAATCGTATATCGTAAGATACGATAGTAACTTGTGCCAAAATCCAAGCAATTAAACATATAGCTATGCATTTCATAACTGTATGATTAAATAAGCAATATAGAACAATATATTGAAAAAATATAATGTTTAGTATACTCGTAGTCGCACAACAAGTATAATAAATATTTACATATATGCAAACACAATACATATTAATCATCAAAGTCATGTGAACAATCATAATAAATAAGATAACTAAGCAAAATAATCTCTACTATAGTGCGAAAGGAAGGGGTCTTCAATTTTGAAATTGATTTGGAGATTTGGCTCTTTAATTTGCATGAGAAATTCATTCAAAAAATATAAAAATCTAATCGCGGTTTGTAACTGTAACTAACCTCATACATCTATTCGAATAACCAACTCGATAAATCTCTCAGTAACTAACTTCGTACAAATTTCTTTTTAATTACACTTGAGATGTAACGTGCGTCGCACGTGCAAAATACTGGTACTATATAGTCTAAAATATAAACCACATACATAAAGATTAACATAAACTTCATAATAGTAATATTTTCTAACTAACTTCATAAACCATAAAACATGAGGAGGCGAGGCGAGCAAATCTACATCAAAATCGAGCGAGGATTCGAATCGAGGTGGCGAGATGAGGATTTGAGCGAGGAATTCGTGAGCGGCTTGAAAAAATAGGATTTTTTGTGAGAGAAATTAGGTATATGTTTGGATCTTTAAACCCGAAAAATTCAGATCCAACCCATTAAGCTTATATCTGACCCATTAAACTGAATCGTATCATATCGTGAATTGTATCGAATCGTATGATCCGAATCGTGAGTCATGCGATCTGAATTGTGAATCGTACGATTTAATGAGTAAAGTGGTATATCTATACGATATGTATCTAAAAGGCTCTGAATCGTATCGAATCATACGATTTTAACAATGAATGTACCTCATAAAATTAATTTATTATGTGTAAGTGGCTCGTAAGATTTGTTTTTATGAAATCTAACAGGTACCTGCATTTATACTACTTGGTTTGCTTGTATTTACTGTTTTTTTTTCCTTCCTGTTTTGTTGTGGCGATAGATGGTGCTGGAGGTAAAGGAACCTGGGGCAAACTTCTTGACACTGATTCAAATTCACGCCTTGACAAAAATGATCCAAATTATGATAGTGGTGAGGTATGAGCATCTCTCTCTCTCTCTCTCTCTCTCTCTCTGTCTCTCTCACGCGCGCGCAGTCAGAGACAGTCACTCTCACATACCCAAGAATTTTGGTCAAAGAGGGCACAAAAAGTATACAAGATCGATTAACAACTCCAACTAAATAGCATAGAAAAACCATTAAGCTGTGGTATTTTAGTATATCAAATCTAAAATTAAATAGATTGCCACAACCCCAAACCAAGGTTTAGAATTTCAGTTTTGATATCGGTATCGGACGTCTTTTCTGGGATCGGATATGGCTATATCAATAATCTGATTTTTTTCATCCCGTGAATAATGAATATCTAAAATTAGTAAAATTTTCAAACAAACAGCAAAAACAATCTGACATTTTTTCTAATAATTAATGATGCACAAAGTGATTTTTCAAAAAATACGTTGCAAAGTCAACTGTGAACTATTTCACAATTTATTTGTACTCACTGATGCCAAATGAACCAAACAAATCATTAACCATTATTAATCTCACTCTCATTATACTTTTCTGAGGGAGGGAGGGAGGGATATGTTGCAAAGTTAACTGTGAACTATTTCGCAATTTTTTTGTACTCACTGATGTCAAATGAACTAAACAAATCATTAATCATTATTAAGCTCCTTAACTCAGTACTTTTTTTAGGGAGGGAGGGATTTGTATGCGGGGTCACCCTACGTGCGCTCGCACACACATGTAAGACACACAAATTTGTTGTATTTATCATAAAATGGTGATCAATGAGCATATCCTTATAAAGTCTACATGGTCATCTGCCCTAACTAGGGAAATCATTTAGAATCTTGGGCAGAAGTAAAATATATTTAAGAGTTTAGATTCTAGTGTTTATAATAAACCCTCAACAATTTGGATTTATTACACAAATAATTACTGAATCTTTGATAAATTGCCAACGGTTTGTGTGTCATCTAATTATCTCCATCTCTTAATTGCTCAAGGCCTGCATTTGGGCGACGAAGTTATTAATTTTTATCATTGATTTGAAGGATTTCACGATTAAACGAAAGATCAGTTCAATTTGGACAATATTGTGATTTTCCTCTTTCCTTGTTGATATCAGGAACCTTATGAATTAGTAGGTGCCACTCTTTCAACCTCCCTTGACGACTATAAAAGATCGATACTACCCTTCATCGAGGAATACTTCAGCACTGGTGATGTAGACTTGGCTGCTTCCGATCTGCAAGATCTCGGCTCTGAAGAATACCATCCCTACTTCATTAAGAAACTCATCTCTGCTGCAATGGATCGACATGACAAAGAGAAAGAAATGGCTTCGGTTTTGCTTTCTGCTCTTTATGCCGACGTCATAACTTCTGATCACATCAGTCAAGGGTTTCTCATGCTTCTAGAGTCCGCTGATGATTTGGCAGTCGACATTCTCAACGCGGTTGAGATTTTGTCTATTTTCATTGCACGTGCAGTTGTTGATGACATTTTGCCTCCTGTGTTTCTCACCAAAGTAAAAGGAACTCTTGCCGAGTCCCCTAAAGGGCTTGAAGTTATACAAACCGCTGAAAAAAGTTATCTCTCGGCCCCACACCATGCCGAGCTAGTTGAGAGGCGATGGGGTGGTAGCACTCATATAACCGTCGAAGAGGTGAAAAAAAAGATTGCGGATTTGATGAGGGAATATGTTGACAGCGGAGACACGGAAGAAGCATGCAGGTGCATCAGGGAGTTAGGGGTCACGTTCTTTCACCATGAAGTTGTTAAAAGAGCCCTAATCCTTGCTATGGAGATCCAAACTTCAGAAACCCTAATAATGAACCTTTTGAAGGAAGCTTCTGAAGCATGCCTTATTAGCTCTAGTCAAATGACAAAAGGATTTACTCGGGTTGCTGAGAGTCTTGACGATCTCTCTCTTGATATCCCCTCAGCAAAATCACTTTTTGAATCAATTGTGAAAAGAGCAATATCTGAAGGGTGGCTTGATTCTTCTTTTCTAAAATGCGAAGACAATGAAGAAAATGAAAAGGTGAAGCTGTACAAGGAAGAATCCGTGAACATAATTCATGAGTACTTTCTTTCAGACGACATACCCGAGCTCATTCGGAGCCTCGAAGACCTTGCTGCTCCAGAATATAACCCTTTTTTCCTCAAGAAGCTAATTACACTAGCCATGGATCGGAAAAACAGAGAGAAAGAAATGGCATCTGTTCTTCTGTCAGCACTAACCATGGAGACTTTCTCTACAGAAGATATCCTCAATGGCTTCATTTTGCTACTGGAATCAGCGGAGGACACGACTTTAGACATTAAAGATGCATCTGATGAACTGGCTTTGTTTCTAGCACGTGCTGTGATCGATGACGTGATAGCACCCCTAAACTTGGGTGAAATCACGAGTAAGCTGCCACCGAACTGTTGTGGGGCTGAGACAGTTCGAATGGCTCGAACCCTAGTTTCGGCTCGGCATGCAGGGGAGCGACTTTTAAGGTGCTGGGGCGGCGGTAGTGGTTGGGCTGTTGATGATGCTAAAGATAAGATCCAGAAGCTGCTAGAAGAATACGAGAGCGGTGGTGATTTAGGCGAGGCGTGCCAATGCATTCGTGATCTCGGAATGCCGTTCTTTAATCATGAAGTGGTGAAGAAAGCTCTGGTGATGGCGATGGAGATGAAGAATGAGGAGAGGATTATGGAATTGTTGGATCAGTGTTTTGGTGAAGGGCTGATTACTGTTAATCAGATGAGTAAAGGGTTTACTAGGGTTAGGGACGGGCTCGATGATTTAGTGCTTGATATTCCTGATGCCGACAAGAAGTTTTGGTCGTATGTGGAGGGGGATGCAAATAGAAAGGGTTGGCTGTTGCCATCATTTCTTAGGGGCGAAACCATCGTAAGCAGCGATTTGTAAAACCAAAACCAGTTTACCGACGATAGTAGGAGCGGTAAGAAAGAGAGAGAAGTCTGCTCTGTGTTCGCATGGTTCTCTCTTGAATTCTCTCTTAATTTGCACTCGACAACTGGTTAGATGTGTGAATATGCGGTTCTTCTCACAGGGTTGACGCTGGCGGCCACATTGCTTTTATTTTCATCTGGATGCTTGCATGCTTGCTTTTTATTGAATCTAATACTTGTGGTGTTTAGATCATTTTCCCAATGTACGTAAAGTAAAATGGTTTAGTAGCATGTGTACATATTCAAATCCTGTTGCATTATCACTACATTGCCAACATTGTCATGGTTCTGGGTATATTTGCAAGTTTGGCCCATATTGGTGGCTTGCGTCCTCGTATATGCTGAATGCGAATTCAAGGTGCTTGTATTTTATCCTCTCAACTTATCAGAACTGATGTGGCTTTACTTGTGCTTGTATGTTTTCCAATTTATCTTTTAATTAGAAGTTGCATGTTTATCACCTTCAAACTTTTGAACAATGCATCGTTTTTTGTAAGCAGATCTTTGTATTATTCATTAGCCAAAATGATAAAATAAGGGAAAATGAGTTTGAGAAGGGACTTATTTTTAAACCCGTGTTATTATAAAATTGTTAAAAAACCAAAAGGGCACCTCTTTTGTCACAGGCGATGACCACAGCCTCATCATAAATAAGGCCAATCCCTTATTTACTTGTTTGCCTTTCTTCTTACAATAGAAAAAAAATCTCCACACCCTATCTTATAATAACACTCAATTTTTTTTATAAAAAAATTAAATAAAACAAGAAGAAAAAAAGGAAGTTCAGTAAGTGAAAGTATAGAAAATGGTGGAGATGTAAACGAGGAGCGCCGTTGACACCAGCGTGACGAGCACCGTCACGGCCCTCACCACCGACTTGCTGTCGCAGGACAGCATTCCGAGCCTGATCTGGATGGCATCCACCATCGAGAGCAGTAGGAAGCGGCAGCCCATCAACCGACCCCACCGCGAAGCCCAGCATCCCCATCCTCAGCACCCTGGCGTTGATGTGGGCCCTGAAGGCGTCGTCGACGTCCTTGCCGTTGATGAGGTTGATGGCCAGCTTGAGGCCCTGCGCGATGAGACTCGAGAAGAGGAAGAAGCTGAAGGAGATGACCTCGAACACAAGCAGGTTGTGGACCACGTCGGCGCCGGCGTCGCAGGAGGAGTTGTTCTCGAGGTTGCACTGTTGTGGGAGGTGAGGAAGAGTCCGACGAAGACGGCGATCATGAAGAGGGAGTTCACGTTCACCAGGCCGTCGAGGGAGGTGACGTGCATGCTCGTCGTGCTTCGCTCTCTTCTCACCTTAGGGCTAGGGTTAGGGTTTTGCTTCAGAGATCTGGAAGAAGAAGATAAGCTGGAATGAGAGCTCTCTGGAGAGTGAAAGTTGGGATCTATAAAGATTGGAGAGAAAAGCACTCACTCTTCGTTGATTGATGATAGATTTTGATTTTGATCTTGATCTTTTTTCCTTTTCAAAAAGAAAAAAATAAATATGAAAGGGTTTTTGAAGGATTCATGGGAAAAAAAAAAGAGTAAATAAGGAAATAGGGGATTGGCATCATTTATTTTGGCTGTGCCAATAGAGTTGCCCCGTGGAAAATACCATTGTTATAAGCCCAAAAGAATACTGTGTTTTTCTTAAATACCAATTTTTCATAAATAACCATTACCAACCTGGTACATTCCATAAATAGGCTATTTGTTTTTCTTGCACTGTTCTAAATCCATTCAAGTTGCACAAATCGTTTCCTTATTGTTTTATTTGAGATCTATATTGAGAATTGTTGGGGGCGAAAATTACATCCCATTGAACAAAAATCAAAGTCGAAGTCAAACCGTAAGCAAGTGGGTCTAAATCCGAACCTAAATCAAGTGGGCCCAAATTCGGTCCAACCTCAAGAATAGACGCCGGCCACATGCCAAGAAGGGGGAAATAAAATATAATACATTAGTTGTATAAATAAGTTGGAAAATGTGAGGAAAAGTGCAAAAGTCCAATTTTTGTAAAGAGGAAGAGCTCAATTGAAAAATGTACAAAGGATATTGTAACAACTCTGAATTTATTGCACCAAATTTTTCAGTTTAATGTACAGAAAGGAGTTACAAGTCTGAGTATAAGTTATAAGTATATTTTGTTTAAGATCAACAAAAAGTAGCTTGTGGCTCACTGGTAAAACCTTGTACTGCTGTGGGGTAGTCCCTGTGTTTGAATCGCATAAGACACATTATTTTTTTCTGATTTATTTTTAAAACTTTTTGGAAGTCTAAAAGTTTACACGTGTAATGCACACAAAAATAAAAAGTCAGAAATAAAAATCAAACATGTGTAAAATGGAGTTAACACAGACTTGTACACATGGTATCAATCCAACGACCCCCCTCACCAATTCGAACGGCGGATCTTCACTTTTGGCCAGTAACAACGGTCGGCCCGAGCCCAATGAGACCCGGGCTATGCACACAAACCTTTTCTCTTACCCCTAACTCTCCTACACTGCAATCAGACAGAGACCCTTCAATTCCCTATTTATTATTTTTTTAATGCATTTAATTCACCATTTTAATTTCAAAACCCTAATTCTACACTATAAATACCACCCCATGCCCTAGGCATCATTCTGAAAATTCTAATCAAAACCCTCAAAATTTTCTAAATATAAGAGGAGTTGGAGAGGAGTTAGCAAACGGTCAACATCCGACGAATAATCGAACCCTTTTCGACGATCCCAAGACACCAAGAAGTTCAACCCTCCCTCTTCTACCTTTTCATAGGCTAGCTAACTTGTAAGTCCTTCTCAATCTCTCTTCTTCTTCTATGAAATTCCATTTCAAAAATCATATCGGTAAGTGGAGTTGCTACCGATATCTTTTTCTAAAACCTAGAAAACTACTTCTTTTTAATACTTCGTTCAATCTAATTTGTACACATCATTTGTAATCTTAAATCATAATTATTTAGAATCAAATTCCATCAAAAATTCTCATGTAAAATAACTTTAATTTAAGTTTTTCGTTTAAATACTATGAACTTTAGATAACACCTTGTTCCCCTCCGAACGGCGGCCGAGACGTTAGGACGTCCTGTGCCTGAGGTTCGGGGCAGATGCTATTTGGTGTTATCCGTCTACCTATCCGAAGATGCCGAGTTGATTTACGGCACCGTGTATCGGAGGTTTAGACGGATGCGGCCGATGTAGCAGACTTCGTCAGATTCCCCCTCAGGGTGAGGGGTTTTTGATTGTGGGAACGCTCTTCCCTGCAGGCGCAAGCCCCTGCAGTTAATTACGCTACCGCATCGCGGTAACAACTTTCTCCTTCTCCAGAATTTCACTTCGTGTCGTGTGTATTTGTTTTGTTTGTGGTTGCCCGTGGATTGTATACGGAGACTGAGTAATGCCGTCGCCCGTAGGACGTGGATTAGTCCAAATCCGTATTTAGTTAGATTTGGGTTTGGTGTTTTTAGTTTAAGGATGCATTAGTCGCGTTGCGGCTAAGATCAACTTAAACATTCGTTAAGGATACATTAGTCCTGTTTTAGACTAAGATCAACTTAACGTAGTGATTGATTCAATTATCTGGTCGTCGGGACTCGTCACCTCTCTGACGTCGCTGAGGGATTACAACGACAGGTGTCAGAGGAGTTCAGAGATGTACCCATGAACCAAAGTCGATTTGGAGTTTTATTGTTTATTTAAAGATCTAAGGACACATTAACCGTATTTGGGGTTAAGATCAACTTAGACGGGACCGTTTAGATCCGGCAAAAGAGCGTTTGGAGGCTCTATTGTTCCAGTTTGAGGACGTGGTGGTCCATCGCCAGTTTAAAGACATGGTGGTCCATTGCCAGTTTAGGGACGTGGTGGTCGATCGCCAGTTTTAGGGACGTGGTGGTCCATTATTAGTTTAGGGACGTTTCGGTCCAATATTAGTTTAGGGACGTCTCGGTCCGAAATTCTCATTTTGGAGTGAATATTAGTTTAAGGACGTTTCGGTCCAATATTAGTTTAAGGACGTTTCGGTCCACGAGTTTAAGGACCCCGCAGTCCATATCGATATATGGTCGTTGGGACTCGTCACCTCTTTGACGTCGTTGAGGAATTACAACGACGGATGTCAAAGGAGTTCGGAGATGTACCCTCGAACCAGATGTAAATTGATTTAGAAGAGCAAATTTGCTCAGTCAATTTATTTATTCTGATCTCTGCTTATTTATGAATGATGCGATGCATCTGTTTTGATTTGGGCTCTGCCCCTTGTAAAATGCATAGCATTCTGGAGATTCTGTTTGGGCTCTGCCCCTTTATAAATGATGCAAAGCATCTGTTTTAATTTGGGCTCTGCCCTTTAAAATAATGCATTTGCGCTTTATTGAGCCTGTTAAGCCTTCTCTTAATTGGGCTTGGCCCTTTTTAATGCATCTGCGCTTTGCGCTAGGTAGTGAGCGCAAGTCCATATGATGATGACACGTGTCGTGCTCTGATGAGCGCAAGCACACTAGCGCAGCGCGTTGCGCTGTTGCGCTGAGCAATTGCGCTGCTGACACGTGGCGCGCTCTCAGCGAGTTGCGCTAGTTCCAGAGAGCAAAGCTCTATCTTAAGGGCGCTTAGCGCAAATGGTTTTATAGCTGACACGTGGCGCTCTCTCAAGAGCGCAACGGCGCAAATTGGAAGTGCAAGGCACTAAGAATCTTTTAGATTCAAGAAGGGAAGTGCAAAGCACTGTTTAATTTCTTCGTCTAAATTGGATCAAAGAAAAATAAATTTTTCTTTATTCGAAGAACCAGAGGTTCTTAAAAGTGCAAAGCACTATTCATTTATTATTATTATTTTTTTATTTTTTTTTTTTTTTTATTTTTGTTGTTTTTACAGAACCGAAGGTTCACAAGAAGTGCAAAGCACTTTTTTTTTTATAAAGATCATTGATCTTATTTTTAGATCGATGATCTATTAGAAGGCCCCCCCTTTTTTTCTACCTCATGAAGGTTCTTTACCTTTTTCTTCTCGGAGTTTTCTCTATTTTAGGGTTCTTGATTTTTCGAGACAATTTCTGATGATTTTTGAATGAGGTCTGGGGTCCTATTTATAGTGCCCATAAATTTGTTGAATTTGTTAACGGGATCTTTCTTGAATGATTTTTGGGAGTTTTCCCACCATTGGATCTTTGATCCAAAGGCCGAAGAAAGTCTTCTAGTTCTGGAAAGAACAGAAAAGATTTCATGAAATCTTAATTCCGTTGGGCGCGGATACTCCAGCGCATGACACGTGTCGCGCAGCGCAGAGCGCAGCGCAAGTGCGTTAGCGCATCTGCGCTGACACGTGTCGCACAGCGCAGAGCGCAGCGCAACTGCGCTAGCGCATCTGCGCTGACACGTGTCGCGCAGCGCAGAGCGCAGCGCAACTGCGCTAGCGCAACTGCGCTGACACGTGTCGCGCAGCGCAGAGCGCAATGTAGCTGAAGCGTTGCTTCTTTTAAACAGAGCTTTGCTCTGATGGGGCGCGTCTTCTTGGGCGCAGTGCTGATACATTTGCGCCTGATACGTGGCGCGTTGCGCTCAGCGCAGAGGATTTGAAGCGTTGCTTCATTTACTAAATTTTGGAGAATCGGAAGCGCCGCTTCATCTCCTCTTTCCAAGTCAAACTTGTATTCCCAAAATTCTGATTTCCCGGCCTTTGGCAACGATTTTATTGTGCACAGAATTTTCTGTGCCTGGGTCTATATATATAACTCAAGGCTGAGCCTTTTCCTCTCTCATTTTTAGAGAACTTCTTCGATTATGGCTTGCAATCGCCCTCATGCCCGCCGACAACCCTGGGAGGTGCCGATCCGGGACGTCGTTCCTCGTTTTGCTGCACGTTTGGTGGACTCTTCTCTTACTGACGAGCAGTGCGACGCTGCAATGCATGAGCTTTTGACTCGTGTGGGGTCTCCTCTCCCTCCGGATTCCCTTTGGCTTCAGATGATCCTTGCCTCGGCGCTCGCCGACATTCCCCCTCCTCCAGCAGAGATGTCCCCAGCAATGTTGGATGCCGCCGAAGATAAGATTGAGTGCTTTCTCGAAGCGCACTTGATCACCAAACCCTTGAGGGACTGCTCTTTCCACTTGCTGAGCCAGATACGGGCTCATCGAGTTGTCATCGCCGCTTTCTCCCAGGAATGCGGCGTCGACCGTTGGATGGCTACCCCTCGGGAAGATCGCCGCTTCGACGCGATGGAGAAGGCAGAGAGGGAGCTGAATAATTTTCTTTTCCTTTTTGTGAACCCTTGTCTTTCTGATCCCGTGTTCGGTGATCTTTTTTAAATAAATGTTTTGATTAAGTATTTTGTTATCTGTTAAGTGTTCTTTTTATTTGAACTTTTTGCTGTGCTTTTGCATCGTATTTTAATTTGCTGTTATCAAGTGCATGTAATTTTGCATGGCTAAATTGCTTTTTTGGCACTTAGCCCCTTTTTCTGCGCTAGCGCATCTGCACTGACACGTGTCGCGCAGCGCAACTGTGTCGCCACGTGTCGCACAGCGCAGAGCGCGGCGCGGCGCTTTCTTTAACAGAGCCTTGCTCTAATTGGGCGCGCTGCGCTAATGTATCTGCGTTGGACACGTGGCGCAGAGCGCTAGCGCAAAGGATCTGAAGCGTCGCTTCCTTTAAACAGAGCTTTGCTCTGATTGGGTGCGCCGTGCTAATGTATCTGCGTTGGACACGTGGCGCAGAGCGCTAGCGCGAAGGATCTGAAGCGTTGCTTCAAAAAATTTAAATTTTGAATTCAAACAGAGCTTTGCTCTGATTGGGCGAAACAAATGCCCCCCCACCGTTGCGCTCACGTGGCGCACACGTGAGTGCAACGGTGGCAACCCTCCTGACCGTTGGATCAAGGGGGAATCTCAAGAGGCGCAAGCGCCTTATAAATAGGGCGTTTGACCCTTAGAAAATTTCACCATTAGTTTTTGATTGCCCAGAGCTTTGCTCTTGCTTAAGACTTCAGAGCTTTGCTCTCGTTTCCAGAACTTTAGAGCTTTGCTCTTATTTTCTAAGTTAGAAAATTTTAGGTAAACTTAACCTCAGATTAGATATTTTAATTAATTAATCGAGCTTGGCTCTTATAGGTCTTCTGATCCAAAGAGATTCCCCTTGGTTTTTTTTTTATAAACAGAGCTCTGCTCTACAAGAACTTACAGATCCACAGAGATCTTTCATGGGTTTTAACCCATGAACAGAGCTTTGCTCTTGGATCAAATGCATATCTTTTAGATCTGAAAGGCATAGAACCCCCCTTTTTTTTTTGTAAGTTTTTATGGATCTTTCAGGATTCTAGAAATTTTAATTTTAAAATCATTTTCAACACACATATTTTTTGAATGCTACAGGGCTAAGCTCCCTTTTTTTTTTTTTTTTTTTTTTAAGAATATTACTCTTTGAGATCAGAATTTGACAAGTGTCATTCTGTGACAGAGCTTTGCTCTGAAAGAGGAGATTCCTTCCTTGTCTCTAGTGATTCTTTCCCCTTTTTTTATTATGGGAATGTTCCCTTGGGGACTAACTGACAATCTCATCCAATGATGAGGTTGTTTTATTAACTGACGTATTGTCATCCCGATTTTGTGGCTCCCTTTGGTCCCCTACTCACCGCACTGTAGTGCGGTGTATTTAATTAATTTTGATTTTTAGATTAATTAATGCATTTCCCTTTTTCAGTGTTAAGCGTTAGGATTACAACACTGACAGCTACATTGCTCTTTTTGCAGCGATTATGTCTGAAGATACTTCATTTCCGTTTGTCCGCTTAGAGGAGGGGTTTCCAGAGGCGCCTTTGGATCGCGAGGTTCTGGCAATGATCAAGGCGCACGACCCGGAGTATAAGAGTCTCCACCTTTGGGGGTCGTGGTACAATCAGATTATTATGGGTCGGCGTAGCTTTACATGCGCGGTGCCGTCGGAACCCATAACGGCGATTCACTATGCCAGCCCACCCCCGGTGCAGTATGCCGCGGAGATGACAGATTGGACATCGAAGGGTTTTCTTCATCCGGCCATAGACGCCATCCCGGTCCAGCGTCCGATGGTTTTGGATATCCTAGGACGCCGTATCTGTCAGGGCGAGGCGAGACCTTGGGGGCAATCATATAACCTTGGTCTGATCCCCCGCCACCCGGTCGGCTATCTGCCATGGGCCCGGTATATCCTGTCGACAAGGAAGTCGCAGTTGATAAGGCTAGGACTGTACACCGCAGTCTACGTCTCTCTCTTCCAGTATCCTACGCTTCCTACTTGGTGGTTCAAGGCCTTCTTGGAGCAGTGGAACATTCCTACTCATACTTTCCTCGCCATGGATCGGGAAGTGTCCATTTCGCTGGAAGAATTTACGGAGGTGTCTGGCCTACCGGCTATGGGGGAACATTATGAGGAATTGCTCCCGCCGGACGAGTACATTTATGGGGCTAAGCCGAGGGTAAGGGAGCTCACGCCAGAGAACGCTGTTCAACATCAGTTTCCAAGTCTGATTAAGGTGTTGAACATCTATGAGAATCTTTTCGTTGAACATGGGAGCCGTGGAGTTAATTTTGAGGATTTTATTGCTCGGTTCCTTCATCCAAACGTCCTTTCGGCGAAGACTGCCAAGTTTGCTTACCTTGAGGATCCTTTCGGCTTAGGTTTGGATAACCTGCCAGCGAGAGACATAGATCAGAAGGACTTTTTCCTTCCCAACTTTTCAACAATGTCTTTTGCGGAAGTTGCAGCCCCTGAGATGGACGAGGAGGCCTTCTTTTTGGGATTTCTTGGGCTTTGGTTAAGTTGGTTTGCACTTCCAACGCATTCTCACCGCATGCGGCCCTCTGTTTTTTACCCGGCTCACCGGATGGTTATCGGGGTAAAGGTGGCCGTCGGGATCGCCGGCTCGGCCCATTTATATCATGGCCTTAGCCGAGCGGCAGATGCCAATGAGCCTGGGGCGTTGCATGTAGTTTTCGCAATGCACTACTTTATGTCGTGGCTTGAACTACATACAGCAGGTGTTTTCGGCATGCACAAAAGGCCCTCATTCTACGAAAGGTGCATTTTCCCTCGCCTTTTACAGTTGATTGGCGCATCAATCGTAAATCCATCGCCGCGAGATGCCAGGAGTTTACTCCTTCGTTCCCACACCGTTGGAGCCGGTGTGTCTTTTATTGACAAGGTGCTTACCATTGGAAAAACGTCTGCTACTGCAGTGCGGCCATTGCAAGACACTTTCAAGGACGGCGCTTCGATTTTAACGGCCCGGGAGACTCTTCACTTATACTCTATTAGACCGGGCTTTTTGGTGTTTAGGCAAGACGGGGGAGCGATTTTCATGAGATACAACCCACATCGTTTCGCTCAGCAGCTGAGTTATAACCAAGGGGTACCGCTAGAGGCCTTTTTATCGGAGCCTACCGCGAACGAAGAAGGGATAGAGAGGGCGCTGCATCACTTCATGCGTCTAAACACGGGCTCTCACTTCTTTATCAGTGAGCCTTCTTGTGCTCCCCGTCTTCTTAGAGTATACACCGAATGGTATAGTCATTCGACGGGAGCGGTTATAAAAGAGGAAAGACGGTTGCTGATCGACCGTAAGGGTGTGCCTCCAGGTAGCGATCGCAGCGCTCCTCTGGTGCCGAGGACTCCAATAGTCGCTCCCTTAAAAGATGCCGGGAATAGACCGTCACGCGCACGAAGCCCTCCACATGAACTACCGCTCCCCGACATCGCGGATGCATCTCCTGTACCCCGCGCTCAGGCGGCAACAGTGGCTGTACCCTCGCCGGAGTCTGGCGCGGGTGCGGACATCGGGACCCGTCGTCCCAAAGCGGCTGCTAAGCGTAAGTCGCTTCCCCGTGAGCCTAGGGCTGGAGGGAAAAAGAAAAAGAAATCGCTCTTCGCTGCGGACGTTGCGTTCGGCCAGGAACCCCACGCTCCTTATTCCGAGGGTTTACTCGAATATGGGACTAATGCGGGATTAGTGATGCCGCCGCCGGACGATACGGATTTGGAAGCTGCTCTCAGAGCTTCGGCATGGCTGGTGAAGCGTGATGCGTGGCTGGTGAAGCTTGCGCAATCAGGTAACTGCTAGTCATTCTTTCTTTACTGTAACGTATTTTTGGTTGACGCTTTTCTCTTTTCCTCTAACAGGCGTTACTGATGAAGAAGCTATTGCCGCTTCTCTGAAGACCTTTCATGAGGAGGAACGTGCCAGGGTATCTGTCGGCCTTAGTAAGTTTCGACTTCATCGAATTTTTTTTTATTTTTCTTGCGTTATGGTCGATCTAACCTTTCCATTTAATTGTAGGGACCTCAATGCCACTTCCTCCTAGCGACGCAGATGTTCCGCCGGCGGCAGATGTTCCTGTTCCTTCTGGGACACCGCAGGGGGTTCGTCCTGAAGTGCCGATGAGAGAGGCCTTAAAGGCTCTGGAGGCATCCCTAAATGAAGATGATGACGCCTTGAAGGAGGCGTCACAGAGGTCCCTCGTGACCGCTCGGGAGGAGAGGAAGCGGTTGAGGCGTGAGGCGAAGGCGCGCAGGGCTGCCCTGGCCATAGGAGCGGGCCCCAGCACTGCTCCTCGAGCCGATACTCCCTCCGAAGAGGCCCCCGTCGCCCTATCCACTGCCCGCAGAGAGGTGGCGCGAGCAGTTCGGAGCGCAAACGGCAAATCCGCTTCAGGTAATATTTCTCTCAGAGTTTTTTTTTTGTTGTATGACTTGTAAAATTATTGGCTTATACATATCTCATCTCGTAGGGTTAAGTCCGACTGAGGGGGAAGGGGAAACGACCGTCGAACCCAAGGGAGCGGAAGACGCGTTACTCGTCGAACCCGACCCGACGGTGGACAACTTTGTCGAGATCATGGGGCCTGGAGCCGAGATTGAGGAACCTACCGCGGAGCAGGTCATTGGTGCCGTACCCGAAGCGGCGGCAGATGAGATGATTGTCTCAACCGAGCCGAAGGCGGTAGAGGGCGAGGTACTTGAGGCTGGGGACCTCGTGGTGCCGATGGACGGGACAACTGTAATCGCTGATCCTGAGGGAACAGTAGGTGAGGCGGCCATGATTCCTGAAGGCGAGCTAGGCGCTCCTTCCCAGGAATCGGGCAATGTTCCTATCTTGGCCCTCCCTGCCTATGGTTCCCCGCCGCCTGCAGAGCTTGCGAGCGTAACAACGGTTCCCCTTGAGTCGGGTGACGAAGCTACAGGCGGTGGTCTTCCGTCAGTGGAGGAAGGGACTACCTCAGTTTTTGCTGGCAGCTCGTCAGGTAAATTTTCGAGTCACCAGCGTTTCCATTTTTTTTGTATATCTCTTGTGATCTCTTCTAACAAGCTTGTTCTTGCAGGTGTGGCCAGTACCGAGGCTCCACTGCTCGAGGGGGCACCATCAACTACTGCTTTGGCCGTAGTTACTTCCCCCTCTTCCCTTGTACCGTCATGGATGTTGGAAGGTATGGATTCATGACTCATGCATTAATCTTTCAAAATTACGGCTTTTGTACTAATATTACACTATTGTGCTTTTGTAGGAGTGCTTTTTGACCACTTATATCAAGTGTTGCTCCCGCACTTCTCTTTCCCATCTGACCTCGATTCTCCCTCTAGCGGCGCCGGTGAGTATACTTTCACCATAATGTCTTTACTTACTCTCGCTTTTTTTAGCAGTGGGATAGTTTCTGACCTCTCCTTTTCTTTATTGCAGTGCTACAAATCGAAGGAGGGGATGCAAGACCTGCCGCGCTACCGGCCCTTCCGGCTCCGCCGTCCGCTGCTGCTGGTATAGTAAATTCCCTTTTTGGTAACCCTTTAACATCTTTTGAACCATCGTTTAACCTGTTTTGTTTCGCAGCTATTGTTCCGGCTCCAATTCCCTTCGAGGCTCGCGTCTCTTCACCGGCAGGCCCCTTTCTGAGACGTCCGTCTTCAAAGGGTGCCATAATGAGTCTAGGTATGCTGAGCGGGTACATCGAAGAACTTAGCATGGACGCTCTCCCTTCCGCTGCAGATTTCGCTGTGGATGTTAACCCTATGTTAGCGGCGCTCGTAACTTTTCACAGCGCGGGCGTCGTTGAATCTTGGGTTAATCACTGTAGGGAGATCGAGGCCTGCTTATACCAGCTGGAGTTGACGCGCCCTGCTCCCGAAGTTTCAGCTCTGAGCGCCCAACGCACAACTTGGCTCGAGCAAAGCACTTCGCACTCCCACCACTTGGAGCAAGAAGCAGCTCAAAGACTAAGGGAATGCCAGAAGACCTCAAACGAAACGGCCCACCTGCGCGCTGAGGTTGAGACAAACGCTGCCGAAGTGAAGACTATCTTTGAGGGTCTCCTGGAGCGCATCTCTCATGGGCTAGACTTAAAGAGGAAGCTTGACGTGGTTGAGCGCCATATCCCAAGTCGGGAGGCCGCTTATCAAGGCGTGAGGGAGCAGCTCGCCTTGGTCTTGCGGCAACAAGCCCAAGTGGAGTCAGAGCTGACGGCGGCAGCCGAGCAGGAGAAGGCGTGGAAGGAGATATGCGAGCGGTTGCTACATCTGTGCAAGACGCTTCCTTCCTCATAATTCCCCTTGTATCATTTGTCTTTGTAAATTATTTTTTTTTTTTTTTTTTTTTTTTTTTTTTTTTTTTTTTTTTTTTTTAGCACAATGTATCCTGTACTCAACCAATTTTTATGAATAAAAGATACACATTTTGTAACGCCTTGTGTCATTTCTCTGTCTTTCTTTTCTTTTATAATCAGTACGCCACCTTAACAACCACAATTGACGAACGATTGGGACGAGTATCCCGACCTTATTAAGAAATAACGACGGCTTAGGCCGCAGGTTCAGATCTGCTGCCTAAGACTTTTCAACTCTATAAGCCGTGAGGGTCTCATGGAGACTTTTCTCCCTGCGGATCGAGAGGATCTCGCAGGTGAATTTTCTCCTTAGGAATCGTGAGGATTCCCAAGTGTGGTTTCCTCTCATAAGTCGGAAGGATCCTATAAGAGAATTTCTCCCTCTTACGAGTCGAGAGGGTTCGTAAGCGGTTGTTTCCCTCTTTGTCGAGAATCGACTTCAGAGAGTGAGACCCGTGGATAGTATGCAAGAGACTATTTAGGATTGACTTGCAGGATCCCATTGCCCCTCTTATGAGTCTAAAAGGCTCGTAAGCGGTTGTTTCCCTCTTTGTCGAGAATCGACTTCAGAGAGTGAGGCCCGTGGATAGTATGCAAGAGACCATTTAGGATTGACTTGCAGGGTCCCATTGTCCAGGAAGTAGGTTTTGAGTCCTCACTGCCCCAGATGTGAGTCAAAGAAGCTCTCGTCACGGAGTGTTTGTATCCGTGAGTTGAGAAGTTTTGCGAGGGATTATTTGCTTCCCAAGCGCCAAGGATTATTTGTGTCCTTGGGGTCCGAAACGAGTCGATAGTTCCTACGGAGGCACTGGTGGCTCTGCGGGTCGACGCGAATCAGAAGGCTCTCGTTACGGAGTGTTTGTATCCGTGAGTTGAGAAGTTTGCCGGGATTATTTGTTTCCCGAGCGCCAAGGATTATTTGTGTCCTTGGGGTTTGAAACGAGTCGAGGGTTCCTACGGAGGCACTGGTGGCTCTGCGGGTCGACGCGAATCAGAAGGCTCTCGTCAAGGAGTGTTTGTATCCGTGAGTTGAGAAGTTTGCCGGGATTATTTGTTTCCCGAGCGCCAAGGATTATTTGTGTCCTTGGGGTTTGAAACGAGTCGAGGGTTCCTACGGAGGCACTGGTGGCTCTGCGGGTCGACGCGAATCAGAAGGCTCTCGTCAAGGAGTGTTTGTATCCGTGAGTTGAGAAGTTTGCCGGGATTATTTGTTTCCCGAGCGCCAAGGATTATTTGTGTCCTTGGGGTTTGAAACGAGTCGAGGGTTCCTACGGAGGCACTGGTGGCTCTGCGGGTCGACGCGAATCAGAAGGCTCTCGTCAAGGAGTGTTTGTATCCGTGAGTTGAGAAGTTTGCCGGGATTATTTGTTTCCCGAGCGCCAAGGATTATTTGTGTCCTTGGGGTTTGAAACGAGTCGAGGGTTCCTACGGAGGCACTGGTGGCTCTGCGGGTCGACGCGAATCAGAAGGCTCTCGTCAAGGAGTGTTTGTATCCGTGAGTTGAGAAGTTTGCCGGGATTATTTGTTTCCCGAGCGCCAAGGATTATTTGTGTCCTTGGGGTTTGAAACGAGTCGAGGGTTCCTACGGAGGCACTGGTGGCTCTGCGGGTCGACGCGAATCAGAAGGCTCTCGTCAAGGAGTGTTTGTATCCGTGAGTTGAGAAGTTTGTTGTTGAAGTCACTGGCCTTTTCGGTTGAAGTGAACCGTTGAGGCTTGGCTTCGTCGTTTAACGGAATCCGCCGGGAAGGTATGGTTTCTTCTTTGTTTACGCCCTTGGATTGTATACAGGGATCGATATGATCTTAACTGTAGTGCCGAAGCTTTATCATTTCTTATTTTTTTGTTTTATTTTATTTCCGCGATGCTCTATCATTTCAGCTTTTATATCGCGAAGGTCGCGATTGCCCAAACATTTCGGCTATTTTTCGCGGTGCCCAATCATTTCGGCTTTCCATTATTTTGTTTTTACTCGTTGCTTTTTATTACGAGTTGCCCGATCATTTCGGCTATTTTGCGTGCATACACTTTACTTGCTGCTTTTTATTGCAAGTTGCCCTATCATTTCGGCTATTTCGTATGCATGAGCGGTCTATTGGCTTTCGCCGTCAACCTGAAATTGGACACCGATTTCGGCATCAGCACCGCTGCAACTGGGATATTACCAGGAGCGAATCATCATTTGCCTCTATCGTTGTTGAACAGAGGAGGCTTAGCGACCAGGGTTAAGGTCCCGGCGGCTAAGGCTTTTGACTTCATGAGCCGTAAGGGTCTCGTGAAGGTATTTCTCCCTACAAGTCGTGGGGACCTTGTAAGTGTATTTTCTCTTTAGGAACCGTGAGGGTTCCTGAGTGTTTTGTTCTTCTGTAAGTCGTAAGGATCCTACAGGAAGGTTTTCTCCTCATAAATCGAGGGGATTCATAAGAGTTGTTTACCATACGAACGTATTCCCAGTCATGGATGGACCTTGGTTAGGGAAATGTTTATTCGCGCCCGTGGATTGTATACAAGGGTCGGTATTGAGCCGCTTGTAGGGCAATATTGGAAGTTTGTGGGGGTTTGCTTAAGCACAGGTTTAGGTCTCCGTGACTTAAGACTTTCAAATCCTATGAGCCGTGAGGGTCCCATAAGAGAGTTCTCCTTACGAGTCGTGAGGATCTCGCAAGTGTATTTTCTCCTTAGGAATCGTGGGGATTCCTAAGTGTGTTGTTCCCTTGTAAGTCGTAAGGATCTCACGCGGGTGGTTTCTCCTTACGGGGCCGAGAGGACTCCATAAGTTTTTTTTTTTTTTTTTTTTTTTTTTTTTTTTTTTTTTTTTTTTTTTTTTTTTTTTTAAGCCCAAGGACGCCGCAATATTAGTTTAAAGACGTTTTCGGTCTGCTATTAGTTTAAAGACATTCCGGTCCATCACTAGTTTAAGGACGTCTCGGTCCGCCATTGAGAAGGTTGGCTACTGCTTATAAAGCTTGAGCTTAGGAAGATAGCGAGCGGGCATAGTCGTCGTCATCTACCATTGACCTAGGCTGTGGCTCATTAAGCGTAGTATTTCTTTAGGAAGCGTCCGTTTATTGGCCTGAAAGGCCTTTCACCGTGCATGTTCATGAGTAGGTAGGCCCCACCTTGGTAGACCTTATCAACGATATACGGTCCTTCATAGTTTGGCTCAAACTTTCCCCGCTTGGCGCGATTGGGGATCATGGGCCTTTTGACCACTAGCACGAGTTCGCCTTGCTGGAATGTCCTCGGGCGGCTCAATCTTTCATATGAGCGCGTCATCTTTGCTTTATAGGCTTCCAGATTCTGTTGTGCTAGAAGCCGGATTTCATCAAGGGCGTCAAGCTCTTCAAACCGAAGGTGAGCATTTTCTTCGTCTGTCAGCTCGTAGTGGACTGCCACTCGTAGAGAGGGTAACTCTATCTCGAGAGGGAGTACTGCTTCCGTCCCGAATACCAACGCATATGGCGTTGTGTTCGTGGCCGTTTTAAACGTAGTCCGATACGCCCAAAGAGCCTCTTGCAATCTTTCGTGCCAATCTTTCTTATTTCGTGACACTGTTTTCTTTATGATCTTCGTCAAGGTCTTGTTGAAGGCCTCGGCTAGACCGTTAGCTCGCGGATTATAAACTGAGGAATATCTCCAGTCTATATTGTGCTGCTGTGCGAAGCGGCTAATTTTATGACTTCGGTAGGCGGGCCCATTATCAGAGATGATCCTTCTCGGGGTTCCAAACCGGTATATGACATGCGTTTTGAAGAAATGGAGGATATTCTCCGTCTTCACTTCCCTTAACGGTACTGCCTCTGCCCATTTGGAGAAGTAATCAGTCGTCGCCAAGATGAAACGATGTCCCTTTGACGATGCTGGTTCGATGGGACCGACTATGTCAGTTCCCCACATTTCGAATGGCCAACTAGCCATTGTCGGATGCAGTGGATTGGGATGCTGATGGATGAAGTCCCCATGAATTTGGCATGAATGACACTGCCTCGCGTACTCCAGGCAATCATGCATCATCGTGGGCCAGTAGTAGCCCATCCGTTTTATCTTCAACTTCATCTTAGGGCCTGCTTGGTGGGAACCGCAGAGTCCGTCGTGAATCTCTTGGACGACCTTCCTCGCTTCGTCAGGTCCTAAGCATCTCAACCACAGAAAATCGAATGACCTCCTGTATAGAGTATTGTTGACGAATGCGAAAGACAGAGCTCGTTTCACGAGCTGATGTCTTATGGACGCTTCTTCAGGCATTCGGTGGAATTTGAAGTAATCTATGAAGACTTCTCTCCAGTCCCCGGCCTTCTCATGATCTTTTATTTGTAAGGTTGCCTGCTCAGTTGCTCCATTTTCTTTATATGATCCTGGAGATATTTCTGTTGGGGCAAGGACTCGACGGCTTTGTACCACGATTCTAACGTCGTCGAGGTTCTCGTCCGCCAGTTCTTTAGCAAGTTTGGCTAGTGCGTCCGCTTTGCTGTTTTCCGCGCGCGGCATACTTTCCAAAGTGTAAGAGGGAATCTGGGTTAGCAGTTGCTGCACTTTTTCACCGTATTTTACCAATTCCGGTTTGCATGTTTGGTAGTCGCCGTTTACTTGACTAACGACCAGTTGGGAATCACCGTATATGAGGAGATTTTCAATTCCCATGTCAATGGCGATCTCGAGGCCTGCTATCAGAGCTTCGTATTCGGCTTCATTGTTTGTTCTCGGCTCCGTTAGGGAGAAGGCGTAGCGCATTATCCCTCCTTGTGGAGTTACAAAGATGAGTCCTACCCCTGATTTAATTATAGGGGCACTTTGTTTACGTTTCTTCACGGAAGATGCTCCATCGAAATAAAGCTCCCATCGGATATTATCACCGTCGATCGCATCGAACGCATGTTCGTCTGGAAGATCGCAATTCAGAGGAGAATCGGCGGGTATCGGATGCTCGGCGAGGAAGTCGGCGATGGCCTGGCCTTTCATTGCCTTGAGAGGTTGATATGTTATCGAGAATTCCATCAAGAGCAGGGCCCATTTAGCGAGTCGTCCTGTCAATATGGCTTTTGACATTAGATATTTAAGAGGGTCCACTTTTGAAATCAGACGGACCTCGTGCGCCAACGCGTAGTGCCTAAGCTTTGTTATTGCGAAGATCAACGCCAGGCAGTGTTTTTCAATGGGAGAGTAATTGCTTTCTGCCCCCAGCAGAACTCGACTTAAGTAGTAGAGCGCTCTTTCTTTTCCCTGATCGTTCTCTTGTGCCCATAATGCGCCTAAAGAACCTTCGAGGGCGGTTGTATAAAGAATAAGAGGCTTTCCCTTAACTGGAGCGGCCAACACTGGCGGGTTCTGCAGATATTGCTTGATCTCGTCCAGTGCGCCTTGGCATTTTTGGTCCCAAACGAATGGGGTCCCCTTCTTCATCAGGTGGCTGTAAGGACGGCACTTCCCCGAAAGGTTGGCTATGAATCGCCGTATATACGCTAGTTTCCCTTGGAGAGACCGCAGCTGTTTGAGAGTCCTCGGCGGAGGCATTTCCATGATCGCTTTGATCTTTGACGGATCTATTTCAATACCTCGGTGTCGAACGACGAATCCCAGGAATTTGCCTGAGGAAACCCCGAACGCACATTTAAGAGGATTCATCTTCAAGTTGTATTGCCGAAGTCGTTGAAATACAGTCTTCAGATGCTCGAGATGTTCCTCGTATGATTTGCTTTTGACCACGAGATCGTCGATATAGCATTCGACGATTTCGTGTATAAGGTCGTCGAAGATCTTCGTCATGGCCCTCTGATAAGTAGCGCCGGCGTTCTTCAAACCGAAGGGCATCACTTTATAACAAAATATACCAAGCGGAGTCCTGAAGGCCGTGTGCTTCTGATCTTCAGGGTGCATTTTTATTTGATTATATCCCGACGAGCCGTCCATGAAGGAGAAAACCTCATGAGTGGATGTGTTGTCTATCATCAGTTCGGTGACTGGCACTGGGAAATCATCTTTTGGGCAGGCTTTATTAAGATCCCGGAAGTCTACGCATATGCGCACTGTCCCATTTTTCTTCATTACCGGGACGATGTTGGCGATCCATTCAGGGTATTGGACTTCTTGGATGAAGCCTGAATCTATCAGCTTTTTGACTTCGGCGTTGATGCTCATCTCGAGCTCGAGTCGCATTCTCCTCGGCGCTTGTTTGACTGGCTTGATGTCCGGGGATATCGCCAACTTGTGTACTGCAATTTCTGGATCTAGTCCCGGCATTTCGGAATAGTTCCACGCGAAGCAATCTTTGTGCTGCAGAAGCACATCCTTTAATGCAGCCACCCTTTCTTCAGATAGCAGCTCACTGATGAATGTCGGTCGCGGGTCCTTTTCCGTCCCCAACTCAATTTTCTTGAGATTATCTGCAGTGGTATGGATTCCATCTTCCAGTTCCTTCGGAGCTGGGGGAAATTCTGAGATTACCTCATCGCTGCCGCTTTCAAAACACCGAGGGAGGTTGTTCACGTCCTCGGACCCTTCTTTTAATATTGTTATCACATGGCAGGTGCAAATTTTCTGCCAATCCCAATGTGGGGTTGGTTTTATTCTTGTTCTTTCGGGTTCGTGCTTTTGCGGCGGCGCTACCCTCCAACTGTCAGACAACGCGAATTTACCAAGCTGATATTGGTCGTCAACCCAATTCTTAAAGGTGAAGCAATCTTCAAGCGGATGCCCTACTACTTGATGGTAAAAGCAATACTTTGGGTTGGAGACTTCGCCTGCTTGTTCAGGGTGTTTAGACTCTGGCAATGTAAGCATTTGATGTTTTAGAGCGAGATTGAATATTTTCCTTGTTTTGTTCCGAGGAAAAGAGTATGCTCGACCCATTTTCTTCCCGAGGGCTAAGTCAATAACGCTCGATTCTCGGATGCGCGGCTTCTTAGCTCTGCTTTGTAGTTGTCGAGCGCCTCTCTTGCCTTTCGACTTGTTTTTGTTCTCGCGTCGAACCCTTTTTGTAGCAGGTTGACAAAGAGCGGCATCTTCGCTCTTTACTGCCTGTTGGAGGAGGCGCTGTGTCTTAGCTTTCTCATAGATTGCCATTTCACGATCGTGATCATCTCGGGCTTTTTGACTCGCATCCCTTATAAGTTTGCTCATCTGGTCTTCAGATGATGGACTGGGCGGTTTTGTATCCGGAACTTTTGCTGGTTCGGGATCAGCGTCCTCCCATTGAGCGTCCGCCTCTTCATCGAAGTCATATATGGCATAACAGCTGTTTACTAGCTCCCGCTTCCTTGGCCGGATGTACCCAAGCCCTTTGGTTTCTACTTTCCCGTTAGGCAGTTTGCATTGGGTCCCGGGAATGTTCCAGACCTTGTCATAGAATTTGGCTTTTCTAACGGTCTGTGTGAAGGACATTCCCTGGCGTTTTAGCAGTTTCTTCAAACCTTCGGTATAATACCGGGGAAGACGGATAGGCTGAAGCCTGTTGAGCGTGGGATCCGCGCCATGCCAAACTTCTTTTTCTACTTTGTTCTCTTCAGAACGGTAGAATAAGATTGCCTTCTCGCCCCTTCGTCCGGGAGGGATATAGAATGTCTGCAATTCTTCTACGCTGTTGGTGTTGAGTGCATCCAGTTCTTTGTAATGTTCAAGCGGCATCATGGTTATCTGCAGACTTCGTTCTTCATCAGCGGAGATCTGTATCGAAGGCCGAGCAGGGAATATAGCATGAACTTCATCCTCTGAATCACTACCGAAGATCAACGAAGGAACGGATGGTCCTGGCCTGGTAGATTGGGATGGACCTGAATAAATTATATCCTCCTCCTCGGTGTCACTGCCGAAGACAGGGATGGTGGCATTAGTTTTGTTCTCCGGCTTGTGACACCTTTCCGTGTCTTCGAAGCTCGGCAAGAAGTATTTGGCATCCTCATACTTGCGAACTTCGTTCACGGAAAACGGATTCAACTCTCCGGCCACAGTGTACTCGAGGCCATCCCTGGAATACTTCATGCACTGATGCTGTGTAGAAGGGATGATGTTGTACTCGTGTAGCCATGGTCGGCCGAGCAGAGCATTATAGCACGTCTTGGCATCTATAACATGGAATTTGATGTCTGTGACGAGCAACCCGAAGCGTAGCGTCAATATCACAGATCCAAGAGTCTTTGAAGATTGAGAGTCGAAACCGGAGATAGTGATCTTGTCCCGGGCAAGGTGTTGGACACTCATGCAAATCTCTTTTAACACTCGTACGTTGAGTAAATTGACGGACGATCCGTTATCGACCAAGATTTTACCTATCTTTATGTCATGGCAGTATCCTGAGACATAAAGAGGGCGATTGTGTTCACACGTCCCGAGAAGAAGGTCCTCATCACCAAAAGCAACGTCGGCTGTGTGCACTTCTTCCAATTCATCTTTCATCTTTTCTTCGGCCAAGAAGGCTTGGAACTGGTCCGGATCTTGTAGCGCCTTAATCAAAGAGTCCCTCGCCTCCTTTGATAGTAACAAGGCATCAAGGATGCTGAGTTGTGAGGGTAGCTTCCTCAGATGCGCTAAGACATTGTAATCCACCTTACTCCTTTTTGGCGGATTTTTGGCGGTTAACTCTTCCGCGACTTGGTCATCCAAAGTGATGTCTTCAGAGACCTTCTCTTTCCCTTTATCTTTTCTATTCGAGGGTCCGAGGTTCTTTTCAGGCAGTGTCCGATTCTGCAGCTGTATATTTTCGCAAGACTTCGGTTCTTCTTCTTTTTCCGAAATTGACTCTTTAAAAAGAGGGGCAATCTCTAGTTCCTCATCGGAGTCGCTCCCAAATGTGGGCACTTGTGACCTGGTAGTGTTAACCATGTGACAGTTGCCGGCAGTTCTTTCAAGCACTTTGGTCGTGTTTCTTTGCTCCCGACGAACCTTGCGCTTTTCCCGTTTAAAGTGTTGTTGATTAGCGACGTATCCTTGCCACCATTTACCGAACGCTTTGCACTCTTGGGTAGAGTGGGAGACCTTCTGATGATATAAGCAATAAGAGGGATGCGTTTCTACCATGCTAGTAACTCTTTCTTCTGAGGGTGGTAGCTTCATGCCCATCGATATGGCTTTGGCGAACTTCTTTCTTATCTTAACTTGGCTTTTGTCAGCGGAGGAGGCGTTTTGCTCCAATGGGATCATCTCGGCTCTTTCCTCAAGTCGCTGGCGCTGGGCCCTTTCGAATATAGCCGTCTCGCGTTCTCGATCAGCTTTGCTTTTCCATTGAGCTTCATTGAGAAACGCGCCAATCATTTCAACTGATAACCGTGGGGCTCTTGATTCGGCATTTGCCCCCAGCGTTTTGGTGCCAGAAGTCCCTTCATCGTTCGAAGTTGAGTGAGAGATCATATGACAGCTCGCCACATACTCCTCGGATTCATTCGATGAACTTTCCTCCTCATCCTCTTTTTGAAAGATGTGATCAAGGAAGTCTTGGAGCGTAATGGGAGTCCGCGCCCTTTGGTTGTACTCATCCAGTGCGTCGATCTGCTTCTGTAGGTCCGTGCGCTTGTCGCTAGGCTTCACGGGCTTCTTAGATTTCTTCTTCTTCTTTTTCGAAGATTTTGACGGCTGGTTATGAACGCCTGAACTACCACCATCGGTCTTCAGAGTCGGACGTGGCTTCAACATCTCCTCTATAACCTGCGGTTCCAAAGGGTTATTCCACTTGACCGCTGGGCAGGTCTGAAGATCATTTAGCATTCTCCTCGTTTTGGCTGATAATACAACCTCCCAGGGAGCTTCTTCAATGACGGAGCATGTTGCCCCCGGCGTATTCGTTCCCTTGTAGGTGTGGGGCTGTGGAGGGTTCACCTTCCATTTGTCAGATAGCGCAAACTTGCCCTGACGGTACTGGTTTTCGAGCCAATTTTTGAACACGTAACAATCTTCGATTGGATGTCCTAGCACTCGATGGTAAGGGCAATAATTAGGCTCGTTAACGTCGCTTGGTTGTGACGGCCGTTTTGGCTCTGGCAGATTTATAAGCCTATTGCGCAATGCCAGCTCAAATAACCTCCTCGTTTTATCACGGGGGAAGGAGTAAGCACGTCCCATCCTGTCCTCAAGGGGTACGTACGGGCGCGTGTTATTTGGACGAGCAACCGACTTCGAGTCGTTCGGTTGCTGTTGGGCATTAGCGACGACGATAGCTTTTCCCTTTCCTTTGTCGTTTCGAGAATCGGGCTTCGGGAGAGGGGGTTTATGGCCCATCTGGTCCATCTGCGCCAATTTGTCGATCAAAGCCTGGAAAGAAGTCGGCTTGAAGAACATCATAAACTGCGAGATGGTTGCTTGTGGATCAAGGGTTCCGACAAACATTCCCACCGCAGGGGCTTCTTCTATGCGTTGTTCACATTTAGACCATAAATTACGCCACCGTATAGCGTACTGGACCCACGTCTCGCCGGGCTTCACCCTGGCGTTAATCAGCGCCGTCATTGGAGTACGTTCGCTGGCACTTGCAAAGCGTTGGGTGAAGAGCAGCTCCATCTCTGCGAAGGTTTTAATGGAGTCGTTGGGGAGCTCGGAATACCACTCGAAAGCCGTATCTGATAAGCTTCCAACAAACTGGCGCAGCAAGAGCTTGTCGTCGCCTCCAGTGTTACCACAAAGCGCCCTGAATTGGGCAACATGTTGATGGGGATTGCCGGTCCCCTTGTAAACATGAAACTTTGGAATTGTGTAACCTGGTGGGTACTTGATTTGGTCATACCAGCCCGGATATGGCCGTCCCGTTTTCACAACATGGCCGGCTGCTTCGGCCGCGTGATGAACTTTTATCTGCTGGGCTATATATTCGTCCAGATCCGTTTTAGAGATTGTGTCTTCTTTAGCCGTCGATAGAACGGGCTGAGGGTTTGATGTTTCTCCCCTATCATCCCCAAGGACGATCGGGGGTTCTTCGGTCGGGGATTCTGGTTGTATCATCATCCCTATCATATCCTGGAAGAGAAGGCCCATGCGCTGTATATTGGCTGCTTGTTCAGCAGCCTCTTGGTCTCTCTTCTCGAGCATTCGGCGAAGGAACTCGGCGTCGGTTTCTTCTTCTTGACGTTCATCTAAGGACGTCTCAGGACTCTCTTTTGGCCCTGTGAGCGCAGCCATGGTAGTCATCATCTCTTGGAGCTTTTGTTGCTGCTCCTGAGACTTGGTCACTGACCGGGTAAGCGGTCGGTGACCCATAGAAGTACGACTTTCTTCTTTCCCCGAAGCCATATAGACTGTATGAACTGTGATGCCCCCTGACTTGGGGCGTTTAAGTTCACCGTTCTTAGACTTTGTCAGCGCCATGGGAGCTTTTTCTGGCCTCTTCCTTTTATGGGCCTTCGAGGTTGAAGGAGCCGCTGAATTGGGCATCCTAGCATTTGTTGCCCCCTGTTGTTTGGCGGGGCGATTTTTGTCTTTTTCCACTCTTGCCCTGTTCCGGTGACGGAGGTGGTTTGAGTCAATCACGGAGTCTTGAACCCTCCGCCAAACTTTATAAACTTTCGCTGACAGCCGTTGAGGGGGTTGTTCCTGTTTCATTTCCGGAGCTTTTTCCTTGGGTGGAGGAGACCTTTTTAACGTGGCCACCGGGGAGTTCTTTCTCACTTTCCTCAACATTTCAAAGCTGTTTCCAGTTGGAACAGCAGCATCGACTTCCACCACTGGAGCCGGTGGGGTTAGCCCTGAGGGGGAGTTGCCCCCTGCTTTCCTTACTTTCTGCCAATGGCGACGTCGCGCGCGACGAGCCGCCGGGATTGGCTCGGAGATTGAGGTGGTTTCTCGTTGCCCCCTGTTTGAGCGTGGGGTAACTGTTGATGTCAGCCTGTTGAAGACTGATGCCTTCTGACCGGCTGAAGGAGGAGTAGGAACCGTCAATCTTGTGAAGACTGACTCTCTAATGGGAGAAGTTGCCTTAACGACTTCCAAAGTAGCGGCCGTTGCCCTCTTTGGGACAGCCACCTTACAGTTCCGACCCAGCCTGGTGAAAACGGAGGCTGTTGGTTCAGTAGCAGGCGACCCGTTGACAGGGGTCGTGGTAACAGTGAGCCGGTCGAATACCGACTTCTTTTTCGCTTCTGGTGCGGATGTCGGCGCAGAGAAGCTTGTAGGTGGGACCATAGTCCCGAAGAACAAGCCGGTGGTGGCCTGAGTTACTTGGCCTACCGGCAGTGTCAGGAAGGAAGCCGCCTGGGGCCCATATGCTACACCTCTAGGTGAGGTGGAGCGTCCGTTGCAGTTGCACTTCGAGCAGTTGGTGCAGTTGGTGGCCATTGAATGCTTGAGTTCTGCACCAAACAAAAGACCAAATCTTAGCAACTTGATATCCGAAGGCAATCATTTAACAAACCGCGATTGGTTCGCGAAAACGACACACGAAGTGTGGAGTGGAAAGAGGAAGAGGTCCCACCGGGCGTGCCAGAATCTGTTCCCCTCCGAACGGCGGCCGAGACGTTAGGACGTCCTGTGCCTGAGGTTCGGGGCAGATGCTATTTGGTGTTATCCGTCTACCTATCCGAAGATGCCGAGTTGATTTACGGCACCGTGTATCGGAGGTTTAGACGGATGCGGCCGATGTAGCAGACTTCGTCAGATTCCCCCTCAGGGTGAGGGGTTTTTGATTGTGGGAACGCTCTTCCCTGCAGGCGCAAGCCCCTGCAGTTAATTACGCTACCGCATCGCGGTAACAACTTTCTCCTTCTCCAGAATTTCACTTCGTGTCGTGTGTATTTGTTTTGTTTGTGGTTGCCCGTGGATTGTATACGGAGACTGAGTAATGCCGTCGCCCGTAGGACGTGGATTAGTCCAAATCCGTATTTAGTTAGATTTGGGTTTGGTGTTTTTAGTTTAAGGATGCATTAGTCGCGTTGCGGCTAAGATCAACTTAAACATTCGTTAAGGATACATTAGTCCTGTTTTAGACTAAGATCAACTTAACGTAGTGATTGATTCAATTATCTGGTCGTCGGGACTCGTCACCTCTCTGACGTCGCTGAGGGATTACAACGACAGGTGTCAGAGGAGTTCAGAGATGTACCCATGAACCAAAGTCGATTTGGAGTTTTATTGTTTATTTAAAGATCTAAGGACACATTAACCGTATTTGGGGTTAAGATCAACTTAGACGGGACCGTTTAGATCCGGCAAAAGAGCGTTTGGAGGCTCTATTGTTCCAGTTTGAGGACGTGGTGGTCCATCGCCAGTTTAAAGACATGGTGGTCCATTGCCAGTTTAGGGACGTGGTGGTCGATCGCCAGTTTTAGGGACGTGGTGGTCCATTATTAGTTTAGGGACGTTTCGGTCCAATATTAGTTTAGGGACGTCTCGGTCCGAAATTCTCATTTTGGAGTGAATATTAGTTTAAGGACGTTTCGGTCCAATATTAGTTTAAGGACGTTTCGGTCCACGAGTTTAAGGACCCCGCAGTCCATATCGATATATGGTCGTTGGGACTCGTCACCTCTTTGACGTCGTTGAGGAATTACAACGACGGATGTCAAAGGAGTTCGGAGATGTACCCTCGAACCAGATGTAAATTGATTTAGAAGAGCAAATTTGCTCAGTCAATTTATTTATTCTGATCTCTGCTTATTTATGAATGATGCGATGCATCTGTTTTGATTTGGGCTCTGCCCCTTGTAAAATGCATAGCATTCTGGAGATTCTGTTTAGGCTCTGCCCCTTTATAAATGATGCAAAGCATCTGTTTTAATTTGGGCTCTGCCCTTTAAAATAATGCATTTGCGCTTTATTGAGCCTGTTAAGCCTTCTCTTAATTGGGCTTGGCCCTTTTTAATGCATCTGCGCTTTGCGCTAGGTAGTGAGCGCAAGTCCATATGATGATGACACGTGTCGTGCTCTGATGAGCGCAAGCACACTAGCGCAGCGCGTTGCGCTGTTGCGCTGAGCAATTGCGCTGCTGACACGTGGCGCGCTCTCAGCGAGTTGCGCTAGTTCCAGAGAGCAAAGCTCTATCTTAAGGGCGCTTAGCGCAAATGGTTTTATAGCTGACACGTGGCGCTCTCTCAAGAGCGCAACGGCGCAAATTGGAAGTGCAAGGCACTAAGAATCTTTTAGATTCAAGAAGGGAAGTGCAAAGCACTGTTTAATTTCTTCGTCTAAATTGGATCAAAGAAAAATAAATTTTTCTTTATTCGAAGAACCAGAGGTTCTTAAAAGTGCAAAGCACTATTCATTTATTATTATTATTTTTTTATTTTTTTTTTTTTTTTATTTTTGTTGTTTTTACAGAACCGAAGGTTCACAAGAAGTGCAAAGCACTTTTTTTTTTATAAAGATCATTGATCTTATTTTTAGATCGATGATCTATTAGAAGGCCCCCCCTTTTTTTCTACCTCATGAAGGTTCTTTACCTTTTTCTTCTCGGAGTTTTCTCTATTTTAGGGTTCTTGATTTTTCGAGACAATTTCTGATGATTTTTGAATGAGGTCTGGGGTCCTATTTATAGTGCCCATAAATTTGTTGAATTTGTTAACGGGATCTTTCTTGAATGATTTTTGGGAGTTTTCCCACCATTGGATCTTTGATCCAAAGGCCGAAGAAAGTCTTCTAGTTCTGGAAAGAACAGAAAAGATTTCATGAAATCTTAATTCCGTTGGGCGCGGATACTCCAGCGCATGACACGTGTCGCGCAGCGCAGAGCGCAGCGCAAGTGCGTTAGCGCATCTGCGCTGACACGTGTCGCACAGCGCAGAGCGCAGCGCAACTGCGCTAGCGCATCTGCGCTGACACGTGTCGCGCAGCGCAGAGCGCAGCGCAACTGCGCTAGCGCAACTGCGCTGACACGTGTCGCGCAGCGCAGAGCGCAATGTAGCTGAAGCGTTGCTTCTTTTAAACAGAGCTTTGCTCTGATGGGGCGCGTCTTCTTGGGCGCAGTGCTGATACATTTGCGCCTGATACGTGGCGCGTTGCGCTCAGCGCAGAGGATTTGAAGCGTTGCTTCATTTACTAAATTTTGGAGAATCGGAAGCGCCGCTTCATCTCCTCTTTCCAAGTCAAACTTGTATTCCCAAAATTCTGATTTCCCGGCCTTTGGCAACGATTTTATTGTGCACAGAATTTTCTGTGCCTGGGTCTATATATATAACTCAAGGCTGAGCCTTTTCCTCTCTCATTTTTAGAGAACTTCTTCGATTATGGCTTGCAATCGCCCTCATGCCCGCCGACAACCCTGGGAGGTGCCGATCCGGGACGTCGTTCCTCGTTTTGCTGCACGTTTGGTGGACTCTTCTCTTACTGACGAGCAGTGCGACGCTGCAATGCATGAGCTTTTGACTCGTGTGGGGTCTCCTCTCCCTCCGGATTCCCTTTGGCTTCAGATGATCCTTGCCTCGGCGCTCGCCGACATTCCCCCTCCTCCAGCAGAGATGTCCCCAGCAATGTTGGATGCCGCCGAAGATAAGATTGAGTGCTTTCTCGAAGCGCACTTGATCACCAAACCCTTGAGGGACTGCTCTTTCCACTTGCTGAGCCAGATACGGGCTCATCGAGTTGTCATCGCCGCTTTCTCCCAGGAATGCGGCGTCGACCGTTGGATGGCTACCCCTCGGGAAGATCGCCGCTTCGACGCGATGGAGAAGGCAGAGAGGGAGCTGAATAATTTTCTTTTCCTTTTTGTGAACCCTTGTCTTTCTGATCCCGTGTTCGGTGATCTTTTTTAAATAAATGTTTTGATTAAGTATTTTGTTATCTGTTAAGTGTTCTTTTTATTTGAACTTTTTGCTGTGCTTTTGCATCGTATTTTAATTTGCTGTTATCAAGTGCATGTAATTTTGCATGGCTAAATTGCTTTTTTGGCACTTAGCCCCTTTTTCTGCGCTAGCGCATCTGCACTGACACGTGTCGCGCAGCGCAACTGTGTCGCCACGTGTCGCACAGCGCAGAGCGCGGCGCGGCGCTTTCTTTAACAGAGCCTTGCTCTAATTGGGCGCGCTGCGCTAATGTATCTGCGTTGGACACGTGGCGCAGAGCGCTAGCGCAAAGGATCTGAAGCGTCGCTTCCTTTAAACAGAGCTTTGCTCTGATTGGGTGCGCCGTGCTAATGTATCTGCGTTGGACACGTGGCGCAGAGCGCTAGCGCGAAGGATCTGAAGCGTTGCTTCAAAAAATTTAAATTTTGAATTCAAACAGAGCTTTGCTCTGATTGGGCGAAACACACCTCTTTTCGTATTTTGTCAAAACAAACCTTTAGAAAACTTCACGGGGTAATGACCTACCTCTCGCATACACACATGGTTCCATAGCACGACATATCCTTGTATAAATTTTTGTTACGAGTACAATATTATATTAAAATACCAATTACTATAAAAACCGGATATCTTTTAAATTGTATTTTTAACTCCTTTGCGAACTTACCTCTACAACCCTCTTTAGGAGACCCGCTATTGGATGGTGCGGATTATCGCGCATTTTTGGGCTAGTAGAGTGAGATGCAGACCTCTTCACGGAGCATTCGTTCTTGAAAGGTTTTAAATACGGTTTTTAAAAAAAACGCATTTTTCTACTTAAATAAAAATTATTTTTTAATAATTCTATAAATATTACCAATACATATATTTTCAAAATATAATAAAATTACATTTTTTTCTAAAGATAAAATAATTAAAAGTTTCACTAAAATACACTCAAGATACTAATAAAAGACAAGCTTTACAATAAAATACCATGAACTTTCCAAACTAAGCCATTATCACTAAAATGTCTCAAATCCTTAAAATTTACATCCATGAAAACTCTAAATAATATAAATAAATACTCGAGATTTATTTTTAATTATATTAAAAATATTTTCATAAAACCCCCTCGAGTTATATAAAACAACATTTAAGGATTTTAGTAAATATAAATTTAAGCGGGATCAATTCTCTTGAGCCCTAGGGAGCCGGAGAAAGTGAGTGCTTGCCTATTTAAGGTAGAAAACTTAACGAAGTTATCAATGGTAATTGTATTCGAAAAAGACACAAATCCTGCCGTCCATGTGCAGCAGTTACCGATAACTCCCAAACCTAATTCAGGATCTAAATCAGTTACAAATGTCAGACTCAATCTGAGTCTAACTCAAATTAGAATCCAATTCAAACATGAATCCAAGATCTAATCTGAATATTTGAACATGAACCTGAATACCTGAATTCAAACATCAATATCAAAAATGAATACTTGACTTGACTTGACTAAACCATGGTTATAACTTGACATGACTACAAGATTACATCCTGAACCTGACTACTTGAACAATTTGTATCCATGGTCTCGGCAAGCCTTATAATATAATCTATACAATACATTACGTGAGGATAACGGGGTAGACTGGTACGGAATGTATTAACGTGGCACGAGATGGTCACTTAAAAGACACATACATGAACTCCCGTGCTATTTTCCCATGGGTTTTGACGGGGCCTTGTACTACATATTACCATAGTCTACGGGGTAAGACAGACTCCTCTCGTATACACACATACCTTCTGTACTAAGCTACAAACAACTACATTAGAATAACAAGGTTATACCTGTACAACTTACTAGTTCCATTTTATATTACTTGTTATATTCCTTTCTTTCTTTTGGAACTTACCGAGCGATAGTTCATTGACGACATTCCTATCTATTTCTTTCTTTGAAATATTCATTAGAAGGACCAGACTCTCTCGAGATCGAGCCTAGCCAGGAGGATGTGGACCAGCTCACTTCCCAGCAGGACTTCTAGCTTTCATTGTGCTTATTTTCATTTTGTATGCCAATGTTTAGGCACTGCTTTACTCATTGTACTTTTCCTTTTCAAAACAGTTGTATGTAAAGATGAATGTTAATAAAAATTGCTGTTCATTTTATATCTCTTGTTATTCTTGTGCATTTTTACATATTGCTTAATTACGCTTAACGCATTTATTTCTTATTAGATATGTTGCGGCCTCGCCACGTCTCCACTTCTGTATGATGGGAAGCGGGGCATGACAGGTTTTGTTAGCGGCCCATGCAGGTCAGTTCTGCATGAAGTCTTAAAAAATATATCATAAGAATTATAAAATTCAGCAATTATACATTCTTTACATTCCAAATTTCTTGAATCTATCCTAACTTTTCTTTCTCTATCAAGGTTATGGATTCTCCCAATGACACCAGCACGAACGTCAATGGCAATACCCCACCATCTACTCCACCACCACCAACCGTTGCAGCTCCCATCAACGAGCAAGCAGTGCTGCTTGAGGCAATCAAGAGCCTCCTAGAGGGTCAGCAACTGCAGACTGTTATCCTCATGCACCATCCAGAAGCCGAGGCACCTGGAGTCAGGCAATTCCGAGCACTGCATCCAAAACATTTTTCAGGAAAAGAGAGCCCACTGGAGGCAGAAGAATGGGCTCAGTCTATCGAAGATGATCTGGAAGCAGCACAAGTGCCAGAAATTGATTGGGTGAGAGTTGCAAAACTGCAACTAACAAACAACGCCAGAGTCTAGTGAAAGGCTGAAGAAAGCCGTCTCGCCCAACCGATTAAATGGAAAACATTTCACGATATGTTCGACGCAAAGTACTTCCCTGATACTGCCCGTTTCGTCATGGAACAACAGTTCATCCACTTACAATAAGGCTCGATGTGGAGCAAGTCCGTAGATGAATATGATACTGAGTTTACCATACTTAGCAGGTAAGATATTGTCTCAAATTCAAATTCCTGATATCATTTATTACACTGCTAACACAAGACCAAAACAGGTTTGCGGCACACTTGATTCCTACTGTTGAGATCCGGGCACGACGATTTCAGTAAGGGTTGGACCCGGAAATTCAAGCAGCACTCGCTACAGGGGATTTCCCAACCCATGATCTTACTCTGAATGCTGCCCGACGTTATGAGGCAGTGGTAAAGAAGAAGGGCAGACCACAAACTGCCGGTGTGAAACGCCCTGCCACCCAAATGGCAGGAGGAGCCTTTTCCAGGCCAACATTTACACCCAGGAGACCAGGAGGAGCATTTAACCGGCCCAGTCCAGACTTTTGTTTCTACTGCAAGAGGAATGGATACCTGGCGAAAGATTTCAGGTGTGAAAATGACATGTGTTTGGTTTGTAGCGCATCCACTCACACCATTGGAGCATGTACGTATCGATTCAACATAGCTCCCGCACCCCGACCAGCAATCACAGTCCCGCAGCAGCCGGCTATTCAGGCTCCTGCACCTCGTCCTTCTCTACCTGCACCACCTTTACGTGGACCTCCTGCACAACCTCCTCGTCAATTTCATCAAGCACAGAGGAGCATGCCTTAAGGGCAAAGAAATGTTCCCCAAGGACATAGGAATGTGCCTCCAATAAAGAGGAATATACCCCGACATCAGGCCTTTACAATGACGGTTGAGAAAGCTGAAGACATTAGCTAAGATATTACCGGTAATTCCCAATCCTTTCACCTTTTCAAATCCTTGTATATTTCTATATTTTCCTGTATCTAAAACCAACTTCACACAACTTAGGTACTATACTGGTAGCCACTCTTTCTGCACTTGCACTATTCGACACTGGAGCATCACACTGCTTCATGTCGCAATGATTCGTGAGAACGCATGCGATTCCCATGAAGCCACTCATTTAAAAATGGAATGTTAGTTCCGGGAATGGAGTATAGAAGGTAACTATGGGATTTGATCAGTGTCCAGTTGTAGTTTGCGGACGAGAATTCTACGCGAATTTCAAAGTACTGGACATCCCAAACTTCGATATTGTGTTGGGAATGGACTGGCTGGGAGTTTTTTATACTACGATTGACTGCCGTCAAAGGAGGGTAGTATTTGAGATACCAGATCACCCAGTCTTCTACTTCAAGAGTGGAGATAGAACTTTAGAGCCAGGAATCTTCCGTGCTAAACCAAAGATTGTAGAAGTATTTACACTACCGGCAGAAGAAGAAAAGCCAGAAGTAGTTCGAGAGTTCGAAGATTTGTTCTGTCACGCCCCGCTTCCCAGAGTACGCTAAAATGGGCACGTGACATAGCCAACCATGCTACCTGTGGATAGGAAAAATCCTTTCACAGTCACATTACGGCTGTGGAGATAACAAGAACAGGAAAGTAAACTAACTACCTAGTACATGTCCGTAAGCCAGAGTAAAAGAGTCAAGAGATAATAATGTGCGGAAGCCAAAAGATACAATAAATGAAACACCTGGAGTGAAACTACATACCGACAGGAACCTCACCGCTCGTCTAACAGCGGCAAAACTCCTAATCAGTCTGCAACAGGGTAGAAGAATCCGGGACATGCAAAACCCAGACGTCAGCGCGTCAAGTCATCAAGTAATAACATAGTAAACAGGCAATGCGAATATAAACATGAATAAAGCAAGGGTAACAATAATATAAATCAGAGCAGTGCAGGGTAGTGTGCAGTAGGTAAACTGGACAGTGCTATCAGGTTCTCTGTTCTAAGGTCTTTGAAATCAATTGATGAATTATCGATGTAACTCAATAGTATCCCGTGCATGCCCGGTACCACGGTCTAAGACTCTCGGGCTGAAACCGAGACGTGCCGCTGGGCACTAACAGGGAAAGGATAAAGACCAACGATGTCAGCAGCATCGTCACGAGGCGGGCCTGGCCTCTAAAACTGATCAGTACAGGTAGTGAACTGTTGAGTTACAAGTCAGGTTTCACCTTTGATTTCCCCATACCCCCAAGTTATATATGTACGTCAAGTCAGGTATCCCGAAATCAAGAAACTAATGCCAACACAGGATCAGATAAACAGGTTTGTCTGGATAGACAACAGGAACGGTCCATGAGGACTACATGTCAGGTTTGTTAGCATTAGACACAAGATCAGATAGCGGATCAGGTCATGGTACATCATGTCAAGTCAAGCAGTATACGGTACCATGTCGGGTAGATCAATATATATGTAGCAAGTCAGGTCAAGATGTAAACAATATCATGGGTGTGCTCACAATCAGTTATACAATCAAGCATGGTATTCATCGACATGATATAAACAATGAATTAAGCAATAGGCAGATTTACTCAATTTGCAGTACAGTTATCAGTTGTGTCACAGAGATGATTTCAATATTATGCGAATGCAGTATGACAATTATGGCCTTTTAATCATGTTATAACAGGTTTAAGAACTTGAGAGGTGCAATGATTTATATAAAGGTTCAATACAGCTATTGCAGGTTAAAATGCATACGAGTGTCCGAATGGAACAAAACTATAGAGATAAATGCCATAAGCTATATCAATATTAAAAGTGTGATTAAACAGGTAAATGTGGTTATTAGGTTCAATTGCAAACTGTAGGTTCCAAGTTTAAAGATAAAATGATATATAACAATATTGTACATGAAAATGAGAAATGATCGTACCAAAGTTAAATTTACAGGTTTAGGGTGTCATAATATATATGTAAATATTGTATAGTATGTAGCAAGGGGTACTTACCTCGACGGGTCGCGAATCGGAAAAACGGAACGTAGAATGTCGGCGGGGAAAACTCGCGACGGGCGCACGGTTCACGGAAAAAACCCAAACGACGAACAGTGGAACTACACGGGTCGTGGTACCACGCTGGAATGTCGGGACACGTCGCCGGCACGGCCGGATTCCGGCGAGATGCAATACAGTAACCGATCAAGAATTTCAACACGAAAGAAAAGAAAACAGAGAAGAAGAGAAGGCTTACAAAGGTTCTGCTCTTGTGGTTTAAAGAGAGGAGATGTGAGGATGACGACGAGGTCGACGGAGCTCCGGCAAGGAGAGGTTGGATGCTAGGATTTCGGTTAGGGTTTGGGCTTGGGTTAGGCTCGGGTGTAATGGGGTGCAGGGATGTAGGGTTGAGTCGGGAAAGGAGAGTGGAAAGGAAGAGGGAGTAGGTCGAGGTGATGAAGACACGTCGGCGGGGTCGGAGCTCCGGCGAATAGAGTGCAGAGGAAGGGTTTCGTGGTCATAGGTATGGGTTCTTGAGGAGGGCTGATGCGTGATGCGTGCTCGGATGTAGAGAGGAGGGAGGTGATGGAGGTGGTGTTGGTGAGGGTCGAAGTCGGGAACAAGGGCGGCGGCGAGGCGGCGATGGAAAGAGGTGGTGGTGCCAGGTTTAAAGGGTGTAGTGGTGCTCGGGTAAGGAAGGAGATGGCGGAGGAGGAAGAGGGCTTGGTGATGTGAGGGTGTGGAGGCAACGAGGCCGGCGAGGGTGTCGTCGGTGTTGGGCTGCGGCAGCTAGGGCAAGGCGGCGGTAGGGTTGCATGGGTTTGGATTTGGTTACGTGAGCAGAAAATAACGGAGGAGAGAGATAGAAATAAAGGAGAGAGAGAAGGATAGGGAGAGAGAGAGAGACGGGGGAGAGAGAGATAGAGAAAGCAAGAGAGAGAGAGAGATTCGTAGAAAAATGGTGGGGCCTCAGGGGAAAGATGAAAGCTGATTGGTTGAGGGGGATTTAGTTAGAAAAAATATTTTAAAGAAAGATTTAAAGGTATAACAGAAATATTGGATGGTTAAATAAAATATATGCCGGTTTAAAATATTAAAATTTTAGGATTTTGGCGTAAAGTAAAACATTTCCAAACCGCGCCCGGGTCGGGTCCAAAATTTGAAATTGAAATAATAGAATTTTAAGCGGGATCCAAAAGTGAAAATGAAGTGTTTTGCAATCAAAAAGCATGCCCCCAAAACGGACACACGTACGTGCACGTAGCCGTCCAAACTCGTCCGTTTCACCGAACGGGACGAGAACACGATGCACGAACGCTACAACAGGGTTAGGGGTGTCAAGCAGGCCAAGATGAATATTTTTAATTTTATTTTAGATGCCATAAATTGTTATATGCAGAATTGAATTGACGGGGTAAAATTACAATAAGCAACAATTAAGCAAGATAAATGAAATAAAGGTCACACTCCATTCATAAAATAACAGAAATTAGTAGCATTGGGCTCGGGTGTTACATTATACCCAACTACAATTATATGCATGGCCCATTAATCATAAGTTCTCTCGCGTCAAAACGAGAGGTAATTAACGGCAGCTTTGTACGTGATAGGAATTTTATTAGTCTCCAAATTTAACCGCAAGTATACGGTGGTGCAATCATAATACTTGAGGGTCGATCCACAGAGAGGTATGTTCACTATTTTTAAACTAAGTTAACGAGTTAGATTTTTTTTAAAGTGTAAATAAAAGTGGGCTTTTTTAATGAGAGAGAAAAATCTAGGTTTTTTGTATTGTTTATCTTTCTATGGTTAGTTTAAGAGATACCACTTCTTTTCTTTATCTATTTCTAATATGTTTTCTATTATTTAATATAAAAGTATAGGTTATATTAAATTAATTAAAAATAGCCTATCAGTTATAAAAGATCATTTAGAATCTATATTAAAAACTTAGTTCTAGATAATTAAGAATGATCTGGGTTGAATGTTTGATTAATAGTAATAGGTAGCTAATCTAACCTAGAACTCTTTAACTATCTGGGTTGAATTTATTTTAATAAAAATCATATCTTTTACCGTCCCTAATTAGGGTTCTAGTTTGTTAAACCTTCATTATTCTAATTAGTTTTTAGGTGTATCATCAATCCGTTGATCTAATTTAAAACGTCAATTGTCCCTATAAGATAAAGTTTATATAATGAAAACTACAAGAAATGAATCATATCAAAAGCAATTTATGATGAAGTAAAATAAAAGAAGATCATAAAACACATCCAATCATAAAATAAAAGACAATACAAAACCCTAGAAAAATAATTAGCCACTCATAGAAAGGAAATTATAAACTTTATTCATTATGAAATAAAACTTACAATTACTTTTGATCTCTCTCACTTTTGCAAACCCTAATTTTTAAAGCCTATGGAAGAGATATGAAACCCTAAGACTATTCAGATGCTTATATAGGGCTAAGAAAGTTTGGAGAACAAGTAATAAAAAATACGAGAGAATCAAACTTTTCCTAAAAATCTCAAATTTTAAACATGGAAATCTAGATGGCTCTGTTGGATGCTGTTGCGTGCCTTCAGAATCTTCGAAAAATAAAATGATGTATGTGCACAGACGATCGTGGCCATAAAAAATCTTATCGAATGACCCAAAATAGACCGATGATCCGCCTCCGTTTGACAAGATGAGCTGCTGATCCGCCGCTGTTTTATGGTGTTGTGTGTCCGGTTTTTTTATGTGTTTTCTTCGCTGATTTAAAGAGACTTTGAGCATATAATATCTTGGATATCTCACTGCCGTAGTTACGTAGATTTTCAAATTGTTCCCAAATTTGGCATATAATTAGACAGTTTGATTTATTAATTTTGATTTGATTTGTTTTCTTCAACTGATTTGTTTTTTTGATAATTGATTCGGCTCTATTTGTTGCAATCTTTGTTGATTTGAAATGGTATTCCTAAATTTGTTCCAAATTTGCAAATTGTCTTTTTATTTTCTGAATAACACCTTAAGTCTTCATTGTACGCACGTAATCCTCATTTTAGCACAATTTTCTGTCTTTTTGCATGCAAACCTTGTTGTCTGTAATAATTCACAAAAGATACCCGGAACAGTATAATATATGACAATGAATGATAAATAAGTTAGAAAAATGTGAAATAAATTACACCTATCAGTACACGGCTGTCGGAAATTAGAATCTCCACAATCAATAAATCTCTGCCTACCATCGGGCGGGGGGAATATGTAGAAGCCTAAAACACGAGCACAACCATCTTAACAAGCGAAAAACACTCTATAAAAATCAAAATCAACTAAACTTCAGAAATCGTTTGAAATCCGACCATCGAAACCAGGATCAAACTATATTGCTTTCGATCCAATTAAACAGACAATTGTTTGGTCCTGTTAAAATTCTACTAAATATAGATTTGACTCGCACAACAGGGGCCCACATTTCCCTCTCAACGCACGATCCTCAACGACAAAAACAACCAACCATAATAACAACCCTATTATATATAACCCCTCTTCTTTCTTCAAACCCTAGCCCTAAATTCACCACCGAAAAATGGACAAACGCATCGCGATCGCCTCCCTCGTCCTCCTCATGGCCGTTGCGGCCACCTACGCCGACAGCAGCAAGCCCGCGACCCCTGCTCCCAGCACCGACATCAGCGACGACAACTCCAACTCAGCTGCCCTCACCCCCTTCGCCGCCATGGCTCCGGCAGCCTCGGCTGCCCTTGCAGAAGGCCCCTCCAACGACGACGACTTTGGTGGTGATGACGAGGACGACATGAACAGCACGGCGTTGCTCGGAAGCCCTACGCCTGCGAAGGAGTACCCGCCCCTTCAGACTCCGAATGGGGCCGCCGCCGTCGGTGTTAGCTCTGTGGCATCCGTATCGGTGGCTGCTGCTGCTGCTGGTTATCTGTTTTTCTGAATGTGGTCATGATTTGTGTTGATTGATGTTGTATTGGTATATTGGTATATATATATATAATTTTCATTGCATTAGAGAGAGATACATATAAATTCAACACACACACAGAGAGAGAGAGATATTGTGAACGGTTCGTTCTTATGGCATGCATCAGTGCCTTGCGGGGTCAATCATAATGTTTTGGATTGGATCTCTTATAAATTTCATAGAGAAAAAAATTAAGATTTTTCCCATTTGTCATTTATTTTTCTTTGTTCTTTCAGGTAAAAAAAATAGTTGTTTTTAAATAACGAAAATAAAGCCACATGTACATATTGAGAAATGTCTGTGCATGAAGTTCTTATTTGTACATATGATTCATCGATCAAAATACATTGCAGCTATCTTCTACTAATCGTTCTGCACGTGCAATGCACGTCCTATTCTATTTCGCCTCTTCGGCTCTTGCTCTGCATGAACAAGTGTGCATAATCATCTATTTATTTGTTGCAACTTACATAAAGATCTATTACTTCAACTTAACAAGACTACTAACCAAAGTAATTAAAGGATCATAACAAAATTTTCCCGGCAATTCCATTCTCGGCAGGAGATGACTCGGAATAAGATATGTTCATCCTGTCATTTTGATGGAGGAGCCTTTCTGGTCTCCTTCAGATGTTGTCTCCCGTTGATCTGCCGATGGCTGCGATTGATGGCTGGGATTTGATCTGGAGCGTGATCTCCTGCGATGTGTGGATCTCAATGGGTTGGAGGAGATTTGCGCCGAGTACCTGCAAGGAAGTCCCGGGGTGGTTTGGTACCACCGAGGACCCTCCGACGATCAAGTCAGTAACAAAATCCGAGCAGAGTAACGGTTTAGTGGAGTAAAAATGGCTTACTTGATCCCTCTGGGAGAGGGGTTTATATAGCGCTGGCAGCATGCAGGGGCAGATGCGAGAATCACGCCGGCCGTTACGCTCCCGACGTCACGCCCGCGTGATAAGCAGATCTTCCTATTAATGGCGAGACGGGTTCGTTAATGAGGATCGTAATGGCGTGGAACGTGGGATGTGGCCGGCAGAGATCTCGCGCATGGCGAGATTCGCGGAGCGGCGGTTACCCCTGCGAGTGGTACCGTTGGTCGGTCGATGAGACTGGGGAAAATGGCCTCAGCGAGAGAGCTCGGGGGCGAGCGGGAGAGCCGAGGCATCTTGATCCTGTGATAGCTCGGAGGCGAGCTGGGAGGCCGAGGAAGCCAATTTGTGCATGGGGGCTCTGAGGAGAACCAGCTTGTGCTTGCGGGTCGGGCACAGGGATGGCCTGGTCGGCCCCTGTATGCCCTTTCTTCTGAGCTCTGGGACACGTCATCTGCCACGTGTCACGATCTGGGAGATCGCCGATATCGAGCATCATCATTAGCCCCTCACTCTCATCCCGACCAGCTGACAGGTCGAGTCGAGAGTGGACTGCCGGGTCACCCGGGGTGAGCTTCCTTCGAAGATATCGTCAGGACGTGTCCCCGGGCAATCTGTTGCTTTTTCTGCCAGTGAATCATGGGCGAGATCTCTGCATTTAAGGAAGGTGTGCCGGTTCGTGCGTTCCGTCACTGAAGCGACGGTCCACGTGTCGAGCGTCGGTTGGGCGACATGACGTGTTGCAGACCTGCGGCGTCTGATGGGATGCGGCCCAATGCTGGAGCGACAGGTGGAGCAATCGGGGTCGTCAGACGCGAGGAGTCGTTTTGGTGGGGGATGAAGGACGCTGTTGGATGAGGGCGATGGCAGCAATAAATAGGGATGGGGTCCACTCCAGGGCCCCTATCTCTTCATACTTTCCTCGCTTTAAGTCCTGATAGCTCGGCGCTCTTCTTCTTTCTTCTGCTTTTGCCTCCCGAAGATCCCTCTTCTCCGGATTAGATGTCTTCCTTTGTAGAGTCTGTAGATGTGGTGGGAGTAGGCTCTAGGAACCCTCCAGTCGAGCCCGAGTCTTCCCGGGAAGCAGGGGTCAGATCCTCTTCCCGGTGGGGCAGTCCCCAGGGAGGGGGCGACAGACGCCGCTCCTGGCGCACCGTCTTTGATGAGGCACGAGGATGAGCTCACCAACGCTTGGACTCTTTTCCATATCCCTTCTGGCTATACGCTTCGCTTGGCCAAGGAAGGAGAGATGGCGGACCAAGTACGGGGTCGGGAGATCGCCCTGTACCTGGAAGCTTTTTGGGGCGGAATGCGCCTGCCCTTCCCTCCGGAGGTCGTCGAAACACTGAACTTCTTCGGGTTAGCTTCGGGCCAGTTAGTGCCGAACTCATGGAGGATCCTCCTCGGATTCCTGATCCGCCTGAAGCTACAAGCGGCCCCTTCAGTCTCTCCATCCTTGATTCCTCTCTACTCTTCAAAAATCACCCTGGGGGTCGAGCGGGCGACTCGAGGTGGGTCTACCTCTCCTTTAAGAAGCGACAGGGGGGTGCCGCCAGGTCAGGAGTTGTAGTCCTGCCTTCTTCTATCCATGACTGGAAGAAAAAGTTCTTCTTTGTTGAGCCGTCCGAGGGTGAGGGCTGGCCCGTGCCGACCCAATGGTCAAGGGATAAGTGCTTCCCGAGAAATCAATCCAATGACCCTGTCGTGGTGAGAGTGGCGTCGTGGGAGCCCATTCCCCGACCTGACGTGCTGCTATCTGAGCGGGCCTTGAGTTGGGCCGGGCTCAGCCCCGTCAAGTTCGTCGGTGAGTTAGTCTTGCGTTTTGCTTTATTTTTGTATGCGGCGTTGATTCTGATGCATCTTGTTTTATGCAGAACCCATGGATATGAATGAACTCCGAGCCTCCATGAGACAGTCGAAGAAGGGCCCAAAGGCTGGAGGCGCCAGCTCTTCCCGCTCGAAGCCTGTTCCAGTTCCTTAGGCCGCCGTCCCGGTGCCTCCGGGGGCGGTACCTCCTCAGTGTTCGGGGGCGGGTCCCGCCCCGGAGTCCAGTAAAGCGCCGAGCCGAAAGCGGGTGCGTGAACAGGAGGACCCAGCCTCGGAGGAGGACATCGGGTCTCCATCATCCCCCCTCAAGAGGGTCCACCGAAGGGTTCCTCGGACCCCAGCCTCCCCGATCATGGTGGAGAAGGAGGGCATCTGCATTGCGGTGCTCTTGGGGCTCGCCGTCGCCGACACCCTGCTGTTCGACATTGAGAAGTCGGCAGGTGGTAGGGTCCCCGGGGGGACCCTCAGAGGCCAGATGGCGTCCATTGCCCAGGAGGCCATGCAGGTAAGCGCTCGGCTATTCGTGAGATTTGGTGCCTCCTTTGTCTTTCTGACCTCTCTTCGATTATCTCAGGTCCTCCAACATGTCGCCCTCGCCATCCACATGGAGGAAGAGGTGATAACCCCGGCGATGAAGGCTGTGGGCCAGCTTACCTCGCTAGAGGAGAGCTCCAAGCTGGAGCTAGAGGCGGCGATGGCGAGGGTCGCCGCCCTGGAGGGCGAGGTGGCAGCCGGGAAGCAGGAGGTGGCCGCTGCGACGCGGGATGTTCGTAGTGGCCACGGCTAGGTCGGAGTAGTAGTCCTTCAACTTCTTATAGTCCTCCATCGCCTTAGCCGCCCCGAGATTGGCCCGCTTCACCTCCTTGGCCGCCACCTCCAACTCCTTACGGAGGGTCTCCACCATCTTCTTCATAGTGCCGACAAGTACCCCGGCGTCCTGGAGCTTGGCGTTGGCGGCCAGGGTGGCCTCATGGTGCCGGGCAGCCACCTGTTTCGAGGCCGCCAAGAGCTCCGGGCCGAATACCCCTCACCGGTGCCGACGAGCAGGGGGACGACCTCGGAGAAGGAGAGGTCCCAGACGAGGAAGTGGCCTAGGACCCTGCCCGAGCCGTGGTAGATATTGAGGCTCCTGGGGTCGCGCCTGGCCCCGAGGCCTGAAGCCCCTCGTCTTCCTGCTTTTTTTTATTTTGCCTAATCGGGAATTCAGTAAGGCTGCGGAGCTCCTGTTAGTTATATATATGCCCTAGAGGCCATTGTTGTACATATGATGTATATTATAGTGAATGCTTGGATATATATAGAGAGGAATTTCTTGCTCGACATGATAGTATGCTATTTGGTTTCACTTTGTCTTAACATGTTGACTTGTATTAGTTTACTGTCTTGCTCTCACATGTTGATAAAGCCCTTAGGATATGTACTCGACTACTGAGACTATGATAAGATCATACTAGTGTGGCCATAGTAGTCAATAAGTATATCCTATAATAGTTCCTAGTCGAAGGTGTATCGAGACAGGGCATCGACACACCAGAGTAGACTAGCGTATATGCATCTTGACCCATATGATGGGCGATGGATGATCTCATATCCATTGGTGTTTGACATTAAAGATGGTGTACGGGTGCTCAGTGGAGACTGGGTACACTGAACGGACTCACCGAGGACTCCTAGATGGGTTTATACCAATCGTCAGATAGCAGTTCTCTGGTGACACTGGTACAGGTTAGTCTGTAGACCCGAGATCGTCATAGAGTCTTGTGTGATTCCCACTGTGCTTTGATTTCCACCTTACCACGTCCAAGAGGACGTGCAAAACGGTGGCTTTTGGGTACAGTCCCGAATCACATGGAGACAATGAGCGATAGGAGGGGATTCGTCTCTCCCGATATAGGGAGTTGATGTTGTGCAGTGTTCGATTGGCTATAACTGGAAGTCCCTGGCCAGGGCTGATATAGAGTGCTGCTGGTAAATGTTATCGGTAGTTTCTCGACCTGTTATGAGCCTCACATCGACATGACTTATTGGTTACTGGGGTCTGACGTATACCATTCCTAGACTTGATATGCGACATATCAGACGAAGAGACCGGACTGTACGGTAGTGTTACTGATTGGATTCACAGGAGAATGTACAGGCTTGCTTGTTGATCTTCTGATCGCTCAATACCTGGGTGGCTGTTACGTTTAGCTGACCGCTTGCAGCTTGTGGGTGTTTGATATGATCATCACCTACTGCCGGCGTATTGACGATTCTTTAGAGTCCTACACAGAGATTTCTTGACTCAGGCAAAACGGAGTAGGAGCACATATATGATATGTGCGGGACCGAGAATAATACGATATGAGATACCGTATTCTATTCTCGCGATATATGATATCGGCCGGGTATATGTGATATAGCCGGGTCATCGGATCAAGTGTTGATTCGATGAATCGGTACATATAATATTAGTCGGTTATTTGAGAAATAGCCGGATTGTCGGATCAAGTGTTGATTCGATAATTTAATGTATAATTATATATGTGATATATTGCATTAACTAATATAAGCTCGCTTTATTAATTCATTTTCTCACCAGTTAATACATTGATATATATGTGATATATGTTAATTGTATTATTTTCTTTTGTTACTAAAAATATATTATATATGTGATATATAATATTGTAACAAGTTATGATTACAAATGCTACATGTTTTGTGGAGATTAAACAAGTTAGGGTTTGATTTGGGTTAGCTTTTTCAAGAAGCTTCAAGAAGCTTTCTTTGTTTTAAGCTAAGATATTTTGTTATGATATTTTGTATAGATATTTTCTAACCCAACCCAAACCCTTTATCTTAGGTTTATTCTCTACATGAGTTAAGCCATTCATACTTAACTCAAGAGTTGATTTGTAACCAAAGTAATAATTCATTATTCATCATAAATACTTTTCTTCTTCTTCTTCCTCCTTGAAAAACTTGCTAGCTTTTTACATGTGATGATTTTTGTGTGAGAAATTGATAATAAAAGAGAGCATAATTCCAACTTCATCATCCTTATCTATTCTAGCCACTTAGATTAGGGTGTTCACTTCATTAATACCTGATTAGAGAAGTGAGAGCTTGAGTTAAAGATTCTTCAAGATAGATCATCTTCGAAAAGAAAGACTTCAAGCAAGCATGGATCATTCGGCTTGTAGAGCCTCTCTAGAGTCCGGAGGTTCATGGATCGCGGCGAAAGGACTACTACTCGGATCTTATGAAGCGAAGGAGCGGACTACAAAGGTTGTAATCCCTCTCTTTTAGATATAAAGATATTTACATGCTATGTTAACCCTAATTATCTAGCAAAGATCATCGCTTTAGGTTGTTCGGCACTTGTAAATTTTGAATTCGGCATGGTTGATGCCTTATAGACCCTTGTGATAGTGCCTAGTAACCCTACAGTGGTATCAGAACCTAGCTAGAGCATTAGGCGACGTGTAGACGAAGTTAAAAGTCCGATCGAACCCCGGATCGTCGTATTTGACCCCCTCTATGGAAATTTTTTTAAAAGATGGTTTTTCCGTATCAAAAATACTCAAAAAAATAAGCAGTCTATGGATAACAGAGAAATACGAACCCTAATTCCTTAAAGTCGCCGCGGAACCGCGGCCATAACAGGCTTTTGGCGGCGGTTCCGCGGCCGTACTTGGGTATTAGGGGTAGTTGTTTCTGGATAACATCCATAGGTATTACTACATGCTTCTGAGAATTTTTAATATTACTCAAGTGTTGAGTTTTCTGGAGATCTTTGGAATTCGTTGATTCGATCGGAAAGTTTAACATCGTTTAGTTTTCGGGTAATTTAGAACATGTTAAAAGGTTCGAACGGATATCAATAACTCATTTTTTTCATGACGGAAAACTTTCAAGTGTTGGATTTTTTTCTCTGTTTAAAACTTTCGGGAAATCATGCTAGCGTATCTGTGGACCCTCTAGAAGAACGTAACCTTAACTCGATTATGTGACCGTCAAAACTGCCACCGAACTCTAGGGTTTGTGGTAGTTTAGCGTTGCCACATGTGAGGCGTTGGTTTGACCCTTCTACTGCTGGTTCATTGGCGCAGTGACATGTTCTGTGATTTTGAACTCCGCTCAAGTGTTGAGTTATTTGGGAAATCTTGGGTATTTGATTATTCGATCGGAAAGTTTAACATTGTCTATTTATCTGGAATGTGATACAATATATGAAATTCATATAGTTAGGCATGAAATGCGAAGTATGTGATATTTCGGATTTAAAATGTCTAAAGTAATTGTGGATTCCAAATGTTGTAGTTTTACACTTTCTTTTCTGTGACCATAAGCGTAGTATGTGGTGTATCGCCGGCTTCGTTGCTATACATCAACGATAATCGGGATACGCATACTTGCTTACGTTGATGATATGAGATATTATGTGTTGCTGTGATATGTTATATTGGATCGTCGTGTTCTGAATAACCGGAGGTTTTATGTGAGATGAGGGTTTTTAATTTTCATTCATGTAAAATTCATTTGTATGTAATATTCATTTATTGGGGCACTTCTGGGTTGAGGATGATATCACCATTGTATATTATTTACTTTTCCGCATTAGGTAGACCCAAGAAGGGGAGCACAAGTAACCGGGTTCTAGGGTCCAGAGGGAGGCCATCTCGAGTAGTCGAGACCGGGTCTCTTAACCCTAGAATTGGCAGTGTTACTTGCCACTCTCGTAGGGGTCTTGGGATGTGGGTTTGGCTATTCATCGCGACCGTGGAATCTGTGTTTTTTACAGGCTCGAAATAAAACACGGACGTCCTAGTACATCCAATATTTCATATGTTATCTTCTGCTGCAATGTTCTGTGATGAAATCATATTACTGCCTGAGACGAATGCTTATACTATATATATATATGATGATAAATAAATATTACTGCTTTCGTTTCTTCTGTGATGCTTAGGAAGCATAACTGATGGGATTTATTAATGAGATTAATAAAAGAAAAGAAACCTAAAAAGATGTTGTAGAATCAAAAATTTATAAAAAGGATAGCTACAGTCTTGCTTTGCACAGCGGTATATATGATATAGCATGCACCTTATTCGATGAGGAAAGAGCCGAGATCCCTTCACCGGGAGTGACCTCTTTAGCAAAACTGGCAGATGCTACAAACTCACAGATTAGTTTTTGATTGCTTCTATAGTTCTTGCTTTGCACAGCGGTATTTATGAAATATCCTGCACCTTATTCGATGAGGAAAGAGCCGAGATCTCTTCACCGGGAGTGACCTTTTTAGCGAAACTAGAAAAGCCTAAAAAACACTCCTTTTCAAAATCACTTGTTTCTACAACGATATCAAGTTCATTACGCTCATGGTTTTCTGAAAAACCTGCGTAACTCTCCGTTATTTTAGGAAATAGAGTACTTAGTATTCGTGCTGCGTTTGTTGACCATAGTTAAGACGCAGTGTACGGTAGCTGAGTGATGTTTTCCTATATAACATATGATGTGATTAATTAGAACAGTCATATGACTTTGTTGACCATAGTTAAGGGTCATGTGGGTGAGTCTAAATTAATCAAGAAATGACGAGTAGAACTTGACTAGTGCTTATGATTTGTTGACCATAGTTAAGGTCATAAGTCACTAGGGGTAAAAGCATTATCGAGAATTTCAAATGTTGAAATTTGCAATGAGATTGCATACCTTCTATGAGATAGATGGGTCCCGATACCCACTGTGAGTAAGAGTTACTCCTGGGAGAATTTTACACAGGACAATTAGTCGATCAAGTAGGTGTCTAGAAAGGTGTTAACGGGGTTATGCCTCTGGGAAAACGAGATTTATTTTAATTAGGTCCGTGCGAAAGCACGGGGAACCTCCCTCAAAGTACCAATACTGATCTGGCTAAAAGATTGGTGAACTTGTAGGGTGTAATTAATCCCGGCTAATCTTACCTTTTAGGGTTTGAAGGAAGATTTGATAAAAAACAGTGGGAGACATCCTGATTAGATAAGATAATAACCAATCTAATCTTGCAAAGAGCATACGCTAAAGTGTTTTCTTCTCTCTCTCTCCAGGTAGCGACCGAGTCAGGCCTTAATCAAGATAATAATATGGATGTATTGACTAAACCTGCTTATTATACTGAGCAGGGGAACGCTGGTCCCGTTCTTTCTTATAAGTGTTATAAGACTGAGCAGGAAATAGGAGAATATCTGGATTCTCACGCCGCCCAAACGAAGAACAAGCATGCTGATGCATCTTCTTCAGGTGTGTTAGTTATCGAGAACTGTTTTTCAGTTCACTCTACGTCCTGGGTATTAGATACCGGATCGGGATTCCACATATGTAATATGTTACATGGGCTACGTAAAGGTAGAGAACTGGGAATGGGTGATCATTCCGTAACAATAGGGAATGGTGCAAATGTTGCAGCCAAAGCAATTGGCGAATATCACCTAGTATTACCAAATGGTAATACATTGGTTCTGAACGAGTGCTATTACATTCCGACCCTGATATGCAATATTATATCAGTTTCTTTATTGAATAAAGAAGGATATAATTTTGTAATACAGGATAATGTTATGAACATATTCCTGAATCAAAAGTTGATAAGATCAGGATCGTTAAATAATGACATGTACGTTCTAAATCAAACTGCAATTCTTAATGTACAGAACACAAACAAGAGGAAAAGTTCAGAAATGAACGAATCCTTCTTATGGCATTGTAGACTAGGTCATATCAATGCGACACGGCTAGCTAAGTTACATAAGGATGGATATTTGAATCCGTTCGAATTATCATCTTATGATACTTGCCAGTCATGTCTCAAAGGAAAGATGACCAAAACTCCGTTAAGTGGACACGGAGAAAGAGTTACAGAACTCTTGGGGCTGATACATAGTGATGTATGTGGTCCCATGTCTACACATGCCCGGAACGGTTCTTCCTACTTCATTACATTCACTGACGATCTCTCAATATACGAACATGTGTTCCTGATGAAACACAAGTCTGAAGCTTTTGAGAAATTCAGAGAATATAAGAACGAAGTAGAGAACCAAACGGGCAAAAGTATTAAGATCCTTCGATCTGATCGAGGAGGAGAATACTTGAGCAATGAGTTCCGGGATTATCTAAAAGATGATGGGATTCTCTCTCAGCTTACTCCTCCCTATACACCACAGCACAACGGCGTATCGGAACGGAGGAATCGCACCCTATTGGATATGGTGCGCTCTATGATGAGCACCGCTGAGTTACCTATTTCCTTTTGGGGTTATGCGCTAGAGACAGCTGCATACTTATTGAATAGAGTTCTAACTAATTCAGTGCCTACCACTCCATATGAGATTTGGAATGGGAAGAGACCATCTCTTAAACGAGTTAAGATATGGGGTTGTCCGGCCTATGTTAAAAGGCAAAATCCGGACAAGCTCGAGGCAAGATCAAGTCTATGTGAGTTTGTGGGATATCTAAAAGATTCCTATGGATATATCTTCTACCATGGTGAGGAACAAAAGGTGTTTGTTTCTCAATATGCCACCTTTTTAGAAAAGAAATTTCTTGCAAAAGAAATTAGTGGCAAAGAGGAAGAGCTGGAAGAAGTTCCGGCAGAACAAACTACAACAGAAGATTTGATGGAACCAGAGGATTCAGTAGTTCCTGATGAACCCCAGCCTCTCCACCGATCTAGTAGGGTTTCTCATCCACCTGAGAGATACTACGGTTTTCTCGTTGATGGTGGGAGCGAGGATTGCATCATGGAAGATGATGACCCGACTAGTTTCGAGCAGGCCATCACAAGTGGGGACTCTGTGAAGTGTCTGGATGCAATGCGATCTGAGATGGAATCTATATACACCAACAAAGTATGGACTTTGGAAGTTTCTCCTGAAGGGGTAAAACCCATTGGGAGCAAATGGATCTTTTAAGAAGAAACTTGGTGTGGATGGAAAAGTTGAGACTTTCAAAACTAGACTTGTTGCAAAGGGTTTTCGTCAATGACCAGGTGTGGATTATGACGAAATCTCTTCTCCAGTGGCTATGCTTAAGTCCATCCAGATCTTACTTGCCATTGCTGCATACCATGACTACGAAATCTGGCAAATGGATGGTAGGACTGCCTTTCTAAATGGTGATTTAGAGGAGTGCGTGTACATGACTCAGCCAGAGAGCTTCGTAGATAGTGGGAGCAGCGGAAAGGTGTGCAAGCTGCTTAAATCCATCTACGGGTTAAAGCAGGCATCGCGGAGTTGGAACATCTGCTTTGATGTTGTAGTCAAAGAGTTTGACTTCATAAAAAACGTAGACGAACCTTGTATATATAAAAAGGTTGCAGAGAGTAAGGTAGTCTTCCTCGTATTGTACGTCGATGACATACTCTAGATAGGAAATGATGTTCCTATGCTGCAATCGGTCAAGCTCTTCTTATCACAAAGATTCTCAATGAATGATCTTGGTGATGCCTCCTGCATACTGGGAATTATGATCTATAGAGATAGATCTAAACGGATACTGGGATTGTCCCAATCCAGATACATTGACACCATACTAAAGAGGTTTAGTATGGAAGAATCCAAGCGTGGTAACCAACCCACGATCTCTGGACTCACTCTCTCCAAAGAGATGTCTCCCAAGACTGATTTGGAAAGAGCTCGCATGCAAGGGATACCCTATGCTTCGGCAGCAGGCTCTATTATGTATGCGATGCTATGTACCAGACCCGATATAGCATACTCACTAAGTATAGTGAGTAGGTATCAAGCAGATCCTGGAGAGAGTCACTGGATAGCTGTGAAGAATATTCTCAAGTACTTGAGAAAAACTAAAGAGATGTTCTTGGTGTATGGAAACGGAGAACTCCAGGTGGAGTCCTTTACCGATTCGAGCTTCCAAAGTGATAAGGACGACTCTAAGTCGCACTCGGGATTTGTCTTTATCCTCAATGGAGGGGCGGTGTGTTGGAAGAGTTCCAAACAGGAAACCGTTGCAGACTCGACGATGGAGGCTGTTCAGTCGATAAAACTGCACATTTGTAGTACATTTTTCCTACCATTTTTATATTAAAAAAGGACTTTAATATGATATATTATACATATGAGGGTTTATGTGTAAAAACATTATTTTCCATGTGTTAATATATTTTTATTATCATTTGGTAGGAAAATGTATGCAAATAATATTATTGACCTAATCCTAGTAGAACAAAATCTACTAAAATCTTATTTGAGTTGTTGTGCAGAATATTTTCAAGTTGTGCAGAATTTTCCAAGGCTAAAATCAAGCAAATCAAGTTGTTGAAGAAATCTTGCCAAATTAAGAAGCAAACTTGGAGACCAAGTCTGGAAGCAACCGAGAGATGATTTCTGAAATATGAAGGTGCCTAGGATTGCCACATGTCATAAGATGCAAGCACAAGAAAAATCGTAAAGAGATCTCACCCTTTGAGCGCGGATCCACGGCCCTAGCCACCATTTGCCGCGGATCCGCCGCACTTCTATGGAGTTGGGGGCCTAGATTTTCCAGGGTGAATCTTTACTATATTTTACCAAGTTTCCAACCTAAATATTCTGGCTTTGCACTATAAAAGAGCACCGAGAGCCTCTTGGAAAAGTTATCAAGCCGAAGAGATCACGAAGCTCCCGACGCTCACGCATCCAGGCTGATCATCGACTGTTCGACTACCTCCTTAGGAAAGATCGAGAAGCAAATCAAGTTTTGTAATCATTTTCTACGGATTAAAAGTGTAGTTTGAAAAAGTCGATTAATAAAGGTAGTTATTTTATTTAATTGTTTTTTTATTATGTTTTCCCTCTCTTTCTTTTCATCTTCTTTTCCCAACATGCGCGAGTAATTCTCCGCTTGTTAGGGTTCGTAGGATTATGGTAGGCTAATGGACGATGAAAATAATTAAACCCTTTTTAAGTCCTATAAAGTTTAGGAACTTTATCAAAAGAATCATTAACATCCTAATCGGGCGCGCTAGCAATTCTTTGCTAGTTCCGACCTTGATTAGAGATTAGATTAATGATTGTTTTGGTAAAGGCTAGATAATGAACGGAGTTCCGTGTCGAGATAAGGGTTAAGAGTGGGATTCCTTTTCCCTCCAGAAAACCCTAATCTACACGCATCACCGTCGTTCTAGTTCTAAATCTATTAATGGATAAAAATGGTAACTTTTAATTAATCGTCCATAACTACTAAATCCCAACGAACCCTACAAGCCCTCTTATTATATTAATTACATCTTTAAAATAATCTAGATCTATATTTTACATTCTTGTTTAACGTAGATCTAGAAACCATTCTATAAAATTCTTTATCCCTCCTCTCTTTCTCAACACATCTAAAGTAAAAGTAAAAGGTTCCACGTTTCCCAGAGGACGACCCGTACTCATCTCGGTCTAGCTACACGCGACACCGTTATTGATTGCGGTTAACTACAAACACCTTTTCGTATCAATCAAATGGCGCCGTTGCCAGGGATACGTGCGTAATTTTTTATTTTTACTATTTGTGTTGAATTCTTAGACGAGTCATATCATTATTAACACAAAACTGCAAATTGCATATTTAACGATTTGTGCGTGAATTTTGCAAGGAGATCTGGAGTTACAGAATTAAGGAGAACAGGAAACAGAGACATTTTTAGAGATCAAGAGGAACAAAGGAGGCCACTGAAAAATTTTCATCAACTGTTCTCTCCACATTGCGGCGGAACCGCGGCATAAACGCACCTTTTGCGGCGGAATCGCGGCATATTGGAGGAGTTAGGGGCACAGAATTCTCTGGTATCTTTCTTAACTCCTTCTCTCTCCCCTCAAATCCAATAAAATCTATTTTCTGCAGGATTCTTTGCAAAATTGCGCCGCTCAAAAATCTTTTTGCAAAAATTTTGTGATTAGTTTTGTTTTGCATATTTAATACGGACTCTAAGGGGTAAAGACCAAATCAAGATTAGGTGGGGATTTCATCACCCTTCCTAAGCCCCACAAATCACAAACCGAGCATATAGATCAACCCTTCATTAATTTAAAAAGTATCTAGACCAGACTCTAAGGACTGTCGCGCTCAATAAGGACAGAGGAAGGTCGTGGGTAATCTATCATTTATCCGCATTACTTTTGTAGTGCCTAGGCAAGTGTGACAAAGGCTAGTGGTTTTTAATTAGGCCCACGACGTGGTTCCTTCCCACTTACCTGGCACTTATCTGGCTACAAGGGTAGTACGGAGGCGGTAGAGGATTTATCCTGCGGCTTGTCCTTTGGAAGTCTAGGAGCGGTCTAGAGACTTGACCTAGGTGACCTTAGTTCTAAGGTTGCTTGTACATCTTAGGGAGATTTGTCTTGAGTCCCACATTTTTCAAAACAAGCCAATTTTAAATCACACACACACTGCCACTTGCACTAAAACCGCTTAGTGCATGCTCGGCTGGACACGGGATCCTAGTGCCCGTCTTGTCCGCGTTCCTGCTATCGACGCCGAAGTCGGTACTTCTTCATCTTCTTTTCCCCCACCACACACCACATCGACCGTGATGGACGGCACTCCATCAGAATATAACACCACGCTGCCACCGCTCGTAGGTGCGCAGAATCCACCGCGCATCTCTCTCCAAGAGAGATGCTATCCTATTCGTGGTCCCCTTACTACTTGTCTATCTCTTTCACCACCGAACGGGGATAATTTCGAAATTAAACCCCACTACATCAATCTGCTGCCCAAATTTCACGGGCTTGAGTCGGAAGACGCGTACGTTTTCATCACCAAATTCGAAAACGTATGCGCAATGATGGGTACTTCACAATTGACTTTAGATGCTATGCGCTTACGTCTTCTCCCATTCACATTGTGCGACTTGACAGAAAAATGGCTTTATAATACTGCCGCACACTGTATCACTAATTGGGATGAATTCGTCGTAGCATTTCTTAAGAAGTTTTACCCAAATCATAAGACTGCCCACATTAGGAGCGAGATCAACCGGTTCACCCAGCTTCCCAATGAACCATTTTGGAAGTGCTTTGAACGTTTCAAAGATCTGCTTGTCCAATGCCCCCATCACGGAATACAAAGATGGGATTTATGTCGGATTATATATGAGGGCATTAATCAAGCGACAAAGCAGATGCTTGAAACAATGTATCAATGCAATTTCATGTCTAAAGATGACGGTGAAGCTTGGAAATATCTGGAAGATCTCGCTGAAAACACATTGCAGTGGGAAAGCGTAAGACCACCTTCAACTAAGGGAGGTATTCACCAGCTCGATATTTCTATCGCAGTAAAAGCCGAAATGGCAGCGATTCATAAGAAACTCGATGCTATTGAAAACAAGTCCTCAACATTCTCCCTAAATCAGGTCACGCTTTCTAAGACTGTCTGTGGTTGCTGTTCGGATCCTTCACACTTAACGGAAGAATGTCCTATGAATGCATCGTTTCAAGCTAATGCTGCTTTTCAGCAGCAACCTAGAAACGATCCTTATTCTTCCACATATAATCAAGGATGGAGGAATCATTCTAACTTTGCTTGGAATCAAAACCAACAAAGTAATTATCAAAGACCTCCTCCACAGCAACCATAACCACAGAATCAGCCCCCTTTTCAGTCACAAAATTTTCAAAATCCGGCCAACATTTCTACACCACAAGTGGCCGGTACTGACAACTCACTTTCACAAACTTTGGATATGTTCATGAAACAATCCATGCAAAATTCGGCTGAGATAAGGTCTTCTATTGATACCCTAACGAAAAACTCCTCCTCCCATGGTGAGAGTATTAAATCAATAGAAAATCAAATCGCACAGTTAAACGCCGCAATGAGTGCGAGAGAGAAAGGGAAACTCCCATCTCAACCCATACCTAATCCTGGCCACTCACAAAGTTATAATGTGAGTGCTGTTACCACGTTGAGATCGGGAAAAGTGCTGAATGACCGAGTGGGTGAGCAGTGTGATGATAGTGACACCAATAATACTCCAGCTTCTTCTTCTTCCCCTAATTCGTCTAGTCTCCCACCTTCATCCGAGCCTATTCTCCGTTTTCCCCAAGGCTCGAACCCTTCGCCCATTTCGCCAAATCTATCTAAGTCGATTTCCACTCCAGTTTTGGGATCGAATCCATCCCCACAGTCTTCTCCACAAACGTTGGACCCAAAACTTATTGATCAAGCACCTTATCCAAACAGGTTGAGGGGCAACAGACCCAGTCCACAAATGGAGAAGATTGTGGAAATTTTTTAGCAAGTTAACATAAACATTCCTCTCCTAGATGCTATTCAACAAGTTTCGTCATATGCGAAAAACCTAAAGGACTTGTGCACTAGGAAGAGAAAAGTTCAAGTACCTAAAAAAGTTTTCCTTGCGAGTAATGTGAGCACTGCTTTTACACAACAACTACCCAAGAAATGAAAGGACCCCGGAAGTCCTACAATTTCTATTTCTATTGGGGGTAAAAATATTAATCGTGCTCTACTCGATCTAGGTGCTAGTGTTAACTTGCTTCCGTATTCGGTTTATGAGCAATTAGGGATCGGAGAGTTAAAACCTGCGCATTGCACTCTTCAAATGGCCGATCGATCTATCACCCAACCTAGGGGTGAGCTAGAGGATGTGTTAATCAAAGTCGGGGAATTCATCTTCCCTGTGGACTTTATCGTTATAGATACACAACCTGTAGCAAACCCACGCAATCAAATCCTGGTGATACTCGGTCGACCCTTTTGGCCACTTCCAACGCAGTAATCAATTGTAGAAACGACTCTATGACCCTATCCTTTGGAAAGAAGTCAATTGAGCTTAACATTTACAAGTTGGGAAGTGAACCCTCCGAACCCTATGCTCATGTGTGTTCTGTCGAATTAATGGATGTCGACAGCAGCGAATTTGATCAACCTCATAATTCTGATGACATTTTTATAGAGTCTGACGATCATCCCATTTTTTCTGATGACATTATTTTTCGGGGTATCGATGAAAGCTTTGAGGAAATTTTCGCTGATGAACTCGCATTTTTACAAGACACGGGTGTTGAGATGAATCAACTCCAAGATGAAGAAATTGGACCTCCACCCCCTCTTTTGGACAATCATGATAATGCAAGTAATCCATAATTACTATCACTGTGTCGTCTCTCCAAATTGAGACGCGGTCCTTTTCCATTACACCTCTTGTCACCTCCCCACTTCTTCACGTCAATAGGTGACATGTTCTTCCACCAACCTTGGTGCTTCATCGATAAAATTTTTGAATGGTTGGTGTTGACCTTCGGTGTTTGCAAAGCTTGGTATTGACCAATAACCTTGACCCCCTCATGTGATTTTAAAAGATTAAAATTGTTTAACTCAAGTTTGGGGGAGAGGTGGTATATTTTGGCTCTTGAAAGAAAATGATTTTTACAAAATTGTGAGCCAAGAAATAAGTTTGGGGGAGGAGTTCACTTGAATTATTTCTTATCCCCTTTTTCCTTCCAAATCTACAGGTTTTTTTGAGCTTAACGGATAACATCAGTGAGGACACTGCTGTAAACAGGTTTGGGGGAGGTTTGTGCTTATTTACACATCAATTTGCATCATATTTCGCATAAGCACAACATTTTCAAAAAATTTAAAAAAAAATTTCTTTTATAACAAAAGAGTAGAAAGTGAAAAATTATATCCAAAAGATAGGAATAATTTAAGAAAACCAAGAAAATTAGAAGTTTTCTTAAACGAACTGGTAATAAGTAGTTATGAGCTGTTGTCCCAAGGGTTAGTAAGATGAAGGAAGTCACTAATCTGAGGATAAAAATAAGTCTGAAAAATAGTTTCTATTCTGGAAGCCAAACATTTGAATGTTGATACCCTACTATTTGCACTTACACACGTCTTGAAACTCGGGATAGTAGAGGATACCTTGAAATGCACTTGTCTAAAAGCCAAAGTATGAAGGAAATAAAAAAATGAAGAAAATATAAAAATGGTGAAAAGAAAAAATGAACACTGGTTTTGTTATCGCCAAGGCAGCAATAAAAAAATATAGCGAGGGTGCCTCTTCACCTAGTGCCCTAAGGCCAACTGGTCTGGGAGTCACTGCTAAGCCTTAGGTGGTGCAAGACGAGAAAAATATTATCGCCGAATCTGCAAGCACATGAGTAATCGGTCGGTTAGTATCTCAAGAAGTATTAACGGTCGCATGAAAAGGTGTGAGCAAACCTAAGTATTCATAAAATTAAAAAGTACTGAGGTAGATGGACAAGAGTATGATAGCTTGAATTGAATTCTCCGAGTGTAGGGATGTTCTTTACACACACGTGGGGTTATATGATCAATGTTTGGATGAAAGGTAGGAATGAAGAATAAAGACGATGTTTTATTGAGGGATGATGTGATTTCTAACATTTTTTCATGACTATTAAGATAGGGCTCATGACAACTGAAAAGCTAGCATAGTTGGAAACTCTTCTTTTCAAGGTATTTCTTTTATGGTTCTTATCTTTATATGTAAATTTCACCATCTCTCTTTTGTTATAGGATTTTGTGGGTGTAATCCGCTGAAAACCCTCAGGAGACAACACTCCTCCTACTAGGGACACCTAGAGGTTTAACGGCTTGTTGCACGTGCTCAGTGCAATCGTGTCTGCCTACGAAAGTGTACTTAGTTTTCTCCTTTCTTTTTCTCCTCTTAAATAAACTAGTTTGCTCGGGACGATCAAAGATAAGTTTGGGGGTATTTGTTCAGTCGATAAAACTGCACATTTGTAGTACATTTTTCCTACCATTTTTATATTAAAAAAGGACTTTAATATGATATATTATACATATGAGGGTTTATGTGTAAAAACATTATTTTCCATGTGTTAATATATTTTTATTATCATTTGGTAGGAAAATGTATGCAAATAATATTATTGACCTAATCCTAGTAGAACAAAGTCTACTAAAATCTTATTTGAGTTGTTGTGCAGAATATTTCCAAGTTGTGCAGAATTTTCCAAGGCTAGAATCAAGAAATCAAGTTGTTGAAGAAATCTTGCCAAATTAAGAAGCAAACTTGGAGACCAAGTCTGGAAGCAACCGAGAGAAGATTTCTGAAATATGAAGGTGCCTAGGATTGCCACATGTCATAAGATGCAAGCACAAGAAAAATCATAAAGAGATCTCACCCTTTGAGTGCGGATCCGCGGCCCTAGCCACCATTTGCCGCGGATCCGCCGCACTTCTATGGAGTTGGGGGCCTAGATTTTCCAGGGTGAATCTTTACTATATTTTACCAAGTTTCCAACCTAAATATTCTGGCTTTGCACTATAAAAGAGCACCGAGAGCCTCTTGGAAAAGTTATCAAGCCGAAGAGATCACGAAGCTCCCGACACTCACGCATCCAGGCTGATCATCGACTGTTCGACTACCTCCTTAGGAAAGATCGAGAAGCAAATCAAGTTTTGTAATCATTTTCTATGGATTAAAAGTGTAGTTTGAAGAAGTCGATTAATAAAGGCAGTTATTTTATTTAATTGTTTTTTTTATTATGTTTTCCCTCTCTTTCTTTTCATCTTCTTTTCCCAACATGCGCGAGTAATTCTCCGCTTGTTAGGATTCGTAGGATTAGGGTAGGCTAATGGACGATGAAAATAATTAAACCCTTTTTAAGTCCTATAAAGTTTAGGAACTTTATCAAAAGAATCATTATCATCCTAATCGGGCGCGCTAGCAATTCTTTGCTAGTTCCGACCGTGATTAGAGATTAGATTAATAATTGTTTTGGTAAAGGCTAGATAATGAACGGAGTTCCGTGTCGAGATAAGGGTTAAGAGTGGGATTCCTTTTCCCTCCAGAAACCCTAATCTACACGCATCACCGTCGTTCTAGTTCTAAATCTATTAATGGATAAAAATGGTAACTTTTAATTAATCGTCCATAACTACTAAATCCCAACGAACCCTACAAGCCCTCTTATTATATTAATTACATCTTTAAAATAATCTAGATCTATATTTTACATTCTTGTTTAACGTAGATCTAGAAACCATTCTATAAAATTCTTTATCCCTCCTCTCTTTCTCAACACATCTAAAGTAAAAGTAAAAGGTTCCACGTTTCCCAGAGGACGACCCGTACTCATCTCGATCTAGCTACATGCGACACCGCTATTGATTGCGGTTAACTACAAACACCTTTTCGTATCAATCAGAGGCTGAATACATCGCTGCCAACGATGCTGCAAAAGAGGCTGTCTGGATGAAGAAGTTCATTACTGAACTTGGTGTGGTTCCATCCATTGAGCATCCAATACCTTTGTATTGTGATAACAATGGAGCTGTGGTTTTGGCCAAGGAACCCAGGTCCCATCAGAAGTCCAGACATATTCTGAGGCGGTATCACCTGATTCGGGAGATAGTTGATCGCCGGGAGATCGAGGTCAGGAGAGTTGATACGAAGGACAATATTGCGGATCCACTCACGAAGGCCATTCCCCAGACACAGTTTGAGAGACTCTTCGGGATGTTGGGTATGAGATACTACAACAGCTGGCCTTAGTGTAAGTGGAAGATTGTTAGTTATATATATGCCCTAGAGGTCATTGTTGTACATATGATATATATTATAGTGGATGCTTAGATATATATAGAGAGAGGACTTTCTTGCTCGACATGATAGTATGCTATTTAGTTTCACTTTGTCTTAACATGTTGACTTGTATTAGTTTACTGTCTTGCTCTCACATGTTGATAAAGCCCTTAGGATATGTACTCGACTACTGAGACTATGATAAGATCATACTAGTGGGGCCAGGGTAGTCAATAAGTACATCCTATAATAGTTCCTAGTCGAGGGTGTATCGAGACAGGGCATCGATACACCAGAGTAGACTAGCGTATACGCATCTTGACCCATATGATGGGCGATGGATGATTCCATATCTATTGGTGTTTGACATCAAAGATGGTGTACGGGTGCTGAGTGGAGACTGGGTACACTGAACGGACTCGCCGAGAACTCCTAGATGGGTTTATACCAATCGTCAGATAGCAGTTCTCTGGTGACACTGGTACAGGTTAGTCTGTAGACCCGAGATCGTCATAGAGTCTTGTGTGATTCCCACTGTGCTTTGATTTCCACCTTACCATGTCCAAGAGGGCGTGCAAAACGGTGGCTTTTGGGTACAGTCCCGAATCACATGGAGGCAATGAGCGATAGGAGGGGATTCGTCTCTCCCGGTATAGGGAGTTGATGTTGTGCAGTGTTCGATTGGCTATAACTGGAAGTCCCTGGCCAGGGCTGATATAGAGTGCTACTGGTAAGTGTTATCGGTAGTTTCTTGACCTGTTATGAGCTTCGCATCGACACGACTTATCGTTTATTGGGGTCTGACGTATACCACCCCTAGACTTGATATGCGACATATTAGACGAAGAGACCGGACTGTACGGTAGTGTTACTGATTGGATTCACAGGAGAATGTACAGGATTGCTTGTTGATCTTCTGATCGCTCAATACATGGGTGGCTGTTACGTTTAGCTGACCGCTTGCAGCTTGTGGGTGTTTGATATGATCATCACCCACTGCCGGCGTATTGACGATTCTTTAGAGTCCTACAAAGAGGTTTCTTGACTCAGGCAAAACGGAGTAGGAGCACATATGTGATATGTGCGGGACCGAGAATAATACGATATGAGATACCGTATTCTATTCTCGCGATATATGATATCGGCCGGGTATATGTGCTATAGCCGGGTCATCGGATCAAGTGTTGATTCGATGAATCGGTACATATAATATTAGTCGGTTATTTGAGAAATAGCCGGATTGCCGGATCAAGTGTTGATTCGATAATTTAATGTATAATTATATATGTGATATATTGCATTAACTAATATAAGCTCGCTTTATTAATTTATTTTCTCACCGGTTAATACATTGATATATATGCGATATATATTAATTGTATTATTTTCTTTTGTTACTAAAAATATATTATATATGTGATATATAATATTGTAATAAGTTATGATTACAAATGCAACATGTTTTGTGGAGATTAAACAAGTTAGGGTTTGATTTGGGTTAGCATTTGGGTTAGCTTTTTCAAGAAGCTTCAAGAAGCTTTCTTTGTTTTAAGCTAAGATATTTTGTTATGATATTTTGTATAAATATTTTCTAACCCAACCCAAACCCTTTACCTTAGGTTTATTCTCTACATGAGTTAAGCCATTCATACTTAACCCAAGGGTTGATTTGTAACCAAAGCAATAATTCATTATTCATCATAAATACTTTTCTTCTTCTTCTTCCTCCTTGAAAAGCTTGCTAGCTTTTTACATGTGATGATTTTTGTGTGAGAAATTGATAATAAAAGAGAGCATAATTCCCAATTCATCATCCTTATCTATTCTAACCACTTAGATTAGGGTGTTCACTTCATTAATACTTGATTAGAGAAGTAAGAGCTTGAGTTAAAGATTCTTCAAGGTAGATCATCTTCGAAAAGGAAGATTTCAAGCAAGCATGGATCATTCGGCTTGTGGAGCCTCTCTAGAGTCCGGAGGTTCATGGATCGCGGCGAAGGGACTACTACTTGGAGCTTATGAAGCGAAGGAGCGGACTACAAAGGTTGCAATCCCTCTCTTTTAGATGTAAAGATGTTTACATGCTATGTTAACCCTAATTATCTAGCAAAGATCCTCGCTTTAGGTTGTTCGGCACTTGTAAATTTTGAATTCGGCATGGTTGATGCCTTATAGACCCTTGTGATAGTGCCTAGTAACCCTACAGCTCCCAATACCCTTGTAAAGAATTTTGTTTGTGTGAATAAAACTTTTGCTGTTTCATTACTTGCATATTATCCTTTGTTTGTGAAGAATACTCGTAGAATATTCGGACTTGCACTGTTGAGCTTCCATGTCAGGTCAGTTCTTCGTCTGGCGATCGCGCGTCGAGTTGATTTCGATCAGTTGCCAAGCGTGCAAAAAGGCTGTTAGAAAGAAGGTATCTCCATGGCCCTGAAGTCGAGGGGGGATCACTCAGGTTTATATAGACCTAGTGTCTCTTGAATTGTGTTTCAGATCCACGGCGTTTGATGGGCAGTAGGTTGCCCGCTGCAGATGTGCCGAGCCGAAGAGAGCTCGGTGTCCTCACTCTGAAGGCTTCAGATGCCTCTTGGCGAGGGCTTTGATCCCTGTTGTTGTGGGTAGGGAGCTACCAGCCGGGGATGACCGAGCAGGGCAGCCGCTCGGCCGCCTCTTGGTGAGGGCTTGGATCCCTGGCGTCGTAGGTAGGAAGGTACCGGCCGGGGATGACCGAGCAGGGTAGCCGCTCGGCTGCCTCTTGGTGAGGTCTTGGATCCCTGGCGTCGTAGGTAGGGAGCTACCAGCCGGGGATGACCGAGAAGGGTAGCCGCTCGGTGCCTCTTGGTGAGGGCTTAAATCCCTGGCGTCATGGGTAGTGAGTTACCGACCGGGGATGACCGAGCAAGGTAGCCGCACGGTGCATCTAGGCGAGGGCTTGGATCCCTTACGTCGTGGGTAGGGAGCTACCAGCCGGGGATGACCGAGCAGGGTAGATGTTCGGTGCCTCTTGGCGATGGCTTTGATCCCTGGCGTCGTGGGTAGGGACCTACCAGCTGGGGATAGCCGAGCAGGGTTCGGGCTCGGCCGCCTCTAGGGAGGGCTTTGATTCTTCAGGACGGGGGCCGAGCAGGATTATTGCTCGGTGCCTCTTGGCGAGGGCTTTGATCCCTGTCGGTTGTGGTAGGAAGCTACCAGCCGGGGATAGCCGAGCAATGGTCGGGCTCGGCCGCCTCTAGCGCGGGAGGGGCTGTAAGAAGCCTACTAAGGATGGGGGTCGGGCAGGGTTACTGCCCGGTACCTCTTGGCGAGGGCTTTTGTCCTTTAGGATGGGGGTCGAGCAGGGTTACTGCCCGGTACTTCTTGGCGAGGGCTTTGATACCTGTCAGTTGTGGTAGGAAGCTACCAGCCGGGGATAGCCGAGCAAGGGTCGGGCTCGGCTGTCTCTAGGGAGAGCTTTGATCCTTAGCGTTGAAGGGGCCGTAGGAGGCCTGCTATGGATAACCGGGCAATGTAGCCACGCGGTTGCCTCTTGGCGAGGGCTTTGATCTTTGGCGTTGTGTATAGGGAAGCTACCGGCCAGGGATAATCGGGCAGGGTAGCTGTGCGGCTGCCTCTAGACGAGGGCTTTGATCCTTAGCGCTGGAGGGACCGTAGGAGGCCTGCTAAGGACAACCGGGCAGTGAAGCTATGTGGTTGTCTCTTGGCGAGGGCTTTGATCCCTGGCGTTGTGTGTAGGGAAGCTACCGGCCAGGGATAGCCGGGCAGGATAGCCGCGCGGCTTCCTCTAGACGAGGGCTTTGATCCTTAGCACTGGAGGGGCCGTAGGAGGCCTGCTAAGGATAACCGGGAAGTGAAGCTGCGCGGTTGCCTCTTGGCGAGGAATTTGATCCCCGGCGTTGTGTGTAGGGAAGCTACCGGGAAGGGTAGCTGCGCGGCTGCGTCTAGACGAGGGCTTTAATCCTTAGCACTGGAGCGGCCGTAGGAGGCCTGCTAAGGATAACCGAGCAGTGAAGCTGCGCGGTTGACTCTTCATGATGTTCTGTCCGACCTTCCCGGTTTTGGTATGGGGAATAGGAACAGTTACGGCGAATACGCGCAATATGCGCATTGAATGCATGGGGGAGGTGAAGCGCCAGAGTCGCGTCGTTTCGATTTCGCCAGGAAAAGCTCAATGTTTGCCGCGTGGCGGCACCTTTGTGGGCCAAAACGGGCGGCTGTTGGGTCCTTTGGGAGCGCAGCGGGCTATAAAGCGGAGGGAGTGTTGGTCCTTCCTATCTTCACAAGAAAACCGTAAAAATGGAAGACTTCCCCTTCACCATCCCCGACATCATTCATTTTGAAGACGTGTACCTCTACGACGGGAACTGCACCGAGGACACGGTGCAGTTGGTTTTTGGCAGCATCGAGGATCACATCGGCCGGCTTCTCCCCCGGCGCTTGCCCATGCTGCAGCCGCTGATGTACTCCATTTGGAGGGCGTCGCCGGGGCTCTACAACCCCCTGTCCGAGCAGCTCCAAGACGAGGCCGTGGGCAAGCAACGGCCTTTAAGGCGTTTCGGCCTGATCTCTGCGGGTTGGCTGAACCGCTCAGTGGCGCTCCTCCGTGAGTGCTACCAATTGAGGCTCGATGCCAACGCGCGGGGGGGAGGGGATTGAGGGCAGAGGCTAGATTCCACGAGGCCTCGGCTGGCGGAAATCTTCTTGGAGTACCACGAGCAGTGCTCTCTGCACCCCCTTCCCCCGCTGTTGTAATTTTTTTTCAATGTATGGCTGAGGAGCCCCCAGTACCCCTTTTTTTTTGAATAAATAAGACTGTTTTCTTCTTTTACGCAATGTTCCATCGATATTTTTTATTACATAAGCAGCAGATTCTAAGAAGAGTTTACATTGCCTTTGAAAAAGAAGTACATGCTAGTAGATGACCATATCTGCACAGTCCGAGCCCCTCGAATGTTTGTTAGTCTCCGTGCTCGGCAGAGGGTACTGGGCTCCACGGGCGCCGGGCGTATCATCTGTTGATACGGGCATGATTTGGCCGATGGTCAGCTCGACGGGAGAGGGACGCTACTCCTGCTCACGGTCGGCTTGCCGGCGAGGTGCCCTGATCGGATGATCTCCTCGATGTAGTCCCGGAGCTGCTTGCAACTCTCCGTGGAGTGGCCGAGCGACCTGTGGAAACTGCAGTAGGGGCCCAGGGTTCACTTCGAGGCTTGACGCGGGATTGGAGGGAACTTGAAGATCCCCTCGCCCTTAGCCTCCTCCAGTAGCGCTGCTTGAGAGACGTTAAGCGGGGTGTACTTCTGGAACTTCGGATGGTAGGGCTGCTGACGCTTTGGTCTCTCTTCCCTTGCCTTCTTCTTCTGGTCAGGTCGGTCTGCCCAGGGAAGGTTCGTATTCACCTCGTACTGGAGCTAGACTTCGCGCTCGGTTCATGCCTTCACTTCGTCCATGGTCTTAGGTTGCGCCAGTGCAAAGGAGCGTAACCACTCCTTGTGCTTAAGACCCGACCTGAGTGCCGTGATGACCGTTTCGTCCCGGTACTTGGGGACCTCAAGAAGGGCGTTGTGGAAGCGGGTGACGTAAGTTTTGAACGTCTCCTTGTCCCCGCTCTTGATTATGAAGAGGTAGTCGACCGTGCGCTTTTGCTGACGGTTCCCGACGAAGTGGCCGAGGAACTGAGTGGCCAGCTCGTCGAAGGTTGACATCGAGCGAGGATCGAGTCCTCGGAACCAGTCCCGCCCAGAGCGGATGAGGGTGGCAGGGAAAGCTCAGCACTGGGCGGCGACGGAGTGGTCTTGGAAGCTCATCCCCGCGGTGAAAGCATCCAAATGGCCCTTCGGGTCGGTTTTCCCGTCAAAGAGAGAGACCTTTGGGGGCTTGTTGCGCGAAGAGACATGGACGGCGAGCAGCTCCTCGATGAATGGCTTGGTGAGCGAGTCGGCGGCGTACTTAGCCCCGTCGCCCGAGAGTTGACCTTCCCGACGTATGCCCTCGATCTTCTTCTCGAGGGCGTCGAGTCGGCCGTGGTACCCCGAGGATTCAGCACCCCCCGATCCCTGGCCTCTGCTGTGGGAGACCCGCGTCTGGGCGGCCCTGGTTCCTCTCGATGAGGTTCCTCAAATTCCCAGGGGAGGTAGCCCTCGAGCCAGTGTGGCGAGCCTCGTCCTCGCAACCCCGTCGAGGGAGGAGGTGTTGGTCATGCCTGGGAGCTGTCACGCCCCGCTTCCCGGTGTACGGCGAAGGGGACGCGACGAGGTCCGCTACGTATATAATGAGAAGTACATACGCTAAGCATATCTAAGCAATATAAAAGTAAATCACAAGAGACAAGAGATATAGAAATAACAGCAACTTTATTAATAACATTCTTTTGTACAATGCATGAAAAGTAAATACAACTGAAATGAAAAGCGGTGCCTAAACAATGGCATAACAGGAAATGAAAATACTGAATAGAACAAGGTACAATGTCTAGAGCTCGGGGTCTTCGTGAAACTGCTCCAAGTCTTCACCGGTGGGCTCGATCTCTGCTGTGTCCAAAGCACCTGACGATATTCAAAGAAGAAAGAAATAGAATGTCGTCAGCGAACGGGTCGCTCGGTAAGTCCCAAAGATAAGGGAGAAATAGACAAAGAGTAGGAGAGAGAGAGAGAGTAGCTTTTAATATTGTATTGTATTGTTGTAATGTTGTATTAACGTTGTTGTTTGTAGCTTGGTACAGAAGAATGCCAGTGTATACGAGAGGGGTCTCTATATGCTAGAGACCAGGGCAAACGGAATATAGAGTACAAGGCTCCGTTAGAAGGCCCGGAACAACGGCAATTGGAGTCATTTTAGGTATCTTAAGTCTGACCGTCTCGTGCCACTTTTAACACCTTCCGTACCGATCTACCCCTTAAACCCCGTAGTGTTTTGATTGTATTGTAGTATTGTATTGTGTAAGCTGAATGACTGACCAAAACCATGATATCGGTAAACAGATTGTAACTGTATAATCAGGTAAATGGAATAATGGAATAATGGATGTATATCCATGATTTGGTTCAGTCAAGTTGTATAGATTGTTAACTGAATTCTGGGATTCATGTGTTCATATTGAGTTGGAATATTAAAGAATATAGATTGACTTGAATCATATTCAAGTCAGAAATAATTAGACTCAAACCCGAGTCAGACTAAAAGAAATGTAAATTGAAGTTCTATATTTGTTAGGGCCATTATTGTAATTTATAAAACTTGAGGGGTTTTTATGTAAAATATTTTTGTATAGTTTTCAAGATACACCTCAAGAATTTATTATTCGTCTTTATAGTTATAATGAGTGTGATTTTATATTGTCTTATTTCTAGTGAAAATATCCTAATTACATAAATAAAGGTGTTAATTTGTAATATTGATTTATTTGAAATTCATGGTATTTTAATGTAACTTTTAATCTTGTAATTTTTAGAAAAAGGTGGAAACTTTATCTTATAATAAAATAGGTGTTTAAATGATAAATATACATATGTTTATACAAGAATAATTTTTAATAAATATTTTATTTTCCAAAATCTCATTTTTCTTAAATGTCGTATTTTAAACCTTTCGAGACCGAATGCTCCTTGCGGAGGTCTGAATCTCGCATTACTAAGCCCGAGGGTGCACGATAAACCGTACTATCCCTAACGAGTTCCCAAAAGATGGGTTGTAGTGGCGCTTTACAAAGATTTAATAAATACTGATCATTTAGAAAAACGGTTTTATAAAGATAAGGTATTTATTTGTAAAAGGTGCAAATTTCCGTATTTTAGATTCTAGGGTTTCCTAAGCCAGCTAGCCTATTTCTAAATGGTCTAACGACAAGTCATTAGAAGTCTCAAATCGCCTCTTCATCGCCAATTGTGGCCAGGTAAGTGCCAGGTGAGTGAGAGGCTCTCCACTACAAGTAATGGTCCTAATTAAATAACCACTCGTCTTAGACACACTTGCCTAGACACCACAAAGTCAGGTTTAGATAAACGATCGATGTCCATAACTTTCATATTTCCTATTAAAAGATATTGTTTTAAAATTGTATACAACTTAGATCTTTTAGAAAAGGTTTATAAAGAAAATGGTATTTTAATGTAAAATCTTGTTTTATCGTATTCTAAGTTTTCAAGGTAGCGTGTTATGATTACATATGAGTGTGTGTGGAGGTAGGTCATTACCTCGTGATCTACTTTAAGGCATAGCAATGTTAAAGGGTTAAATGTGATAAACTAAACATGGTGGTATTTAAGTGAAAGAATACGATATATTGCAAAAGCTATCATTTCATGTGTGAAAACTTGTTCAAATTAATTTTTAAGTGATTAGTAGTCAACATGAATATGTTTAAGCATTATGGAATTAGTGATAAGTGAGTTTTGATAGAAAACCGAATCGGAAATCGGTTTGTTTCGATTTCCGTCGGATTTGAAAAGTCGTATTATTATGAAGGAAAAGAAAGGTAGAAAAGAGGGACTTACGGGTTTGTACAATGTTAGAGAGTGAAAGGAAGGTAGAATGTTTGCCGGTACGTCGAATCGTCGTTGAGAGGTCCTAGCACGATCACCGGGATTCCGCCGTCGATTTCGTCTGCGCTTCGTCTTTCGCTCGTTTTCTCACGTACCAAGTTCTCTTGGAATTTTGGGAGAGTGGACTTAGAAAAAGTGATGAGAGAATAGAGGGTAGGGGTGTTTATATAAGGTTAAGCTAGGTTTAGGGTTTTAATTAAAAAAAATATTAAAAAATATATAAAAATCATTAAACCTAGGATTAAAAGGGATTTATTGGCCAAATTATAACCGATCCAAGCATTTAGAGTGTGCAGGAAGGTGGACCAGGTCAAGGGACAACTTTTCTCTGTTGGTGACTCGGCCGTCCGGCCAAGTCCGGCCGGCGGCGCCGGACCGAGTCGGGCCACCAGAGGCCGGGGAAACTTCGGGGGTACAATTTGGTATATTTACTTTTTCATGTCCAGTACATATTTTGTGAGTTATGGCCTTTTGACCGTTGACTTCAAAAAAATTTAAAACAAAATAAATACAAAAATAATGTGGGGCATGGGATTTGAACTCTAGTGGCTTGGTTCAGTAGTGCAAGGTATTACCAATGAGCTACAAGCTCCTTCTTATAATTATTGTGGGAAAATAACTACTTAAACTGGTAACAGCAACATTAAATACCCCAAGTACACTTAAATTTTAAAACAATTTTATGTACACTAAAAATGGAATTATTTAAAAACAAAATAATTACTTATATATATATTGTGCTCAGGTTAAAATACTCTTTTATGGATTTTGAAAAAAAAATTGTATAGAAAAGTGTATAGGAAAATTATGGTTGTTACAGGAACAGGCGAGCTGGCCGACATCTCCTCGGGAGGTTAAGGGTCGTGAGGAGGCTCGAGGCGAGGCGCTCTGGCGGCAGATCTTAGTATGGAGTTGTGGGGCGCCCAGCGGGCTGTAGAGAGTACCGGTCCGGGAGATCTGTGGTCGTGGGAGGTAGGTTGTCGGTGGTCGGTGATTGATAGAGATGTTTTATGATCAAATAATTGTTAACCGCAATCAAGAACGGCATCGCTTGGTAGCTAGCCGGTGAGTACGGGTCGGTCCACAGGGATTTTTTGTATTCTCAATTTGTTCTGACGAGTTAATTCCAAACGGTGTTGGATTGATTTTCGCTAAAAACCAAGTTTGATCTAGACTAGGATTAAAACCTTGCTAGGGTTAGATTTAGGTTAAATTTGGAAAGTCAATATTCCTCACCACTTTCTATGCTCTAATTAAGATCTATTAGGTGTTATGGTAATAATTAATAAAGTGGATTAGTACCATCGGAAAGAAACTAGGATTCTTCCTCTAGGTTCTTGTCCTTCCTTTCTTAATTCTTACCCTAACCTCCATGGAAAACGTGCACAACCGGTCTTTTAAACTATGGTATCACTGCTATCTCGTGGGATAGGGTGCCGTAGGGAGCGGTGTGTGTATGTATGCATGGAGTCCTATAAAAATATGTGATGGGCAAAAAAGGGGTGATGGATTTTCATCTCTCAAACCTTTCCTATTCCTAACCCTAACAAGCGAGAATCTACTCACTCATTAGGGAATTGATAAAAATATTCTAAACTAATTAACTAGGGCAGATAATAAAAGTTATGCTAGGGAAGATAATAAAAGTTATACTAGGGCAGAAAGAAAATTAACTAGGGCAATAAAAAAAACATACTCTAATTTTTATTTGATGCTCTCTTCAAATATTACAGGAATTGAATTCTGAATTTTGATAAATAAAATGAAGGATCGGAAGAACAAGACCCTGCGGTGGAAGAACTCCCAATGGCGGTCCCTACGAGGCGCTATAGAAATGGACGCCCCTACATGAGTACGCGAGCCTACCGTAACCTGTTGAACCTCCGCAGCCGCGATTGACGGGATTTAGCTGTTGTCTCCACTGGCCAAATAAATCAGTGTATAGTTTAGGGCCATCTTTCGTTTTTTAAGAATGCTTTATTTAGAATTTTCTGGAATGAAATAAAATTTCTGAGTTCGCTAATCTTTTGATTACTAGTTCACTTGATGCTTTGACTGTTCCCCTATACGTCCCTCCCCCTGAGATTCATTACTGTCCTTCGCTCCTGCACCTTGTACTGTTTTGACCCTCGCTTAGAGTAAAAAGTACCGTACCCCGATCTTTGGAATGGGCCACCCTTCATCCGTCGTATGTGCCAAGTTGAGATCCTTCTGGAAGGGAAATTGATAGTGAAATTTCCGAGTCAGCTGACCCTTCGGATTTTGATTCACATGATGTATCGACCGTTTTCCTTCCCATACATTCCTTTTCCCACTGTGGTCCTTTGCTGCTCATCCTTACTTCCCGTGCTGACCCGACCCCAATCTCTTTGACCTTCAGTCTAAAGCCGTCACACTCCGACCTTTTGAGTGAGCCATACTCCATTGTAACCCTTACCCTAGCTAGCCCTATATATTTTTTTGTGCTTTTTTCCTATTACCCTAACTATATTTAGGGATATCGTTATTCGAAAATTTAGTTTTCATTATCTTGTAATTATCGAAAAGTTTGTGTTATTAACTATCCCCGTTTTATGCATTTCAAATACTTCACTACTAATCTTCCCATTATTTTCGGTAGCGCAACTATATATTGCGCGTATTATATTATGATATGTTTCTTATTTTCACCATGTGGATTTTCCTAAGTTACTTAAAATTTATTTTCTTTTTGATCGATACCTTATACTAGGGTGTTTTAACCTATCGACAAATCCTTCACCATTTTAATATTGTTACCTTAGTTTTCTCGAGTATTATACTTATAGCCTGCTATTATAGATAGTTATGTCTGATGCTATTATCTTAGCTGCGCTGGTTCGATATACATATGTACGCATATATTTTGGGTTTCGGTTTTATCGAGCACGCCTCGAACATTATTGTTCGCTATTGTTATTTTTATTCTCGTATACATGTAGTTTGCCCGTATGTTTGAGTCTGCCTTGTACTTACTTAGACCTACCCTTTGTCACGTTAGCTTTATACATATATAGACCTTCAAAATTCTTCTATCTGACCTTTTGTAAACCACTATGCTCTAGTGTTCGAGATAGTAGCTTTTCGCTTATGATTTTATAGCTTATCGTTTATTTTAAATTTCGAGGACGAAATTATTTGTAAGGGTGGTATGATGTAATACCTAGTTCTTTTGCGCACCATTATCCGTATTTTTATATAAGGCTACTTACAAAGTTTAAACATTTATAATTATAATTATTTTGTTTTACATAGCCCTAACTTATACAAACCCTAATCCCAATCCCTTTTATTTTATGTCACAGCCTACTCTCTCTGTTATTTTTCTAATTCCCCTTTCCCTAAAACCCAAACCCTATTTTACCTCATTTTATTCCCCATTTTTCCAACCCCGTTTCCCTTTTTAACCCAACCCCAATTCCTTTTCTCCATTTCCATTTTTCCCAAGCCTATTCTTTTCCCAAGCCCAAACATAAACTTAAAACCAAAACAAATAAATAAATCCTTTTTCCAGCCCAATTTCCCTCACCCAACCCAACACAAATTAAATTGGTTTAGCTTAAAAATCTCTGGCCCACTCTCTTTTTCTTCGAATTTATTTGAAACCCCCGGCCCAACATCCAATTTCTCAGCCCACTCCCCTATTTCTTTCTCAATCTTTCTTTCCCGGCCCGGCCTTCACCTCCCAAGCCGTTCCCTCCTTTCCCCATTAAAATTTAAATTTAGTTAAACCCAGCCCATTTTATTTTCCTCCCTCGTTACTAAAACTCCTTGACCCACAGCCCGCGCCCGCCTTCAGACCCGACCCGACCCGCTTTTAACTCCCCTCCTTCCCCTCGTCACAAAGTTTTCCCGCTCATCCCTTCGTCGAGAACCCACGTTTCTACCTCGCGGTCGTTTCTCGCGCGCGCCCACGTCTCTCGCCAACTGACCCCAGCGACGCGCACCCCCCTAAGACTCGCTTTCCCTCGCAACTTCCTCTCCACGAGCCTCCCCTGCACGACACCCACCACGACGAGCTCCCCTCTGCAGCCATCCCCTGATCCCCATCGCCTTCTCACCACACCCATACCAATACACCATCACCACCTCTCAATCTCACCCATTGCATCCTTCGCTCCCGACTCTCAAACCCATCCACTGCCGCCTCTTCCCGCCGTCGCCTCTGCCTCATCACCTTCCCCTTCTCCATCACCCCAAAACCAAGCTTCACCCGTCGGCTGCACTCCCGAGCCTCACCCCGAGCACCGCGCCGGCCACCTCCGTCGCCGACCCATCCTACCACCGACGAGTTCCTCGTCACCACCATTTCCCTACTTATCACAACACCTCTCTCTACAACCCTCTCTCTTTCTCAATCTCTCTCTCTCAATCTCTTTGTCTCTCTCCCAGTCTCTCACTCCACCTCTCTAATTCTCTGTCTCTTTCCCAGTCTCTCACTCAACCTCTCTAATTCTATGTCTCTCTCTCAGTCTCTCTCTCTTTCTAAATCTCCCCCTCTCTCTAAATCTCTCTCTCTCTCAGCACCTCTCCTTCCTGCTGGAGCTATAGTGCCCGTCGCCACCACTTCCAGTCGAGACCGAGCCTCGAGGCTAGCCCAAGCCTCAAACCCAGCTTTAGCCATTTCACCGAGCACTTGCCCTTATCGTCGATCACCGCTATTCCAGCCGTCATTGTCGCCGAAAAAGCCGTGGCTTCAGTCTCTGCGTCCGTCATCATCAGCAAGGTTGTAACCGTCGCAACGCCAGCGCACGTCCGTCGCACCCACCGAGACATCAAATCCAAGAGCCCAAGCTCGAGCCGAGACCGCGAACCCTATCCATGCCGTTCGTCGCGCGACCGTGCCGCTGCCGTGTATCACCAGAACGTCTCCAGGCAAGTACCCTACTTGCTCCATGATATATTATTCCCGTTATAAATCAAACCGCATTAATCCCCTGTTTGCGATTTATGAAAACCTTATATAACATAAGTGTTCGACGCAAGATCCGAATGAAAACATTTCCTTAATCTGACGGAACTTGTTTGCATATTGTGGCCCGTCTGGCAATGAACACTGTGTGGAAATTTCACTGAAAAATATAACTGTTAACGACTTAAACGAACACCCCCAAATACACCCGTAAAAACGGGGAATTTCCCGTACCTGAAACTTGCTTAAATCACCATTATTGTACACATATTGGAATGATGCGTTCGAGGGCTCAAATCGAAGCCGACTCGACGAGCTGTAACCCTGTATAAGTTCTTAACTGTTTCTGTACTGATATTATGACGAGAATTGGTTCGGAGAGCGGCTCTGGACTGCAGTCCAGAGCAACTCTGGTTATTGTTTTCTGTACCGTAATGTTTACTACCTTATTTCCTGAACTCGTATGTTGTGGAACACTGCATTTTACTGAAGATTAATCTGTTATATAAATAACGCAAGTGATTTCATCCTGTTATATCGTCGTTTGTTATTTAAACTGCAATTTAAAAGATCAGGACGTCTAGCAGTCCCAAACAGAAACAGAATTGACATACTAGTGTTGAACAGTGCATAACCTTTGACGTACAGATGCGATTGAGAATCTGTCTATTACGTTGAAAACCCTATTAAAAACCCTAGATTTCATTCAACTATAGCATCGCCAAATTCTTTCCCAACTGGGATTAAATTGCGTTGCTAAACGGACTTCCGATTCTGAAACCGGATTTCCAGCAGTGAACGTTTAAAATGAATTGGTCATATCTAGTGATCCTGAGACCCGATTAACGTGCAACCAATTTTGATGGTTAGATAATCAAACACACTACTTATCCTCTGTTCATTATTTCCCTAAATTATGCATGTATGATTTATGATAAATTATGCTAGTGGTAGGATACCGACATATGACATCTTAATCATGCCTTACATACTGTTTTCTCATCACAGCATATATATATGTCATTGCATTGGTAAGCTAGTGATCATGTGCATTACCCAGTGTTAGGTATTAGTGGTGATTGTGGCAAGTACGTTAGTGTTCGTGCATGAGTGGATAAGTGAAAGTGACACGTACTTGTACACAATCAGTGGACCATATTATTCTATTGCATTGTCGACGTCTGTGGGACGTGTATAAGTGTGACTATAAGTGGTATGGGACACTTATGGAAACTCTTGTATGGGTGTCACAGGTAAGACACCAGACACTGCCCATTTATCTCGGGTATCAGTCCGGACGTGCTTGATGGAGATCCTGTCTCCAGTTCTCGCGCAGACTTGTCATGGACCGACCGGTATTTGAGGTTATGGTTGGCGTTTAATGTAGACCACGGAGTGTGGGGTAGTTTGAGTGTGAGTTCAACAGAATCTCGGGAGCCCCATGCCAGCATATATATATATATAGAGATATGTGGAGATTTACAGAGTACATGATTATTACCGTGAGTTATATTTTGGGCCCGTAGTCCCTTGCCCTTGGGTCCTACCCTTGGGTGGAGGACACTCGCGAGTGGTTGACTCTCACACTTTGACTGACGATAGGCTTAGTGACCTGTACAGTGAGACTTAGAGACTGATAGGGATAGTGACATTGACATGCATTACTTACTGTATTGACACACCTGACATACTATTTTACTGCTTTACTGCGCACTCGCTCTTTTAGACACCCGTATTGGCTACTTCATGTTCATATCTCTACTATCTTGATTTACCGTTATATATCCATTATTACTGTACGAGTTACCACTTGCACCTATGTTTATATTGCTATCGTGTCGCTCTGACGACCTGAGTATGCCTGCTCAGAGTGAAAAGTGGACTTAGCTTGGACCAGGACCAGACGTACCTTGAGGACATCGCGGACATTTTGATCAGCTACCCAGAACTATACTCTCTTGATTCCCATCTGGTTAGTTCTTTGCATTTGTTTTGATTTTTATACTGCATCTCTCATTACCTGTGCATTGTATTACTGGTTACCACGTAAAGCTAGATGCCGAAGTGTGACTACGGCAGGATATTTTCTTGACCGTAGGAGCATGGCTGGCCTTGTCAACCCCTCGTATTCCATATTCTGGGAAGCGGGGCGTGACATGGTTTTGTTGGTATCAGAGCCAGGTTTTTGCTTCGATTGGGATTGCTGTTCCGTATAGTGTTTGACAATCTAAGACAAACTTCAGTCCGGATTGTGAAGTTGTTATTCTTAATCTTGATTCACATAGTGTATTCGGCTATGCATTTTGATCTATCCGCTAGGGTTTTAGTGACTCGGAGTTCTACAGTTGATTTCCACTTGTAATAAATTTCATCACATCCGATATTATCGATTCCTTGCCTAATCCATATTATGTTTTGATTCTTATAGATTGTGCCGTATATCGTCCTCAAAATTGTTGTTTCAGGACCGTTTCTTCCAACGACTCTTCCTCTATCTCCACTCCCCAGAACCAGACCGTAGAGATCCTGACTGCACTGCGAAGTCTGAAAGAAGACCAGGAGCGAACAAACGACCTGTTAGCTGAAGGACTAAGAAGGCAGATGACTCAGGCACCAGCGGAAGCCTCCAATCGTAAAGGGATCCCTGTTAGACGAGGAAAAGAGGTGAAGATGAAGCGCCCACTTGTTTCCCCGCAATAGAAGCAGCAGAAGACCCAACGTTGTGGGTACTGCAAGAGGCCAGGAAATATTCAGAGGGATTGTCACCGTGCCCAAGGGAAATGCCTGATCTGCGGATCCAGCGAACACTTTATCAATGGTTGCCCAGAAAGGAAGGAGCTACAAGGAGGCGGTTCGTCCATACTCTCCACTCCTGCTAAGTGATGGTTACTACATAGTTTGAGCCTCGAGCAATAGTACGCACCCAGCACATGATTCAACTCGCGAGACAGGAATGCAGCAGCCCAGAAATCAAAGAAGAATTATCACGTTTTCTACTTTCAATAAAGATGTTATCACTCTTTTGTAAATATTTCCTTTCGTTTGAAATCTTGTATCCGTCGAACTTTTAGCTGAATGCAACAAAATTCTGAGTCATGATGTATGTATCGTTCTCTTGCTTCTCACTTTATTTATATTATTCATTGCATCAGCATCTTTTACATTTTAATTTTCCGTCCCTGCCTCCAGCATATCCTCCATGTGCCACTGTATCCTTGGATATCTTCCTAACGTGCCCTACTGTCTAATCATGACTTCCTCTTTTAAGTCATGGCCCACTTTGGAGAAGCGTCGCCTTTAGATGAAGGCACACGGTCGTGCAGTACCTCGGACTACATGCTGGTGAGTTCGGATGATGAGATTAACGGCCCACAGATTATTTTCGGAAATGGCGATTCCGAGGACGAGGGAGCCGCGGCCTCAGAAGTTGACATGATCGGTGATTCCGACGAGGAGGAAGAAGACCTCGAAGAAGACCCAATAAAGGAAGATTCCGAGGAGGACCCGATAGAAGAAAATCCAGGAAAGGAAAACCCTAGGTGGAATCCAGTGGAAGAAAACCCTATGGAAGAGAATCCAGAAGAAGAGAATCACATGGGGGCATACCTCGATGAAGAAGCTCCAGCCGAGGATGAAGGATCGGAAGAACAAGACCCTGCGGTGGAAGAACTCCCAATGGCTGTCCCTGCGAGGCGCTATGGAAATGGACGCCCCTACCTGAGTGCGCGAGCCTACCGTAACCTGCTGAACCTCCACCGCCGCGATTGACGGGATTTAGCTGTTGTCTCCTCTGGCCAAATAAATCTGTGTATAGTTTAAGGCCATCTTTTGTTTTTTGAGAATGCTTTGTTTAGAATTTTCTGGAATGAAATAAAATTTCTGAGTTCGCTAATCTTTTGACTATTGGTCCACTTGATGCTTTGACTGTTCCCCTATACGTCCCTCCCCCTGAGATTCGTTACTGTCCTTCGCTCCTGCACCTTGTACTGTTTTGACCCTCGCTTAGAGTAAAAAGTACCGCACCCCGATCTTTGGAATGGGCCACCCTTCATCCGTCGTATGTGCCTCGTTGAGATCCTTCTGGAAGGGGAATTGATAGTGAAATTTCCGAGTCGGCCGACCTTTCGGATTTTGATTCACATGATGTATCGACCGTTTTCCTTCCCATACATTCCTTTTCCCCTTGTGGTCCTTTGCAGCTCACCCTTACTTCCCGTGCTGACCCGACCCCAATCTCTTTGACCTTCAGTCTAAAGCCGTCACACTCCGACCTTTTGAGTGAGCCATACTCCATTGTAACCCCTACCCTAACTAGCCATATACATTTTTTTGTGCTATTTTCCTATTACCCTAACTATATTTAGGGATATCATTATTCGAAAATTTAGTTTTCATTATCTTGTAATTATCGAAAAGTGCGTGATATTAACTATCCCCGTTTTATGCATTTCAAATACTTCACTACTAATCTTCCCATTATTTTCGGTAGCGCAACCATATATTGCACATATTATATTATGATATGTTTCTTATTTTCACCATGTGGATTTTCCTAAGTTACTTAAAATTTATTTTCTTTTTGATCGATATCTTATACTAGAGTGTTTTAACCTACCGACAAATCCTTCACCATTTTAATATTGTTACCTTAGTTTTCTCGAGTATTATACTTATAGCCTGCTATTATAGATAGTTGTGTCTGATGCTATTATCTTAGCTGCGCTGGTTCGATATACATATGTACGCATATATTTTGGGTTTCGGTTTTATCGAGCATGCCTCGAATATTATTGTTCGCTATTGTTATTTTTATTCTCGTATACATGTAGTTTGCCTTTATGTTTGAGTCTGCCTTGTACTTACTGTTGGGGTCAAAATTTGCACCCCCGGTTGACCGAGTCAAAGTCAAGATCAACCCCAAGCTATGTGGGCCCAAGCCCAGGTCAAGCGGGTCCATGCCCAAGTCGAGCCCGCAGCCAGCCTCCCCATGCCAACAACAAAATCATGTAATAAATAATTTTTATATAATTGTTTATGCATGAATGTAAACAAAATGGGCATAAAGCCAATATTTTGTAAGCCGTGGCTTATGTGCAAAAATGAAATGGCACATGAGCCATGGGATGGCTAAAATGCCATTTTTGTAAAGCCCAAGGGGATATACATAAATATGTAAGCCTATATAAGGCAACATGATGATGAATAAAGCATATACTTTTCATTCCCAAAAAAAAAAACAAGGGTTCTTTGTGCCTCCTGCTCCTTCTCCAAGGTTCTAAACCTTCTCATTTATTTTGAATTAAATCAAGAGTTTTACTCTTTCTTTTCCAAAAACTAAGTAGTTTTCCACCACAAAACCCTCAAAGGGGAACTCAGATCTCCCATCAGATCTCAAAAAGGAGAGATTTTGAGATCTCACATCCCTTGATCTTCAAGATCCGGCCAAACAACAGGAGGAATAAGAAGAAGAAGCCCCTTTATCAGCTTCAAAACATCCCAGGAGTTTAACTCCATACATATATACATAACAAATATTTCCTTTCTGAAGCATAGCTTCTGTTTCTTAGACTAAAAGCCTCTTTTTCTCGCCAGCGCTCAAGCGCAGAGCGCCCGCGTGCCGACACGTGGCGCGCTTGCGCTCCAGCGCAAGCGCTCGAGCGCAAGTCGCCCCCGTGCCGACACGTGGCGCGCTTGCGCTCCAGCGCAAGCGCTCGAGCGCAAGTCGCCCCCGTGCCGACACGTGGCACTCTAGCTCCTGAGCGCACAGCACCTAGGCGCACAGCGCCCAAGGTGCCGCCCCACGCATCCTTTGGATGTCTTTTCCCCCTTTTATACATATATGTATATCTATACATATGTATACATATTTACACACACACATACTCCACGACACTGTCCCTGTTAGAAAAAAATTTCTAACGGGGTGCTGCCCCGTGCCCCGCAAGGGGGCTGCTAGCCCTCTTGACCCCCAGCCCGCTATCTGGGTAGCGGGACCCCCGTAAAAACTCTGCGTGGCCCCCGATATATCCAAAAAAAAAACCTTCCAAAACAAAACACACGTACACTGTACATTGAGTTCGCATGACCGGTTTAACCCGTTAATCGGAGGCTCCCTTGCCCCAAAGGCGAGGGGTAATTAACGGCAGCTTAGTCCGCGGCTGCCGGAGATTCGGATCTCCACAATCATTAAACCCCGGCCTACCTTAGGCAGGGGGAATCTGTAGTACGCCTGAAAAGCGTGCGCGTATTCCTATCTCAATGGGGTGACGAAAAACACCCTACAGATTCTGGCACGTCCGGTGGGACCAATCTCTCCTCCCATATTTCGGGTTAAGCGTTCATGCGAACTCAATCAATATACATACCTGTATTTATACTAAAAATAATTCTTTTTCATGCAGATTTTCAAGCAATCACCTTCCGACGATGTCTTCGATGATGAACTCAGCTCCCATCTTCTACACGATGAGGATGGACTCTAGGACGGTCCTTCCGGCCAGTCTCGGGAGACAATGGGAGGAGCCGCTGCTACCATTCGGCTCTATTATGTTCATGCCAGTTGACGCCATCCCAGCTCCTCAAGCCCCGGTGGCAGACAAACCGGTCTCGAAAGGCAGGAGACCAAATGTGGTGATCTCAAGGGCGCCCCAACCCAAACGCAAGTCGGTATCTGAACGACTTTCCTTGGCCCCGGCTGGGGGCAAGGCCATCAACACCAACAAAGCTACAACGCGTCCCGAGGAAGCTCCAGCGGTGCCCCTGACAAATGCTCGATCGGGTGTCTTCTCTAAGCTCCCCGCTGATCAACTCACAATGGCTTCCCGGGTAGCGGATGCCCGCCAAGCCTTCAAGATCGAGAAGCTGAGGGAGAAAAGGCTCAGATATAGAGCCAACAAAAGGGCTAGGGCTCCTGCCAGGCTGAACCTCATGAGGTTCGAAGAACAGGGTTACCCCGCCGAAGATGAGGAAATGGCTGGGTATGTGGTCCACACTGTCTACACGGTGGGAACGCGCAGCAAGAGCAAGGACGGGGCTACCACATCTCAAACCCAATCTGGCTTGAATATGGTGGCCGCTTCCCAGAACAGCCGCCTCTGCTGGATGATGAAAACCCTCTCGATGAGGCTGATAGGCAGAGAGAGCCCTCAATTCATGAGGAGTCAGGCTCGGAAAGCGAAGATGAGCCAACTTTCCGTCCTAAGAATTCAGAGCAGCAACTTCTCCAAGAGCTCCGAAAACAGCTCAGAAGCAAAGATAAGGAGATGACCAAGCTCTACTCAAAGATCGACGACTTGACAAATGTCGTCTTACGGCTTACGGCCCAACTTGCTTCTCAGCCGCCCAATCAAGCATAGGGCTCAGCTCATGAACCGGGAAACGGTGCCCCGAGACAGCCGACGCCCGTTCCCTCAAATCCAAAAGTTGGCGGACCGCATGAAAATCAGTCGCATCCTATCTCAGCAAATGTCATGGCTACCGATGACAGTAGCCCGCTAACTCAAGATCAAATCATGGATTTGGTTGCCAACAAAATCAAAACCTTGGTAGCCGAAGCCGAAGCGCAAAAAGATATCAGCAGTAGTGGGAGACCATATCCTGCTCAGTATGATCTGGTAGAATTTCCTAGCGGCTATGTCATCCCTAAATTCGGAAGATTCGATGGTACAGGAAATGCGAATCAGCACATCGCCCACTTCAAAGCCTCATGCGGGAATACTGAGGGCAATGATGCGCTTCTCCTCCGCCAGTTCATTAATAGCTTGACCGATGTTGCTTTCGACTGGTACGCGAGCATACCGGATGGCTCCGTTACAACTTTTGTCCAAATGGAGTCTCTGTTTCGGCAGAGGTTCATGAGCGTCAGCGATAAGATTACTATTGCCGAGCTCGTAAGGACCAAGCCCAAGAGCGACGAAAGCAGCACGGATTTTATAACCCGATGGCGCAATCTCTCCGTCAAATGCGAACCGCCGATAGAGCAGGACCAATCTGTCAGTCTCCTCGTCGGAAATCTCAACAATTGGATGGCCCCGTTTTTATGCACCGCGGGTCTCAAAACATTCCAAGATCTGACCAGGAAAGTCCAGATGCTGGAGCGCTCAAAACAGGAGTCCTCCTCGGATCCTCAAAATAACAATAGGTCCTGGAGAAACCGGAAGGACGGTAATCGCAAAAGCGGAAACTCCGATGATTCTGAATCTTTCAACACTTCGGCTAACCGAAATAAGCAAGGGATGAGCGGACCTAGCGCCAACCAGCCTCGAAAGCCAATGTTCGGAGAGGGAGGAGAATCTCCACTGAAAGAGAAGCTGGATAAGGTCTATTCCTTCAGAAGGGACAAAATCCGTAAAATATTCAAAGACGCCCTGAAGAACGGTCTACAACCGCCAGAGTCAAAAAGACCGCAGGAAGCGAATAGGACCGACGACCCCAAATACTGCCCCTATCACAAAGTGATAGGTCATGCCATTGAGGACTGCTTCGTCTTCAAAGATTGGGTCGAAAAGCAATACAAGGCAGGAGAGATAGAACTGTCCAAAGGTGTGTTAACAAACAGTCAAGCTGCAACCGCCAATTTCATACAAACGGAGACCGAAGTTCTTCGTCAAAACGATTCTCTCAGACATCTGCCTTTCTCTGAAAACAATCGACCACCACGTCATTAAACTGGGAACAGTCGACCTCTAAGTCATTAAACTGGGAATGTAAAAAAAAATGTGTGTATATAAAAAAAATGTGTAAATAAAAGAAAAATAAAGAAAAGCCGAAATGATGGGGCAACTCGCAATAAAAATCAGCGAGTGAATAAAAATGAAAATAAAGCCGAAATGATGGGGCAACCGCGAATAAATAGCCGAAATGATAGGGCAATCGCGATCTTCGTGATAAGAAAAGCTGAAATGATAGAGCAATCGCGGTAAAACAAACAAAACAAAGGTGAATGATGAATCGCTCCTGGTATCATATTCCAGTGCAGCGATGCAGACGCCAACCAAAATCTAGTTTCCCAAAATTCTTCTGGCCCTACGGTTAGTCCTCAAATTGACTGCCGTATACAATCCACGGGCTCAAATAATTCTCAGCATACCCATGCCCCACCGCAACCACCAGTTACGTGGTTGGTCTCTGCCTTTGGAATTATGCTTCATTGGAAAGACCCACTCATGTGTCCTCACGATGCATGAGGAGAACAAACCTTCGTGAGATCCTTACGACTCACCAAGGAAAAACACACTTAGGAGACCTCACGACTCTTAAGGAGAAAAAAACACCTGCGGGATCCTTACGACTCGTAGGGAGAAAATGCTTTTATGGGACCTTCACGGCCCATAAAATTGAAAAGTCTTAGGTGATAGGGATCTAAACCTGTCTACTAAGCCATCGCTCCCCAATCCCCAAGCGGCGAATGATGAGTCGCTCCTGGTACCATATTCCAGTGTAGCGATGCAGACGCCAACCAAATTCCAAATCCCATACCCCAACGGCGAATGATGAGTCGCTCCTGGTACCATATTCCAGTGTAGCGATGCAGACGCCAACCAAATTCCAAATCCCATACCCCAACGGCGAATGATGAGTCGCTCCTGGTACCATATTCCAGTGTAGCGATGCAGACGCCAACCAAATTCCAAATCCCATACCCCAACAGCGAATGATGAGTCGCTCCTGGTACCATATTCCAGTGCAGCGATGCAGACGCCAACAAAGTCCCAAAATTTTTTATGGCTCTACGGTCTGGATCATACATCCTGCAAAACCGTATACAATCCACGGGCGTAAAACAATCGCAATCTCTCCAAAAATAATAATAATAATAAAATAAAAAAAAAGTATGTCCACAAGCAAAATAGGCACGGATGAAAACCCGAAAGGGCTCCGTGAGTAAAAACAGCAGGACTGCTGGCGAGTTTGTGAAAATCCGAAAGGGCGCACACTCGTGAGAAAAAGATGAAATGCACTCACAAAGTCCTCTCGACTTTGTGAGGAGAAAATTCCCGCGTGAGATCCTTACGACTCACAATGGAGCAACACACTTGGGAGTCCCCACGACTCTTAAGGAGAAAATACACTTAAGGGATCCTTACGACCTGTAGGGAGAAAATGCTTTGTGAGACCCTTACGGCTCACAAAGTTGAAAAGTCTTAGGCGATAGGGACCTAAAACCTGTCTTCTAAGCCATCGTTTCCTAATGAGCAAACGCAAATGATGATTCACTCCTGGTACCATATTCCAGTGTAGCGATGCTGATGCCAAACAAAAAAAAAACAATCCCCAAATCCTCTCATGACAAATGATGATTCGCTCCTGGTACCATATCCCAGTGTAGCGATGCTGATGTCAACCCAAATCAAATCAAACCAATAACCTCTGCGGCGGAATCATGCTCCGTCCCAGAATTTACCCCGTGTCGAAATCATGCTTCGCCTCGGGATAACGCCCTCCTCGTCGGAATTATGCTTCGTCTCAGAATACACCCCATGCCGAAATGATGCTTCGCCTCGGTGTACCTGCCTTCCCTGTCGAAATTATGCTTCGTCTCGGAATCAAGTCAGCCAACAAGCTCTGTGCCAGAATCATGCTCCGTCTCAGAATATACCCCGTGTCGAAATCAAGGCTTCGCCTCGGAATATTTGCCTCCCTTGTCGGAATTATACTTCGCCTAGGAATCTACCTCTGCATCGAAATCATGCTTCGGTCAGAATGTCCGCCCTTCGGAATGATGCTCCGAATCCTGGAATCATGCTCCGCCCTTCAGAATGATGCTCCGAACCCTGGAATTATGTTCCGCCCTTCGGAATGATGCTCCGAATCTTGGAATTATGCTCCGCCCATTGGAATGATGCTCCGAACCCTGGAATTATGCTCCGCTCTTCGGAAAGATGCACCGAACTCTGGAATCATGCTCCGCCTATCGGAATGATGCTCTGAATCCTGGAATCATGCTCCGCCCTTCGGAATGATGCTCCGAATCCTGGAATTATGCTCCGCCCATCGAAATGATGCTCCGAACCCTGGAATCATGCTTCGCCCTTCGGAATGATGCTCCGAATCCTGGAATCATGCTCCGCCCATTGGAATGATGCTCCCCCTGGAATTGTGCTCCGCCTATCGGAATGATGCTCCGAACCCTGGAATTATGCTCCGCCCTTCGGAATGATGCTCCGAATCCTGGAATTATGCTCCGCCTATCGGAATGATGCTCCGAACCCCGGAATTATGCTTCGCCCATCGGAATGATGCTCCGAACCCTGGAATGATGCTCCGCTCATCGGAATGATGCTCCAATCTCTGGAATGATGCTCCGCTCATCGGAATGATGCTCCGATCCCTGGAATGATGCAACGCTCTTTGAGATGATGCTCCGATCGTTGGAATCATGCCTCTACTCTTCGGAATTATGCTTCGACTCTTCGGAATTATGCTTCGACTCTTCGGAATGATGCTCCGACGTTGGAATTATGCTCCACGAATTGGAATGATGCTCCGATCCCTGGAAATCATGGTTCCCGAGATGATGCTCCGCCCCCGGAATGATGTTCCACCTCGAAGTTCAGCTTCAAGATCCATCAATTTCGTGCACACAACTCATGCATGCGGTGTGCATTCATTGATGGGGGGCACTTTGTTGGGGTCAAAATTTGCACCCCCGGTTGACCGAGTCAAAGTCAAGGTCAACCCCAAGCTAGGTGGGCCCAAGCCCAGGTCAAGCGGGTCCATGCCCAAGTCGAGCCCGCAGCCAGCCTCCCCATGCCAACAACAAAATCATATAATAAATAATTTTTATATAATTGTTTATGCATGAATGTAAACAAAATGGGCATAAAGCCAATATTTTGTAAGCCCGTGGCTTATGTGCAAAAATGAAATGGCACATGAGCCATGGGATGGCTAAAATGCCATTTTTGTAAAGCCCAAGGGGCTATACGTAAATATGTAAGCCTATATAAGGCAACATGATGATGAATAAAGCATATACTTTTCATTCCAAAAATAAAAAAACAAGGGTTCTTTGTGCCTCCTGCTCCTTCTCCAAGGTTCTAAACCTTCTCATTTCTTTTGAATTAAATCAAGAGTTTTACTCTTTCTTTTTCAAAAACTAAGTAGTTTTCCACCACAAAACCCTCAAAGGGGAATTCAGATCTCCCATCAGATCTCAAAAAGGAGAGATTTTGAGATCTCACATCCCTTGATCTTCAAGATCCGGCCAAACAACAGGAGGAAGAAGAAGAAGAACCCCCTTTATCAGCTTCAAAACATCCCAGGAGTTTAACTCCATACATATATACATAACAAATATTTCCTTTCTGAAGCATAGCTTCTGTTTCTTAGGCTAAAAGCCTCTTTTTCTCGCCAGTGCTCAAGCGCAGAGCGCCCACGTGCCGACACGTGGCGCGCTTGCGCACCAGCGCAAGCGCTCGAGTGCAAGTCGCCCACGTGCCGACACGTGGCATGCTTGCGCTCCAGCGTAAGCGCTCGAGCGCAAGTCGCCCACGTGCCGACACGTGGCACTCTAGCTCCTGAGCGCACAGCACCTAGGCGCACAGCGCCCAAGGTGCTGCCCCACGCATCCTTTGGATGTCTTTTCCACTTTTTTATACATATATGTATATCTATACATATGTATACATATTTACACACACACATACTCTACGACACTGTCCCTGTTAGAAAAAAATTTCTAACGGGGCACTGCCCCGCGCCCCGCAAGGGGGCTGCTAGCCCCCTTGACCCCCAGCCCGCTATCCGGATAGCGGGACCCCGGTAAAAACTCTGCGTGGCCCCCGATATATCCAAAAAAAACCCCTTCCAAAACAAAACACACGTACATTGCACATTGAGTTCGCATGACCAGTTTAACTCGTTAATCGGAGGCTCCCTCGCCCCAAAGGCGAGGGGTAATTAACGGTAGTTTAGTCCGCGGCTGCCGGAGATTCGGATCCCCACAATCATTAAACCCCGGCCTACCCTAGGCAGGGAGAATCTGTAGTACGCCTGACAAGCGTGCGTGTATTCCTATCTCAATGGGGTGACGAAAAACACCCTACACTTACTTAGACCTACCCTTTGTCACGTTAGCTTTATACATATATAGACCTTCAAAATTCTTCTATCTGACCTTTTGTAAACCACTACGCACTAGTGTTCGAGATAGTAGCTTTTCGCTTATGATTTTATAGCTTATCGTTTATTTTAAATTTCGAGGACGAAATTTTTTGTAAGGGTGGTATGATGTAATACCCAGTTCTTTTGCGCACCATTATCCGTATTTTTATATAAGGCTACTTACAAAGTTTAAACATTTATAATTATAATTATTTTGTTTTGCCTAACCCTAACTTATACAAATCCTAATCCCAATCCTTTTTATTTTATGTCACGGCCCACTATCTCTGTTATTTTTCTAATTCCCCTTTCCCTAAAACCCAAACCCTATTTTACCTCATTTTATTCCCCATTTTTCCAAACCCGTTTCCCTTTTTAACCCAACCCCAATTCCTTTTCTACATTTCCATTTTTCCCAAGCCTATTCTTTTCCCAAGCCCAAACATAAACTTAAAACCAAAACAAATAAATAAATCCTTTTTCCAGCCCAATTTCCCTCACCCAACCCAACACAAATTAAAATGATTTAGCTTAAAAATCTCTGGCCCACTCTCTTTTTCTTCGAATTTATTTGAAACCCCCGGCCCAGCATCCAATTTCTCAGCCCACTCCCCTATTTCTTTCTCAATCTTTCTTTCTCGGCCCGGCCTTCACCTCCCAAGCCGTTCCCTCCTTTCCCCATTAAAATTTAAATTTAGTTAAACCCAGCCCATTTTATTTTCTTCCCTCTTTACTAAAACTCCTTGACCCACAGCCCGTGCCCGCCTTCAGACCCGACCCGACCCGCTTTGAACTCCCCTCCTTCCCCTCGTCACAAAGTTTTCCCACTCATCCCTTCGTCGAGAACCCACGTTTCCCCCTCGCTGCCGTTTCTCGCGCGTGCCCACGTCTCTCGCCAACTGACCCCTACGACACGCACCCCTCTAAGACTCGCTCTCCCTCGCAACTTCCTCGCCACAAGCCTCCCCTGCACGACACCCACCACGACGAGCTCCCTCTGCAGCCATCCCCTGATCCCCATCGCCTTCTCACCACACCCACACCAATACACCATCACCACCTCTCGATCTCACCCACTGCATCCCTCGCTCCTGACTCTCAAACCCATCCACTGCCGCCTCTCCCCGCCGTCGCCTCTGCCCCATCACCTTCCTCTTCTCCATCACCCAAAACCAAGCTTCACCCGTCGCCTGCACTCTCGAGCCTCACCCCGAGCACCGCGCCGGCCACCTCCATCGCCGAACCATCCTACCGCCGAAGAGTTCCTCGTCACCACCATTTCCCCACTTATCACAACACCTCTCTCTCTGCAACCCTCTCTCTTTCTAAATCTCTCTCTCTCAATCTCTCTGTCTCTCTCCCAGTCTCTCACTCTACCTCTCTAATTCTCTGTCTCTCTCTCAGTCTCTCTCTTTTTATAAATCTCTCTCTCTCTCTTAGCACCTCTCCTCCCTGCTGGAGCTACAGTGCCCGTCGCCACCACTTCCAGCCGAGACCGAGCCTCGAGGCTGGCCCAAGCCTCAAACCCAGCTTTATCCATTTCAACAAGCACTTGCCCCTATCGTCGATCGCCTCTATTCCAGCCGTCATTGTCGCCAAAAAAGCCGTGGCTTCAGTCTCTGCTTCCGTCATCATCAGCAAGGTTGTAACCGTCTCAACGCCAGCGCACGTCCGTCGTACCCACCGAGACATCGAATCCAAGAGCCCAAGCTCGAGCCGAGACCGCGAACCCTAGCCGCGTCGTTCGTCGCGCGACCATGCTGTTGCTGTTGCCGCTGCCGTGTATCGCCAGAACGTCTCCAGGCAAGTACCCTACTTGCTCAATGATATATTATTCCCGTTATAAATCAAACCGCATTAATCCCCTGTTTGCGATTTATGAAAACCTTATATAACATAAGTGTTCGACGCAAGATCTGAATGAAAACCTTTCCTTAATCTGACGGAACTTGTTTGCATACTGTGGCCCGTCTGGCAATGAACACTGTGTGGAAATTCCACTGAAAAATATAACTGTTAACGACTTAAACGAACACCCCCAAATACACCCGTAAAAACGGGGAATTTCCCGCACCTGAAACTTGCTTAAATCACCATTATTTTTATACATATTGGAATGATGCGTTCGAGGGCTCAAATCGAATCCGACTCGACGAGATGTAACCCTGTATAAGTTCTTAACTGTTTCTGTACTGATATTATGACGAGAATTGGTTCGGAGAGCGGCTCTGGACTGCAGTCCAGAGCAACTCTGGTTATTGTTTTCTGCCCCGTAATGTTTACTACCTTGTTTCCTGAACTCGTATTTTGCGGAACACTGCATTTTACTGAATATTAATCTGTTAGATAAATAACGCAAGTGATTTCATCCTGTTATATCGTCGTTTGTTATTTAAACTGTAATTTAAAAGATCAGGACGTATAGCAGTCCCAAACAGAAACAGAATTGACATACTAGTGTTGAACAGTACATAACTTTTGACGTACGGATGAGATTGAGAATCCGTCTGTTGCGTTGAAAACCCTATTGAAAACCCTAGATTTCATTCAACTATAGCATCGCCAAATTCTGGTCCCAACTGGGATTAAATTGCGTTGCGAAACGGACTTCCGATTCTGAAACCGGATTTCCAGCAGTGAACGCTTAAAATGAATTGGTCATATCTAGTGATCCTGAAACCCGATTAACGTGCAACCAATTTTGATGGTTAGATAATCAAACACACTACTTATCCTCTGTTCATTATTTCGCTAAATTGTGCATGTATGATTTATGATAAATTATGCTAGTGGTAGGATACCGGCATATGACATCTTAATCATGCCTTACATACTGTTTTCTCATCACAGCATATATATATGTCATTGCATTGGTAAGCTAGTGATCATGTGCATTACCCAGTGTTAGGTATTAGTGGTGATTATGGCAAGTACGTTAGTGTTCGTGCATGAGTGGATAAGTGAAAGTGACACGTACTTGTACACAATCAGTGGACCCTATTATTCTATTGCATTGTCGACGTCTGTGGGACGTGTATAAGTGTGACTATAAGTGGTATGGGACGCTTATGGAAACTCTTGATGGGTGTCACAGGTAAGACACCAGACACTGCCCATTTATCTCGGGTATCAGTCCGGACGTGCTTGATGGAGATCCTGTCTCCAGTTCTCGCGCAGACTTGTCATGGACCGACCGGTATTTGAGGTTATGGTTGGCGTTTGATGTAGACCACGGGGTGTGGGGTGGTTTGAGTGTGAGTTCAACAGAATCTTGGGAGTCCCATGCCGGCATATATATATATATATATATATGGAGATATATGGAGATTTACAGGGTAAATGATTATTACCGTGAGTTATATTTTGGGCCCGTGGTCCCTTGCCCTTGGATCCTACCCTTGGGTGGAGTTCACTCGCGAGTGGTTGACTCTCACACTTGGACTGACGATAGGCTTAGTGACCTGTACAGTGAGACTTAGAGACTGATAGGGATAGTGACATTGACATGCATTACTTTCTGTATTGACACACCTGACATACTATTTTACTGCTTTACTGCGCACTCGCTCTTTTAGACCCCTGCATTGGCTACTTCATGTTCATATCTCTACTATCTTGATTTACCATTATATATCCATTATTACTGTACGAGTTACCACTTGCACCTATGTTTATATTGTTATCGTGTCGCTCTGACGACCTGAGTGTGCCTGCTCAGAGTGAAAAGTGGACTTAGCTTGGACCAGGACCAGACGTACCTTGAGGACATCGCGGACATTTTGATCAGCTACCCAGAACTATACTCTCTTGATTCCCATCTGGTTAGTTCTTTGCATTTGTTTTGATTTTTATACTGCATCTCTCATTACCTGTGCATTGTATTACTGGTTACCACGTAAAGCTAGATGCCGAAGTGTGACTACGGCAGGATATTTTCTTGACCGTAGGAGCATGGTTGGCCTTGTCAACCCCTCGTATTCCGTATTCTGGGAAGCGGGGCGTGACAAATACTGTCTTTGTAAAATATTTATAAGAAATATAAGTGAGTTGATATACTCAAAATATCAAATTAAATAAAATGCAATTCCACGCTTATGAGTTAAATTGATATGTACCTACCATCACTTATGCGAAAGTTTATCATTGCAGTGTGACCATTTTTATGCTCATCCATTTCAAATTCTGCACATCCTCCATAACACCAATTATTTCTACAGCACAGAATTTATATTGTTCAAATATTTAGATATGATTAAACATTTGTTTAGAATAGAAATGAAAATTGTGTAGTAAGATACCTGACATGTAATCCTTCTGCTTAACCCTCGAACTTAAGTCACTTATTTTCACAAACTCAAATTTATGTTTAGGGATCGTTATATCATCACTTGGCACTTCCTTGACTGAGGTATAGCTGTAGAAAAATATACCATATTGGGATTTCACAGCTCTAAAATCATCCATCACAGGCGTAACCTTGAAATTTGACATAACATAAATTTGGCCATCGTCAAGAAAATTGTTAAGTCTCTCGTAGTAGTCAGCAGCAGCATAAGCCTGGATATGATTGTTCTAAAATAATAAGAATAATCATTAGATAATTATATATATATATATATATATATATATATATATATATGAAACAAATAAAGGTAAGTATATGTAAATTAATAATAACTTACATATATCATCACCTACCAATAGCATGTTGTATCCCTTAAAATCCTCGGAACTAAATTTTATGCCAGACCACAATCTCATCAACCTAACTTTAATCTTCCAATTAGATTTGCTATCATTAATGGTACTTAACTGGTCATAACGATCTCCTGCCATATCTAATTGAGAAGCCTGTAAAATAAAAAAAATTACCCGGGTGCATGGAAGTCAATTGAGGCATTTGTTTTGGGACGGATGTAATATATCTTTATTACAATGATTGCATGTATTATGGATGTTGATATTTCATTTGTTGTTTATAGATTATACTTGAAGCTTATCTATAGTAGAAGTCTTTGAATTTTTCTCTCATGCTTTAAGTACACATTTCAGCAACACTTTCAATAACTATTTTTCCCAAAAGAAATTTATAAAATAAAACTCAATAACATGAATAAATAAGTTATATATATATATATATATATATATATATATATATATATATATAGGAAAAGCCAAGAGGTCTTTGCAAATTTAAATGCTGCATAGAAAAACATATATGTACTATAATAGATTATGTAGTTAGAAGTTACATTAGGTGAGTTTTGAGTACTCGCTAAGTAATTAGTACTTCAAAATAGTATAGTAGATAACTGTAGATAAACCCAAATTAGTTATACTTCTCATAAACTTAAAATAGTATAGTAAGCATCAACTATAAAAGTATTAGAATTAATTTTTCAGACACATCATATATACAAACATGCCCTCTGATCAGATCAAGATTACCAATTAATATTTATATGAAATCCTAATCGCAAATTAACTATTTTCATAAATCAATCTAAAACTCTGTATGAAGATTTAGCACAAATATCAACTTTAGAACAAAAATCGAATCAGTATACTGAATTAAATTATATAAGATAATGTCATTGCACATTGATGGATGCTTATCTTTAAGGCTAAAATCGAATCAGTATACTAAATTGGATTATATAAGAACATAAACTTTTACATCTTAAATAAAAATTAATTATTCATGATTCAAAAATGGAAATGGTAAATTAAAACTCACAATGGTAAACATTATAATGATGAATGATATCTTTGTATCTATATGTAATAGTTTTACAATAAATTAATATTCTTTTTGACATATCAACGCAAAAGGTTTATTGGAAAGTCCCCAAAATTAATGTTCCGATCCATAAGATTCTTTTCAGAAGTTGGACTTTCGCTACCTCTAATAATAAAGCGGTATTCATGATATACAACTCGGATTGTTATCAATATTAAAAATAATTTGATTGCACCTGGTATGAAGAGGTCTAAAATGCTAGCAGTATGGAGTCTGCCTGCAATTGAAATTAAGCGGAAGAACTAATTTAAGTTCGAGCAAATAAGCACCAAAAAAATAAAAGTCACAGGAAGCATAAACTTAATCCATATAATGAAAACTCATGACTGAACGGTTCAAATAGATAAAGTAGCACAGCGACGCACACAAAGAGAGAATGTCGAGAACTCACAGAAATCATTGAATCTTAGTGCCGGTGAGTCCTCTAATTCCCTCCGATTCTTAATGCTACCGAGAGAGAGATTAATGACTATGTAGAGAAGAAGAGGAACCGGTGGAGTTTTTTTATAAACATGAGACTCCCTTTGTGTGTTACCAACTGTTCCAGGATACAGAGAAATATTGAAATTGATTTGAGTAATGTCAACCCACAATTCTCTCGAGAGAGAAGAGATATTTTTTCTTAAAATCTCTCCTCACAATTTTGTCCTAAAATCCATCACAATCCCTTTGAAGGAGTTTTGACGAAAAATAACATGATTATACCCTTTTGAATCTATCACAATTATACTACAATTCTACATATCAATTGTAGATAATCCAAAACAGACCAAACTAATTTCTAGTTGCTATATACTATAATATTTGGAAAATCTCATAATTAATTACATAGATTAGAAAAAATTAAAATCTTAAAGATCACATAGTCATGTAAACATATAGAGAAAAATGTGATATTTATACCTGTTTTAAATTGCAGAAACCTTCGTACATAGAAAGAACAAAGTTATCGATCTTAATACCGTAACCACATTGTTGAAAATAGTTGACAACTTGATGATTCAGATTACAGTAAATATATCGACTTTCGGAAGAAAAAAACAACAACGGGAAAACTTATATTGAGAAAAAATTAAAATATTGATGTTGCCGAAAATATTTAAATGTCTTATGCTCAATTCTTAATGATGTTGTCAATGAATAGAAAACCATTACCTACAATAGTTGTTATATGAGCATATTTCTATTTCTATTAATTTATTTCTTTTACTGTCAATATAGAATGTATATTTTCATGTATCATTTTGAGTTTGCAGTGGCCATCCTTAATCTACAATTTATTTAATATGAAACTACAACTCTCTTATATTGCCTACAAAAAAAGATGGATCAGATATGGATGGAAGGCTAAGAAACAAAGGGATCGTTGTTCATCAATGGAGGAATTGAAAAAAATTACAGAGATAAAGGGATGTGGGTTCATCAATGGTGGTATAATAATAAAATATTATAGAGATGGAGGGATGGGATTTATACCTGTTTTAAGTTTTTGAAACATTCTTACACAGCGAGAACAGAGCCGACGATCCTGAAAGGGAGAACGGAGGCGAGGATGATGACAATGAACTGACTGTAGTCCTTTCAAATATTGTTGAACGCGAACAAATGAAGATCATGATAGCATGACCATATTTTTAGGAAAGAATTATGGGGATAGAAGGCTGTAAGGTTGATGGAATCGTAATTACAGAGATGAAGACCGGAGAGAATTACATGATTTTGAATAATGTTTTGAGTAACAGATTCATAATTAAGGTGAACAGTAGAAAATGAATGTTTCGTAATTAAGATGAACAGTAGAAAATGACAGTTCTGTAATATTTTGGAACATTTTTGGAACTCAGGATTTATATTTTAAATGGATAGATAGATAAATACCTAGTTCGTCAACTTGTTTAAGTCATGATCAGATTAAACAACCCCAACATACATAACCTTGCACATGGACCAAATACCCCCAAAATGAATTGCATGCCTCTTTTTGACGATAACACCCTAACAAAAATATCCTGGATGGTTCATGCCCTAAAGTTCATTGGTTCTATACCTTGAAAATTCGGTGATGTTTAATAAAATTTATCCTTTTTGAATTTATCAAAGGATATACCTATAATTTATATCGAATATACATCTTGGATAACAAATTGTCACGCCACGCTTCCCAGTGTACGGGCAGAGGGTGCGACGAGGCCGCTACGTATTTACTCTGAATTAAACACGCTAAGCATATCTAATCAATATAAATAAAAATACACAAGAAACAAAGACAATAGGTATAATTGAACAACAACTTTATTTATTAATATTCTTTTACAGTACATGGAAAAGTAAATACATCTGAATGAATGCAATGCCTAAACAGTGGCATAACAGAAAATGTAAAGCACTGAAATGAAATATGTACAATGAATCTAAAACTCTGGGTCGTAGGCTGGCTCCAAGTCCTCACTGGTGGGCTCGATCTCCTGAAGATCCGAATCACCTGACAACATTCCAAAGAAGAAAGAGTGGGAATGTCGTCAGCGAACAATCGTTCGGTAAGCCCCAAAGATAATGGAGAAATAGAATAGACAGAGAGAGTGCAACTTTTAAAGTTGTATTATATTATTAACGCCGTTGTTTGTACCTTGGTACAGAAGGATGCCAGTGTATACGAGAGGAGTCTCACTTGCCCCGGAAACTAAGGTATCAGGAACTCAAGGAACCATTCATGCCACGGAACAACAGCAATGGAATACAGGTTAGGTGTCTTATGGTTGCAGTCCCGTGCCACTTCTAACACCTTCCGTATCAATTTACCCCTTAAACCCCGCGATATCTTGATTGTATTGTTTGTATTGTATTGCAACTTGTATTGTCTTGTAATATAGATTTTATAATTGGATGACTTGCCGAAACCATGATATCAGAAATTGGATGTAACTGGAGAATCATGGATGTAACTGGAGAATCATGTAAATGAAAGTATATCCATGCTTCGGTTCAGTCAATATAGATTGAAAAGATTGAATGTATTGAATATATGGATTCGTATTGAATTGTTATATTGTAGATTGTACTTGAATCATATTCAAATCAGATTATTATAATGAGACTCAGTCTGAGTCAGAACAATTAGAAAAGAAATTGAAGTCCTGAATTAGGTTTTGATGTTATCGGTAACAGCTGCACATGGACTGCAGGATTTGTGTCTTTTTCAAAGACGATTACCGTGTTGATAACACCGTTTATTAAGTTGTCTATCTTAAATAGGCAAGCACCCACTTCTCCGGCTCCCTGAGGCTCAAGAGGCTGGTCCCGCTTAAACCTATATTTACTAGGTTCCTTAGGGTAATTTATAGAACTTGAGTGGGTTTTATATAAAAATAATTTTGTATAATTTTTAAAATACACCCAAAATATTTAATTATCATCTTAGAGTTTTCATAAATGTAGATTTTATATATGTGACATTTCTAGTGAATAAAACCTAATTTCATAATATATGGTATTTAATTGTAAAGAATTGAACTTGTATGGAATTGCATGGTATTTTCATGTAAAGTGATTCTTTTGATTTAGAAAAGTTAGAATATTTATATTATATCAAAATTAGATATTTTGATGATACATATATATATATATAAAATAATTTTAATTTATTATATTTCTAGAAATCTCATTTTCTTAAGATATTTGTATTTTTAAATCTCTCGAGACCGAATGCTCCTTGCGGAGGTCTGCATCTCACACTACTAAGTCCGATGATGTGCGATAATTCGCACCATCCCGAATGGGTTCCTCAAATGGGTTGTAGCGGCGCTTTACAAAGACTTGTTTAAAATACATAATCTTGTGAAAGTGGTTTTTATAAGTTAAAGGTATTTTTGTGTAAAACGGTATTTTCCCGAATCTATATTTCCCAAAAGGTATCGTGCTATGTTGCATATGAGTGGGGTGAAGAGGTAGGTCATTACCTCGTGATCTATCTAAAAGTATAGCAAGAAATATGATGTTTTAATGTCGAACTAAACTACATGGTATTTTACTGAAAAAGTACGATAAAATTTCAATATTAAATATTTTGCTATGAAACCCATTCATGATGTTTTGTTAATGATTAACAGTCAAGATGTGAGAGTTTGGTATGGTTGTGTTTAATGAAATTTGCACTTTTTTTTAAAGAAAACCGAATCGGAAGTCGGATTAACCCCGCTTCCGTCGGGTTTTAGAAATACGAGTTTTTAGGATAGCAAAGTGAAGAGGGAGGAGGGAGTTACTGGCTTTTGGTTTAGAGGAGAGAAAGAGGGAGTGGAAGTAGGTTCTGGAGCGTCGTTTCGTTGTCAGGAGCTCCTAGGGTCGTTGTCGGAAGTTCATCGACGTTTCGCCCTTCGCTAAATCCACTTGCACACAAAAATTCTACAGAGTTTTCTTGAGAGTTTGGACAGAATTTATGAGTGAGGGGTGTGTGTTTAGGTGTGGTATTTATAGGAAAAACTAGGGTTAGGATAGGTGAAAGGGTGTGAAAGTAAATGTATTAAATTTTGTATTAAAAAAATGGTTTAATGAAGTTTTAAAAAGCTCTGTTAATGTGCAGAATATTTAAAGTGTACAGGGGTTTAAAGAATACCAAAAGATATCCGTCGTTGTTTGGTTTCCCCCTGAACCAGTTTGTTTATGGGATTTGAACTCTAGTGTTATGGTTCAGCAGTGTAAGGTCTTACCAGTGAAGCACAAGCTCTTTCTTGTTATTAAAAAGCAAAACAAATTTATAACTTGTGCTCAGGCAAAAGTATCCCTTTCTGTATTTTTTGGAAGAAAGTTGTACAGAAAGTTTAGGGCTATTATACAAATCTTCATATATATCTCTACTGTTATCGTGCTAAAATGAGAGGTTACAAATTGAAAATCCAATTTCAACTGCAGCCTTCCAAATTGCTGTTCACTTTTCTCATTTTTCCTTGCCAAAAATTAAAAATAAAATTACAATGCTAACTACTCTTTCTCTCTCTCTATATATATCTGCCCGATAACTAACCGCTTCCCCGTCCGCCGCTAACCTCCCCTCTTTCTAAAGTAACCTCTTCCCCGTCCGCCGCTAACCTCCCCTCTCTTTAAAGTATAATTGTCTTCCATTATAAAATTAATCGCTTACGTGTATCACACGTGCAAAACACTTGTATATATATAAAGAGAGTAACGATCCAGTGAGACGCGATTCTTATGTGATACGATGAGACAAATACTGTATATATATGAGTAACGGACCACAGTATGTGACTCATCGTCTCACGTAAGAATTGTGTGGATCATTACTCTCTCTCTCTCTCTCTCTCGTGAGCTCTCGCTCGCTCTCTCTCTCTCTCTCAATCTCTATATATATGTATATAGATATAATAGAAATACTTCTCTCTCTCTCTATATATATATAATGGAAAATACTCATTTAAAAAATAAAAAAATAATGAGATTCCCACAAACGGGTCCGCATCCGAATGCGCCCATCCGTACCCGCTTATGTTCCAGAGCGATGTAGAAATGGAATAAAGAAAGCTATAAAGAAACCCCCTCACAATTGTTGCGTTAAATCTAAGCAACTAAAACCCCAAAATTATTTGTCGCTGCTGTTTCTCATCTGAATTCTTCTTCGATCTCTGAGAAAATGGAGGTACTTTGCTTATTCTTTAATCGTTTCTCTCGTGTAAGTTGATCGTTTCTATGAATTTTTTCTTAATTTTTTTTGCTTGATGTTTTTGCTTGAAAAGAGAATAAAGATCGCGATTCATAGAGCTAGGCGAACGATCGGATCAATTCATTGACTGAAATCCCATAAAAATCTCATTTTTGGCTTAGTTTATATATATATGTTATCTTTAATTAAAGAAGGTGTTTGGGTAATTTTCTCGGAGCTTCGAAACTGTACTTTACTTGTGATATTACCAAAATTTACACCTTGGTCGTGTAAACGCAATTGAGATTAGGAGATGGGGGCTCCTAATTTTGACTGGAAATTGGCAGATTTGTGCTTACTGTGCAACTGAAATAAAGCTTGCCATGATTTGAAGATACTATTTTCTATGTTATTTTTGCAATGGGCGACCTTTAACGAAAAACAAAAGAGGATGCGGAGTGTAAAGTGGCAAGGTAGGAAATTTCCTACATCGGCGGCTTGAAAAGTAGACCATCTGTTGATTTTTACTTGGACAATTGGGCCCAATCATATTATATCCATGTCAAAACTATGGGTACACCAATTTCATGTCGTTTGGATACCGTTTGCCCATTCGTTTATCATCGCAAAATGTTCTATATTGTTAAGTTTGTAGTCATCCTATGTGAGGACGAATGGTATCCAATTCACATGATAATTGAAGATGATGATAAGGATGACCGATGTTGATCATCGAGAAAATCGATGGTTGGTTGACTTTGAGAACCGCCAATGTAGGAATTTCCTACCGTGTCACTTTACACTCCGGTTTCTCAAAAAGAATATTTGTTCATAGATAATGGCTTGCTTCCTCTCTTCCTTTTCTTTCTAACATTTTCACAAACTTTTGTTGGGTTTCATTTCAATCGGGCCTTGTTTTTGCATTTAAATGTATATAGTACAAAAATGCAACCATCACATCATCTAAGCCTTTTCCCATCCAAATGAAGTCGGCTATGAAGCAAAATTCCAGTAAAGATCGACAAATTTTTACGATAGTCCGACTTCAACTCTCACCCAATAAGTGTTAAAGTCCTGATTCGAGAAAATTATGACAATTGAGGGATTTGTCGTGGTCCTATATGACCGGTTGACATTCTTTAAATTCTCATAGACTATGGAGAAGTCTAAAAACAAAAGGAAAAGATGATATATTTGTTGTATGGATTTATGTTCACCTCTAAGTCACAAATATAGCAAACCAAGATGAAAAGATGATATACGTGCTGAATGGAATTATGTTCACCTTTAAGGCACAAATATAGTATTCCATATAAAAAATGCTATAAGCCAGCATATATGATGACCTTGTGATGAGATGTTTCATTGTGTTACAGACTTATTCAACACAGGGGTCAATTGGAAAAAACAAGGCTTTTGTGGAGTATTTGAAAAGAAATGGCATAATCAAGTCGAAGAAAGTGGCAGAAGTAATGGAAACCATCGATAGGGCTTTATTTGTACCAAAAGGAGTCATGCCTTATGTTGATACCCCTATGCAGATAGGTTACAATGCAACTATATCGGCACCTCATATGCATGCATTTTGCCTAGAACTGTTGGAGGAGCATCTGAAGCCTGGCATGCACGCTTTAGATGTCGGCTCAGGTCATTTTCCCACTCCTATTTCTTTTTCCTCTGATCTATAAATTTACACTAGTAACTTGAATATGTTTTGCATGCTTGTTTAGTTTGAAAGATTGATATCATCACATTCATTTAAGTCTTTGGCCCCTGAGGTTTTTGGACCACCCATGAACTCCAGTTATTTTAGCATTCGGAATTTTTAACAACTTTATACCATGCATTCTATATTTGCAACATTTATTGTCAGATGTGATGCCTAAACATGCCAATGTTTTTCATAGGGAACAATCAAATGTATTAGGCATTTAATTAGTCATAATCATTTTTTGACAATGTACATTACATACTTTCTATGAAATGCACGGCTGATGCTTGATCTTCAACTTCTTGAGCTTCATGCACCTTTTGTGATCTTCTAAACAGGTTCACAGTCTGCACATTACTAAATTTAAAGGCTTTAGCCTTTTCGAGCAAGATCTGAATCGTATAGCTCTTGCACAACAACAAGACATTTTGCAATTATGCTACAGTGGCACTCACAAAATGGTAGTTGGTGCAACAATATGCATACCTTAATGTATGTTGTTACCATCAAAACATACTCACTCACTAGGATTTTCTTGCAACTTTGAATCCCACAGTAAAATTGTAAATGATACACATATGGTTAACATTGTGAATATACATTGCATTTGTATCGTAAATGTAGTAGGATTCTTTTTTTTCCTCCGAGCTATGAAATTTTAGAATTTTGCAGTAAACATCAGAATTATGACAACATCTATCAGAGAACCGCATCTCTAACTATTTACATTGAGAAAATAGTTCTGCATTCATGCAGGGACTGGTTACTTGACTGCATGCTTTGCAATGATGGTTGGTCCGCAAGGCCGTGTTGTGGGTGTTGAACACATTCCTGAGATAGCTGCTTCTTCCATCGAGCACATCAAACAAAATGCAGCAGCTTCATTATTAGAGGAAGGTTCACTCTCTGTGCATGTTGCTGGTTAGTTCACCAACCTTATCTTTTGAATGTCGGAAATTAAACCGGAAAGTAATTGCAGGTTATTATTTTGTAAGGAGGTAACACAAAATTACATATATTATTCTTGTTTTGCTAACAAAAACCATGTAGTATCCTTGTACAAATGTTACCACAGAGTTGCTTTACTAGGATCTTCAATTTCTTTTCTTTTTTCAGTGAACAATATGTTTACTGATTCTTAGCATTCTGAGCTTCTACCTACCCGCTTTACTGAATACATACGCGCACAAATTAAACATGACTCTCACCCTCGCACAAATTTCAATTAACTATCCATATTTCCTCCAGTTAGAAAAGTGACAATTTGTAGCTGATGGCTCAGTGAGGGCTCAGGGTAGAACTAGTCAAACATGGATAGAGGCTGTTAAAATGATATGGTAATGGTCAATTTAACTGAGGCGACAACAGAGCAGAATGGAAGAAACATATTTATATAGCCAACCCTAAATACGATAAAGGCTTCTTCTTGTCGTCGTCATCGTCGTCTGGAATCTATGGAAGTACTTATAAGCCTAAATCTGGCCGGAAAGATTACTATATTTCCCATTAAGGCAAAAGGTTGCATTTAAGTTCACAACTCATGATTCCTCTTCATACATAACACGTGCATGCAGCTCTAACAGGCTCACAGTCTCCTGCTTCTAGGCATGAATTTTTGTTTCGTATAGAAGTCAAATAACTCGTCTAAATTCGTAGAGATGCATGGAAGAATATTACACTATCAGGATACTATTAGCCTGGAAAAGATTTGACATGTTAGTGAAAAGTGGTAGGTATAAAGACTGAAACAGGAAACCTAATGCATCCACCACGACATGCGAGGGTCACATTAGGGGTTTATTGGAGAGAGGAGGTTATGAAAATGATTGGAGTGGCAACTTCAAATATAGGAACATCTTCAGGAAAATCAGTGGAACTGATAAACTCAGTGATTAGATTTAGAACGAAGATTAGTATTTATGAGAATCAATATGAGGAGGTGGGAGATCTATAGAGATTGAAAATACAAAATATGAAATTTGGGGTTGTCTAGGCTTGGTTGATGATCACCCACCATACCTTTATAGCATTTTTTTACTACTAGAAATTTATCTATGTAAAGTTTCAGATAATTTCCATATATCAATGAGTTGATTCACTTTATGAACATGGATGCAGATGGCAGGCTTGGTTGGCCCGAATGGGCTCCTTACGATGCCATTCATGTGGGGGCCGCAGCACCAGAGATCCCTCCGGCACTGATCGAACAGTTAAAACCCGGGGGCAGACTAGTAATTCCAGTAGGGACGTATACCCAAGAATTAAAGGTGATCGATAAGAAGGAAGATGGCTCCATCGCTGTCCAAAATAAATTGCATGTCCGATATGTACCCCTTACAAGTAGAGCGGCTCAGTTACAAGATTGATGTTGAAAACTTGAGCATGTGTAAAAATAATGGCTATATTTGCAACGATCATTTGAAGCCGATAATGCTGTAAACTTTTATGTGCAATCTTAAGGATCTTTAGTTTGTATGTGATGTATGAACTTAGTTTATATTGTAAATGCTATCTGGAATGTCTTCACTGTGAAATCTTATGTAGTGTTTTTTTGTTGTTTTGAGTGTAAACCGTTCTACATGCATTTATACTTGGATACAGAAAATTTGGATTCTGTTTTATACAATTATTTCTAGTGCATGCAGGCAGCCGCATTATCATGGTGGCTAGAATAAATTTATGTCTTTTGATCCTGGTGAGTATAATGCTGTGGAACTGTAGCATTTCAACCTGAAGTTTGAACTATTTTTCAATCCTACAGTGGTATAAGCCTGTTACTGGAGACTATATTGTTCATCAGCCATTTTAATTTAGTGTTTAAAGTTCCATGTGAAACGCTTGCCTTTTCCAAGTAGATATAGCACATCAGTTTAGGGATAGAAGCATTCCAAATCACAATGAAATTAAATTGGGTTAATTGCTTAATAATCTCTCGATATTTTACCACTTTTGCATTTTAAGGCCATAGTTTTGCTCTAAACATTTTAGTACTCTGATGGATTTTGCGGCTAGCATTTTGTACCTTATGTTCTAACTGTCATTGCGCTACGGTATTAACAAGAATAGTAGTCTACTAAAGAATCCATAACTCAAAAAAATTAAATAAAATTTGCATTTGAAAACCCAACCACTTCACATTGAAAATGATACATATTCAAATATGAAAACTGTTAACTAGAAAAGAAATGAAACGATAGTGATAATATACAATACATAGTAAAATAAATATCCTGTTTAAAAGAAAAAAAGGAACTCCAAACCTTAACCTGTGATTAATTTGCTCCTATGGATTCAAATCACCAATAATCTCCACAAGAGCATTCTCCATCCCTAAACTGATGAAATCTTTTGTTATCTCTAAGCACAATCACTCTCTCATACAACTTACCAACACTCTTCATAAAATCATGACAATCTCCACAAACCCTCAAATTCTTCACAATCCTAATCTCTTCACCCTCACCAGTGCTTAACATTCCTAACCCGAGCGCGAGCTTTTCGCTGTGCAATCCCAACGAATCCTCCTTATCTTCTTCCTCGATGTTATGCAGCACCCATTCCGTGCTCGGTTTATACCCCAAAGACCGTGCCCGGTTCACAATCTCCTCCAACTTTTCATATATCTGTTTAGATTCCGAATGTGATTTGTCGCCCGCGACCAATTGATGGGATTTTCCCGCAATTTCAATCGAACTCCACCCTGGCGATTTCTCGACATTGCAGTTTTTCATATGAATTCTAATATTCTCAGCGTGCTCGAATTTCCCAGCTGCAGAATACGCATTCGACAGGAATACATAACCCCCCGAATGCCGAGGTTTAAGCTTTAATAACTTTTCTGCAGCTAGTTCGGCGAGTTTGAGATTTTTGTGCACTTGACATGCACAAAAGAGTGCACCCCATATAACAAAATCCGGTTCAAACGGCATCGAGTTTAAGATTTCCAGAGCTTCGTCGAATCTACCCGCTCGCCCGAGCAAGTCTACAACGCAGGTGTAGTGCTTTAATGTTGGTTTGATTTTGAACTCATGTCTCATGCTGTCGAAGATCTTGAGCCCGTGCTCAATTTCGCCAGAATGCAAACACGCCATTAGCACAGCGAGAAAAGCTCCTTCATCTGGCTTAATCATAAAGCATTTCATATTTTCAAAGCAACGAAGCGATTCTTGCCATTTACCATGAACAGCCCATCCCATGATCATAGCCGTCCAAGCCAAAATATCGCGGTCTTTCATTTCATCAAATATTTGTCTAGCTAAATCAATCTTTCCGCATTTTGCATACATATCGACTAGCGCGGTCCCAATCGCCCCGTCCGCTCGAAACCTATTCCTTGACACGTAATCATGTATCTGAATCCCTGCTTCCAAAGCCCCAATCCGAGCACAAGCTGCAAGCGCCGAGCAAATCGGGAAACTATTCGGCTTTATACCGACACCCAACATTTTATCAAACATCTCCAAAGCCCGCTTCGAATCCCCGTTCTTCATAAAACCCACAACCATTGTAGTCCAAGAAATGACATTTTTCTCAGGCATTTCATCGAACAATTTGAAGGCCGAATCCAGATCGCCCGCTTTCACAAACCCATGCATCAAGCAGTTCCACGACGAAATGCCTTTCTCTGGCATTTCATCAAACAGATTCTGAGCAGAACCCAAGGCTCCAACTTCGCAGCAAGCTTTGATTGAGACATTCCATAGCAGCAAATTTGCATCTTTATGCCATTGTGGAGTTTCATCGAACAATTTAAGAGTGAGTTCAAAAGATCCGAGCTTTACATACGCATCGGCGATCGAGGTCCGAACAAATGGATCAAGATCGAGGCCAGGCTTGAATGCGGCGGCGTGGAGGGAAGAAGTCGCCGGAGCGTCGCCGAGGGCGGCGGCGGAGCGGAGGGCGAAGGGGAAGGCGAGGAAGCCAGGGCGATGCATGAGGCGGAAGTGAGCGAGGGCGACGTCAAAGAGAGAGGCAGCGGAGAGGCAGCGGATGAGGGCGTTGAAGATGGGGGCGGTGGCGGGGAAGGGGAGGTGGCGGAAGAGGGCGAGGGCGTAGTGAGGGTCGGCGGTGGCGGCGGAGATGAGGGAGGCGATGAGGTGTGGATCGCCGGAGAGCCCTCGCTGGAGGAGGTGGCCGTGGATTTGTTTGATGCGGAGATGGGACCTGGCGGCGGCGGCGGCGGCGGCGTGGATGAGGGAAGCGAGGTTTTTGGCTGGAAGAAAAGAACTCATCTTTGAAAAAAGATTCGATTTTTACTCACTCAACTGAGCTTTGAAACCAATAATATAAACGAAGCGCGTTTATAGTAAAAAGGGATACAAAAAGTTGCGATCTTTTTTTCTCAAACTTATGCGCCATGCCAAAACCCCTTTCTTGCTCCTCTCCTATCGTTTATCCTCCGCCGCCGCCGTCGGCGATCTCCTCCTCGCCACCGATCTCGGCAAAAGGCTTTCTTCCGCCGCCGCCGCCGCCGACGTCGACGTCTCCTCTGTCCCCGCCAGCGTCCTACTCCGCCTCCTCCGCCACCCCAAGCTCCCTCCAGCCTCAAAGCTCTCTCTTTTCGTCCACTCCGGCTCCGCTTCCTCATCCTCCTCCGCCGCCGCCGCCCTCCCCCGCTCCCTCCTGCGATACAACTCACTCGACGTCCTCCTCCCCACGCTCCGCCTCTGCCGCTCCCTCGACCCCCACACTCTCCGCTCCATCATCCTCTCCCTCATTCGCTCGTCCCGCTACGATGATGTCATCGCCGCCGTCGACCTCGCCCACAGTCTCTCCATCTCCGCCGATCCCCAAATCTACGCCTCCATCATCCTCGCCCTCCTCCAAAATTCCCAGCTTTCCCTCGCCCTCTCCTTGTTCCACAACCTCCTCTTCTCCTCCTCCGACCACCCAAGTCCCTATACATACAACCAGTTGCTCGTCGCTCTGCGCAGAGCGGACATGCGGGACAAGTTCCACAACGTGTTCGACGAATTGTCGAAGAGAGGTTTCCGGTTCGATTTGTGGGGTTTTAATATTTTGATACACGCGTTTGGGTCTTGGGGGCGGCTCGGTCTTGCTTTGGGGCTGTTTAAGGAGATGAAATCGAGAGGACCGGCTCTGTTGCCGGATGTTTGCACGTATAATTCGTTGATCAAGGCGCTTTGCTCGAATGGCAAAGTTCGTGATGCGTTGAATGTGTATGAGGAGATGAAGGGATCTGGGCATGAGCCTGATCGATTCACTTATCAGATTTTGATACATTGGTGCTCGAAGGCGTACTCGATCGAAGAAGCGAGTCGGGTTTTTAGAGAGATGGAATATAACAGTGTGAGGGTTGATACAGTTGTTTATAACAATCTTTTAGATGGGTTTCTGAAGGCGACGAAGTTGAATGAAGTTTGCCAGCTCTTTGAAAAGATGGTTTCAGACGGGATTCGAGCTTCTACTTACTCTTTTAATATTTTGATTGGCGGGTTGTTTGGAAATGGGCGGCAAGCTGCTGGGTTTGCTATGTTTTGCTCTTTGAAGAAGAAAGGGCAGTTTGTTGATAATATTACTTATAGTATTGTTATAAGCTATTTGTGTAGAGAGGATCGAGCGGGCATAGCTCTAGATATGGTGAAGGAGATGGAGGAGAGAGGATGTGTTGTCGATTTGGTCACAATAACTTCTCTTCTTATAGGATTACATAAGAATGGGAGATGGGAGTCGGCCAACCGATTATTGAAGTATGTGAGGGATAATGCTTTGTTGCCAAATGTTCTGAAATGGAAGAAAGAGATGGATGCTTCCTTAAAAAGCCCACAAGATAGAGGAAAAGACTTCACACCAATTTTTCCTTCAACAGGCAGTTTGAGCGATGTCTTAAGTATGGTCGATCCATATCCTCGAAAAGATGGCGGTGAACTTAGTAATGATGAGGAAATGAAGGATGAATGGTCATCATCTCCGTACCTGGATAAACTTGCCAACAAAGTCGAGTCTTTTGATGATTCAGAGTCCTTTTCAGTATCTAGAGGTCAAAGGGTGCAAGAGAAAGGAATGAAGTCTTTCGATGTTGATATGATCAACACATACCTGTCCATATTTCTAGCAAAAGGGAAGCTGAGCATTGGTTGCAAGTTGTTTGAGATATTCAATTCATTCGGAACGGAACCAGTGAGCTATACCTACAACTCTTTGTTGATTTCTTTCTTCAAAAAGGGGTATTTGAAAGAGGCATGGGGGATTCTTCAACATATGGGGAACAATCTTTGCACGGCTGATATTGCAACCTACAATTTGATAATACAAGGATTGAGGAAAATGGGAAAAACTGATATCCTGGTTCTTGATCACATGTTGAAGAAGGGGGGATATCTTGATATAGTGATGTATAATACTTCGATTCATGCTTTGGGGAAAGCTAGGAAGATTGATGAAGTGAATGAACTATTTGAACAAATGATTAAGAGTGGAATTAATCCTGATGTAGTTACTTACAATACTCTTATTGAGGTCCATGCTAAGGCAGGACGAGTTGAGGAATCTTATAAATTTTTGAGAAGAATGTTGGCTGCTGGGTGCTCGCCCAATCATGTCACGGACACGATATTGGATTTTCTCAAGAGGGAGGTTGAGAAAATGAGGCTTGAAAAAGCATCAATTAGGCGTGAAGAGGGTCTCGATAGAGATAGATGATTCCGTCCATACATAAATTTATATTTATTCAGTTTGGTAATCTGGCGTTTGCCTTGTGCATGCCTTTGATCACTTTGTTAAATTTCGTCCCTGCAACCCTCTAACCTCTAACAACACAGTCCTTTAGCCCCTTTGCCCAGTCTTGCTTGAATCTTCCAAATATGGAAAAGATACAGAATAGAACATTGAATTCAGTAGAGGATGTTAATCATTAAATGAATATCTGGATATCGTGAAAGCGCAACGACAAAGATAGACAGGGTCAGGGTCATATTACTGTGGTTCGGGGCCAGGTTTCCGAATATGAACCTTACTTGATATCTGTGGCAGAGAAGGCATTTCATGACGATAGATCAGGATATGAAGTGGGACGCTGAAGGGGAAGGGGTTCACGGTTGCATGGATTGCATTCTTGAAGAGTTTCGAGCACAGGAGTTTCTGAAGGCCTTAGAGCATCAAAATATCATGGATGATATAACTCAAGGTCTTAGAGCATCGGCATATTATCCATGATACGATAAGAGTGTTGCAGAAGCATTCCATGTTCTCTTGGCAAAGGTATACATTTTATTCTTCATTTTTGTGTTTGCTTTTAGCAGTTTTTATTTGGGTAAGACAGGCTTGATTATGAAATCCAATAACATGTGCTACTAACATAATGACACGATTTCATGTCTTACTACTTATTTACGAGCTTGGGATACTGGCATGAATGATTTGAATGCTGCTGTCAGCAATGATTGTGTAGTTGGATCTGTTGATGCCCGTAATAACTGGTATCTGCTGTACGAAGTATTTCGTGTTTTTAATAAAACCTTCTTTTAATAATTCTCTAAATATTTTTTCGGGTGACCGTATTTTTAATAAAATATTTTCCTAACTCATTATTTCTAAGTCTTATTCTCAAACCCAAATTCTTTTAAATTCCTATTTTCCTATTTTAATCTAATCCCTAACTCCAACTATTTTTATCCAAACCATATCTCTATCCTTGAATCTCTATATCTATCTATTTTCTATTTTATTGTGTTTATATTTCTTTAAAACCTAACTAAAACCCTAGTCCCATTTTCTATTTATTATTCCCATTAAAATCCTGTCTATATTTTTCTAAAACCCTAAATATTATACCCATAACCCAAACCCAACTTCTAAACACAAGAACCCGGCCCAAACCAATATCCCAAACCCGATCCCCTATTCTTCTTCTTCTCTCCTCCTTCTCGTTCAAGAATTCACGAGCACCATGCCACGTCGCCGTCTTATTCGCCAACGGCCCCCGCATGACCCACTCGCCGCCGATCTCGCCCTCGATCCCAACTGCCTCCGAGATCCAAGCGTCGGCTCCCTATCTTTTCTCAACCGAGTCTCTCCCCTCCCTAAATCTCCATCTCTCTCTCGTTTTCTCCCTTTCCCCTCACAGCCGCCGCCAACTTCACTGCCGACCACCAGAGCTCCGCCGCCGGAAACTCCTCCACCGCAACCACCCTCCGTCTCCTCCTTCATTAACCGAGCTCCACCCATCTCCAGCCAACTCACTCACCCTCAAACCACCATCGTCGTCGGCAGCAGCCATCATCACCGACCACCATCGGTTCCTCTCTCGTCGTCGACGAAAACGCGAGTTCCCCCTCAACCTCTCTCTCCCCTTCACTCGAGCATCTCTCCCTGCACAATAGATCACCCACCTCACCGACGAGCCTCCCAAGCTGCTCCTCTTTCCTCAAACCCCGTCACCCCGTGCACCCTGTGCTCCTATCATCACCGGCGATCCCCGACAGCCCCATGAGCTTCTTCTCATCGCCACCACCACATCGCCGGCCACCACCACATCGCCGGCCACCGTCACCGCCAGTCGAGCCCACTCCTCCGCCTCCTCTCTTCTCTCACCACAATTCCCAACCGAGCAACCCCAAAACACCACCATTGTTGCCAATCCACAACCCCGCTCTCACTGCCTACGTCACCGCTGCTGGACTCCTAGACATCGCCATCGCCATCAACACCACCACATCACCTCCAACCTCCTTTTTCTCTCAAAACAAAACCCAAACACCTGCCTCATCACTGTCGACCTCTTCAGGGGAGCGGAAGAAGCCGCCCTCCGACACCTGCGTCGCTTGCGATCACCGCAGAAAGAGGCGGCCTGGCGTGCTCCAGCTCTTTGACGACATTGCCAAAGACACCGATTACGACGACGACAAAGAACGAAGAGGAGGATCTCGATTTCGTCGATGAGGGCCTCGATCTAGATTTCAGCACGGGTGGCAAATCAGAAGCTAAAGATTATAAAGATGTCAGAAAATCTCGTTATCTCCTATTTATTGTGAAGGAAGAAGAGTTGAGTGGTGATGAATGAGAGGAACTAATCAGAGACCTCTTATGGAAGAGGCTAAAAGTATGTTGTATATGATGAAGATTATAAGGATGTTGATGATGGTGTATTAGTTGAGCATTGTAATTAAAGAGGATCCGAATATTTGAAAGATTAAATGCATGGTTGGTAAGGAGCGGCAGATGGTCCTTTCCTTAATGCATAAGTATGCTGACTTGCAGAAGCGTGGAACGAAACTGAAGATAATTTCTGTATTTACGCTTGAGCATGTGAAAGGCTGTGTATATGGAAGCTGATAAAGAAAGTGACGTCGTTGAGGAACTTCGCTGTAGCAATGGCCGTGGCAGTCACAGTCACTATCGTCTTCAGGCAAGTGAATCCTTCATTTGCCACTCATGCTAGATATGATAGTTATATTGTTTAAATAATCTTTGCTACATTTATATACGTGTAATTAAATCATAGGCTTTAATCGGTTTCCCCAGCGAGACATCGTGTTGATTGTGCTGCATCGAACCCAACTCGGATCGGATAAGCCGTATTGATATCAGTTAGGATTTATAGGAATTAATGGTTGTTTTAAATCAGTTCATTTAAGCTAGCGTCGTTGGGGCACGTATACATGATCTAAGTGCTCGATATATCTCTCGAATGAAAACCCTTTTAAAATGCCCATGTTTTATGCTCGTCGAATCCCTTTACGGTTAGTGATTATCGTGTAAGGATTTGAGTTTAAATATCAAGATTATCATCACGAAATGTCACCCAAGAAGTCGACGTTAAATCTGGAAATCACCGTACATATCATGTTATAAAATTAATAGTAAATTATCTATAATTCGTATCGTGACTTGTCTGGGCTCGTTACGAAGAGAACTGTTTAATCTTTAAATCTATGGAAATAGTTGCAGGTTAGCATGTCATTTAGATAGCGAAAACAGAGGAGTTTCTTAGCTCTAGACTGCAGTCCAGAGCAGATTTCTCTACTTTAATCTGTTTCAAAACACTTGTAGCGTCTTGTTTAAATATGCAAGTGTGCGGAACAATACATGAAAGCGTAGATAATTGAATTAGCTTTCTAACGTTACTAATCTCATTGCATTCCAGTGTCGTTTAATATTTATAACACTTTTTAAATTGTCGGCATGTACTACAGTTTTCTGCCGAGACAGATTGTACATCTTAACCTTAAACGGTGCATATCTCCCTGCATACAGCGGATATTATCGATCCGTCTGGTGTGTTAAAAACATAACAACTAAATATAAATTTTATCTAACTGTCGCGTCGCCTAATTATGCTTCCAACAGGTAGTAAAACGTGTTACGAAACGGACCTGCAGTTCGAAAATTGGATTTCCAGCAGTAAACACTCAAAATAAAAGGACCGTAACTTGCAAACCTGAAATCCGAATGACTCGAAACCAATTTTACTGTACAGATAATTTAATACACTGTTTACGCCTTTTATATTGTTTTACCAAATTATGCTTGTAAATCCCCGTTTCCTTTAATAAAATTTTCTTATATTTTCCAAGTTCCCCGAATGTTTTCTCCTTTCTCCTAATTTTGCGTAATTGGTTGCTTAAGATTTAACAATTGATTTTTTTCCTAAACATTAAACTAAAACAAAACCCTATAAAGTAAAAACTAAACATTTATATATACAAAATAAACCCAGCCCGTTTTCCCCATACACCAGCCCAACAGAACATATAAAACAAATCTTAATTAAATAAATTCCCTAATTCCCTTTTCCCGGCCCAAACGAAAATAAATTAAGCAAAACACTTGTCCCGGCCCAAGCTTCCAAGCCCATTCCCTAACCTCCTTATCCGCGCCCAGGGCACCCGACCCGCTCCACTCCTCTTCCCCACGTTCATTTCCCGCTCGTTTTCTCCCCCGAGCTTCCCACGTCACACGTGCCCACGTCGTCCAAGCCCGCGTCGACGACCCACGTTCCCCCTCAACTCAACCACGACCACGCGGGCTCCTCAAGCTCACCTTCGTCCCTCTTTCTCCTCTCTCCCTCCTCACTCTCGATCTCCAACTCACTCCTCTCCTTTCTCCAAAACTCCAAGCTTCGAGCTCTCACCCACGACGACGACTACGACCACCACTGTCTCCTCCCTCGCTCTCTTCTCCTCAGAACTCGAACCCCCACTTCACCCCATCTCACCTGCAACCACCGAGCCAGAACCCAACCTACCCGCCGAGCTCGAGTCTCCCCTGCACCCCCTCGCTGCAAACTTCACCCCCTTGCTGCACCATCGCCGGAACGACCACCGCCGACCGCCACCGACCCCAGCACGTCCCCAGGAACTTCACAGCACCACACTCCGCCTCCAGCGATCACGAGCCATCCCCCGGGCAACCCCGACGACGAACCCGAACTCGAGCCTAGACCGTGAATCCAAACCGTGCCGTTCGTCGCGCGTTCGTGCCGTTGCCGCTGCCGTGCGTCGCCAAAGCGTCTCCAGGCAAGTACCCTACTTGCTACATGCTAGATTATACTATTACAATTCAAAATCTTATAAATTCCATGTTTATAATTCGTGAAAATCTATACGGCACAAGTGCTTGATGCAGAACCCGAACGAAAACCTTCCATTAAACTGACGGAACTTGATTATATATGCTGGCCCGTGTGGCAATGAACATTGTGGTGAAATTTGACTGAAAATTATGATCGTTACTGACTTGAACGATCATCCCCGATTACACCCGTAAAACTGAACATTTCCCGCGTCTGAAACTTGTTAAAATCATAATTAATTGATTACACATTGAAATGATGCGTTCGAGGGCTCAAATCGATGTCGACTCGACGACCTGGAACCCCATACAAGCTTTTAATTGTTTCTGTACTGAAAATATGACGAGAACTGATTCAGAGAGCGGCTCTGGACTGCAGTCCAGAGCGGCCCTGGCTGTTGATTTCTATCCCGTAATGCTTACTACTTTGCTGCATGAACTTGTATGTTGCGGAACCCTATACTTTATTGAAGATGAAACTGTTAGCTAAATAATGCAAGTGATTTCACCCCTTTTTATCGCCGTTTACTATTTAAACTGCAATTTAAACGAACAGGACGTATGGCAGTCCCAAACAGGGGCAGAACTGACACCCTATGATTGAACAGTACATAACTTCTGACGTAGAGACGCGACTGAGAATCCGTCTGGTGCGTTGGAAACCCTAAATTTCATTCAACTGTAGCGTCGCTAAATTCTGATCCCATCTGGGTGGAAATTGTGTTACGAAATGGACGTTCAGTTCAGAAACTGAATTTCCTGCAGCGAACACTTAAAATGAAACGGCTGTAACTTGCAAACCCGAAATCCGATTGCATTGAAACAAATTTTGCTGAACTGCCGACAGAGTATACTTGTTACCGTATTTGTATCGTTTCACTGAATTCTGAACATATGATTTACTGCAATTTTTATAAGCTCATGAGGTGCATAATAGTTCATATTACACGTGACTCGTTAACTGCATAAATGTACATATCTTACCCGATTGCCACACCCATAGTGATAGTACGCGTTATTATTCAGTGCACAATGCATTATCGTACGCGAACGGTATTGGTTTAGGAGTGTCAAGTACGCCAATGAAAAAGTGGATGATTCGTGACAGTGATTAATACAGTGAACAGTGACAAAACCGTGTTATTGGTGTATACTTGTACACGACTAGACCATACTCGTCAATAGTGTAAACCTGGGGAAAAAGGGGAAATCGAAGTGGAAAGAGCATCGTATTTAGCGAGGACCGTGATTTAGAGGATGATCATTCGAACAACGACTCTTATATATATTATGTAGGATCTAGCGATCCGGCTGACAGGGTTATGTCCTGGGCGTGTAGGCCGTTGTCTCAGGTATGTACGAGATCCTCGTTAAACATGATCCTCCTTTCCACAACTCGATTTCAAACACGACTTAGAGACTGATAGGGACACAGATCATACTTTGCATCATTTAGTGACATAGTGATTATCTGCATTTTACTTCCACTGTTATTACCTTATTTGCCTGTTTCATGTCATTATTATAATATAGCTATTACGCCGCTCTGACGATCTGAGTATGCATGCTCAGATTTCGAGGAAGAACCAGCGCAGGAGTCGGACTTACCTTTCGAGCTAGCAGAGATTTAGTCTGGAGTACCTCTTTCTTCTTTTCTGTTTTCCCTAAAGAGATCTTGTATTCGAACTCGGTTAGTAGTTCTTTTCTTGTTTTATTGTAAATTGTGAACATGAAAGTTGATGTAATAATTTAGTGATGTATTTCATTTACTTCTGTGCTTTGTTTACTGATTACCATGTAATGCTAGAAGCCGAAGTGTGACTACGGCGGGATTATTTCTTGACCGTAGGAGCATGGCTGGCATAGTCATCCCTTGTTTTCCGTATTTTGGGAAGCGGGGCGTGACATGGTTTTGTTGGTATCAGAGCCAGGTTTAGTAGTAAGGGATAATATTAACTACACTTTATTACGTTATTTTCGCTTCACTATTCCTGACTTCCATTCTTGAATCTAATCATATCCTTTTAAATATCTTCCAGCGATATGACGTCCCCGAACGACCACTTCTCGGACTCGGGTTCTCAGGATCGCACGGAGAGGATACTTAGTGCACTGACGTCTCTCGTAGAAGCTCAGGAGAGAAAGACGGACCTACTCGCCAAGGGACTTGGGGCTATTACCGCTGCAGGGGACCCTCCGCACTCATTACCGCCTCCGAGGGCACTGCTCCACCTGCTTTTTCTGCCAGGGCTGGTACCGTGTCAGATTTTCGGAGGTTGGACCCAGCTGCATTTACAGGGCTAGCCGAGCCACTCGAGGTCGAGCAATGGCTGGTAAATATGGAGAATTTACTGACGGCCGGCAGGGTATCAGAGGAAGATAAAGTGAACGTGATAAAGATCCAGTTGGAAGATGAGGCCCGTACTTGGTGGACAGTGGAAGAAAGCAGACTAGAAATGCCAATTGAATGGAGCAAATTCAAGGAGTGCTTCCGTCCGAGATGGAAGAAAGATTCATATTGCTGAAGCAGAATGGACGTCCAGTGGACGTATATGCGGCAGAGTTCAACCGTCTGAGCCGATTTGCTCCGTACATGGTCGCTTCAGAGGCCACCAGGGCCAGACGCTTCTTAGAGAGACTTGATTTCGAGCTGCAGCAGTTGATCGCGTCACTCGAGTTGCAGACATTTGCACATGTACTCAACGCGGCGAGAATTCAGGAGAAACTGATCAACAAATTCAGGAAGCCCCGGTTGTTCCAGCATGCACCCACGCACCTCCTCGAGGAATCATACCAGTTCACAGGCCTGGAACAGCACAGATGAAGCGTCCATTCGTGCCCCAGCATCGCCCCCCAGAGCAAGAACGTAGTTTGCGGCTACTGCAACAGAGATGGACATATCCAGAAGGACTGTCGCCGCGCCAAGGGACAGTGTCTAATTTGCGGATCCAGTCAGTACAGAATTAGCGGTTGCCCCGAACGAGCAGAGATATAGGGAGGGTCTGGACCGCAGCAGCAGAGACAACAGGAGCAGAGGCAACCCTACACTGGCCGCGGTCAGAGACGGGCTTTCATCTTGACCGCCGAGCAGGCAGAGGCTTCAGGCGAAGTTGTCACAGGTATTCTACTCGTACATTCCATGCCAGCTAGAGTACTTGTCACGCCCCACTTCCTAAAATACAGAAAACGAGGGATGACTAGGCCAGCCATGCTCCTACGGTCAAGGAATAATCCCGCCGTAGTCACAATTCGGCTTCTAGCATTACATGGTAATCAGTAAACAAAGCACAGAAGTAAAGGAAATACATCACTAAAATATTACATCAAAGTTCATTGTTCATAATTTACAAATAAACAAGAAAAGAACTACTAACCAAGTTCGAATACAAGGTCTCTTTTAGGGAAAGAAGAAAAGGTACTCCAGACTAGATCTCCGCCAGCTCTAAAGGTAAATCCGACTCCTGCGCTGGTTCTTCCTCGAGGTCTGAGCATGCATACTCAGGTCGTCAGAGCGACGTAATAGCAATATTATAATAATGACATGAAACAGGCAAATAAGGTAATAACAGTGAAAGTAAAATGCGGATAATCACTATGTCACTAAATGATGCAAAATATGATCTGTGTCCCTATCGGTCTTTAAGTCATGTTTGAAATCGAATTGTGGAAAGGAGGATCATGTTTAACGGGAGTCTCGTACATACCCGAGACAACGACCCACACGCCTGGGACATAACCATGTCAGCCGGATCGCTAGATCCTACCTAATATATATAAGAAACACTGTTCGAATGATCATCCTCTAAAACACGGTCCCGCTAAATACGATGCTCTTTCCACTTCGATTTCCCCTTGTTCTCCAGGTTTACACTATTGATGATTATGATTTAGTCGTGTACAAGTATGCACCAATAACACGGTTTTGTCACTGTTTACTGTATTAATCACTGTCACGAATCATTCATTTTTCCATTGACATACTTGACACATCTAAACCAATACCATTCACGCACGATAATGCAATGTCCACTGAATAATAACGCGCACTATCACTATGTATATGACAGTTGGGTAAGGTATGCACATTTATGCAGTTAACAAGTCATGTGCAATATGAACTATTATGCACGTCACAAGCTCACAAAAATTACAGTAATTCATATGCTCAGAATTTAGTGAAACGATACAAATACGGTAACAAGTAGACTTAGTCGTCAGTTCAGCAAAATTTGTTTCAGTACAATCGGATATCTGGTATTCAAGTTACAGCCGTTTCAATTTAAGTGCTCGCTGCAGGAAATTCAGTTTCTGAACTGAACGTCCGTTTCGTGGCACAATTTTCACCCAGTTGGGATCAGAATTTAGCGACGCTACAGTTGAATGAAATTTAGGATTTTCAATAGGGTTTCCAACGCACCAGACGGATTCTCAATCGCGTCTCTATGTCAGAAGTTATGCACTGTTCAACGATAGGGTATCAGTTCTGTTTCAGTTTGGCACTGCTATACGTCCTGTTCTTTTAAATTGCAGTTTAAATAGTAAACGACGATAAAAAGGGGTGAAATCACTTGCGTTATTTAGCTAACAGTTTCATTTTCAATAAGGTGTGGGGTTCCGCAACATACGAGTTCAGGCAGCAAGGTAGTAAACATTACGGGACAGAAAACAACAACCAGAGTTGCTCTGGACTGCAGTCCAGAGCTGCTCTCCGAATCAGTTCTTGTCATATTTTCAGTACAGAAACAATTAAAAACTTATATATATGGTTCGAGGTCGTCGTGTCGGCTTCGATTTGAGCCCTCGAACGCATCATTTCAATGTGTACACAATTAATTATGATTTTAACAAGTTTCAGGTGCGGGAAATTCTCAGTTTTTACGGGTGTAATTGGGGGTAATCGTTTAAGCCAGTAACAATCATATTTTTCAGTCAAATTTCTACACAGTGTTCATTATCACATGGGCCAGATTATATGATCAATTTCCGTCAATTTAAAGAAAGGTTTTTGTTCGAGTTTTGCATCGAACACATACACTATTTTAAGTCGCACTAAATGTACATGTAGAATTTAACGGTATTACAAGTTTTAGTGAAACAAATAGCATGAAGCAAGTAGGTAACTTGCCTGGAGACGCTTTGGCGACGCACGGCAGCAGCAGCGGCACCAACGCGCGACGAACGGCACGGTTCGGATTCACGGCCTCGGCTCGCGTTCGGGTTCGTCGTCGGTGATGGTTCGCGATCGCTGGAGGCGGAGTGTGGTGCTGAGAAGTTCCTGTGAGTGCGCTGAGGTTGGTGATGGTCGGCGGTGGTCGCTCCGGCGATGGCGCAGCGGGGGTTCGGAGCTTGGTGGTTTTGGGTTTGTGAGAGAGAGGTAGTGGGGGCTCGGGTTTGGTGATAATGGTGATGATGCTGAGGATGTATAGGAGTCGATGAAGTGGTGGGGACTCGTCGGCGTCGGGGTGCAGGCGGCGGCCGAGGTCGGGTGCAGGCGAGGGGGTTCTTGCGAGAAGAGGGGTTTTGGTGAAGAGCAGTGGGTGTTGAGGTGAAGGTGAGGGCTTTAGGAGGAGGCTAGGGTGCTCGGTGATGAAGGAGGAGGTTGGAGGAGGTTCGTCGTCGTCGTCGTCGGGGGTGAGCGGGGTTGAAGCTTGGAGCTTTCGAGGGAGAGGAGAGGAGTGAGTTGGAGAGAGAGGGATAGAGGAGAAAGGGTGCGAGGAGTGGGTTGATGAGCTCGAGGGCGCGCGGTTGTGGGAGGCGAGCGTGGGAACGCGGGCGACGACGTGGGCGTGGGCGAGGCGACGTGGGTGCGCGCGGGGGGAGAAAACACAAAGGAGCGGGAAAAATGGACGTGGGGAAGAAGAAAGCAACGGGTCGGGTCGGGTTTGCTGCGGGCGCGGGTAATGAATGGGTTAGGGATTTGGGCTTGGAAGCTTTGGGCCGGGAAAGAAATTAGGGAAAATCATTTAGTTATATTTACCTGTTGGGCAAATGAGGCTTTGGTATATTTATTTAGTTTTGGTTTTAATTTATGTTTGGGCTAGGGCAGTGGGTTAATATATATTTGGTTTTAGTTTTGGGCTTTGATTTTTAATCGTTTAGGAAAAACAATTAGTAAAACTTGAGCAACCAAATACCTACAAAAATCACGAGGAAAACTAGGGAAGCAATCGGAGGATTAGAAAAAATATAGGAAAATTTTATTGATGGGAACGGGGATTTACATCATACCCCCTTACAAAAATTTCGTCATCGAAATTTAACAAGGATACAATGAATCAAAGTACTAAACAAAGAGATGTGGAAAACGTGCACGGATATCTTCCTCCCGCTCCCAGATAGATTCTCCTGGGGAACGACCACCCGAAGACACTCGGACTAACGGAATTACCTTGTTCTTCAGCACTTTCTCCCTGCGGTTGAGGATGGTGGTGGGCTGCTCCTCGTAAGATAGTTGGTACCCAAAGCTAACTCCGAATAGTCCAGAACATGGCTCTCATGCCGAACATAACGCCGCAACTGTGACACGTGGAAGGTATTGTGTACACCAGCTAGCGATGGAGGCAAGGCGAGTTGATAGGCCACCTCTCCTACTCACTCTAGCACCTCAAAAGGTCCGATGAAGCGGGGACTGAGCTTTCCCCGACCTCCGAACCTGATAACTCCACGGGTAGGGGAAATCTTCAGGAACACGTGATCTCCGACTTCAAATTCTAGCGCCCTCCTGCTGGTATCTGCCCAACTCTTCTGTCGATCCTGAGCCATCTTAATATGCTGTCTGATCATTTGGACCTTGTCGACTGTCTGAACAATAAGCTCGGGACCCAGTAGTCTTCGTTTTCCCACATCATCCCAACAAACTGGGGATCGACACTTCCGCCCGTAAAGTGCTTCGAAAGGAGCCATCCAGATGCTAGCCTGGTAACTGTTGTTATAAGAAAACTCGACTAGATGCAGACGATCTTCTCAGGAACCCTGAAAATCCAACATGCAGGCTCTCAACATATCCTCGAGCGTCTGAATCGTACGCTCGGACTGTCCGTCCGTCTGCGGGTGATAAGCTGTGCTGAACTTGAGACGGGTACCCAAACTCTCATGTAAGCTCCTCCAGAAGTGCGACACGAATCGGGTGTCTCGATCTGACACAATGCTGACCGGAACACCGTGAAGTCGCACTATCTCCTGCATGTATCTCTCAGCCAGTGACTCTGTCGACTGTCCCACTCGGAATGGTAAGAAGTGTTCAGCTTTCGTGAGGCGGTCGACGATAACCCAAATGGCGTTGTTGCCCCTAAGGCTCCGTGGTAAGGCCGTCACGAAATCCATAATAATGTGCTCCCATTTCCATTCTGGTATCGGAAGTGGTTGTAACAGTCCTGCTGTCCTCTGATATTCCGCTTTCACCTGTTGGCATACCAAGCATCTGGATACGAACCGTGCGATTTCTCGCTTCATCCCGTTCCACCAAAAATGCTGCTTTAGATCTCGATACATCTTCGTACCACCCGGATGCATAGAATAAGCTGAGCTATGTGCCTCAGCCAGTACCTCTTCTCGAACATCTCCCTTGGGTATGCAGAGTCTGCTACCGAATCTTAGAGAACCGTCTTCATGTATGATTAAGTCCGTTCTCAGCCCGGCTTCTACTTGCGCTCTGAACTTTTGCAATCGAGGATCATCCGCCTGTGCAGCCTTGATGCGATCCACAAGGGAAGACTGCATCTGTAGTTGCCAAAATTGGCTGAGTGCGCTCGGTGCAACGACTTCAAGCTCGAGTCTCTGAAAGTCCTCAATAATGCTCTTCTGACTGGTCAACCTCATGACCGCTGGCTTGCGACTGAGCGCATCTGGTACAACATTTACTTTCCCCGGGTGATACTGAAGGTCCAAGTCGTAATCTGCCATCACCTCTAGCCATCGGCGCTGCCTCATGTTTAGTTCCTTCTGAGTGAATACGTACTTCAGACTTTTATGATCCGTGTACACTTCCACTTTCTCGCCCAATAGATAGTGCCTCCAAATCTTCAACGCAAAAACCACTGCAGCTAACTCCAAGTCATGCATATGATAGTTCTTTTCGTGATTCCTCAGCTGTCGCGAGGCGTAAGCAACCACCCGACCGTGCTGCATCAGAACACAGCCTAATCCCTTCCCTGAGGCATCACTATGTATCACCAAACTACCGGAATCATCTGGTACTGTAAGAATGGGCGCCGTAGTTAACTTCTGCTTCAGTGTTTCAAATGCCTGAGTGCACTCTTCTGTTCACGCAAACGGTACCTCCTTCTGTGTCAGCCTCGTCAATGGTTCAGCGATTCTTGAAAAGTCTTGGACGAACCTCCGATAATAACCTGCCAATCCTAGAAAGCTTCTGATTTCGGCCACAGACTTCGGTGTTGGCCAATCTCTGACAGATTCTATCTTTGTCGGGTCTACTGAGATGCCTTCGCCCGAAACGATGTGTCCCAAGAACTGAACCTTGTCGAGCCAGAATTCACACTTGCTCAATTTCGCATACAGCTTCTCTTCCTGAAGAATTTATAGAACCGTGCGCAAATGCTCAACATGCTCCTCCCGGGTCTTCGAGTAGACAAGTATGTCGTCGATAAATACAACGACAAACGTGTCCAAGTACTTTGCAAACACCCTGTTCATCAAGTCCATGAATATTGCTGGAGCATTGGTAACACCGAACGGCATCACGCGGAACTCATAGTGTCCGTATCGGATCCTGAAAGCCGTCTTGCATACATCCTCGGCTGCTACTCTGATTTGATGATAGCCCGAACGGAGATCCAACTTCGAAAATACCTTGGCCCCACTTAACTGGTCGAATAAGTCGTCGATGCGCGGAATTGGGTACTTGTTCTTTAATGTGACTTTGTTCAGCTCCCGATAATCTATACACATCCGCAGCGATCCATCTTTTTTCTTCACTAACAGAACTGGTGCACCCCATGGTGAAACGCTCGGCCGAATAAATCCCTTCCCCAGGAGTTCTTCAATCTGCTTCTTTAATTCTGCCAACTCAACCGGTGCCATTCTGTTCGGGGCCTTGGAAACTGGTGTTGTACCCGGATTCAAATCGATCGAGAACTCCAAGACGCGTGGAGGTGGTAGACCTGGTAAATCTTCAGGGAACACGTCCAGAAAGTCCCGAACAATCTCTGGGGCTGGGCTCTCATCAATCTCCATAGCTGTCAGGTCCTTTGGCTTGGCTCTATACTTGGCCGGCTCCAAAGATTCGCTCCCGCCTTCGAAAATAAACTCCGGGTGATTGGGGATGCGGAAGATCACGTTCCTTGCTCGACAATCAATAACTGCATGGAAGTTACTCATCCAATCCATCCCGAGAATTGCGTCATAGCTGCCTGTCCCGATCAAAAGGAAATTCGCATAGAATTCCCTGCCACACACTACAACCGGACATGATCTACATTCTCGACTAGATACTATCATGCCATTACCCGTATGTATTTCCCAACCCTTAGTTAGTGGTTCATGCGGTATGGAGTGTGTATCAACGAAATGCTCAGATATGAAACAGTGCGATGCTCCAGAATCAAATAGTACTCTAGCTGGCAAGGAATGTAAGAGTAGAATACCTGTGACAACTTCTTCTGAAGCCTCTGCCTGCTCGGCGGTCAAGGTGAAAGCCTGTCCCTGACCGCGGCCTGTATAGGGTTGCCTCTGCTCCTGTGGTCTCTGCTGCTGCGGTCCAGAACCTCCCTGTATCTCTGCTCGCTCGGGGCAACCGCTAATCCTGTGCTGACTGGATCCGCAAATCAGACACTGTCCCTTGGCGCGGCGACAATCCTTCTGGGTGTGCCGATCTCTGTTGCAGTAGCCGCAAACTACGTTCTTGCTCTGGGGGCGATGCTGGGGCACAAATGGGCGCTTCATTTGAGTCGTTCCAGGCCTGTGAACTGGTATGACTCTTCGAGTCGGTACATGGGTGCGTGCTGGAACGACTGGGGACTTCCTGAATTTGTTGATCAGTCTCTCCTGAATTCGCGCCGCGTTGAGTACCTGTGCAAAAGTCTGCAACTCAAGTGACGCGATCAACTGCTGCAGCTCGAAATCAAGTCCCTGCAAGAAGCCTCTGGCCCTGGTGGCCTCTGAAGCGACCATGTACGGAGCAAATCGGCTCAGACGGTTGAACTCTGCCGCATATACGTCCACTGGATGTCCATTCTGCTTCAATAGGATGAATCTTTCTTCCATCTCTGCCTTGGCGGTGGAAGAGAAATAATGGTCCAAGAAGCACTCCTTGAATTTGCTCCATTCGATCGGCCTGTCTAGCCTGCTTTCTTCCACTGACCACCATGTACGGGCTTCATCTTCCAACTGGATCTTTATCACGTTCACTTTATCTTCCTCTGGTACCCTGGCGGCCGTTAGTAAGTTCTCCATGTTCACCAGCCATTGCTCGGCCTCGAGTGGCTCGGCTAGCCCTGTAAATGCAGCTGGATGCAACCTCCGGAAATCTGATACGGTGCCAGCCCTAGCAGAAAAAGTTGGTGGAGCAGTGCCCTCGGGGGCGGTAATGAGTGCGGAGGGTCCCCCTGCAGCGGTAATAGTCCCTCGGCGAGTAAGTCCGTCTTCCTTCATGAGCTTCTGCGAGAGAGGTCAGTGCACTAAGTATCCTCTCCGTGCGGTCCTGAGAACTTGAGTCCGAGGAGTGGTCGTTCGGGGACGTCATATCGCTGGAAGATATTCAAAAGGCTATGATTAGATACAAGGATGAAAATCAGGAATAGTGAAGTGAAAATAATGTAATACAGTGTAATTAATGTTATCTCTTACTACTAAACACGGCTCTGATACCAACAAAACCATGTCACGCTCCGCTTCCCAAAATACGGAAAACGAGGGATGACTAGGCCAGCCATGCTCCTACGGTCAAGAAATAATCCCGCGGTAGTCACATTTCGGCTTCTAGCATTACATGGTAATCAGTAAACAAAGCACAGAAGTAAAGGAAATACATCACTAAAATATTACATCAAAGTTCATTGTTCACAATTTACAAATAAATAAGAAAATAACTACTAACCAAGTTCGAATATAAGGTCTCTTTTAGGGAAAGCAGAAAAGAAGAAAAGGTACTCCAGACTAGATCTCCGCCAGCTCGAAAGGTAAATCCGAATCCTGAGCTGGTTCTTCCTCGAGGTCTGAGCATGCATACTCAGGTCGTCAGAGCGATGTAATAGCAATATTATAATAATGACATGAAACAGGCAAATAAGGTAATAACAGTGAAAGTAAAATGCGGATAATCACTATGTCATTAAATGATGCAAAATATGATCTGTGTCCCTATCGGTCTCTAAGTCATGTTTGAAATCGAATTGTGGAAAGGAGGATCATGTTTAACGGGAGTCTCGTACATACCCGAGACAACGACCCACACGCCTGGGACATAACCATGTCAGCCGGATCGCTAGATCCTACCTAATATATATAAGAAACACTGTTCGAATGATCATCCTCTAAAACACGGTCCCGCTAAATACGATGCTCTTTCCACTTCGATTTCCCCTTGTTCCCCAGGTTTACACTATTGATGATTATGATTTAGTCGTGTACAAGTATGCACCAATAACACGGTTTTGTCACTGTTCACTGTATTAATCACTGTCACGAATCATTTATTTTTCCATTGGCGTACTTGACACATCTAAACCAATACCATTCACGCACGATAATGCAATGTCCACTGAATAATAACGCGTACTATCACTATGTATATGGCAGTTGGGTAAGGTATGTACATTTATGCAGTTAACAAGTCATGTGCAATATGAACTATTATGCACATCATAAGCTCACAAAAATTATAGTAATTCATATGCTCAGAATTTAGTGAAACGATACAAATACGGTAACAAGTAGACTTAGTAGTCAGTTCAGCAAAATTTGTTTCAGTACAATCGGATATCTGGTATTCAAGTTACAGCCGTTTCAATTTAAGTGCTCGCTGCAGGAAATTCAGTTTCTGAACTGAACGTCCGTTTCGCGACACAATTTTCACCCAGTTGGGATCAGAATTTAGCGACGCTACAGTTGAATGAAATTTAGGATTTTCAATAGGGTTTCCAACGCACCAGACAGATTCTCAATCGCGTCTCTATGTCAGAAGTTATGCACTGTTCAACGATAGGGTATCAGTTCTGTTTCAGTTTGGGACTGCTATACGTCCTGTTCTTTTAAATTGCAGTTTAAATAGTAAACGACGATAAAAAGGGATGAAATCACTTGCGTTATTTAGCTAACAGTTTCATCTTCAATAAGGTGTAGGGTTCCGCAACATACGAGTTAAGGCAGCAAGGTAGTAAACATTACGGGACAGAAAACAACCAGAGTTGCTCTGGACTGCAGTCCAGAGCCGCTCTCCGAATCAGTTCTTGTCATATTTTCAGTACATAAACAATTAAAAACTTATATATGGTTCCAGGTCGTCGAGTCAGCTTCGATTTGAGCCCTCGAACGCATCATTTCAATTTGTACACAATTAATTATGATTTTAACAAGTTTCAGGTGCGGGAAATTCTCAGTTTTTACGGGTGTAATTGGGGGTAATCGTTTAAGCCAGTAACAATCATATTTTTCAGTCAAATTTCTACACAGTGTTCATTATCACATGGGCCAGATTATATGATCAATTTCCGTCGGTTTAAAGAAAGGTTTTTGTTCGAGTTTTGCATCGAACACATACACTATTTTAAGTCGCATTAAATGTACATGTGGAATTTAACGGTATTACAAGTTTTAGTGAAACAAATAGCATGAAGCAAGTAGGTAACTTGCCTGGAGACGCTTTGGCGACGCACGGCAGCAGCGGCGGCACCAACGCGCGACGAACGGCACGGTTCGGATTCACGGCCTCGTCTCGCGTTCGGGTTCGTCGTCGGTGATGGTTCGCGATCGCTGGAGGCGGAGTGTGGTGCTGGGAAGTTCTTGTGAGTGCGCTGAGGTTGGTGATGGTCGGCGGTGGTCGCTCCGGCGATGGCGCAGCAGGGGTTTGGAGCTTGGTGGTTTGGGTTTGTGAGAGAGAGAGAGAGGTAGTGGGGGCTCGGGTTTGGTGATAATGGTGATGATGCTGAGGATGTAAAGGAGTCGACGAAGTGGTGGGGACTCGTCGGCGTCGGGGTGCAGGCGGTTGCCGAGGTCGGGTGCAGGCGAGGGGGTTCTTGCGAGGAGAGGGGTTTTGGTGAAGAACAGTGGGTGTTGAGGTGAAGGTGAGGGCTTTAGGAGGAGGCCAGGGTGCTCGGTGATGAAGGAGGAGGTTGGAGGAGGTTCGTCGTCGTCGTCGGGGGTGAGCGGGGTTGAAGCTTGGAGCTTTCGAGGGAGAGGAGAGGAGTGAGTTGGAGAGTGAGAGGGATAGAGGAGAAAGGGTTCAAGGAGTGGGTTGATGAGCTCGAGGGCGCGCGGTTGTGGGAGGCGAGCGTGGGAACGCGGGCGACGACGCGGGCGTAGGCGAGGCGACGTGGGTGCGCGCGGGGGGAGAAAACACAAAGGAGCGGGAAAAATGGACGTGGGGAAGAAGAAAGCAACGGGTCGGGTCGGGTTTGCTGCGGGCACGGGTAATGAATGGGTTAGGGATTTTGGCTTGGAAGCTTTGGGCCGGGAAAGAAATTAGGGAAAATCATTTAGTTTTATTTACCTGTTGGGCTGAGGAGGCTTTGGTATATTTATTTAGTTTTGGTTTTAATTTATGTTTGGGCTGGGGCAGTGGGTTAATATATATTTGGTTTTAGTTTTGGGCTTTGATTTTTAATCGCTTAGGAAAAACAATTAGTAAAACTTGAGCAACCAAATACCTACAAAAATCACGAGGAAATCTTGTGAAGCAATCGGAGGACTAGGAAAAATATAGGAAAATTTTATTGATGGGAACGGGGATTTACAGTACTATTTGATTCTGGAGCATCGCACTGTTTCATATCTGCGCATTTCATTGATACACTCCATATCACATGAATCACTAACCAAGGGCCCGAAAATACATAATGGTAATGGCGTGATAGTATCTAGTCGAGAATGTAGATCATGTCCGGTTGTAGTGTGTGGCAGGGAATTCTATGCGAATTTTCTTTTGATCGGGACAGGCGGCTATGACGCAATTCTCGGGATGGATTGGATGAGTACCTTCCATGCAGTTATTGATTGCCGAGCAAGGAATGTGATCTTCCGCATTCCCAATCACCCGGAGTTATATTCGAAGGCGGGAGCGAATCTTTGGAGCCAGCTAAGTATAGAGCCAAGCCAAAAGAGCTGACAGCTATGGAGATTGATGAGAGCCCAGCCTCAGAGATTGTTCAGGATTTTCTGGACGTGTTTCCTGAAGATTTACCAGGTCTACCACCTCCACGCGTCTTGGAATTCACGATCGATTTGACTCCAGGTACAGCACCAGTTTTCAGGGCCACGTACAGAATGGCACCGGTTGAGTTGGCAGAATTGAAGAAGCAAATTGAAGAGCTCCTGCAGAAGGGATTTATCCGGCCGAGTGTTTCACCGTGGGGTGCACCAGTTTTGTTAGTAAAGAAGAAGGATGGATCGCAGCGGATGTGTATAGACTATCGAGAGCTGAACAAAGTCATAATAAAGAACAAGTATCCAATCCCGCGCATCGACGACTTATTCGATCAGTTAAGTGGGGCCAAGGTATTTTCGAAGTTGGATCTCCGTTCTGGTTATCATCATATCAGAGTAGCAGCCGAGGATGTATGCAAGACGGCTTTCAGGACCCGATACGGACATTCTGAGTTCCTTGTGATGCCGTTCGGTGTTACCAATGCTCCAGCAATATTCATGGACCTTATGAACATGGTGTTTGCAAAATACTTGGACACGTTTGTCGTTGTATTTATCGACGACATACTTGTCTACTCGAAGACCCGGGAGGAGCATGTTGAGCATTTGCCCACGGTTCTACAAATTCTTCGGGAAGAGAAGCTGCATGCGAAATTGAGCAAGTGTGAATTCTGGCTCGACAAGGTTCAATTCTTGGGACACATTGTTTCGGGCGAAGGCATCTCAGTGGACCCGGCAAAGATAGAATCTGTCAGAAATTGGCCAACACCGAAGTCAGTAGCCGAGATCAGAAGTTTTCTGGGACTGTTAGGATATTATCGGCGGTTCGTCCAAGACTTTTCAAGGATCATTGAACCGCTGACGAGACTGACACGGAAGGATGTACCGTTTGCGTGGACAGAGGAGTGTACTCAGGCATTTGAGATACTGAAGCAGAAGTTAACAACGACGCCCATTCTTACAGTACCAGATGATTCCGATGGTTTGGTGATACACAGTGATGCCTCAGGGAAGGGATTAAGCTGTGTTCTGATGCAGCACGGTCGGGTGGTTGCTTACGCCTCTCGACAGCTGAGAAATCACGAGAGGAACTACCCTACGCATGACTTGGAGTTAGCTGCAGTGCTTTTTGCGTTGAAGATTTGGAGACACTATCTATTGGGCGAGAAGGTGGAGGTGTACACGGATCATAAAAGTCTGAATTACGTCTTCACTCAGAAAGAACTAAACATGAGGCAGCGCCGATGGCTAGAACTGATGGCAGATTACGACTTGGACCTTCAGTATCACCCAGGAAAAGTAAATGCTGTACCGATGCTCTCAGTCGCAAGCCAGCGGTCATGATGTTGACCAGTCAGAGAAGCATCATTGAGGATTTTCAGAGACTCAAGCTTGAGGTCGTCACACCGAGCGCACTCAGTCAATTTTGGCAATTACAGGTGCAGTCTTCCCTTGTGGATCGCATCAAGGCTGCACAAGCGGATGATCCTCGATTGCAAAAGTTCAGACCGCAAGTAGAAGCCGGGCTGAGAACGGACTTAATCATACATGAAGACGGTTCTCTGAGATTCGGTAGCAGACTCTGCGTACCCAAAGGGGATGTTCGAGAAGAGGTACTGGCTGAGGCGTATAGTTCAGCTTATTCTGTGCATCCGGGAGGTACGAAGATGTATCGGGACCTAAAGCAGCATTTTTGGTGGAACGGAATGAAGCGGGAAATTGCAAGGTTCGTATCCAGGTGCTTGGTATGCCAGCAGGTGAAGGCGGAACATCAGAGAACAGCAGGATTGTTACAACCGCTTCCAATACCAGAATGGAAGTGGGAGCACATTACAATGGATTTCGTGACGGCCTTACCACGGAGCCCTACGGGCAACAACGCCATTTGGATTATCGTCGACCGCCTCACGAAAGCTGCACACTTCTTACCATTCCGAGTGAGACAGTCGACGGAGTCACTTGTGGAGAGATACATGCAGGAGATAGTGCGACTTCACGGAGTTCCGGTCAGTATTGTATCAGATCGAGACACCAGATTTGTTTCGCACTTCTGGAGAAGCTTACAGGAGAGTTTGGGTACCCGCCTCAAGTTCAGTACAGCTTATCACCCGCAGACGGACGGACAATCCGAGCGAACGATTCATACGCTCGAGGATATGTTGAGGGCCTGCATGTTGGATTTTCAGGGTTCCTGGGAAGATCATCTGCATCTAGTCGAGTTTTCTTATAACAACAGTTACCAGGCTAGCATTCAGATGGCTCCTTTCGAATCACTTTACGGACGGAAGTGTCGATCCCCACTGTGTTGGGATGATGTGGGAGAACGAAGATTACTGGGTCCCGAGCTCATTGTTCAGACAGTCGACAAGGTCCAAATGATCAGGCAGCACATTAAGACAGCTCAGAATCGACAGAAGAGTTGGGCGGATACCAGCAGGAGAGCGGTAGAATTTGAAGTCGGAGATCACGTGTTCCTGAAGATTTCCCCTACCTGTGGAGTTATCAGGTTTGGAGGTCGGGGAAAGCTCAGTCCTCGTTTCATCGGACCTTTTGAGGTGCTAGAGCGAGTAGGAGAGGTGACCTATCGACTTTCCTTGCCTCCATCGCTAGCTGGTGTGCACAATACCTTCCACGTGTCTCAGTTGCGGCATTATGTTCGGGATGAGAGCCATGTTCTGGACTATTCGGAGTTAGCTTTGGGTACCGACCTATCTTACGAGGAGCAGCCCACCACCATCCTCGACCGCATAGAAAAAGTGCTGAAAAACAAGGTCATTCCGTTAGTCCGAGTGACTTTGGGCGGTCGTTCCCCAGGAGAATGTATCTGGGAGCGGGAGGAAGATATCCGTGCACGTTTTCCACATCTCTTTGTTTAGTACTTTTTGTTTCGTTGTCTCTCTTTTAAATTTCGAGGACGAATTTTTTGTAAAAGGGGTATGATGTAAATCTCCGTTTCCTTTAATAAAATTTTCCTATATTTTCCAAGTTCTCCGAATGTTTTCTCCTTCCTCGTAATTTTGCGTAATTGGTTGCTTAAGATTTAGCAATTGATTTTTTTCCTAAATATTAAACTAAAACAAAACCCTATAAAGTAAAAACTAAACATTTATATATACAAAATAAACCCAGCCCGTTTTCCCCATACACCAGCCCAACAGAACATATAAAACAAATCTTAATTAAATAAATTCCATAATTCCCTTTTCCCGGCCCAAACGAAAATAAATTAAGCAAAACACTTGTCCCGGCCCAAACTTCCAAGCCCATTCCCTAACCTCCTTATCCACGCCCAGGGCACCCGACCCGCTCCACTCCTCTTCTTCCCCACGTTCATTTCCCGCTCGTTTTCTCCCCCGAGCTTCCCACGTCGTGCGTGCCCGCGTCGCCCAAGCCCGCGTCGCCGACCCACGTTCCCCCTCAACACAACAACGACCGCGCGAGCTCCTCAAGCTCACCCTCGTCCCTCTTTCTCCTCTCTCCCTCCTCACTCTCGATCTCCAACTCACTCTCCTCTCTCAAAAACTCTAAGCTTCGAGCCCTCACCCACGACGACGACTACGACCACCATTGTTTCCTCCCTCGCTCTCTTCTCCTCAGAACTCGAACCCCCACTTCACCCCCACCTCACTTGCAACCACCGAGCCAGAACCCAACCTACCCGCCGAGCTCGAGTCTCCCCTGCATCCCCTCGCTGCAAACTTCACCCCCCTGCTGCACCATCGCCGGAGCGACCACCGCCGACCGCCACCGACCCCAGCACGTCCCCAGGAACTTCACAGCACCACACTCCGCCTCCAGCGATCACGAGTCATCCCCGGGCAACCCTGACGACGAAGCCGAACTCGAGCCGAGACCGTGAATCCAAACCGTGCCGTTCGTCGCGCGTTCGTGCCGTTGCCGCTGCCGTGCGTCGCCAAAGCGTTTCCAAGCAAGTACCCTACTTGCTACATGCTAGATTATACTGTTACAATTCAAAATCTTATAAATTCCATGTTTATAATTCGTGAAAATCTATACGACACAAGTGCTTGATGCAGAACCCGAACGAAAACTTTCCATTAAACTGACGGAACTTGATTATATATGCTGGCCCGTGTGGCAATAAACATTGTGGTGAAATTTGACTGAAAATTATGATCGTTACTGACTTGAACGATCATCCCCGATTACACCCGTAAAACTGAACATTATCCGCGTCTGAAACTTATTAAAATCATAATTAATTGATTACACATTGAAATGATGCGTTCGAGGGCTCAAATCGAAGCCGACTCGACGACCTGGAACCCCATACAAGCTTTTAATTGTTTCTGTACTGAAAATATGACGAGAACTGATTCGGAGAGCGGCTCTGGACTGCAGTCAAGAGCCGCTTTGGCTGTTGATTTCTATCTCGTAATGCTTACTACTTTGCTGCCTGAACTTGTATGTTGCGGAACCCTACACTTTATTGAAGATGAAACTGTTAGCTAAATAACGCAAGTGATTTTACCCCTTTTTATCGCCGTTTACTGTTTAAACTGCAATTTAAACGAACAGGACGTATGGCAGTCCCAAACAGGGGCAGAACTGACACCCTATGATTGAACAGTACATAACTTCTGACGTAGAGACGCGACTGAGAATCCGTCTGGTGCGCTGGAAACCTTAAATTTCATTTAACTGTTGTGTCACTAAATTCTGATCCCATCTGGGTGGAAATTGTGTCGCGAAATGGACGTTCAGTTCAGAAACTGAATTTCCTGCAGCTAACACTTAAAATGAAACGGTTGTAACTTGCAAACCCGAAATCCGATTGCACTGAAACAAATTTTGCTGAACTGCCGACAGAGTATACTTGTTACCGTATTTGTATCGTTTCACTGAATTCTGAACATATGATTTACTGCAATTTTTATAAGCTCATAAGGTGCATAATAGCTCATATTACACGTGACTCGTTAACTGCATAAATGTACATATCTTACCCGATTGCCACACCCATAGTGATAGTGCGCGTTATTATTCAGTGTACAATGCATTATCGTGCGCGAACGGTATTGGTTTAGGAGTGTCAAGTACGCCAATGAAAAAGTGGATGATTCGTGACAACGATTAATACTATGAACAGTGACAAAACCGTGTTATTGGTGTATACTTGTACACGACTAGACCATACTCGTCAATAGTGTAAACCTGGGGAAATCGAACTGGAAAGAGCATCGTATTTAGCGAGGACCGTGATTTAGAGGATGATCATTCGAACAGCGACTCTTATATATATTAGGTAGGATCTAGCGATCCGGCTGACAGGGTTATGTTCCGGACGTGTGGGCCGTTGTCTCGGGTATGTACGAGACCCTCGTTAAACATGATCCTCCTTTCCACAACTTGATTTCAAACATGACTGATAGGGACACAGATCATATTTTGCATCATTTAGTGACATAGTGATTATCTGCATTTTACTTCTACTGTTATTACCTTATTTGCCTGTTTCATGTCATTATTATAATATTGCTATTACGTCGCTCTGACGACCTGAGTATGCATGCTCAGACTTCGAGGAAGAATCAGCGCAGGAGTCGGACTTACCCTTCGAGCTAGCGGAGATTTAGTCTGGAGTACCTCTTTCTTCTTTTCTGCTTTACCTAAAGAGATCTTGTATTCGAACTCGGTTAGTAGTTCTTTTCTTGTTTTATTGTAAATTGTGAACATGAAAGTTGATGTAATAATTTAGTGATGTATTTCCTTTACTTCTGTGCTTTGTTTACTGATTACCATGTAATGCTAGAAGCCGAAGTGTGACTACGGCGGGATTATTCCTGGACCGTAGGAGCATGGCTGCCCTAGCCATCCCTCGTTTTCCGTATTTTGGGAAGCGGGACGTGACATGGTTTTGTTGGTATCAGAGCCAGGTTTAGTAGTAAGGGATAATATTAACTACATTTTATTACGTTATTTTCGCTTCACTATTCCTGACTTCCATCCTTGAATCTAATCATATCCTTTTAAATATCTTCCAGCGATATGACGTCCCCGAACGACCACTTCTCGGACTCGGGTTCTCAGGATCGCACGGAGAGGATACTTAGTGCACTGACGTCTCTCGCAGAAGCTCAGGAGAGAAAGACGGACCTACTCGCCGAGGGACTCAGGGCTATTACCGCTGCAGGGGACCCTCCGCACTCATTACCGCCTCTGAGGGCACTGCTCCACCTGCTTTTTCTGTCAGGGCTGGTACCGTATCAGATTTTCGGAGGTTGCATCCAGCTGCATTTACAGGGCTAGCCGAGCCACTTGAGGCCGAGCAATGGCCGGTGAATATAGAGAACTTACTGACGGCCACCAGGGTACCAGAGGAAGATAAAGTGAACGTGATAAAGATCCAGTTGGAAGATGAGGCCCGTACTTGGTGGACAGTGGAAGAAAGCAGACTAGAAAGGCCAATTGAATGGAGCAAATTCAAGGAGTGCTTCCTGGACCATTATTTCCCTTCCACCGCCAAGGCCGAGATGGACGAAAGATTCATATTACTGAAGCAGAATGGACGTCCAGTGGACGTATATGCGGCAGAGTTCAACCGTCTGAGCCGATTTGCTCCGTACATGGTCGCTTCAGAGGCCACCAGGGCCAGACGCTTCTTACAGGGACTTGATTTCGAGCTGCAGCACTTGATCGCGTCACTCGAGTTGCAGACTTTTGCATAGGTACTCAACACGGCGAGAACTCAGGAGAAACTGATCAACAAATTCAGGAAGCCCCCGGTTGTTCTAGCACGCACCTCCTCGAGGAATTATACCAGTTCACAGGCCTGGAACAACACAGATGAAGCGTCCATTCGTGCCCCAGTATCGCCCCCAGAGCAAGAACGTAGTTTGCGGCTACTGCAACAGAGATGGACATACCCAGAAGGACTGTCGCCGTGCCAAGGGACAGTGTCTGATTTGCGGATCCTGTCAGCACAGAATTAGCGGTTGCCCCGAGCGAGCAGAGATACGGGGAGGGTCTGGACCGCAGCAGCAGAGACCACAGGAGCAGAGGCAACCCTACACAGGCCGCGGTCAGGGACGAGCTTTCACCTTGACCGCCGAGCAGGCAAAGGCTTCAGGCGAAGTTGTCACAGGTATTCTACTCGTGCATTCCATGCCAGCTAGAGTACTATTTGATTCTGGAGCATCGCACTATTTCATATATGCGCATTTCGTTGATACACACTCCATACCACATGAATCACTAACCAAGAGCTAGGAAATACATACGGGTAATGGCGTGATAGTATCTAGTCGAGAATGTAGATCATGTTCGGTTGTAGTGTGTGGCAGGGAATTCTATGTGAATTTCCTTTTGATCGGGACAGGCAACTATGACTCAATTCTCGGGATGGATTGGATGAGTACCTTCCATGCAGTTATTGATTGCCGAGCAAGGAATGTGATCTTCCGTATTCCCAATCACCCGGAGTTTATTTTCGAAGTCGGGAGCGAATCTTTGGAGCCAGCCAAGTATAGAGCCAAGCCAAAGGAGCTGACAGCTATGGAGATTGATGAGAGCTCAGCCCCAGAGATTGTTCGGGATTTTCTGGACGTGTTTCCTGAAGATTTACCAGTTCTACCACCTCCACGCGTCTTGGAATTCTCGATCGATTTGACTCCAGGTACATCACCTGTTCCCAGGGCCCCGTACAGAATGGCACCGGTTGAGTTGGCAGAATTGAAGAGCTTCTGGAGAAGGGATTTATCCGGCCGAGCGTTTCACCGTGGGGTGCACCAGTTTTGTTAGTGAAGAAGAAGGATGGATCGCAGCGGATGTGTATAGACTATCGACAGCTGAACAAAGTCACAATAAAGAACAAGTACCCAATCCCGCGCATCGACGACTTATTCGATCAGTTAAGTGGGGCCAAGGTATTTTCGAAGTTGGATCTCCGTTCTGGCTATCATCATATCAGAGTAGCAGCCGAGGATGTATGCAAGACGGCTTTCAGGACCCGATACGGACATTATGAGTTCCTTGTGATGTCGTTCGGTGTTACCAATGCTCCAGCAATATTCATGGACTTGATGAACAGGGTGTTTGCAAAATACTTGGACACGTTTGTCGTTGTATTTATCGACGACATACTTGTCTACTCGAAGACCCGGGAGGAGCATGTTGAGCATTTGCGCACGGTTCTACAAATTCTTCGGGAAGAGAAGCTGTATGCGAAATTGAGCAAGTGTGAATTCTGGCTCGACAAGGTTCAGTTCTTGGGACACATTGTTTCGGGCATCTCAGTGGACCCGGCAAAGATAGAATCTGTCAGAGATTGGCCATCACCGAAGTCAGTGGTCGAGATCAGAAGCTTTCTGGGACTGGCGGGATATTATCGGTAGTTCATCCAAGACTTTCAAGGATCGTTGAACCGCTGACGAGACTGACACGGAAGGATGTACCGTTTGCGTGGACAGAGGAGTGTACACAGGCATTTGAGACACTGAAGCAGAAGTTAACCACGGCGCCCAGTCTTACAGTACCAGATGATTTCAGTGGTTTGGTGATACACAGTGATGCCTCAGGGAAGGGATTATGCTGTGTTTTGATGCAGCACGGTCGGGTGGTTGCTTACGCCTCTCGACAGCTGAGAAATCATGAGAGGAACTACCCTACGCATGGCTTGGAGTTAGCTGCAGTGGTTTTTGCGTTGAAGATTTGGAGGCACTATTTATTGGGCGAGAAGGTGGAGGTATACACGGATCATAAAAGTCTGAAGTACGTCTTCACTCAGAAAGAACTAAACATGAGGCAGCGTTGATGGCTAGAACTGATGGCAGATTACGACTTGGACCTTCAGTATCACCCAGTGAAAGTAAATGTTGTACCAGATGCTCTCAGTCGCAAGCCAGCGGTCATGATGTTGACCAGTCAAAGGAGCATCATTGAGGATTTTCAGAGACTCGAGCTTGAGGTCGTCACACCGAGCGCACTCAGTCAATTTGGCAACTACATGTGCAGTCTTCCCTTGTGGAGCGCATCAAGGCTGCACAAGCGGATGATCCTCGATTGCAAAAGTTCAGAGTGCAATTAGAAGCCGGGCTGAGAACGGACTTAATCATACATGAAGACGGTTCTCTGAGATTCGGTAGCAGACTCTGCGTACCCAAAGGGGATGTTCGAGAAGAGGTACTGGCTGAGGCGCATAGTTCAGCTTATTCTGTGCATCCGGGAGGTACGAAGATGTATCGGGACCTGAAGCAGCATTTTTGGTGGAACGGAATGAAGCAGTAAATTGCGAGGTTCGTATCCAGGTGCTTGGTATGCCAGCAGGTGAAGGCGGAACATCAGAGGACAGCAGGATTGTTACAACCGCTTCCGATACCAGAATGGAAGTGGGAGCATATTACTATGGATTTCGTGATGGCCTTACCACGGAGCCTTAGGGGCAACAACGCCATTTGGATTATCGTCGACCGCCTCACGAAAGCTGCACACTTCTTACCATTCCGAGTGGGACAGTCGACGGAGTCACTTGCGGAGAGATACATGCAGGAGATAGTGCGACTTCACGGAGTTCTGGTCAGCATTGTATCAGATCGAGACACCAGATTTGTTTCGCACTTCTGGAGGAGCTTACAGGAGAGTTTAGGTACCCGCCTCAAGTTCAGTACAGCTTATCAACCGCAGACGGACGGACAATCCGAGCGTACGATTCAGACGCTCGAGGATATGTTGAGGGCCTGCATGTTGGATTTTCAGGGTTCCTGGGAAGATCATCTGCATCTAGTCGAGTTTTCTTATAACAACAGTTACCAGGCTAGCATTCAGATGGCTCCTTTCGAATCACTTTACGGACAGAAGTGTCGATCTCAGTGTGTTGGGATGATGTGGGAAAACGAAGATTACTGGGTCCCGAGCTCATTGTTCAGACAGTCGACAAGGTCCAAATGATCACGCAGCACATTAAGACGGCTCAGGATCGACAGAAGAGCTGGGCGGATACCAGCAGAAGAGCGGTAGAATTTGAAGTCGGAGATCACGTGTTCCTGAAGATTTTCTCTACCCGTGGAGTTATCAGGTTTGGAGGTCGGGGAAAGCTCAGTCCCCGTTTCATCGGACCTTTTGAGGTGCTAGAGCGAGTAGGAGAGGTGGCCTATCGACTTGCCTTGCCTCCATCGCTAGCTGGTGTGCACAATACCTTCCACGTGTCTCAGTTGCGGCATTATGTTCGGGATGAGAGCCATGTTCTGGACTATTCGGAGTTAGCTTTGGGTACCGACCTATCTTACTAGGAGCAGCCCACCACCATCCTCAACCGTAGAGAGAAAGTGCTGAAAAACAAGGTCATTCCGTTAGTCCGGGTGTCTTGGGACGGTCGTTCCCCAGGATAATCTACTTGGGAGTGGGAGGAAGATATTCGTGCACGTTTTCCACATCTCTTTGTTTAGTACTTTTGTTTCGTTGTCTCCCTTTTAAATTTCGAGAACGGAATTTTTGTAAGGGGGTATGATGTAAATCCCCGTTTCCTTTAATAAAGTTTTCCTATATTTTCCAAGTTCCCCGAATGTTTTCTCCTTCCTCGTAATTTTGCGTAATTGGTTGCTTAAGATTTAGCAATTGATTTTTTTCCAAAATATTAAACTAAAACAAAACCCTATAAAGTAAAAACTAAACATTTATATATACAAAATAAACCCAGCCCGTTTTCCCCATACACCAGCCCAACAGAACATATAAAACAAATCTTAATTAAATAAATTCCCTAATTCCCTTTTCCCGGCCCAAACGAAAATAAATTAAGCAAAACACTTGTCCCGGCCCAAGCTTCCAAGCCCATTCCCTAACCTCCTTACCCGTGCCCAGGGCACCCGACCCGTTCCACTCCTCTTCTTCCCCACGTTCATTTCCCACGCGTTTTCTCCCCCGAGCTTCCCTCGTCGTGCGTGCCTACGTCGCCCAAGCCCGCGTCGCCGACCCACGTTCCCCCTCAACTCAACCACGACCGCGCGAGCTCCTCAAGCTCATCCTCGTCCCTCTTTCTCCTCTCTCCCTCCTCACTCTCGATCTCCAACTCACTCCTCTCCTCTCTCCAAAACTCCAAGCTTCGAGCCCTCACCCACGACGACGACGACGACTACGACCTCCACTGTTTCCTCCCTCGCTCTCTTCTCCTCAGAACTCGAACCCCCACTTCACCCCCACCTCACCTGCAACCGCCGAGCCAGAACCCAACCTACCCGCCGAGCTCGAGTCTCCCCCGCATCCCCTCGCTGCAAACTTCACCCCCTTGCTGCACCATCGCAGGAGCGACCACCGCCGACCGCCACCGACCCCAGCACGTCCCCAGGAACTTCACAGCACCATACTCCGTCTCCAGCGATCACGAGCCATCCCCGGGCAACCCCGACGACGAACCCGAACTCGAGCCGAGGTCGTGAATCCAAACCGTGCCGTTCGTCGCGCGTTCGTGCCGCTGCCGTGCGTCGCCAAAGCGTCTCCAGGCAAGTACCCTACTTGCTACATGCTAGATTATACTGTTTCAATTCAAAATCTTATAAATTCCATGTTTATAATTCGTGAAAATCTATACGACACAAGTGCTTGATGCAGAACCCGAACGAAAACCTTCCATTAAACTGACGGAACTTGATTATATATGCTGGCCCGTGTGGCAATGAACATTGTGGTGAAATTTGACTGAAAATTATGATCGTTACTGACTTGAACGATCATCCCCGATTACACCCATAAAACTGAACATTTCCCGCGTCTGAAACTTGTTAAAATCATAATTAATTGATTACACATTGAAATGATGCGTTCGAGAGCTCAAATCGAAGCCGACTCGACGACCTGGAACCCCATACAAGCTTTTAATTGTTTCTGTACTGAAAATATGACGAGAACTGATTCGGAGAGCGGCTCTGGACTGCAGTCCAGAGCGGCTTTGGCTGTTGATTTCTATCTCGTAATGCTTACTACTTTGCTGCCTGAACTTGCATGTTGCGGAACCCTACACTTTATTGAAGATGAAACTGTTAGCTAAATAACGCAAGTGATTTTACCCCTTTTTATCGCCGTTTACTGTTTAAACTGCAATTTAAACGAACAGGACGTATGGCAGTCCCAAACAGGGGCAGAACTGACACCCTATGATTGAACAGTACATAACTTCTGACGTAGAGACGCCACTGAGAATCCGTATGGTGCGTTGGAAACCCTATTGAAAACCCTAAATTTCATTCAACTGTAGCGTCGCTAAATTCTGATCCCATCTGGGTGGAAATTGTGTCGCGAAATGGACGGTCAATTCAGAAACTGAATTTCCTGCAGCGAACACTTGCAATGAAACGGCTGTAACTTGCAAACCCGAAATCCGATTGCACTGAAACAAATTTTGCTGAACTTCCGACAGAGTATACTTATTACCGTATTTGTATCGTTTCACTGAATTCTGAACATATGATTTACTGCAATTTTTATAAGCTCATGAGGTGCATAATAGTTCATATTACACGTGACTCGTTAACTGCATAAATGTACATATCTTACCCGATTGCCACACCCATAGTGATAGTGCGCGTTATTATTCAGTGTACAATGCATTATCGTGCGCGAAAGGTATTGGTTTAGGAGTGTCAAGTACGCCAATGAAAAAGTGGATGATTCGTGACAGCGATTAATACTGTGAACAGTGACAAAACCGTGTTATTGGTGTATACTTGTACACGACTAGACCATACTCGTCAATAGTGTAAACCTGGGGAAAAGGGGGAAATCGAAATGGAAAGAGCATCGTATTTAGCGAGGACCGTGATTTAGAGGATGATCATTCGAACAGCGACTCTTATATATATTAGGTAGGATCTAGCGATCCGGCTGACAGGGTTATGTCCCGGGCATGTGGGCCGTTGTCTCGGGTATGTACGAGACCCTCGTTAAACATGATCCTATTTTCCACAACTCGATTTCAAACATGACACAGATCATACTTTGCATCATTTAGTGACATAGTGATTATCTGAATTTTACTTCCACTGTTATTACCTTATTTTCATGTTTCATGTCATTATTATAATATTGCTATTACGTCGCTCTGACGACCTGAGTATGCATGCTCAGACCTCGAGGAAGAACCAGCGCAGGAGTCGGACTTACCCTTCGAGCTAGCGGAGATTTAGTCTGGAGTATCTCTTTCTTCTTTTCTGTTTTCCCTAAAGAGATCTTGTATTCGAACTCGGTTAGTAGTTCTTTTCTTGTTTTATTGTAAATTGTGAACATGAAAGTTGATGCGATAATTTAGTGATGTATTTCCTTTGCTTCTGTGCTTTGTTTACTGATTACCATGTAATGCTAGAAACCGAAGTGTGACTACGGCGGGATTATTCCTGGACCGTAGGAGCATGGCTGGCCTAGTCATCCCTCGTTTTCCGTATTTTGGGAAGCGGGGCGTGACAATGCTCGTGTGATTTTATATGATTTTTCTAATCCTATCGACACTGGCTGCTCATATGTATTTAGTAGTGCATTTACTGTATCCTCATCATGTTACATGACTGTTATGCCTTTTGTAAATAGTGTTCATTTACATCGATATCCTAGTGATTATTTTTACATTACCGAGTGATAGTGTTAGTGATTGGATTGTGGCAAGTGCGTTAATGTAAAAACGTGATGGCATAGTGGAAGTGACACATACTTGTACACAATCAGCGGAACCATTTAGTTATTGTATTGTCGACGTCTATGGAGCATATCTAGGTGTAACTATTACTGGTATGTGACATGTATGGAAGCACTTATATTAGTGTCATAAGTAAGATATCGAGGTCTGCCCACTCATCTTGGATACCCGTCGAGACATGCTTGACGGAGACCATGTATCCAATTCTTGCGTAGACTTGTCATGGAGCGATTAGTATTTAGATTCATGGTCAGTGTTTGATGTATACCGTGGGGGTGGGGTAGTTTAAGTGTGGGTTCGATCAACGGAATCTCAGGAGTCCGACTGCTGGCATATTTCGTGATTTCATGATTTTGATACTGATCGTGTTACTGATTCTTACCGATCTTGATTCGGGCCAGTGTTTCCCTGTCCCTGGGGCTTACCCTTGGGTTGGGAATACTCCTGCGGTGGTTGATGCTCATACCCAGACTGACGATAGGTTCTTAGTGACATTGACATTGCATTGATTACTGATTTAATACACATGCTTTACTGTTTACCTGTATCGGTTATTTCATACTTACGTCATTACCCTATGCTTACTGCTTTATGTTTATCATCATTACACATTATATATATATGAGAATAATGGGGAAAAGAGGCCATAGGAGGAAATTTCCTCCTATGGCGTGTAAAAAATACAACCTCCACCAATTTTTTCGACGATCGGCCCCCATCATCTTCATCGTTATCATCTAAGATGTGGGTACACCAAATTTCATGTGATTCTACAACCTTTTCACCGTTGATTAGCAATGTAAAAAGTTCTATTGTCGGTAAACCGTTAATTTTGAACCCACTAAATCAACGGTGAAAAAGTTGTGGAATCACATGAAATTTGGTGTACGCACATCTTAGATGATAACAATGATGATGATGGGTGCCGATCGTCGGAAAAAAATGGTGGAGGTTGTATTTTTTCCACGCCATAGGAGGAAATCCCCTCCTATGGCCTCTTTCCTCCATTAATCTATATACACACACACACATTTCTATTGTGTCGCTCTGACGACCTGAGTTTGCATGCTCAGAGGAAGAAGTGGGCCTGACTAAATTCAAGAAGATCGCGGAGATCCAGATCAGTGAACCAACGGTTTCATTCATTTGATATCACTGATTAGGTGTCTCTTTGGTTTGTATTCGTTGCGCTCGACTTCTTTACATCTGATAGCTCCAGTGACTGTATTTCTCTTTATTAGCGTTGTGTCTTACTGATTACCACGTAATGCTGGAAGCCGAAGTGTGACTACGGCAGAATATTTCCTTGACCGTAGGAGCATAGCTGGCCTTGTCACCCCTTGTATTCCGTATTTTGGGAAGCGGGGCGTGACAATGCCTATAATATAAAAAATGTTCCATATTGAAAATATGAAAATTTGAGAAAATGGGCAAACTTCTGTGTTAAGATTTCTTAGGACTTCTTAAGATGTTATCATAATCTTTTTATAATTAAGGGAAATGTGAGGGTTTGTTATGTGTTTATAACTTATTACATTCACAAGGTAATCACTAACCTCTTACACCCAGTGGACAATTTTAGGCACATTCATTTTCAGTCATTTATTCCCATTTCTCAAGTCTCAATTGTTCCAGTTATAGATCTAACAACTGTTGATCCCTTCTTTCATGCAATGTGCAACGTCAAGCCGACATTATTTCATATCGTCAAACTGTGCATGCTCTGTATGCATGCCAGAAACAAGGAAAATGATTATATTTCAAGGCCACTGGTTCTTTTGGCATTAATCTCTAACTTTAATGTTTCACATAGAACAAATGCAATTTAATGAATAAAGTATAAACCTTCTTGAGAAGGCACTTTCCTTGAAGTAGATTGAATAGTTAACCTATTTTGACCTAGATTATAAGCAATCGATAATAAAACCTTATAGAGATGTTCATCATGAACTTCCATCCTCAACTCTTGATATAGGTAATTTTCTTTCATTTGGCTTTGTTTATCTCAATCTTAGAGATGATTGCAGTTCCTTGATCAAATATATCTTATTCCATTTTTCAAAGAATTTCCTACCAGAGAAGAACTTATGGGGTTACTCTTTGGTTGCATGAATCTAAATTGCATGACGGAACTGAATTATCTGAATTGGCTTACTAAGTTAGCATGACCAGACTTTGGTTGCACTAATCTCTATCCTTGGTGGTTAGTACCCTTTTCCCTTAATCATCACATCAAATATACATTTCGTGAATTAATCTAGATCAGTGATGACAGCACATTTGAGAACCAACCAATGATAGGCAATAAACGGTTTAACTATTCTCGTCCTCTTGGCTAAGATCAAGCGTAACATCTATATTTATATCGGTTTAGTCAAGTAGACATTTTTCTGGAGCATGTAAAACAAAGATCCCAAAGAAGTAGAACAAATTCAACTGGTTTCTTGCAGAGTTCTATTCATTCTCATACATTTTGAAAAGTTTGCTCACCCTTTAAAGAAAATAATGCTCCATCTAACTAGTGAAGCGATCTACGACACGTGGCCAAATATAAACAGATTTATTAACCTTCAAACTACATGTCCTCACAAATGACATGCCATAAATAGCATATGTTCTTTATCCTTTTTATTTTTTGTTCTAAATCAAGTCTAAGATGTGCATGGCACCATTTTTGGATGGCTTGCATTGAAATGCATAAAACTATTTGAATTCTTCTGTTTGCAATATCTCAGTTGTTGTCATCACCTTCAATCTTAGAGAGTCCTTTTGAATTTGTTTGCTGGAGATTTTTGCAGCTAATGATAATTGATGTTTCTTCTTTTTTAAGATCCCAAGATGCATAATCTTACATGGCTTCGCCCTCATTTGCTTTCACTTCAGAACTCCAAAGGATTTAAGGAAGAGCTATCATTTGCATGTTGGGGGCAAAGATCTTATAAGAGAACATGTAATCGGAAATATTGGCTGGAGGGGGAAAACTCGACACTGAACAATTATTCCGTAAGTATTATGTGCCATATTTTGAACCTTTTTCTTTCTCAAGAAAATTGGGTGATTGATATAGAAGTTGCAAATGGTATTTTACGACAGTATATCATAGCTTTTTAACTTTGTTCTTTGGCCTGGTTGAAGTGAACAACAAGAATTGTTCAGGCTTCTTATTTTCTTGTGCACGTGATTTTAAGATTGTAGTTCACAATGAAATAGTAAGGGTCGTCATTTGATCATCATTATAATTCTTGTGTTTGTTTTCATGCGGTTTTGTCTGCCATATATTTCCCGCATCTGATAACAAATTTGTGAATTTTCGCTTTCGAAGATGAAGGCTTGGTAGCTTGCTTCTAATGTCTTCTTGCTTTTCCTTCAGAGCTCCAAGATTCTTCAGCATGACTGCAAAGATCTCAAATGGTTGTATTTTTCCGGAGGAAAGAAAAGGCTTCTAAACACCAAACAACATGTATTTTTCTAATTTTCTGTAATATACATGTTCAGGGCTGTACTTTTGTGCATTGCCAGCTAGAATGCACATTAGCTTATTTTAATTTTGTTTCATTTTTTTCTGATGAAAATTGCTTATTACTGAAAATGTTGTATACTGAATCACATAAGACTTTCGCTTCAAAAACATACTTGTTTTATATGCAGTATTATTCTCTAGAGAAAGAAATGCAGTTGGAATTTTTCATCGAGTGCGACTTGACTTGACCGTCGATATTTGGTAAGCTAAGCTCTTATTTGCGTAGCCCTTCTGATATCAATTGAATTGAAATTGTATCAAGTTTTCATTTGTTGAGTTTATATGCAAATTTTATGTATTCAATTAGGGGTCTTACTCCACCCTTCAATTTCTGCTATAGGTGGGGTTTTATTTTACATGTCATGCAAGAACGGTCCTTTTATGTAAGGTTGCACAAAGTGGGCCATTGGGTTCGCAGCCCAAAACCCGTTACGATGAACCCACTTATACCTGAATTTTTTCCCAGATTAATCCTATCTTTACAAATAAATCCTAAAATAGAGCCGGGCCCAAAGCATTCCCACAATAGATCTTCATAGGCAATGTAGGATTAAGACTCGCCGGGGTGGTTAGATCAAAAATGAAAACGCTATCCTAGATAGCGTTTTCTTTTAAACGAAAACGCTATTTCAATTAGCGTTTTCGTTTAGCATATTCTTTGAAATATGGCAAACGAAAATGTTGTTGGAGATAGCGTTTTCACTTCATTGAAAACGCTATCTTCAATAGCGTGTTTTTACTGGGACTCCAACCCCCATCTTCTTAAGCTTGGGACACCAAGCCTTAGGTTTATGTTGCATTAAACCTGAGACATCCGAAGTTTAACTCCACTTAAACCTGTGGAGTCCCGGATTTAAATGAACATAAATACATAATACAACAACAACAACAACAACTGAGCCTTTTATCCCAAGCACATGGGGTAGGCTACATGAACCAACATGAGAATCACGCCGGGTCCAGCACATGAATCCTCTGTCTCCACTCACTTCTATCGAACAATATACTTTCATTGAGTCCTTTGGCAACCATATCGTTTCGTATCACCTCCATCCATGTTTTCTTCTGTCTCCCTTTTGCCCTTTTGCCATTACCTATATCGAGAGTATCTATTCGTCGAACCGGTGCTTCCATAGGTCTGCGTCGCACATGACCAAACCATCTAAGCCGGTTTTCCCGCATCTTCTCCTCCACGGGTGCTACACCAACTTTTGCACGAATATCCTCATTTCGCACCTTGTCTTTTCTAGTGTTACCGCACATCCAACGAAGCATGCGCATCTCCGCTACATGCATCTTCTGTGTATGATGCTTCTTAGGAACCCAGCATTCTGTACCATATAATAAGGCAGGCCGAATAGCGCTCCGATAAAACTTCCCTTTCAATTTTAACGGAAAGTTACGATCACACAAAATCCCTGTTGCACTCCTCCATTTCAACCAACCAGCTTGGATCCTTTGATTAACATCACTATCGATCTCCCCATTCCTTTGGATGATGGAACCTAGATATCTAAACTGGTCGCTCGGTGATATCTCTTGCCCTTCCAATGTTATACCAATATGGTTTTGACTTCTCTGGCTACTAAATTTGCAGTGCATATATGCTGTCTTGGACCTGCTCAATCTGAATCCCCGAGATTCCAATGTTTGTCTCCATAATTCCTATTTGGCATTAACCCCTGTTTTCGTCTCATTTACTAGAACAATATCATCAGCGAATAGCATACACCAAGGGACCTCATCTTGGATAGTTCTAGTAAGTTCATCCATCACGATGGTAAACAGGAAAGGACTTAATGCAGATCCTTGATGTAAACCAATAGTAATTGGAAAATCACTTGTTAAGCCACCGCAAGTTCTGACATTTGCCACTACTCCGTCGTACATATCCTTGATTATGTCAATATACTTGACGGGGACCCCCTTTTTCATCATTGTCCTCCATAATACCTCTCTAGGTATCTTGTCGTACGCTTTTTCTAAATCAATAAATATCATATGCAAATCTCTTCTCCTCTCTCGAAAGCGCTCGACAAGTTGACGAAGCAAATGAATCGCCTCTGTCGTCGATCGTCCAGGCATAAACCCAAATTGGTTCTCTGTTATCTTAATATCCTTCCTTAGCCTGTGTTCAATCACTCTCTCCCAAAGTTTCATGGTGTGACACATTAGTTTTATTCCACGGTAGTTTGAGCAACTTTGAATGTCACCCTTATTCTTGTAGATAGGTACAAGGATACTTTTCCTCCATTCATTTGGCATCTTTTTTGTCTGCCAAATCTTATTAAACAGATCTGTCAGCCATTTAACGCCTATTTCTCCTAAGCATCTCCAAATCTCGATAGGAATCCCGTCAGGACCAACCGCTTTTCTTAAACCCATTCTGTTCAAAACTTCTTTAACCTCAGTAAGTCTTATTTTACGCATGAAATCACGATTTATATCTTGAGATTGAATGACAAGTCCATCCAAATTCTTAGTAAAGCTCTCATTGAACAATTTGTCAAAATAATCTCTCCATCTTTCCTTGATATCCTCATCTCGAACTAAAACCTTCTGATTTTCATTTTTGACACACTTCACCGCACATAAGTCTCTAGTCTTCCTTTCCCGCATTCGAGCAATCCGGTATATATCATTTGCAGCCTCTTTAGTGTCTAATTTCTCGTACACCTCCTTGTAGACCTTAGATTTAGCTTCCCGAACAGCTTTCTTAATTTCCTTTTTAGCCATTTTGTACTTCTCAAATCTCTCCACATCTCTACTTTTCTTCAAATCTTTATAAGAATCCCTTTTAATTTTAATAGCAGCCTTTACATCTTCATTCCACCATGATATGTTCTTAGATGGTGGAGCACCACCTCTCGACTCACCAAGTAGATCTCTAGCTACTTTCTTGATACAACTAGCCATTTTGTTCCATGTTTTGTCTGGATCATCTTCCGACTGCCAATCCGCTTCTTGTACTACACGATCTATAAAAGCCTTTTGATTACCTTCTTTCAATCGCCACCATTTAATTTTAGGCTCTACCTTACGTCTAATCTTCCTAGGTTCTCTTCTAAATCGAAAATCTAGAACTAAAAGTCTATGTTGAGTAGTTACACTCTCACCTGGCACTACCTTACAGTCGATACAACAACCTCTATCTATTCTTCTCGTCAGAAAAAAGTCTATTTGACTAGCATTTGATCCGCTCCTAAAAGTGATAAGGTGGGACTCTCTTTTCCTAAACCAGGTGTTTGCTAAGATCAAGTCATAAGATAAAGCAAAATCTAGAATCGAGTCACTTACTTCATTCCTTTGTCCGAAACCAAAACCTCCATGGATAGTATCAAACCCACTACGACTAGTACCTACATGTCCATTAAGATCACCACCAATAAATAACTTCTCTCCACTAGGTATACTTTGCACCACCTCGTCTAAATCCTCCCAGAATAGACGCTTACTAGCGTCATCAAGACCTATCTGTGGTGCATAAGCACTAATAACATTAAAAATCTCTCCACCTAGAATAAGCTTAACCAGTAAAATTCTATCACCTTTTCTCCTAATCTCAACTACATCCTCAAGCAACCGTCTATCTATGATTATACCTATCCCATTACGATTTTTATCTCTACCCGTATACCAAAGCTTATAACCCCAAGGCTCTATGACTCTACTCTTTTCACCTACCCACTTAGTTTCTTGCAAACACATAATACCAACTCTCCTCCTAATCATCATCTCTACTAATTCTATTAGTCTACCCGTAAGGGAACCTATGTTCCAGGAAGCTAGACGGATCCTATGAAACCCTTGCTTATTTGTCAGTACACCCGGGGTCCGATGTAGCGCGTCGTCTCTGGACGACGACCCTTGCTTATTTGTCACTACACCCGGGGTCCGATGTAGCGCGCCGTCTGTAGACGACGACCCTTGCTTATTTGTCACTACACCCGGGGTCCGATGTAGCGCGCCGTCTCTGGACGACGACCCTTGCTTATTTGTCACTACACCCGGGGTCCGATGTAGCGCGCCGCATCTGGACGACGACCAAGCCCTTGCATATTTAACACTACACCCGGGATCCGATGTAGCGCGTCGCTGAGTAGGGGACGCCCCAACGATATTCTTATTATGGTTCATGTCATAGAATGTGACAAAGTTTTACGTTGGCTGTCACAAGCCTACCACAACCCTCACCCTTTCTGATCCGGACTTGGGACCGGCAACGGTGGGTTTAACATAAATACATAATAATCACGGAAAATATATTAGATTTAAAGCCTTTAAAATAAAACGGAAAGCATCTCCTTTGTATATATTGACATCTATCCATAAATACATAATAATCTTTGCCAAAAAGTAATACAAGCCACTCGGCTGTAAAAGAACCTCACCTCGAAGAGGGGAACCACACAGCTAATAATAAAATAAAGATCACACCTTGAAGGGTGAATACCATCACAACATGAATAATACTAAATAAAAACATGAATACCCTCACTACATGAATAATCTAAATAAAAACATGTATACCATCACAACATGAATGATACAAAGCACAAATGTAATATGAAAACTACAAAATACAGAATCAAGCAAAACGAGGATAATATCTCTTCTTCTTCGGTCGGGGTCGCGGTGGATCCGAAGATCCTGGTATATCAGCCTGAGTTAACTGCGACATAGACGGCTATGAAGGTCCGGGTTCCTTGGGCTCCTCCTGTGCATGCGAAGGTCCATCCTGTTGGGGCTCCTCCTATACATGTGAAGGTCCAGTATAGTCTGACTGTCGTGGTAAGATGTCGCGTCTCCACGTGGGAGGAATGGGAGCTGCAACCATCGCCTCTAATCTGGTACTGTAACATTTCAGAAAATATAAAATATTATTTTTTGGAATTTAATATTAAAATAATATATTTCACGAAAATTACCCGATTTGCGAAATTGGGGTTTTCGTAAAAGGGTATAAATATTTACCGATAATTGTGAAATAATTGGGGATTAAAATGATTTATTCAATTAAAAATATATATTTATCGGATCTGGTATTTTTAGAATTAATTATATGCAATTTGAATAAAAATTGATTAGTGAACTACTAATCGCGATTTAGCCAAATCCGTGTTTCTACATTTTTAATCATGGTTAGTGCACCATGATATGTTGCATGTTATTTCATTTTGTTTTGTTGATATTTGGTTGTAAAAGAAAAGAAAAAGGGAAGCTAAAAGAAAAGAAAATGTAGAGAGAGAGTGAGGGTAAGGAAAAGAGTTAGAATGAGAGAGAGAGAAAGGGTAGCCACCATTATTTCCTCCCCATCATTTTCTTCATCTTCCTCCTCATCTCCCTCCACCTTCATCCCCAAGATCCATCTCAAAACACTCATCAAAACCCTAAACTCCTTTCATTAAAATTGATCCCCTCCTCATCCTCATCACTTTGGACCCATCAAAGTTGGATTTTGGGGACTTTGGACTTCTAGGGTTTTGCTTGGTTGCGTCCATGAGGTATAATTCCTTTCATTTAGTTTAGTTTAAGTTTCCTAGTATTCTAGTTAGTTTAGAATTGGTTTAAGGTGTGGATTTGTGAACTTGGAAATTTAAGAGAAGGGTTGGGTGTTTGTGTGGAATGATGATATGTAGTGGTTGTCTACAGACCTTAGTGTGGATTTTTATGCCTAAAAATCAGAGAATACGGACTTAGAATATTACCCATGTCGGTTTTGTGACATTTAGTGGCCTACAGGGAATCTGGAGCAACCCGGAGAGTTTCTGAGAAAAACAAACAATACCAGAGACCTAGTGGGACCAATAGGAAACCACCCTGCAAATATGAACCCATTCCAAGCACTTAGGGCCAAGCAGGCCGGATTTTTAGGGAGTGTGGCCGGCCACTTGGTGGTGTTTGGTGCTGGAATTGGTCCAGTATCTCTCACACTCCATATACTATCCCATAGTATTGTTTGTTTATCCCCATTTGACCTGAGAGAGAATCTAGGAGCTATTGTGAGTGGTTTTGGTTATATTTTCCGTATTTTAGAATGCTTGGTTTTGGTATTTGGTATTGTATTTGGTTGTTGGGCGTTTGTACGTCAACAACAAGGGTTGTTTGATTGTTTTGCATGTGTATGCTATAGGTTCTAACCTATGAGCGCACCGTGTGCCGTATTGGTTTTCCGAACTCAATTTTAATAGCATTTGCGATGGTGTATTGATATTGTAGGTACCTTCACGTGGATTCCGAAACGACGGAGAAATCATCGACTTCGGCTGAACAAGGATCAAGGTGAGTAGATATATATCTACGGAGGATGTCGGGTGGATGGCGTATAGCACCCCCGCAACTTTTTTGATGGAAACCGATCTATAGGATACAGTCGTAGAAACCTAGATTTGGAAACTAGGGATATGGTTAAAAAAATAGTTAGAAATGATATGAATGATGGTATATATATATCGAGATATGAGATGAAAGCTAATAGGGATAGGACGCCTTGACATGATAGGATAGAATTAATGTCTCGAATTGATATATAAGAATATGAAAAGCGAATGTGAATCACGACTTATAAATATGTAATTATAATAGAATAAGTAAGAGATTTATAGTAGTATGACATGAGATTTATAAGATATGATATATATATATATATATAAATGACTTGATGATGTGATATGCCGATTTGATTGACATGACGGTATACAGAGGCGAGTCGATATGAGAGGATTGATACCTTTTTCGGTCTCCTGATATGAGATTGTTATGGGTACGACCTGGGATATAGGTATATAGATATATATGTTGTGAATCATGAGTGATATGCCGTACGAGACGTTAGGTCCGTACCCTCAGTGTCATATAGATTGATAGGATCCCTGATGGTTTAATGCCGCTGTATGATGATTTACCGTACGTAATGAGTTTTATGATGATTGATCCATACCCTTAACTAGGGGATGCCGTACGATGGATTATACCGTACGTGATGTTGTGAGTCTGGATGCCGATTGTTAGATTCACCGACTCGGTCATGTTAGATACGTATATCTTCTAGCTTTTAGCCGACGATTTACTTATGCTACATTCATGCTATTCTCATTGCATTGCATATACATGTGCTAGTACACCTATACCATTATCGATGATGCCTATATTACACTTACACAGATTGATCGGCTCACACACTTACACAGATCAGCGCAAAGACTTCCCTATCCACGGGCGCGTCAGGGAATGCGCTTTCCGAACGAACAAACGGGAAAGAAGTGTCGAAAGACATAGTGCCTGTGCGAAAAAGAACAAAAGTTAGCCGTCAATGCTACAGTTCAAATTCTGACACTTGGTACTTTAAATTTGTACCGCACTCTTTAAATTTGTACCGCACTGCAATGCAGTGGAAGGGGACCAAAGGGGACCCACAAAATCAAGATGACGGCTCATCGTTGATGAGACAGCCACTCATTAAAAAAGAAATCTCTAGAAGGATTCTCACTCAATGAGAAACCCTTCGGGCCAAGGAGTTAAACTCCCTTGAGAGCAGCACTCTGCAACAGAAATGACATCTGTCAGAATTAATGATGAAGGGAATAAAAATTTCCCTAAAAAAATTTTAAGAGCTAGGCTCTATGAAGACGATGGAGTAATCCATCAAAAACCCTAAAAAAGCAAAGCTTTTTACAGAAATTAAAAACTTTAGGATCTTTAAGATCTGTAAAACGAACTCTGAAAGTTCTTTATTAATGGGTTAAGAAACCCTAAAAAGGATTTCTTTTTCTGATCCATGATCTAGAAAGAGCAAAGCTCTGGGTTTTAATTAATGGGTTGAGAAACTCTAAAGATCTTTAAGATCTGTGATCTAAGTAGAGCAAAACTCTATTAATGGGTTCAAATCTTACCAAAAAATTTGACAGAGTCTTAACTCTAAAGGAGTTTTCTGAGGCAGAGAGCTTGGCTGTGAAAGAGAATTAAATTCTCAAGAACAAGAAAGCAAGAAGATGAACAAGCAGTCATCTCAAGGGCCAAGGGCCCTATTTATAGGCGTTGGAAATCGATTCAACTTCCAAGTTGATCTAAAAGTGGAAAATCTACCACCGCTGCACTCATGTGTAAGCCACGTGAGCGCAACGGTGGGGGGCATTTGTTTCCCTCAATCAGTAGAGCAAAGCTCTATTCAAAAATTTAAAATTTGAAATGAGGCAGCGCCTCATAAGAGCGCTCGCGCTAAGAGCGCCAGCGCTAAGATTCAAAGACTCTGAGGCAGCGCTCACGTGCAAAGCACAAGAGCGCTAACGCCAAGAGCGCTAACGCCAAGAGCGCCAGCGCTAAAGACTCTGAGGCAGCGCCTCACGTGCAAAGCACGAGAGCACTAGCGCCAAGAGTCAAAGACTCTGAGACAGCTCCTCACGTGCAAAACACGAGAGCGCTAGCGCTAAACTTAAATGTTCTCCACTTTTGGATCAAAGATCCAACGAAGCTGATTAAAAATCTTCAAATTACCAGAATAAAATTCTGTTGAGGAAATACTCCTCAATCTTTCCAAACAAGAAAAATTGTGCTCTGTAAATCAGAGCACCGTTGGATCAAAGATCCAATGGTGATTAAAAATCACCAAGATACAGAATAAGTTCTGTATGGGAAAATATTTTCCCAATCTTGTTAAAAACAAGAAAGATGTCTTCTGTAAAATAGAAGCCCTTAGATCAAAGATCCAATGGTGGGATAAATTCCCAAATCATTTAAAGATCTCTCAATGAGAGATTTCCTTAACTGCTTCAACAAATCAGCCTCCACTATATAAAAGACCCAAGACTTCAAGTCTTGTACAGAAGAACCCCTCCATAAGTTTCCAGTTCCGAGAAAAGAAAAAGTGAAGAGCAAGCTCTAAGAAGAATAACCTTTTTTAAGGTAAATAAAAAGAAGAGAGATCATAACATCTCCTCCATATTTGAGAGTTTAACTCTCGCATCAGAAGAACTTAGTTCTTTTTCTACATCATAGATCTATAAGACCAAGTCTTTCACAAAAACAGAAGAGATCAAAGTCATTATTCATAAAAAGAAGAAATTAGTTCTTAGATTCATGAGACAAAATCTCTCTTCATAAAAAGAACTCAGTTCTCAGATACATGACACAAAGTCTCTTGTAAACCGAGAATTAATACCCAGAGCACAGAATTGATCAGAGCAGCCAAAGAAGCGCCTTAGCGCTCCAATTTAAAAGAAACGCTTTAGCGCTCCAAATCTGGCGCTCAGCGCCAAGCGCTCCATGTGCTCCTCACGAGGGCGCCATTTTATAAGAAGCTCTTTAGCGCTCCACGTGCTCCTCATGAGGGCGCCATTTTATAAGAAGCGCTTTAGCGCTCCAAATCTGGTACTTTAGCGCTCCAAATCCGGCGCTCAACGCCAAGCGCTCCACGTGCTCCTCACGTGGGCGCTATTTTATAAGAAGCGTTTTAGCGCTCCAAATCTGGCGCTCAGCGCCAAGCGCTCCACGTGCTCCTCACGATGGCGCCATTTTAAAAAGAAGCGCCTTAGCGCTCCAAGTCCGGCGCTCAGCGTCTTAGCGCTCCAAGTCTGGCGCTCAGCGCCAAGCGCTCCACGTGCTCCTCACGAGGGCGTTAAGGAATTACAAAGCGCTCTGTAAATAAGGCCCCAGCGCCACAAAAAGTGTTCAACACTCAATAAAAGACAAAAAGAAAAAGGAGTGTCAGAGCCCAAATCAATACTCAGCATTATTTGAATAAAAGAGGCTGAGCCCAAATGAATGTTGAACATTCTACTCAAAATGAGTGGACCGAGTCGAAACAATTGTTCAAACACTTTATTCAAAAATGAGTGGACTAAGCCCAAGTTGGCCACAAGTCCCTAATTCAGATCAACCGAGCTCATGTGCTCACAATCTTCTTGATTGGTCTTAGTCCCAAACCTGACTGTAGATCCCCCAACCAATTTCGGTTCAAGGGTACATCTCTTCATACCTCTGATAAACGTCGCTGTAATTCTTCAGCGTCTTCAGAGAGATGAAGGGTCCCAATAACCAATAACTTTTTGTGCATCCCCAAATGATTAAATCAAAACCTTACAGACTATGATGTCTTTAAACCAGACTATGATGTCTTTAAACCATACAGACTATGACGTCTTTAAACTATGGACTATGAGGTCCTTAAACTCATGGACTATAATGTCCTTAAACCCAATGGACCGTAAAGTCCCTAAACTAAAACGATAGAGTCCAAATACTCTCTCGTTGGATCTAAATGATCCCAAAACCTTGCTGAGTAGATCTTAGTCTAAAATTAGACTAACGTATCCTTAACAAGCATTTAAGTTGTTCTTAATCTAAAAATAAGGTTAATGATCCTTAAAACCAACCCAAACCCAAATCTAAGAAAATACGGATTTGGACTAATCCACGCCCTACGGACGACAACATAAATTAGTCTTCGTATACAATCCATGGACAACCAAAAACAAAACAAACATATACGACACGAAGTGACCATCTGGAAAAGGAGAAAGTGGTTACCGCGATGCAGTAGCGTAATTAACTGCAGGGGCTTGCGCCTGCAAGGAAGAGCGTCCCCACAATAAAAAAACCCTCGTACACGAGGGGGAATTTGACGAAGTTTGCTACAACGGCCGCATCCGTCTAAACCTCCGATACACGGTGCCATAAATCAACTTGGCATTTTCGGAGAGGTGGACGGATAAAATCAATTAGCATCAGCCCCCAAATTCAGGCAAGACGACCTATGCGGTTTCGTCTCCGTCTTTCGGCGATGAACATACCTCATGACCGTTCCCCTCCGAAAGACGGCGCGACGCAGGGACGTCTTGCCTGAGATTCGGGGCAGATACTAATTGGTGCTATCCGTCTACCTCTCCGAAGATGCCAAGTTGATTTATGGCACCATGTATCGAAGGTTTAAACGGATGCGTCCGATGTAGCAGACTTCGTCAGATTCCCCCTCGCTTGAGGGGTTTTTGATTGTGGGGACGCTCTTCCCTGCAGGCGCAAGCCCCTGCAGTTAATTACGCTACCGCATTGCGGTAACAACTTTCTCCTTCTCCAGATGATCACTTCGTGTCGTGTGTGTTTGTTTTGTGTTTGGCTGCCCGTGGATTGTATACGGAGACTGAGTTATGTCGTCGCCCGTAGGGCGTGGACTAGTCCAAATCCGTATTATCTTAGATTTGGGTTTGGGGGTTGTGTTTAAGGATACGTTAGTCTCGTTTGAGACTAAGATCGACTTAAACGTTTGCTAAGGATACGTTAATCTAGTTTTTAGACTAAGATCAACTTAACGGGATCGTTTAGATCCGACAAGGGAGCCTTGTCGTTTAGTTTAGTGACATTGCGGTCCTTAGGTAGTTTAAGGACATTGCGGTCCATAGGTAGTTTAAGGACATTGCGGTCCGATGTTAGTTTTAAGACGCTGCGGTCAAGGTTAAGGACGTCGTAGTCCGTGGATTTAAGGACTCCACAGCCCAATGTTAGTTTTAAGACATCACGGTCAAGGTTAAGGACCTCATTGTCCATGGATTTAAGGACTCCACAGTCCGGCGTTAGTTTTAAGACATCACGGTCAAGGTTAAGGACCTCATAGTCCATGAGTTTAAGGACCCCACAGTCCGTCGTTAGTTTTAAGACATCCCGGTCGAGGTTAAGGACCTCAAAGTCCATGAGTTTAAGGACCCCACAGTCCGTCGTTAGTTTTAAGACATCACGGTCAAGGTTAAGGACCTCATAGTCCATGAGTTTAAAGATTCCACAGTCCGTCGTTAGTTTTAAGACATCCCGGTCAAGGTTAAGGACCTCATAGTCCATGGATTTAAGGACCCCACTGTTCCCGCCAAAAATCTCTGCGCAAAAGAGTCCAAGATATCAAATTGCAGCGATATGCTTAAGGAAATGGGAACCAGTATCTTCCGGGCTGTTTTTTGATAAACTCCCGAATGAGAAACAAATAAATTCTGATGTTATCGAAAGCGGCTCAAAAAACCCTTCGATTTGATATATTATGGGCCTCGTAATTCATCCGGGATCAAAAGTTATGAGGAATTACGTGTCCACACGTGATGGGCTTTTAAGAACCCGCTGGAGGAGTTAAAAGATACAATAAAAACTCAGAAAAGACCCCAATGGGGCATCACGTGCTTACACGTGACCATGGGTCACGTGCAGACACGTGATGGGCTTTTAAAGCCTCTAAAATAATGAATAGAATTTAATTCTAAAAGTCAGAAAATACCTCAACGAGGTATCACGTGCTTACACGTGACCAATGGTCACGTGTTGACACGTGATGGTTAAAACTGAAACATAAATAAGCGGCTGAGAAAGGAACCCAGTTGGGGGCCACGTGCTCACACGTGACCAAAGGTCACGTGCCAACACGTGACTGGCTTTAAAAGCATTATAATTTAATAGAATTAAATTCTAAAAGTTTCTGAATCTTTCCAAATGGAAAAGGGTCATGTGGAACCGTTGGATTAAAAATCCAAGGGTGATTAAAAATCACCAATTTATGGAAAAACCTTGGACAAGGAAAGATTTCCCTGAAAATCTCACCAGGATAACAAATAGAATATCTTTTGGATTTAAAATCCACGGTGAATAAAATTCACTGAATGATCTAAAGGCCCAGATTAATGCAAATCAAATCTCTCAACATACAAATCAAATCTCTCAATGAGAGATTTGCTAAACAAATTTATTCTCTTCCTCCTCCTATAAATAGGAGCCAAGAGAAGAGAAGGGGGGATCTACTTTTTAGGGAGAGAAAAACAGAGGGAGGAGAATTTAATTCTCAAGAGAAGAAGAAACAAAGAGAGGAGAATTTAATTCTCTGCAAAAGAAAAACCCTAGGTAAGAAAAAAAAGGCTTCAAAAGAGAATTTAATTCTCAAAAGAGTTTAACTCTTACATAAAGAAAAGAACTTAGTTCTTCTTCTGGTTGAAGATCTGTACAGAGCACATCTCCCCATAGGATGAGAATTTAATTCTCGTCGGGTTGAGATCCTGCCGTGCAGATCCTAAACTTAGAAGGGGAATTGAGTTTTGAGAGTTCAATTCTCCTAAAACAAAACTAGGGTTTAACCCTAATCAAGAATTTAATTCTTTTACATATCTGGGAATTTAATTCCTTTGAAAAGAAGTCAGGGTTTTATCCTAAATAAGAATTTAATTCTTTCACGATAGGAATTTAATTCCTCCAAAATCATAATTAGGGTTTAACCCTACAAAGAATTCAATTCTTAAAAGATCTCTGTTCATGAAAAGAACTAGGGTCACGTGCCCCACGTGACCCTTGAAAAGATCCCCTGCAAAGAACTTTGAAGCATCACCTCACGTGCTCCCACGTGACTCCCAAAACGCAGAAAGAAAAAGCAAAGGAAATGAAAGCTTTGGGCGCTCTCACGTGTTACCACGTGACCCCTCAGCAAATGCTTTAACAATTGGCGCACAGATCCCCATCACATGCCAACACGTGATGCTCTAAAAATAAAAATGAAAGTGTTTAACACTTAATGGCAAAACAAAAGAAAAGAAGCTTTGGGCGCTCTCACGTGTCCCCACGTGACCCCTCAGCAAGTGCTGTAATATTCGATGCATAAACCCCCATCACGTGCCAACACGTGATGCTCTAAAAAAAAAAGATGAAAAGTGTTTGACACTTATTCGCAGAATTGAGGATAAAACAAAGGAGATCTGGCTTCACATTTAGGGCGTCCTCACGTGTCACCACGTGACCCCTAATGAGCATTCTAACAGAGACCAGAGCGGGGGCCTCCATCACGTGCTCACACGTGATGGCCGTCAGAATCAAAAGTGTTAAACACTTACCTGCAGAATAAAATGAGGGAAATCAGGGCGCTCTCACGTGTCCACACGTGACCCCTCTTTCTTTAGTGTTTAACACTAATTTGAAAATCTTATTTCCAGTGTTTACCACTGATTGTTTCTAGTGTTTAACACCAAATTGAAGATCATATTTCCAGTGTTTAACACTGATTGTCTTTTAGTGTTTAACACTAATTTTGAGAGTTCTACCTCTAGTGTTTAACACTACTTTTAGCCAAATTGGCTAATTCTCCAGAGGCAAAAGTCCCTCCTCCAAATGAATCTCAATATTGAGGAAATCAAAGACAAAATGTTGTCAGAGCCCCCAAATCTCTGTTTAACATTGCTGAATGATGAGGGACTGAACCCAGACAAATGTCTAATGGCCCAAAGGGCCAATATTTCAAACATAATTGGACTCAGCCCAAACTGGCCATAAGTCCTCAAATCATCTTGAACTGAGCACATCTGCTCTTTCAACCAACTCATTGGTTCAAGGGTACATCTCGGAACTCCTCTGATATTTGTCGTTGTAATCCTTCAACGTCTTCAGAGAGGTAACGGGTCCCGACAACCACACATCAACACGGACTGTGGGGTCCTTAAACTCATGGACTTATACGTCCTTAAACCAAGATACGGACTGTGGGGTCCTTAAACCCGCGGACTTATGCGTCCTTAAACTAACGGACTAATGCGTCCTTAAACCCCACCCATATGGACTGTGGGGTCCTTAAACCCATGGACTTATGCGTCCTTAAACTACCTATGGACCGCAATGTCCTTAAACTACCAATGGACCGCAATGTCCTTAAACTACCAATGGACCACTATGTCTCTAAACTGGAGATGGACCACTATGTCCCTAAACTGGAACAATAGAGCCCCCAAATGCTCTCTTGTCGGATCTAAACGATCCCGTTAAGTTGATCTTAGTCCCAAACTGGACTAACGTATCCTTAACAACCGTTTAAGTTGATCTTAGCCTCAAATATGGCTAACGTATCCTTAAACCTTCAAACAGACTTTAGTCCCAAATTGGACTATGAATCCCCCAAATCAGCTTTGGTTCAAGGGTACATCTCTGAATTCCTCTGACACCTGTCGTTGTAATCCTTCAACGTCGTCAGAGAGGTGACGGGTCCCGACGACCATACATGCAATGGACCACCATGTCCCTAAACTGGAACAATAGAGCCCAAACGCTCTTTTGTCGGATCTAAACGATCCTGTTAAGTTGATCTTAGTCTCAAATCGGACTAACGTATCCTTAACAAACGTTTGAGTCGATCTTAGTCTCAAATATGGCTAACGTATCCTCAAACCAAAACCACAAACCCAAATCTAAGTAAACACAGATTTGGATTAATCCACGTCCTACGGGCGACTGCATAAATTAGTCTCCGTATACAATCCACGGGCAACCACAAACAAAACAAACACCCACGACACGAAGTGACCAGCTGGAGAAGGAGAAAGTTGTTACCGCGATGCGGTAGCGTAATTAACTGCAGGGGCTTGCGCCTGCAGGGAAGAGCGTCCCCACAATCAAAAACCCCTCAACGAGGGGGAATCTGACGAAGTCTGCTACATCGGACGCATCCGTTTAAACCTCCGATACATGGTGCCATAAATCAACTTGGCATCTTCGGAGAGGTGGACGGATAGCACCAATTAGCATCTGCCCCGAATCTCAGGAGAGGCAGTCCATGTCTTGGCCGCCATTCGGAGGGGAACAGATTCTGGCACGCCCGGTGGGACCTTTTCCTCTTTCTACTCCACACTTCGTGTGTCATGTTCGCGAACGAATCGCGGTTTACTGTGGTTGCCTGTGGATTCGAGATACTAAGATTTGGTGTCTTGCTCCGTGCAGAAAACAGAAGATCGATGGCTTCAAACTGCATTGCCTGCAACTGCAACTCTCGCTCGGTCCTTGTTGGAGGAGTGACTTATGGGCCCCAAGCGGCCTCCCTTTTCAAGATGCCAGTGGAGCAGGTAACTCAGGCCACCACTGGATTATTCTTCGGGACCATGCTCCCACCGTTGAGCTTCAATGCCACAATGACATCGCAAGAGGCTCCAAAGAAGTCGGTCTTCGATTGGCTTGCTACTGCCGCGGCCCCTCTCAACGGGTCGTCCAACTTCAATACCTCAGTTTTCAACAGACTGGGCCAGAACATCTATAAGCCCGTGATACCCGAAGCTGCCATCCCAAAGCGGATAGCCATCCCGGCTCAAGCAGACGAAATCATTGGAAAGGCTCCTCCTTCCAAGAAGTCAGTTTTTACGAGGCTGGCCATTCCGGTTGCTGCTCCAGGCGAGGTCCTCAAAGCTGCTTACCCTGCTCAGAGGGGGCATGAAGAAGCTTATCCAACAACGGAGGTGATCTCATCTGCACGACATGCTCGACGTCGCCACTGGCGCCGGGTAAGGAAGGCTGGGGGCAACACCCCCTCTGGGATAACTCCGCCAGCTCCGATGGTAGAAATCAATGCTGCTGTTCCAACTGGGAACAGCTTTGAACCGCTAAGGGGGGTACGCAAGAACTCTCCGACTGCCACGCTAAAAAGATCTCCTCCACCTGCGGGGAGTATTACAGATGCAAAGCCGGAGCAGCCCTCTCAACGGCTATCCTCCAAGATTTATAAGGTCTGGCGACGGGTCCAAGAGTCGGTGATTAATGAAAACTATCTCCGCCGACAGAAAAAGATGAAGGTTCGGCCGGAGAAGGATTACTCCGTCAAGCCGCAAAAAGCAACGGCTACTTGGGTGCCCACTACAGCGGCCCCCTCAACGTCAGCCACTCAGAAAAGAAGGAGGCCAGAGAAAGCCCCAGTAAACGTGGCAGACCACAAAGACGCTGAGCCCAAACGCCCCAAGTCTGGAGGCAGGGTGGTGCACACTGTTTATATGGCTTCTGGAAAGGAGGAAAGCCGTGCTTCGACGGGTCACCGACCACTCACCCGATCCGTGACGAAAACCCAGGAGCAGCAACAGAAGCTTCAGGAGATGATGACTGCAATGGCCGCACTTACCGGGCCAAAAGAAAGCTCGGGGGCATCATCAGAGCAGCGTCATGAACAAGAAACTGACGCTGACTACCTACGCAGAGTCCTCGAAAAGAAGGACAGAGAAGTCGCAGAGCAAGCGGCTAACATAAAGCAAATGGCGCTCCTCTTCCAAGATATGGTAGGGATGATGCTACAGCCGGACCCTCCAGTTGAAGACCCTCCGATCATTACTGAAGACGATAGAGGAGAGACATCTAATCCTCATCCGACTCTTTCAATAGCTAAAGATGAAACCATCTCCAAGGCTGCGCTATATGACTATATAGTTCATCAAATACGGGCTCATCAAGTGAATGAAGCGGCTGGGCAAATTGCTACAACCGGACGACCCTATCCGGGCTGGTATGACCAAATCAGTTACCCGCCGGGATATACGATCCCTAAATTCCATGTGTACAAGGGGACAGGGAATCCACATCAGCATGTTGCTCAATTCAGGGCCTTATGCGGCAATACGGGAGGCGATGACAAACTGTTGCTTCGCCAATTCGTTGGCAGCTTAGCAGACACAGCCTTTGAATGGTACTCAGAGCTTCCCAACGACTCTGTCAAAACATTTGCAGAGATGGAGCTGCTGTTTACACAGAGATTTGCAAGCGCTAGCGAGCGCACCCCGATCACGGCATTGATCAACGCCAGAGTGAAGCCGGGAGAGACGTGGGTGCAATATGCAATCCGGTGGCGGAACCTATGGTCGAGATGCGAACAACGCATAGAAGAAGCTCCTGCCGTAGGCATGTTCGTGGGTACTCTCGACCCTCAAGCAACTATCTCCAAATTCATGATGTTCTTCAAGCCGACCACCTTTCAGGCCTTGATTGACAAGCTGGCCCAAATGGACCAGATGGGTCATAGACCATCTCCTTCAAAGACAGAGCCTTGGAATGAAAAGGACAAAGGGAAAGCAACCGTCGTCGCCAATACTCAACAACAGCCGAGCCACTTAAAGCCGGTTGTTCGCCAGAACAATGTGCGACCACGCCCATCCCTCGAGGAAAGACTGGGACGTCCTTACTCATTTCCTCAGGATAAAACGAGAAAACTGTTCGAGCTGGCAGTGCGCAACAGACTTATCAATCTACCGAGTCCAAAACGTCCGTTGCAACCAGGCGATGTCAACGATCCCAATTATTGCCCTTACCACCAAGCGGTAAGCCATCCAATCGAAGATTGCTTCGTCTTTAAGGGATGGATCGATGATCAGTACCTACAAGGCAAGTTTGCGCTGTCTGAAAAGTGGAAGGTAAACCCACCACAGCCGCACACTCCAAAGAAGACGGACACACCGAGGGCAAGTTGCCACATGATCTCTCACTCATTGATAGATGATGAAGAGGCCTCTTGCACCGAGAAACCAGGGGCGGGGCCTGAACCAGAACTTCTGTGGCCATCAGACGAGATGATCGATGCCTTCCTGAACGAAGCCCGTCTTAAAAGCAAAGCTGATCGAGAGCGCGAGATGGCCATATTCGAGAAAGCCAAACGCCGTCGACTAGATGAAAGGGTCGAAACACTCCCACCGGATGAAAGTACATCCGCCGCAAATAAAAGCAGGATCAAGACAAGGAAACGATTCGCCAAAGCCATAGCAATGGGGATGAGGCCGCCCTCTTTCAGAAAAAATTCTCCTGGTGGTATACATTTTGATGAAACGGACGTACACCCTAACTTCTGCTTATATCATCAGAAGATCGTACATCCTACTGAAGACTGCAACTCTTTTAAGTGTTGGTGGCAAGGGTATGTCGCTCACAGGCAACACTTCAACAGGACAAAGCGTGAAGCTCGTAGACAGCGAAAAAATACGACAGATGAGCATAAAAGAGTTGCCGGCAATTGTCATAAGGACGAGCCCGGGGGATCACGAGTTCTCACCTTTGGAAGCGATTCTGATGAAGAAGCCGCTCTCAACCCTCTCTTCAAGGAATTCATTTCTAAAACAAAAGAATTGGAGAGTTGCGAGAATGTTCAGCCGTACAATCTCACGCTACCCGGAAAAAATCTCGGACCCGCAAACGACGGAGCAAACGAAATGAGAAAGGAAAAGGGAAAAACGACCTTTGTTGCCAACACTCAACAACAGCCGAGTAACCCGAGACCGTTTTGTCGTCAAAACAACAAGCCGCGACACCTCAATGAGAAGTTGAAACGTCCTTACTCATTTCCCAAAGATAAAACAAAGAGATTGTTCGAGCTAGCAGTGCGCAGCGGGCTTATCACTCTGCCAGATCCAAAACGTCTATTGCAACCAGGTGACGTTAACAATCCTAACTATTGTCCCTACCACAGAGTAATGGGTCACCCACTCGACAATTGCTACGTCTTCAAAAACTGGGTTGAAGACCAATACCAACAGGGCAAGTTCGCGCTGCCCGAAAAGTGGAAAGTAAACCCGCCACAACAACATGCTTCGAAAAAGGTGGATATGCCGGGGGCATTATGCTCGTTCATAGAGAAGGCCTCCTAGACCGAAAAGTCAGTAAACTAGAAATTCGCCTCAAATACGGCGACGGTAGACCGAAATGTCGTTAAACTAACGATGGACCACTATGTCCTAAAACTGGCGTCGGACCGAAATGTCCTTAAACTAACGGCGGACCGCAATGTCCTAAAACTTGCAAATGACCGAAACGTCGTTAAACTACTCCCAACCCGCAGCATTTTCAGGCTGACGTGGTAAAAAAAAAATTAAAAAAAAATGGTATGTCCATAAGCAAAATGGGCACGGATGAAAACCCGAAAGGGCTCCGTGAGTAAAAATAGCAGGGCTACCGGCGAGTGTTCGTGAAAACCCGAAAGGGCGCGACCTCGTTTAAAAAAAAAGAAAAGAAAAGAAAAAAGAAAAAAAAAGAGAATAAAAAAAAGAATATAAAAATACGGTATGTCCACAAGCAAAATGGGCACGGATGAAAACCCGAAAGGGCTCCGTGAGTAAAAACAGCAGGGCTACCGGTGAGTGTTTGTGAAAACCCGAAAGGGCACAACCTCGTTAAAGGACACTTATAGGGCCCTCTCGACCTTGTAAGGAGAAACCACCTGCGTGAGATCCTTACGACTCACAAAGGAGCAACACACTTAGGGATCCCCACGATTCCTAAGAAGAAAATACACTTGCGAGATCCTTACGACTCGTAAGGAGAATTCTCTTATGGGACCCTCATGGCTCATAAGATTTGAAAGTCTTAAGTTACAGAAACCTTAACCTGTTCTTAAGCAACCCCCACAACCTCCGATATTGCCCTACAAGCGGCTCATATTGACCCTTGTATACAATCCACGGGCACGAATAAATATTTCCCTAACAAAGTCCCATTCATGACTAGGGATATGCTTGTACAGCAAACAACACTTGTAAGTCCTCTCGACTTATAAGGAGAAAACCTTTTTGTGAGATCCTTACGACTCACAAGGGAGCAACACACTTAGGGATCCTCATGATTCCTAAGGAGAAATTACACTTGCGAGATCCTCACGACTCGTAAGGAGAACTCTCTTATGGGACCCTCACGGCTCATAAGATTTGAAAGTCTTAAGTTACAGAAACCTTAACATGTTCTTAAGCAACCCCCACAACCTTCGATATTGCCCTACAAGCGGCTCGTATTGACCCTTGTATACAATCCACGGGCACAAATAAATATTTCCCTAACAAAGTCCCATCCATGACTAGGGATATGCTTGTACAGCAAACAACACTTGTAAGTCCTCTCGACTTATAAGGAGAAAACCTTTTTGTAAGATCCTTATGACTTACAAGAGAACATGCACTTAGGAATTCTCACGATTCCCAAGGAGAAAACACACCTACAAGATCCTCACGACTTGTAGGGAGAAATACCTTTGTGAGACCCTTACGGCTCATGAAGTCAAAAGCCTTAGCCGACAGGACCCTTAACCCTGTTTACTAAGCCACCTTTGTTCAACATCGACAGAGGCAAATGATGATTCGCTCCTGGCAATATTCCAGTCGCAGCGATGCTGATGCCTAAACCGGTATCAAATTCCAAGTCCTTTCATGGCAAATGATGATTCGCTCCTGGCTATATTCCAGTCGCAGCGATGCTAATGCTGAGATTGGCACCAGATTCCAAGTTCCACACTCGCGAGAAAAAATCAGCGAGCCAAAAAAAAATGCATACGAAATAGCCGAAATGATGGGGCAACTTGCAAACAAAATCAGCAAGTAAAAATGTATGCATGAAAAATAGCCGAAATGATTGGGCAACTCGCAACAAAAAGCAGCGAGTAAAAAGAAAAATAGCCGAAATGATTGGGCACCGCGAAAAATAGCCGAAATGATTGGGCAATCGCGATTTTCGCAATATAAAAAGCTGAAATGATAGAGCATCGCGGAAAGAATAAAAAAAATAAAAGAATGAAACTTTTGCCCTACAGGTGAAATCACAGCGATCCCTGTATACAATCCAAGGGCACAGATAAAGAGGGAACCATACCTTCCCAACAGGCTCCATCAGAAAGCGAAGCCAAATATCGACGGTTCATAGACAACCTAGAGACAATCTCGACATTTGTCGCAATATTACAGACACGATGTCAACAAATGAAGCAAAGGAAGATCCCGAGCTTCAGGGTCTCGACGTCAACATCGACAACTTAGAGATCACCAACGGCGTTTCTCCTCACTCCAACCAGATACAGACATGACGTCAACAACCGACCTTAGAGTCGCAACGAAACGGAGCCATGGCAAAGTCCCTAGTTCCAAATCTCAATGGCCACATCTACACCCTGGAGACCAATAACGGTGGGCTTCCTCATTCCAGCAGGACACGGATGTTACACCATCAAGAGGAGCGATGGCAAAATCCCAGCTTCACCTCAGCATTCGTCTCGATACAGCAAACGCAATGTCAACAACGGCGTTCCATCGCAGTCCAGCAGGATGCAGAAGCAACATCAACAAAAGACCTCACGGTCGAAACAGAGCAGAGCGACGGCAAAATCCCAGCTCCACCTCAGCATTCGTCTCGTTACAGCAGACGCAACGTCAACAATGGCGTTCCTTCGCAGTCCAGCAGGATGTAGATGCAACGTCAACGAAAGACCCTATGGTCGAAACAAAGCGGAACAGCGGCAACTCCCAATTCCATGACTCGACGATGTACTCCACAGAGAGTCAAATCCCAACTCCGTGAAATGCGGATATAATCAACAAAATTCCTGGTCACGTGGAACACGGATAACGTCACTCTTTGACCCCGTGGAAAACGTCCAGAGCGGATCCTGGTCCTCGCAGAACACGGCAGTGAACCCGTGCGAAGCATCCAGAGCGGAGCCTAGTCCTCGCCTAACGCGGCAGTGAAACCGTGTGAAGCATCTAGTGCAAAATTCCTGGTCACGTGGAACGCGGATAACGTCACTCTTTGACCCCGTGGAAAACGTCCAGAGCGGATCCTGGTCCTCGCAGAGCACGGCAGTGAACCCGTGCGAAGCATCCATAGCGGAGCCTAGTCCTCGCCTAACGCGGCAGTGAACCCGTGTGAAGCATCTAGTGCAAAATTCCTGGTCACGTGGAACGCGGATAACGTCACTCTTTGACCCCGTGGAAAACGTCCAAAGCGGATCCTGGTCCTCGCAGAGCACGGCAGTGAACCCGTGTGAAGCATCCAGAGCGGAGCCTAGTCCTCGCCTAACGCGGCAGTGAACCCGTGTGAAGCATCTAGTGCAAAATTCCTGGTCACGTGGAACACGGATAACGTCACTCTTTGACCCCGTGGAAAACGTCCAGAGCGGATCCTGGTCCTCGCAGAACACGACAATGAACCCGTGTGAAGCATCCAGAGCGGAGCCTAGTCCTCGCCGAGCACGGCAGTGAACCCGTGTGAAGCATCTAGTGCAAAATTCCTGGTCACGTGCAACGCGGATAACGTCACTCTTTGACCCCGTGGAAAACGTCCAGAGCGGAGCCTAGTCCTTGCCTAACACGGCAGTGAACCTGTGTGAAGCATCTAGAGCAAAATTCCTGGTCACGTGGAACGCGGACAACGTCACTCTTCGATCCCGTGGGAAACATCCAGAGCGGATCCTGGTCCTCACACCAACATGGAGTGATCACCACCGCGACATTCGTCTCGATACAGCAGACGCGATACCAGCAAACGAAGTGAAGGCTAAATTCCTAGCTTCAAGGTCTTAACGACAAGTCATATAAAGCCTGAAAGACCACCGGAGATCATCCCACGTGGAGTGGTCACCACCTCGACGTTCGTCTCGATACAGCAGACGCAACATCACCAAAAGGAGCAACGGCAAAATCCCTAGTTCCAAACCTCGACGGTTCACCAGCAACCTAGAGACAACCACGACATTCGTCTCGATACAGAGGACGTAATGCCAGCAAACGAAGCGAAGGCCAAGTTCCTAGCTTCAGGGTCTTGACGGCAAGTCATATAAAGCCTGAAAGACAATCGGAGATCATCCCACACCAGCGCGGAGTGGTCACCACCTTGACGTTCGTTTCGATACAGCAGATGAAATGTCACCCCAGCGTTCTTCCCCCAGCAGGATTCGGACGCGACAAAGCAAACGAAGCGAAGGCCAAATTCCTAGCTTCAACGTCTTGACGGTAAGTCATATAAAACCGGAAAGACATTCAGAGATCATCTCATAACAACATGGAGTGATCACCACCTCGACGTTCGTCTCGACACAGCAGACGCAACATCACCGAAAGGAGTCACGGCGAAATCCCTGGTTCCAAACCTCGACGGTTCACCAGCAACCTAGAGACAACCGCGACATTCGTCTCGATACAGAGGACGCAATGCCAGCAAACGAAGCGAAGGCCAGATTCCTAGCTTCAGGGTCTCAACGGCAAGTCATATAAATCCTGAAAGACCACCGGAGATCATCCCACATGGAGTGGTCGCCACCTCGACGTTCGTCTCGATACAGCAGACGCAACATCACCAAAAGGAGCAACGGCAAAATCCCTAGTTCCAAACCTCGACGGTTCACCAGCAACCTAGAGACAACCACGACATTCGTCTCGATACAGAGGACGCAATGCCAGCAAACGAAGCAAAGGCCAAATTCCTAGCTTCAGGGTCTTAACGGCAAGTCATATAAAGCCTGAAAGACTATCGGAGATCATCCCACACCAGCGCGGAGTGGTTATGACTCATCGGGGCTCTCCAAAATGAGCCTAACCTCAAGTAAAAAGCGGCATGGCAAATTCCTAGCGCTTGCTCTTCCGACGGTCAAACTGCCAAGGAGGATTGCTTGAAGACGTCTTGTCCATCCCCCGAAGGGATCAGAGACACGGCAGTCGCAGGGCTACTCGAACAGCACGATTGCCTATCGAGGAATACATCAGCTCATGCGACGGTACGACGGCCAAAACCCTAAGTACCACAGACCCTAACGGACTTCTGTCGTAAAGAGCAGAGGTTAACTGTGACGTTAGGATATTCTTGCGAGATCTGCTCGATTCGTTTCGACTCGTGAGGAAAATGATGTCTTTGCGAGAACTTCTCGATTCGTCTCGACTCATGAGATAAAGCCTTAGGCAGTAGGGATTAAAAAACCTGTTTCCTAAGCACTGGGATCCTGCAAGTCGGCCCAAAATGGTCTCTTGCATACTATCCACGGGTCTCACTCTCCGAAGTCGAATTTCGACAAGGAGGGGAACAACCGCTTACGGGTCCTCTCGACTCGTAAGAGGGAAAAATTCTCTCATAAGATCCTTACGACTTATAAGAGAAAACACACTTAGGAATCCTCACGACTCCTAAGGAGAAAATACACTTACGAGATCCTCTCGATCCGTAGGGAGAAAAGTCTTTATGAGACCCTCACGGCTCATAAAGTTGAAAAGTCTTAGGTGGCAGATCCTAACCCTGTCTCCTAAGCCATCACTGCCCTGCAAAGAGGCCAAGATGGACCATCTATGAGCCACACTCGCCAAAGCTACATGCCACTGAAATGGAAAAGCTACTCATGAGCATATAAACTACTTCACTCCAGAGTAAGATATAAAGAGATAGAAGGGTGCGGCTCATGGAGTTAAGCGTTTGGAACTATATCTCTTAAGAGTCGAGATTTGAGTCAATGATAAATGACGACGCTTGTGTCCGCTCGTTATCTTCTCAGATCAAGATTCTGAAAGTAATATACCAACCCGAAACTGGTCATACGCTATGCATTACTTTGCACTACTTCACCCACGTAAATACTTACGTGGGCAAAGTAGTGGGGGGCACCCACAGTCCGGCGTTAGTTTTAAGACATCACGGTCAAGGTTAAGGACCTCATAGTCCATGAGTTTAAGTACCCCACAGTCCGTCGTTAGTTTTAAGACATCACTGTCAAGGTTAAGGACCTCATAGTCCATGAGTTTAAAGACCCCACAGTTTTAAGACATCCCGGTCAAGGTTAAGGACCTCATAGTCCATGAGTTTAAGGACCCCACAGTCCGTCGTTAGTTTTAAGACATCACGGTCAAGGTTAAGGACCTTATAGTCTATGAGTTTAAAGACCCCACAGTCCGTCGTTAGTTTTAAGACATCCCGGTCAAGGTTAAGGACCTCATAGTCAATGAGTTTAAGGACCCCAGTCCGTATCAATATGTGGTCATCGGGACCCGTCACCTCTTTGAAGACGTTGAGGAATTATAACGCCAAGTGTCAAAGGAGTGAAGAGATGTACCCTTAAACCAAGGTAGATTAAATAGTCTTTGGTCCAATCTGGGACCAAGTCCAATTAATTATATTATGAGCCCATTAGCCCGGTTAAGTTTGAATTGAGGACTTATGGCCAGCTTGGGCTAAGTCCAAACATGTTTAGAATATTGGCTTTCTGTTGGTCCATTGAAGGGGAGGCTTTGCCTCGAGAGACTGAGCCAATTGGGCTAAAGTCAGTGTTAAACACTAAAGACCAACAGTGTTGAACACTGGGAGTGAGATTGACAAGTTAGTGTTTAGTACTAAGAGATAGTTAGTGTTAAACACTAGCAACATGGCTTTCAAATTAGTGTTTATACCCTAAAGCAAATCAGTGTTAAACACTGGCAATGGAGATTTCAAATTAGTGTTTAACACTAAGGCAGATCAGTGTAAATAGAGTTTTCCAAATTAGTGTTTAAACACTAAGAAAATCAGTGTTGAAAGCTGGATATAGAGGTTTCAACTTTAGTGTTAAACACTAAGGCGGGAGGGGTCACGTGGTAGCACGTGAGAGCGCCCTCAATTCATTTTATTCTGCCAGAAGTGTTGTATACTTTGGAGCATCACGTGCTGTCACGTGATGGGCATTTAAATGTTTGTCTGTTAGAGCTTCTGCCAATGGGTCACGTGGGGCACGTGAGGCGTTGCCTGGAAGTTCTTCTCTATGGATTTTTACAGGGGTCACGTGGTAGCACGTGACCCTGTTTCTTTGCCTGTTTGAAGATGTGTTTATCTTTTTTTTAAACTTAAATTCTTCATAAGGTTAAACCCCAGCAATAAACTTTAGAGGAATTAAATTCCTGTTTTCTTCTGAAGAATTATATTCTTAGATAGGGTTAAACCCTGATTTCTTTTCCGTAGGAATTAAATTCCTCATGTATGTGAAGAATTGAATTCTGGCGCAGGGTGAAACCCTAATTCCTTCTTCTTTCTTTATTTTTTGTAAGGGAATTAAATTCCTGCTATTTTAATAGGATTAAGTTCTTAATTAGGGTTAAACCCTGGTTCTGTCCATTTTGAAGGAATTAAATTCCCATAAACATAGGGTTAAACCCTAATTTCATCCCAAAGGAATTAAATTCCTATAGTTCTGTGAGAATTAAATTCTCAAACTTACATCCCCTTTTATGCTTTAGATCTGCATGGCAGGATCTCAACCCAATGAGAATTAAATTCTCAATTCATGGGGAGATGTGCACTTTGCAGATCCTCTGCTAGAGAAAGAACTAAGTTCTTCTTTTTGTACAAGAGTTAAACTCTTTGAGAATTAAATTCTCCTTTTTCAGCCTCTCCCTTCTTACCTAAGGTTTTCTTTTGCAGAGGATCAAATTCTTCCCAAAATCTCAAGACTCTCTTTTCTCTCTCTCTCTCTCTGTGTGTCTCTGTATGTCCCCCATCTCCCTCTGTATTGGCTCCTATTTATAGGAGAAGGAAGAAAATCAATCAGTTTTAGTGAATTTTCAATTGAAAGATCTGATTTGTTTATTGAGAGATTTGATTTATATTTACCATTCATCTGGACCTTTGGATTATTAGGTGAATTTTATTCACCTTTGGATTTTAAATCCAAAGATATCTCTTTGTTATTTCGGTTAGATTTAAGGGGAAATCTTTCCAAGTCTGATATTTTTCCATAAATTGGTGATATTTAATCACCCTTAGATCTTTAATCCAACGATTCCAAATAATCATTCTCTTTTGGAAAGATTTGAATGCTTTCGGGATTTAATTCTGTTAAATAAAGAAGCTTTGAAAGCCGGTCACGTGTGGCCACGTGACCCCTGGTCACGTGTGGCCACGTGACCCCTGGAACGGGCCTTTCTTCTCCTTTCGCGCTCTGTTCTCTGGCCGCTGCTCAGCCGTCACGTGCCAACACGTGACCCCTGGTCACGTGTGAGCACGTGACCTTTTCTGGAGCCTTTTCTTTGATTTAAACAGGGAGCGAATCTGCCTTTTGCCGCTGCTTTTAAATGTCACGTGTCAACACGTGACCGCTGGTGACGTGCTAGCACGTGATGCCTCTTCTGAGTCCTTTCCTGATTTTTAATCAGGAAACAATGACCACTAATTTCTTCACAAAAAATCCCTTTTCTAAAAAGGTGGCATGCCGAGAAATAAAACACATTTTGTTCCTCAGTGTGGTAGAAGATATTCCCTTACGAATGCTTGGGATATCCAACAAACTTTCACAGAACCGACCTTGTCTCGAGCTTGTCCGGATTTTGCTTTTAGACATAGGCCGGACAACCCCAAATATTAACTTACTTAAGACATGGGCTCTTCCCATACCATATCTCATATGCAGTGGTAGGCACCTGATTTGGTTGGAACCCTATTCAATAGGTTTGCAACTTCTCAAGTGCATAATTCCCAAAAAGGAAATAGGCAACTCAGTAGTACTCATCATAGAGCGCACCGTCTCTAATAGGGTGTGATTGCTCCGTCCCGATACACCGTTGTGCTGTGGTGTATGCGGAGGAGTAATGCCGAGAGAGAATCATATTCTTCTTTTGAATTGTCCAGGAATTCCGTGCTCAAGTATTCTCCTCTCTGATCACATCAAAGGACATAATACTTATACCCATTTGGTTTTCTACTTCTGATTTATATTCTTTGAGTTTCTCAAAAGTTTCAGACTTGTATTTCAACAAGAACATATGTCCGAATCTTGAGAGATCACCAGTTAATATAATGAAGTACTAAGAACCAGTCCTGGCATGTGTAGACAGGGAACCTAAATACATCAACATGCATCAGTCCCAAGAGTTTACTAACTCTTTCTCTTGTTTCCAGTAAACGGAGCTATGGTCATTTTATCTTTATGACATGACTGGAAAGTTTCACAAGATGTAAATTCAAACTGATTTAAATATGCATCTTAATGTAACTTAGCTAGTTGGGTCGCATTGATATAACCTAGTCTACAATGCCTCAAGAAGGATTCGTTCATTTCTGAACTCTTCCTCTTGTGTGTGTTCTGTACGTTAAGAACTGTGATTTGATTTAGAACGTATATGCCATTAGATAACGCGCCTGAACTGATCAACTTTTGATATATGAAATGTTCAAAATATTATCCAACAATACAAAATTATATCCTTCTTTACTAAATAAAGAGACTGATATAATGTTGTATATCATGTTCGGTATCTGATAACATTCATTCAGAATCAATGTATTTGGTAATACAGGGTGATAACCGCCAACTGCTTTGGCTGCAAAAATTTCACCGCTTCCCACTCTCGAAACTTATCACCCATTCCCAGTTCTCTACCTTTTTGTAGCCCATGTAACAGATTACATATGTGGGATCCTGATCCGGTATCTCATACCCAGGACGTAGAGGATACTGAGAAATAGTTCTCTGTAATGAACACACCCGAAGAAGATGCATCATCATGCACTTTCTTCGTTTGGGCGGCACGGGAATCCTGGTAATCCCCTATCTTCTGCTCGGTCTTATAACAATTATAAGTTGGAGCGGGACCAACATTCCCCAGCTCAGTATAATAAGTGGGTTCGGTCAATACATCCATATTATTATCTTGATTAAGGCGTGACATGGTCGCTACCTGGAGAAAGAGAGAAGAAAACACTCTGCGTGCGCTTTTGCAAGATCAGATTGGTTATTATTTTATCTAATCAGGATGGCTCCCACTGTTCTTATCAAATCTTCCTTCAAACCCTAAAATGAAAGACTAACCGGGATTAATTACTCTATAAGTTCGTCAATCTTTCAGCCAGGCCAGTGCCGGTACTTTGAGGGAAGTTCCCCATGCTTTCGCACGGACCTAATTAAAATAAATCTCGTTTTCCCAGGGGCGTAACCCCATTGACACATTTTTAGACACCTACTTGATCGGCTAATTGTAAAGTGCAAAACTCTCCCAAGAGTAATTATTAGTGGGTATCGGGATCCAACTATCTTATAGAAGGTATGCAATCTCATTGCAAATTTCAATACATGAAATTCCCGATAATAATTTACCCCTAGCATCCTATGACCTTGACGAAAGCCAACAAACCATAGGCTAGTAATCAAGTTCAACCCGTACATTTCATGATTGAATTAAACCCACCTGCACGCCCCTTGACAAAAACCAACAAAGTCGCACGACTGCCTTAACTCAATCGCATCATATGCTTTTGCAGATAAGCATAAATAGCTACTGCGCACTACGCCTTGACAAAAGCCAACAAACGTAGCACGAATATTATGAAGTACTTATCTGAAATGACGGAGGGCTATGACAGGTTTTTAAGAAAACCTTTTGCGTAATGAACTTGATATCGTTGTAGAATCAAATGATTTGAAATGGAGTGTTTTTGAGGCCTTTGCTAGCTTCGCTAAAGAGGTCACTCCCGGTGAAGGGATCTCGGCTCTTTCCTCGTCGAATGAGGTGCAGGATATTCACAATACCACTGTGCAAAGTAAGAACTAGAAAAGCAATCAAAAGACGAAACCGAGAGTTGTATCATCTGCCAGTTATTGCTAAAGAGGTCAGTCCCGGTGAAGGGATCTCGACTCTTTCCTTATCGACTAAGGAGCTGGATATTCTATAAGGAATACCGCTATGCAAAGCAAGAACTAGAGCTACCTGTTTTTGAAAATTCGATTCCACAACATCTTTAGCTTTATTTTCTTTCATTAATCTCATTAATGAAGTCTTATCATTTAAGTTACCTAAGTATCACAGATAAATACAACGTACGTTTATGCCATCTACATTCGCCTCGATGTCCCGTCATGCACCTTTAGGTCAGGTAACTAACGGCAGAGCAGGGCAGGGCTGGCGCGGGTGTAAAACATAAGCAACGTCTATATAATATATCGCATATACTATATACAGTATCTATCTCATCATATAAAGTGATCACATCACAGAATATCGCAGCAGAAATCAACATATGAAATATTGGATATACTAGAATTTCCGGGTTTTATATTAAGCATGTATAAAACACGGATTCCACGGTTGTGATGAATAGCCAAACCCACATCCCTAGACCCCTACGAGAGCGGCAAGCAACCCTACCAATTCTAGAGTTAGGAGACCCGGACTCGACTCCTCGAGATGGTCTCCCACTGGACTCTAGAACCCGGTTACTTGTGCTCTCCTCCTTGGGTCTATCCTAATGCGGAAAAGTAAATAATATACATCAACGGTGATATCTTCCTCAACCCGGAAGTGCCCCAATAAAAGAATATTACATACAAGTTTTTATATGAATAAAAATGAAAAACTCTCATCTCACATAAAAAAACCCGGCTATTCAAACACGACGATCCAATATAACATATCACAACAACACATAACATCACATGTCATCAATGTAAGTAAATATGCGTATCCCAATTGTCGTTGGCATATAGCAACGAAACCGGCGATACACCACATATTACACTTACGATCGCAGAAAAGAAAGTGAAAAACTACAACAATTGGAATCGTCACTGCCCTTAGACATCATAAACCCGGAATATCACATATTCTGGATTTCATGCCTAATAATGCAAATCTTACATTTAGGTCTCAACTATGAAAACACTTTTCAAAAGAAGCCGGGTAATTCAATAAGATTCCCGATTTCATCCGAGACCGAAATCTTAATCTTGCACGCAACTAAATAGATTCCAATTATTTTATCACAATCACAGATAGCTAGACGAAGTTAAATTTTTCGATCGAATAAGCAAGCACCTAAAATTTCCCAACAAGCTCAACACTTGAGCGGAGTTTAAAAAATTCCCAGAAACTTCCACAGCTTCTACGAACCATCCGTAGAAGGGCCGACCCATGTCTCACTCATGTCGCCACGGAACTGTGGCAAACCTTAGGGTATGACCGCGGTTCCGCTATCCAAAAAAGTCGAGTTTGGGTATCGTTCTTCTAGAGGGTCCACAGAATCGCTTGCATGATTTTCTGAAAATTTTAAACTTGGAAAAATCCAACTCTTGGAAAATTTCAGTGATGGAAAATATGGGTTATTGATATCCGTTCAAACTTTTTAACATCGTCTAAATAACCCGAATACATGTTAGAATTATGACCGCGAAACACTCCGAATTGCCTTTGCAGAAAGTTAACATCACATGCAAATTTAGCAAAAACAAACAACACCTGAAACACCAAAACCCAGAGACTAGAACACCATGAAAATTTGAAGCCCAAACTCCAAAATTGGGCCGAGCTCGCCGGTTTTAACCATGATGTGGTCGGCCACTTTGAGGTGAAATTGGACCAAATTTTGGTAGTGTTCATGCTGTATCTCATACACCATTATGTACTTGTTTAAAAAAAATTTTGAAGACTTTATAAATTCGACAGAAACTGGATTGTTTTGTTTTAAGTTTCGGAGTCGTTTCGGTTTCGAAATCTAACAAACATCGTCTAATTTTCTAGCATGGCTTTGATACCACTGCTGGGTTCCCTAGCACGGCAGCAAGGTTTCGGGAGGTATCGTCCATGTCAATTTCAAAAATTTACCGTTCTAGTTAACCCTAACCCTGGAATTTTTACTAGAAAATCCGACGAAAACATATGTAAACAACTTTACATCTAAGTGAATGAGAAATACAACCTTTGTAGACCGGTCCTTCACTTCTAATACTCTGTGTAGTAGTCCCTTCGCTGGAAGTCATGAACACCCGAACTCTAGAAAGGGTTCTCCCGGAAAAATGAACAAGCTCACTCGAAGTCTTCGAGGCCGAAGATGATCTACATCGAGGAAACTCAAGCTCGTGTTACCTCTTCACTAATGGTGAAATTAGTGAAGCAAACACCCTAAACTAAATGGTTAAGGATGGTGATGTAGGAAATGGGCTCACTTTAGTTTTCTTTTTCTCACAATATTTTCTCACTTGATCAAAAGCTAGCAAGCTTTTTCTCAAGTATGAAGAAGATGAAGTCAAGAGATGAGAATGAACTCATGAGGTGAGAATAGCAACCATGGGTGAGTTAGTGTCATACACTAACTCATGTAGAAAATAAACCATGGATAATCAATAATGGTTAGATTACTAAATATCTTCAAGTAAAACAAAAAGAGTGGACTTGGTCAATGGTTCCACAAGCTTCTACAAGCTTCAACCATGTGACAATTTCCAACCATTTTTTATTTACTTTAAATAAATAAAACCCTTCATTATTAATAAGTATGGTATGAGTCTCATACACCCATAAACCATGTGGCATCTAGCATGACACAATAAAATGTACATTAATATATATCACATATATACTATATGCACACAAGTGAGAAAAAGAAATGTTTAAGTGAGCTAATATTAGTTAATGTAAATTAATATATCACATATATAATTATACATTAAATTATTAAATCAACACTTGATTTAATAATTCGGCTATATCACATACAACCAACTAATATCAAATGCAACAACTTATCGAATCAACACTTAATCCGATAACCCGGCTATATCTCATATAACCGATCGATATCACCTATCGCGAGAATAGAATGCGGTATCACATACGCGCATTAATCTCAGTCCAGCGCATATCACATATGTGCTCCTATTCCGTTTCGCATGAATCAGGAAACCTCTGTGTATGACTCTAAAGACTCGTCAATACACCGGCAGTAGGTGATGATTATATCAAACACCCACAAGCCGCAAGCTGTCTGCTAAACGTAACGGCCATCCGGGTATTGAGCGATCAGAAGATCAACAAGCAAGCCTGCTCATACTCCTGTGAATCCAATCAGTAACACAACCATACAGTCCGGTCTCTTCGTCAGATATGCCGCATATCTCGTTTAGGGTGGTAAACGTCAGACCCCAATAGCTTGATAAGTCATGCTGATGTGAGGCTCATAACGGGTCGAAAAACCACTGATAACACTTACAAGTAAATCTCAGAAACAGCCCTGGCCAGGGACTTCCTGTTATGGCCAATCGAACACAGCGCAACATCAACCCCCAATACCGGAAGAGACGAAATCCCCTCCTATCGCTCATTGCCTCCATGTGACTCGGGACTGTACCCAAAAACCACCGTTTTGCACGTTCTCTTGAACGTGGTAAGGTGGAAATCAAAGCACAGTGGGAATCATACAAGACTCTATGACTATCTCGGGTCGACAGACTAACCTATACCAGTGTCACCAGAGAACTGCCATCTGACGTGATGTATAATACCATCTGGGAGTTATCGGCGAGTCCGTCCAGTGTACCCAGTCTCCACTGAGCACCCGTATATCATCTCTGATTTCAAACACCAATGGATATGAGATCATCCATCGCCCATCTACATAGGTCGAGAAGGTATACGCTAGACTACTCTGGTATATCGATACCCCGTCTTGATACACCTACGACTAGGGACATTAATGGATGTACTCATAGACTACCTTTGTCCCACTAGTATGATCCGCATCATAATCCAGGTAGTCAAGTACACATCCTAAGGGCTTTATCAACATGTAACAGAGAGACAATCAGTGTACATGTTAAGATAAAGAGTAACCAGATAACATACTATCATGTCGAGCAAGAAAGTCATCCCTATATATGTCCAAGCATCCACTATAATATACATCATATATACAATAATGGCCTCTAGGGCATACATATGACTAACAAATTCCACCTTGATTTCTCCATTCCCCAGGTATAGTATGTGTTCAGGTATTAGATAAGTTGTGAACAAATACGTATCGCTTTCACTTTCAATCACGCTTCCACTTATTAATATCGCTTTCGATCACTGATTCACTATCATACTTGCCACAACCCAATCACTAACACTTATATATCGACAATGAAAATCAGTCGCTAGGTCTCAATGTAAATGATCACTATGCAAAAGGCATAAAGCAAACACAAAATAAGGTAGAAATGCACTGAACTGATATTCACAAAGTTATGACAGCCAATGCCATATGACTTGCAAAATTCACCATAAATCACACGTATAGAATCGACCAAAACAATATAAAAGGCGTACGAAGCATACTTGATTATCTAAGCGGTAAAATTATTTTCATGTCAATAGAAATTCAGGTTAGGGATTTATCATCATTTTAGATTAGCGATCAATTGCTGTAATTCCAGTTTCAGAACTGGAAGTCAAACTTCGCGCATGGTTTACTAGGGATTGTGTTTAGATTCAGGTGTTTCCCCAGTTAAATAAAACCTAGGTCTATCTGTTAAGTTTCCCATATATCAAACGGATCCATGATAGACTTTCTGTACAAGAAGATATGTCCTGTTTAGTGTGAAGGTGAAAGAAATGTCACTGCAGAAACTGCAGAACACGTCGACAGACTAAAATATAAACAAAATACCAAACGACAGTATAACTGAACGAAAACAGATCCATATGTTAGCTAACTAAATTATCTACGCGACTATATAGGACTCCGTGCATTTTCAGTTTTATGTAGGGACGTGCAGACGCTTAAGTTAAGGTATCCTCGTGGAATGCTGCTCCGAACTGCAGTCCAGAGCCGCATTCTCAGTCAATTCTCGTTATAGTGGTCTATCAGAATTGAAGACTAAACTATAGAGGGTTCTATATTATCAAGTCGGCTTCGATATGAGCCATAGAACATTACATTCTGACATGTAACTAATTTAATACCAATTTAACACTACTACGTGTACAGTAAAATCAGATTTGACGTCGTGTCTTTGGGACGTCGTTTCCTTGCGTAATGCTTTGTTATTTGAGTTCAGTTTTCTACATAATATTCATAAGTAGCAAAAGAAATTATTAGATCATTTTCGACAGGGTTTTGGATCAGTTCACCACATCAAACTCTTAGCGTACAATATCTTGAATTATCAAATTGATGTCGGTTTTGTCCAACTCATGAAAACGGTATATAATACTTACAATTCCACACGATACTAATATGATGTTTTAGATCCGATTATGCTCAAAGCTACCATCTTAGAATTACTATAGTTTTCCATGAAGATACGATGACGACTTACAATATATACGTGTCAATATACTACTAAACACACGTTCGTAATAATCTATCTAATATAATTTTAACACGAAATCATATTGCATGTTAAAAGCAAGTGAGGATTTCACTTGCCTTCGGTTGCTGATATAGAAGCGACACCACTTGCGGACTTCGTCTCGACACACGAGACGATGCGATACTGGACACGGTGCATGGCACTTGCGCGATGCGCGGAGATCTGATACTGGGCACGGTGAAAACGCGGGCGTGACATGGTAGCGGGTGTGGTTTTGGCTCAGTGCGTGGTGTGGGAGTAGTACGGCGTGACACGGTACTGGACGCGATGCTGGTACGGGAGTGGGCATGGTGCGTGCACTGGATCGGGATACGGTGTGGCACGGGGGCTGGCACGGCGTGGCATGGGGACGGGTACGGCATGACACGGGGATTGGCATGGCGTGGCACGGAGACTAGATACAAGGTGGCACGGGAAGGGGTACGGTGTGGCACGGGGGGTGGATCGCAGAGAAGCTCGGGGCGTTTGGAAGTAAATGGTTCAGGCGCTGGAGTCGAGGAGGAGCAAGGAGGTGTCGGAGAGGGTCGTCGGCAATGGGGTTTGCCGGCGGTGGAACTTGATAGTGGGGTCCGGCAGTGAAGGAGGCTATGGCAGCGAAGGCTTGATGTTGGGATGTAGGTCGAAGATGCTGAAGATGCAGGGGTTTAGAGGAGGCCCGTCGGGCTGTTGTGTGTTAGATGACGTCGGCGGTGAGGTGGTGATGGAGTTAGGGTGTAGCTCGGTGCAGTGGAGTGAGAATGAGAGAGAGATTAGAGGGCGACAAGGGTTTTGAGGAGGAGATCTCAGAGGCAGGAGCGGGTCATGAGAGTTGCTTCGTCTTGGCCGTTGTGGGGGCGAACGGTTCCTGCGGGGTCATTGCGAGGGAAGAAGTGCTCGATCATGAGGAAGAGAAGCGAGAAGAAAATAGAGGGAAGGAGAGGGCTGGGAAGCGAGGGGTTGGAGAGATGAGGATTTGAAGGAGGTGATCTCGGAGTTCGTTGGCGACGAAGTGATAACGTGAGCGGGCGCAGGTCACGAGGCAACGTTTGCGAGGAAAGGAGAGGATTGTTGGGGAACGGGCCTTGCGGAGATGAGAGGAGAGGGAGGGGAGATTCGAACGAGAGGATCTCAGGGAGATCGTTGGCGAGCGGGGAGCAGCATCGACGAGGGTCAGTCGGGTTCGGGCGCGAGAGGGGAGTCGTTGGGAAAAAGGGCAGGAAAAGAAAAGAAAAGAAGGAGAAGAAGAAAAAGAATGCGGGGGTTTAGGGTGTAGGTTTTAGAAAAATTAATAAATAAAATAACAATTAAAAAATATATATAAATGTGCAAAAATTAATAGGAGAATTCTGGAAAAATATGGAAAATATATATACATGGAATTGGGGATTTACACATACGTTATTAAGCAAACACAAAATGAGGTAGAAATGCACCGAACAGATATTCACCAAGTTATGACAGCCAACGCTATATGACTTGCAAAATTCACCATAAATCACACGTATAGAATCGACCAAAACAATATAAAAGGCGTATGAAGTATACTTGATAATCTAAGCGGTAAAATTAGTTTCATGTCAATAGAAATTCAGATTAGGGATTTATCATCATTTTAAATCAGCGATCAGTTGCTGGAATTCCAGTTTCAGAACTAGAAGTTCAACTTCACGCGCGGTTTATTAGGAATTGGGTTTAGATTCAGGTGTTTCCCCAGTTGAATAAAACCTAGTTCTATCTGTTAGCTTTCCGATTCATCAAACGGATCCATGATAGCCTTTCTGTACTAGAAGATATGTCCTTTTTAGTGTGAAGGTGAAAGAAATGTCACTGCAAAAACTGCAGAACACGTCGACAGTCTAAAATATAAACAAAATGCTAAACGATAGTGAAACTGAATGAGACCAGATCCATATGTTATCTAACTAAATTATCTACACGACTATATAGGACTCCGCGTATTTTCAGTTTTATGTAGGGACGTGCATGCGCTTAAGTTCAGGTATCCCCGTGGAATGCTGCCCCGGACTGCAGTCCAGAGATGCATTCCCAGTCTGTTCTTGTTGCGGTGGCCTATCGGTATCGAAAGATAAACTATAGAGAGTTCTAACTTATCGAGTCGGCTTCGATATGAGCCATAGAACATTACATTCTGACATGTAACTAATTTAATATCAATTTAACACTACTACGTGTACAGTAAAATCAGATTTCACGTCGCATCTTTGGGACGTCATTTCCTTGCGTGATACTTTGTTATTTGAGTTCATTTTTCTACATAATATTCGTAAGTAGCAAAAGAAATTATTAGTAAAGCTTTGAGTATGTTTGACGGAGTTTTGGTTCAGTTCATGACATCGAACACTTAGCGTACAATATCAAGAGCCATCGAATTAAAGTCGGTTTTACCCAACTCGTGAAAACGGTATCTAATACTTACAATTCCACACGATATTAATATAATATTTTTGATCCAATTATGCTCAAAACTAACATTTTAGGATTTCTATGGTTTTCCATGAAAATGTGGTGATGGCTTACAGTATATACGTGATAGTATACTGCTTAACACATGTTCACAATAATCTATCTAATATAATTCTAACATGAAAATCATAGATCTATGTGCATAGCATGTTAAAACAAGTGAGGGTTTCACTTGCCTTCGGTCGCTGGTATAGAAGCAACACCACTTGCGGACTTCGTCTCGACACATTAGACGATGTGATGCTGGACACGGTGCATGGCGCGAGCGTGATGCATGGAGATCCGGTACTGGGCACGGCGACAACGCGGGCGTGATACGGTAGTGGGCGCAATCTTAGCTCGGTGCGTGGTGCGGGAGTGGCACGGCGCGACATTGTACTGGACGCAATGCTGGTGCTGGAGTGGGCACGGTGCGTGCACTGGATCGGGGGACGGTGTGGCACGAAGGCTGACACGGTATGGCACGGGGACTGGCACGGCGTGGTATAGAGGCTGGCACAGTGTGGGGGTTCGGTGTGGCACGGGGAGTGGGTACGAGGTGGCACGGATGTAGGCATGAGCCGTGACACATCTGGGTACGTGGTGGTGCAGTCACGGCACGGTGGCGGTGCGGAGGCGGGTTCGATGTGAGCACGTTGGTTCTGCGAGTGGGCACGGGGCAGCGACAAGTTGGCTTGGGGCCGCAGTTGCAGCAGTGACAATCGGGAGGTGAGCCGGAGATAGGGCCGGGTTGATGTTGCCGGCGTTGGAAGGAGGATGAGGTGGGCATAGCTATGGAGAGGGTTGGATGAAGCTCGGGTGTCGGTGTTTGGAATCGTAAAGGGTAGTGGGGAGCTGTGGTGGAGTAGTGGCGGTGGACAAGAGGACGGTGGTGACGTTTATGGTGATCACCGGAGGAGTTGGTTGGCGGCGATGCAGTGACAGTAAAGGGCCGGTGAGTTTTTTAGAGAGAGATTGACGGAGCTAGCGAGAGGGAGAGTTATTGAGAGTGAGAGACATAAGGGGAGATCGTGGGGGAGGGGTCGCAAAATCACGGAGACGGTTGAGACGTGGGCGAGGACGAGATCGTGGGGTAGCGGGTCTTGCGGAGGCGTCGGCGAGGGGTGAGAGAGGGGAGCAAGTAAGAATTTGGGGGAGGGGATCTCGAGGAGATCGTTGGCAAGGGCGTCGCGGAGGTGGGCGCGGGTCATGAGGTGGCGGTCGCGAGGAAGGAGGAGAGTGACGGGAAAAATTTTAGAGGGAAAAGAAGAGAAACAAAAGGAGAAGAAGAAGAAGAAGAAGTGTGGAGGGGGGTCGGGTCGGGTCGGGTAGGGGTTAAGAAAAAAAGGGTTTAGGTTTAGTTTAGGAAAAATAATAAATAAAATAATAAAAATATTTTTAAAATGTGCAAAAATAATAGGAAAATTCTAGAAAATACGGAAAATATATACATGGAACTGGAGATTTACAATAAGTGATGCTGATGTGTGGCCTATAACCTTTCGAGAAATTACTGATAACACTTACTAGTAAATCTCATCAGTCCTGGGCAGGGACTTACTGTTATAGCCAATCGAGTATAGCGCAACATCAACTCCCAATACCGAGAGATACGAAACCTTCTATCGCTCACTGCCTCCATGTGACTCGGGACTGTACCCAAAAACCATATATTTGCACAACTCATTTGAGCCGTGGTAGGGAGGGAATCAAAGCACGGTGAGAACCACACAAGACATTATGACGATCTCGGATTTATAGACTAACATGTACAAGTGTCACCAGAGAACTGCTATCTGACAATAGGTATGGTACCATCTAGGAGTTCTCGGCGAGTCATGTTCTGTGTACTCATTCTCTAATGAGCACCTGTGTACAATCTTTGATATCAAATACCAATGGTTGTGGGATCAACTATCGCCCCATACAGGGTCAAGAAAACGTACATACTAGTCTGCTCTGGAATATCGATACCCTGTCTCGGTACTCTCTAGACTAGGAACTGTTAAAAGATGTGCTTGTGGACTACACAAGCCCCACTAGTATGATCTGCATCATAGTCCTGGTAGTCAAGCCAACATTCAAAGGGCTTTATCAACATATATCAATGAGATAGCAAATTAAAACAGTGCACATGTTAAGATAAAAAACAACCAGATAGTATACTGTCATGTTGAGCAAGAAAGTTCTCTATATATATGTCCAAGCATCCACTATAATATACAATAATGGCCTTTAGGGCATACATATTCCTAACAGGGGCTCGGCGGCGGCGGCTGCTTGGTGGTGAGAAAGAGAGGGGGATAGAGTTATGGATTAAGAGAGTGTGTGTGAGATAAAATGAGGGGGAAGGGTCGGTTGTTGAGAGAGATGAGGGAAGCTGCACGGATCTCGTGGGAGCAGTTGAAGGTGATGCGAGCATGATGTACTGGGGACGTTGGCGACGTGGGTGAAGAAGAAGGAAGAAGAGAGAGGACGAAAGGGAAGGAGAAAAGTTAAGGCTTGGGTTTGGGTGTGGCTGTCATGGGCTGGGCTTAGGAGGCTTTAGTGAAAAATAGAAAAGAAAATATAGAAAGGAAAAATAGAATGGATAAAGTTGAAAAATATAGAAAATATTTTTCAAAGAATTGAAATGAAATTTTTATTAGAAATACGGAAATTACAAGCGGTAAATATAGTTGTATTTTGGATATCCGTTCCCACAATATCTGGTGCACCGAAAACCACTGAGGTACAATAAGGATTAACCTTGATGACCCCTTGCAACATCAGGCTTGTTTTGAACCAAGTTAAGCTGGATGCCACAATTTTCAACGCGAGAAATAATTAATTATGGATTTTGGGTTTGATTTAGTGATTAATTCGGTGCTTCATTTAAAAGTTGATTTGAGGCTTGATTGGAGAAAATTTAAGCTTAGGTTGAATTTTTTAAATGGTCAATTTAGGTTTTGATAGAAGAAGATTTTAAATTTAATTTCCAGTTATGATTTGATCAAATAAGCCAAGGTTATTTATTAGGGGACACAGATGCCACACGAGCTAAGGGGGCAGGTTAGTTTTAAAAGAATATGCTATATTCTTTTCCCTTTCTCTCACGTGCGTTGCGCGTGACATCGAACTCGGTCTATAAATACAAAGGATAAGAGAAGACCCAGCCACCGCCTTCAAGAAATATCTCTCTTGTTCTCAATTTGGGCTAGGGTTTCATCTTTCCCCAATTCTCTCTCTCGTTCTCAAATCAATTTCTTCTCAAAATTTCTCTCTTCAGCGATTTATCATGGCGATCGAGATCATGACGGACTTCGCCCAAACCCACGTGGATCAGCGCCCCAGGAAGAGGCCGAGATTGGACGTTCAGCCAAAGGTAATTCTTCCTCGATTTCATCGCTTTTTTGTTACAAATTTTTTTCGTTATTCAACAATTTATGTTGTGCGCTTATAGATCTTTGTAGTTCTTGATGATTTATTGGTCAGATCTGATTAAGATTCATCCTTTTCTTTTCTTGGTCGAGAAAACGTTTGATTTGGTTTTATTAATTTGGATGATGATTTCGATTCATTCGTTTGATTCTTAAAAATTACATCTTTTCATCTAAAGGTCAATTTTTAAAGAAAAAGTAGGACCTGATTTCATCTAGAACAGATCTATTCATCCTTGTAAACCTCTTAAAGAACGGCGACTTGTGTTTCGTTTTATCTGATTGTAAAGAACAAATAGATGTTATCTGTATGAATAATCATTTATTTTTCGGTGGGGGTTTTCATAGAACTGTTCAAGGATCAGTTGTATTAATATCGCGAAATTGGAGCCCTCTAATTTAGTAATCCAGGGATCATATACCCTTTTTCCCTTCAAAAATATTATCTTGTTTTTTCAGAAATAATTTTGTACATCAGCGTTGTGTTCTATTTGCGCTATTGATCACAGATCTTACTGCACTTTATAAAAATTAAAAGAATATTGAATAGTTCTTTTTTGTATGTTGCTAGTTAGGTTCTCTGTTGAAAGTGATTGGGGGTGGATCTATAATTATTATGTTTTCAAAAAAAATTTATACTGGCATGTTATGTATGTTGGCTCAGATAGGAGATTTGGCAAGCTTGGTATCATCGATGGCACATTCGGACAATACTTGTCTTTCCTATCCTTTCTATGCAAAAGGAGTAGCTCCAAGCCCTTCACCTCCTTGTAGAGTTGATGATAAAGATGGTCATTACATGTTTGCAATTGGGGAGGATTTCACTTCACGATGTAATTACACTTTCTCGCCGTATTTGAAGTTAATATTTGGTCTTCGGATATGTTACATGCTTCTGCTTTACTCAATTCAATTTTTATACGAGCATATCTCATACAAGTTAATTATTTTAGAATTAAGTTGCATTTTCATTGTCTTGTTGATTTATTTCTTTAAAATTCCCTGACAACTTTTGTCCATCATCTATTTATTATCTCAAGTATCTCATTAGGTATGATCCAGTTTCATATCATAAATGGATTCAACTCTGTGTCTTTTAGTTAATGAATTTCTGTGTCTCTCTCTTGCATTTAAACATTAAATCTATATTTTCCTAATAGGTTACTATACCTTGTTCTCTTATTTTCTTATTAAACACACTTTTAGACGACATTTCTGTCTCTCTCCCTTGCATTTAAACATTAAATCTATATTTTCCTAATAGGTTACTATACCTTGTTCTCTTATTTTCTTATTAAACACACTTTTAGACGATTTATATGATATCACATCGAACATAGGTTTTAACACTCGAGGTTATGTCATCTATGTCATATATGGTGTTGGGTTATCCTTTTTTTTTTGTTCAATATTTTCCTTAGTTGTCGCAGCAGTTATATTCTATTTATTATGTGCCTTATTTTTTTGCTGTCTTCCTTGCAGATAAAATTTACCGCAAAATGGGAGAAGGTTAGTTTCATTTGGATGTTTTTTTGTTATTTCCATATTTAAATTGTGGGTTCTTATCGCTCATTAATTTTCGATGAAATGATTTTATCTCAAATTTGTTTCTTTAATGTATGCCAGGTACCTTTGGCCAAGTGTTGGAATGCTGGGATAGGGAAAAGAAAGAGATGGTAGCCATCAAGATTGTTCGTGCTGTAGATAAATACCGTGAGGATGCTATGATTGAGATCGATGTGCTCCAACAACTGAAGCAGCATGATGATGCAGCTAGCCGGTGAGTCCTTTGCCTTGTATTCTTTCGATAATTTATTAAGATTAATCAACATTCGGGTTTGAATAAGCTACATCTGTTTGAGCTGGTTATTTTGCAGTTGTGTACAGATACGGAACTGGTTTGACTATTCTAATCATATCTGTATCGTAAGTATAGTATTAACCATGATTTTCCCTATTTGCCATAACAAAAACCCTGGGTTTAAAGCGTGCCGGTGAATTTAAATGATCTCAACAGGTATTTGAGAAGCTTGGACCAAGCTTATATGATTACCTTCGAAAAAATGGTTATCGCCCATTTCCCATTGATCTAGTTCGTGAGCTTGGGAGACAACTGTTGGAATCTATAGCATGTGTGTAGACAGTACTTTCACAACTTATTATCACATTCTAGTGGCCTTGAAATTTATCTCCGTGTCATTTCCTGTATTTCTTTTGGAGTTTGTCAGCATTGCTTCTAGTGCATGCAGACATAAATTTGCCGTGTGTCCTGAATTGGCGCACAATTAGATTTGATAGTATTAGGCTTCTGCAGTGGCTGCTGCTTTCTGTTCTAGTGCATAGAGGCATTTGCTGCCCACTTGATGCATCTAATTAGACTTATTATTTCCTCAACTTGCATACCGTATTTATTTTATGTCCTTGCTGCCCTTACTTGCAGTTATGCATGATTTGAATCTTATTCATACCGACCTGAAGCCTGAGAATATTCTTTTCGTTTCTCCTGAATACATAAAAGCATCTGACAAAAAGGTATCTTAGATAAGTGGAGCGCTTACATTCTCTTCTTGAACTATGCATGCAAGTTGTGAATTAATATCATCATCTCAATGTTGAATGATGCTAGTGCTTGCATCTATTAAATTTCCTGTATAAAGTGAGGCTAAGATTATTTATGCTGATTGTGTAACTATTGATTGTTGGTTAAGGTTGGCTCCTGTTCTATAAGATTACCCAAGTCTAATGCCATCAAGGTAATAGATTTTGGCAGCACAACACATGATAGCCAAGACCATAGTTATACTGTGTCAACAAGGCATTACCGGGCTCCTGAGGTTATTTTGGGTCTGTGGTCGATGCTTGCTCTGCTCATTTATAGTTATATCTGAATATCTTATTATTTACAACTTCTTTTGGCAAAATATAGAGGAAACTAAACGAGTTCTGTTATAAACAGGACTTGGATGGAGTCATCCCTGTGATGTATGGAGTGTGGGTTGTATACTTGTGGAGCTTTGTTCTGTAAGTTTCCTTGACATGTCTTCTCGGAGGTCACATATTTGGTTGTGAGCTAATGATTGCTTGCTCTTTCACAAACTGTTATATAGGGTGAGGCATTGTTTCAGACCCATGAGAACTTAGAACACTTGGCCATGATGGAGAGGGTTTTAGGTCCTTTGCCCCAACATATGCTAAGGAAAGCGGAGTAAGTATTAGTCGTGTCCTTAGCTGGCTACTGAATCTTTTGTTAACACGGATTTTTAGGTAGTTATTACATAGTTTACCTTTTTAAATAAAATCTTTATGCTTTGTTTTGATCAGCCGACATGCTGAGAAATATATTAGGAGAGGTCGACTGGATTGGCCAGAGGGTGCAACATCTAGAGATAGCATCAAAGCGGTTTCAAAGTTGCCTCGTCTTGAGGTACGTGGTTTGTTGGAAATATTTTTTTGATTAGAATACCTTTCAATAATCACAGAATGTTTCAATCTCCGTGTGATGCAAGGTATTCCTTTTCGTGTTTGTTTTAGATTATAAGCTGTGGTTGTTTTTGTTTTCCTGTAAACACTTGCTTGCAGCGTTTAATATACCAGTTAGGATTCATAACAGGTGTTTTTGGTTGATACTTTAAAATAATGTTAGACAGTTTAGCAAAAGTCATGATACAATATATCCTAATGTAATTATGTTCTTAAGATGGCACTCTGTATTTCACATTGTGTGTTTATTATGATACTACAATATATCCGGAAGGTCACAGAGGTTAATTGTTTGCGTACATGTTCAACCAATGATTACAAATTTGTTTCTCTTTGCTTCCCAATTTTTTCCCAGAACCTCTTGATGCAACATGTGGACAAATCAGTCAGTGACCTTACGGATCTTTTGGAAGGTCTTTTGGAGTATGAACCATCAAAACGGTTGACTGCTCATGAAGCTCTCCGACATCCATTTTTTACAAGGAATCATCGGAGGTCGTAAACATGGAGATTTTTGGCTTGTCATTTCATTGTTCCGCTTGTGATTGATAGCTTGTTCTGAAGCGAGGCTTATCGTTACTGCTGCTCACGGTTTTTGGCACTGTGATGCATCTTTTCTGCCGCTGACAGTTTCATGGTTCCTAACCTGTTTACCTCAATGTCTAGATGATAACCGATGTTTCCTAACTTATTTTCTTTTACCCATTTTTTACCGCTTACACCTTGTTATGTGTCCTGGAATTTGAATTGTAGATCAATGGGCACTATATGGCAATCTTGTATATATACCTGTACAAGTCTGTTTATAAAGAAATCGTTACTGGATTAACAGTTGTATTCAGAGTAGAAAGTTGTTATGAATTGGTCTGATATTCTGATGCTTGGCCTGTTAATTCAGATGCTGAAGACGTCTGCATGATTATTTTCTGATGATTATGCTGGGTATATGCCCGTTATAGGAAGTGCCTAAGAATGAATGATGTGCTTGATATGATATGAAAGCACAGGGATGGCTTTAAGCAAATGAACGTGATTTGATTATCTTGAATGAATGAATGAGTGCAAAACACGTTTCAAGTGTTTCAGACAATTCTGTAGCTGTTGGAACATTCTCTTGTGCATTCTAATAACATAGTGATCATACATTGGCAAATAATTGGTGGTTGGCGTCGAGAGAAATTCGTCTAAGTGCAGAGATGGCGCCGAAGACTGAACAGGGAGAAAACCATCGTTATCCTCGTGTTCACCCAGAAAACAGCACGGTCTGAAGGTGTTGTAGAAAATTGAAACATGGAGAAAACCAATGTTATGCTTGTTTCACGATGTCACCGAAAAATGGAAGCATGGCCGCAAGCAACGTGGCTTTTGCGATTGAGGGTGACCGAGAAACAAGCCTCGGCATCACATGCATCACATTTCTCAGAGAATACTGATCCTTTTTCGACTCAGTGAAGATTCCTTAAAGCACTTCACTTGTTGGTGCAAATATGCCTACAAATTGTTCTCAGTTGGTCAACTGCTATAAAACCAGCAAGAACGATTTGTAGATATGAGATTTCAATTGCTTACGACGCCTACGGCTGAGAGTTGAAGGAGAGCGAAGATGTTGATGGTCAGAGTAGTGTTGCCGAAAATGAAGTCGGAGAGGATCGTGCCGACTGCTTTGTTGCCAAAAGCCCAGTATCCTGAAATCGCTATACTGAAGAACGTGGCGATGACTACTGCGTAGCAAAGGCATAGCCCTTTAAACATCTTTCCTGTAACCGGTGGAGCAGCTGTTGCCAGAATATAGCAAAATCGAATGTTAAATAGGAAAATACTAAATTACGCTAAAATACCCTCAAGTATACTTTCTTTTTACTAAATACCCTAAAATGTAGCTCTGTAATTTCCTGCAATTTAGCCTAATTTATAATTCAAGATAGGGAGAGACAAAAGAGAAACCTGTATTTCTGGAATAATCCCATTTCCGTAAGTAGTCGCTATGATAGCTATGGCATTGAATGCCCCAAAGACACGATCTTGCTGATCTCCCAAGGCCTAATAATCTCTGACAGGGGCACGGTCAGAATGCCCTATTTTACACATTAAAACCCCACAATTTGATGCTAAGTCCGCATTCAAACGAGATAAAATACGTAAACGACCACAAGAGAGACAAAACCTGCATATATGGCACCAATGGTGGTGCAAGCACTATAAGCAAGGCAAAGGATTAGTGAAATAAGGTTGATGTGCCATAATGAGTAAAATGACGGTATCTGAGCTAACACCAGCATGAATGCTACGAAAATGATCAAAACTCGTATAGCTTTTCAGTATCAGGAATGCAATTAAGGTTTTTTTAATTAAAAAAAGTAGAGATTTCATATAAGTACCTTCATTGTTTGGCCTCTCACGACGGCGCCAAAGCACCACAAGAATTGGACGGGGCCAATATAGTAACTTCCCCATTTTGGCCCTGCACATTGTTTAAAAAGAAAAAAAACATTCAAAATATGTGTAATTTTATCACACTTTAATTCTAACATTTTATCATACATAATGTAAATCTAGAGGTAAGAATTTTTTTTGGGGTCAAACTTTATAAGTTGTAATTATGCCAAACAGCAAATGATCTTCATAATTTGAGATTCCCTTAGTTTTCTAATGATTTATCTTGAATATAAAATGCGATTAAAGTCAAGCTATCACATGATCTTAAAGTTTTGGATACAATTTTCAAAAAATGGACTACTACATTTGTAACTGAAATTAATATATCACTTGTTTTTCATGTTAATCTATGCGGCCCTATATTTTATGTTTAGCTCATTCAACCCGCTGAACTCGTTGACTTTTCAAGCATCATCTAGAGACCCAAATTTTTTTTAGTGGTAACAAGTAAGGAGTAAACATTTTAACATTGACCCTAATTGCATAATCCAAATTGATTTTCAAAGTTGAATTTAAGAGATACGGCAAGAAAGTGTAATGTGTATACATGACATGATGCATCCAAACAGAAAAAATAGCTGTTTAAATGAGTTTCAAAATATCCTACAATGTGGAGGTAGGATGATACACCCCAAATCTCCAACAATCTCATCAATTCAATCAGATTGACTTCAAATACGGAACAAGGGAGAGAAGTCGATCAAAACCTTACAGAAACATCGGTGGCACTTCTCTAATTTTGATTGTATGTAATTTGGTTTAAATGAGTTTTTCAAACAACTTCAGTTATCTTCAACTTATGTCAACACCGACCCGATTGTTAAAACTACAGTTTTACCATGGAGTAACTCAACATAATAAGAAAAATGGAAATTTATAAATCATGCTTTCAAAAAGTTCCGAACGCTCTCTAATTTTAATTTCAGCAGTCATTTCATATATAGAATCAGAAGAAAGAAAAATATATACCAAGAATATCATGAGCCATGTTGCTCAAGCAGTATTCATAGAATCATGGAAATACGGTTGCAGCAGATATATAAACAAATATAGATTAAAGACGCGACAAAACCTAAAAATTTGCAGGTTCCTTCTTTTTAACATGTGTCACCAACTTCTGATTTCCAAGGGAGCAGATAGGATAATTTTTTATTATTTCCAACTAAATTCAGATTTATATTATAGAGGATAGACGCTTCTCGAAGTGGAAAGGATCCGTCGTCGACTCTGTGGTCGGAGTATTTCTGACTTAGAATGTCACAGATCACCTGTCAAGGTACGATTTTGATTTTGTTTCTTGATCTGTTGCTCATAAGATATTTTAGGTGAGTTATTTATGAATCGGCCATGGTTTAGCCTTTAATCTTATAATTGTACTCGCAACTTCAACTATTTTCACAGCTCCGCCTTCATGTCCTTAGCTGCGAAATTTCCGCCTCGGCTAGAAGACAACAGTAAGGACGAAAATGAAGAATGTATTGAGACATCAACAGAATCCCTTGGCGACACCAATTGGCAAGAAAAGATGTCAATACCAGAGGCAATTGATCCAGATTCAGTAGGGGCACACGAAAAGGAAAAAGAAGCAACCGATCTTAGCAGTTCACTTGAAAGAAATAACAGAAACGAGACCGACTATTCAAAAGGCAACGATTTGAATTTCCATGGAAGAGAGCAAGAAATAGAACATGAAGGAATTGTGCCACCTGCCACATCCATGTCCAAAATCATCCAGAATTCTTCAAATACCGATCCCGTTGAAGTGGAGAATGTTTGTGTACTAAGAGAAAGATTTGGACCTTGTTTGACATCAACTTCTGTTGAGATTACTGAGACATATGATATCAATGTCATCGAAGATGATACAGGTTCCCGGTTAATGCCAGCAAATTCTATAACCACAATGGCAGTTGAATCAAGTGAGGAAATGGAGAATTCGTTGAGCAAAAAACATAAACTCCTACAAATGCATAATAAGCTTAATATTCTGACTGAAACACAACATTGCGGAGAGCAAACAGTGAATTTGAGTTCATGCAATGATTTTGAGGAGACGCTGGAAACTATGAAGGAAGCTGGAGTTAACATGGAAAATGAAGCATGCAGCTCTTAAAACGGTCAACCTCAAAACGTAAAGAGTGCATCAAGAGCAAAGAAAGTGAATTGGTTGGAAGTGCTTGCAAAAAGAGGCACTTGCGGATGGTGGCAGCAATCAGAGAAGCAGCAAGACTATGGACTCATTGGATTGGGAGGCAGTAAGGAATGCAGATGTAAATGAAATCTCCCACACAATTCGAGAACTAGGGATGAACAATGTGCTCGCAGGCAGAATCAAGGTACACGAAATAGCTATTTATTATAGTAAAAGTTATGCTTAGTGTGGGGATCCATGCCACTAAGGTTTTCTACTTCAAGTGCATTAGGTCAAAAATGTTCGTATATACTATTATAATTCATTTCCACATGAAGTTAACATGCCATTTTTAATCCAATTTAACAAACCAAGGATATTTCAAGAATGTGATGCAAATGTTTTGCAAAATTGTGAATTCGTTCCTCGCACTTCAAGTAAAATGCACTATCAAGAAAAGGTTAAAGGAGCTTATGTCCTGCCAAATTTGATTCAGGACTAAGCCTAAACAATGTAACAAGAACGATTAATTCCCAGACATTTTGCAATTATCTTTCTCCTGCAGGATTTCCTTAACCGTCTGGCTAAAGGTCATGGCAGCATTGATCATGAATGGTTAAGACATGTTCCACCAGGCAAAGCAAAGTAAGGCCAACTATACATTCTTTTTTTTCTTTTTCTTTTTTGAATTCATACATGTTTTACATGCGCACACAGGTATGAGTTTGCAATCTAGAAAATATATTTTGATAAAAAACACATCGAGATACAATATAAATACTTTTATGGCGCCCTCTAAAGAAGACAGTAAGAAACTCTTAGCTAGAAAATATGGCTTCAATTGGAAAAGAGTGAACCATGAGATACAGAAAATCTAATGAGTGGAATAATGAATGTGATTTATTGTTATGGAAAGCAGATTGTGTGATATTATCTGATTTTGACTTTTAGTTTTTGGCAAGACATAGGTAAACAATAGCGTCTATAACTTCTTTTTTGCTTGCAGGAACTACCTCCTAAGCATACGTGGACTGGGGATCAAAAGTGTTGTGTCCGTCTTTTGACACTTCACCATCTAGTTTTCCCTGTAAGTTCATTTTCTTTCCTTCTGGATATTTAAAAATATTATAGCTTTTGACTTGGAAATTTTCCTTTGAGAACCAATATATATATATATATAACAAAGGTGGACACCAATGTTGGTTGTATTTGTGTGAGGCTCGGATGGGTACCGCTGCAACCCCTTCCGGAATCCCTTCAATTGCATCTCTTAGAATTGTAAGTAGTACTTTCGGATAAATTGTGTACTAATCATTATTCTCAAGAGCAAAACCAATATTAATAAATGACGTTCTAAAAACATTCCATGATTCAAAGGTACCCTATGATTGAACATATTCAGAAATACCTGTGGCCTCGGCTATGTACTCTTGATCAACGGACATTGTAAGTTCTAAAACACCTACATCCAAAAAAATATTTTGCTAGTTTTGGAGACATTTGCCATGTGATCAGTTTCCTTCTACCTAGGTAATGCCATATTATTAAATTACCTCACTCTTAAGCATTTGGTTAATTGTGCAGGTATGAGCTGCATTATCAAATGATAACTTTTGGGAAGGTATGATGCTAAGAGTGTCAAGGGTCCTGCATTCTATTTCTAGATTAATAATTCACATGGCATGAGGTGACTGCTTTGACTTTGATGCAGGTATTCTGTACAAAAACCAAGCCAAATTGTAATGCATGTCCAATGCCAGGAGAATGCAAACACTTCGCAAGTGCATTTGCTAGGTATATCCCCAATATACTCCTAGATTAAAATTATCACAATTTGTGTGCAAGGTAACTGCATGGAACAACTGTATGTCTATACGAGCACGGATATTTAAACCAACATTAAGTGTGCATTACTAGGTCATTCAAGTTCACGAACTACAAATGTACTGTCGATAGCATTGAATAGGAGTGATAAAACAAATCATCAAAACACAAAGTAATATTTCACTACAAGTACCACAACTTTGTGTTCAATGCTAAAAAGCCAAGCCATGCAGCAAGTAAATGTATACCTCACAGTTTGTTTTTTTTGTTCGGACTACAACCAGTCCAGTACTGGAAATATGACTAGGAACTACCTTGAATTTATAGTGAATCAGTGAAACAGTCCTTTTCCATCCCCCCACCCTTGATATATTATTCCAATTCATTTGTAATGAGGAAATTATGCACAGCGTATTATGAAAGAATTGAAACTTCTAGATGGAGTCTATCATGAATACAAAAATTTTAATTTGTATCTTGTGAAAAAATATATATGCATACGAATTCGTGTCTCTCTAGTGTGTGATAAAGAGTCAGAATTGATGTTGATGCTCTTTGTGCAGTGCAAGGCTTGCGCTTCCAGGACCCGGGGAAAAAAGATTAATATCCTCAACAATTCCCTCTACATTTGAGAATGATGGAGGTCCATACTTCAGTTCAATACCCCTGCCTCAACTTGAAAGTAGCCAACCTACAAAAGAAAGTGCAAGTATCGACTGTGAGCCCATTATTAAAGAGCCTGATACTCCAGAACCTAATAACACAAAAGATTTAGAAAAGGAGATAGAGGATGCTGAAGATCTCGAGGAAATCCCTACAATAAAGCTCAGTTTAGAAGATTTCAGGAACAATATAAAGAACTATATGCAAGAAAATAATATGGAGATTGAAGACGGCGATATGTCAAAAACTTTAGTTGCAATCACTGTAGAAGCTACATTGATTCCCATGCCTAAGCTGAAGAACGTGAACCGCCTTCGGATGGAGCATCAAGTGTATGCACCGATGCATTGTACATTTCTTAATTTATAAGAAGTTTGAAGGTGTTGAAAACTTAACTTAAAATTGTAATATATCTTGTCGGTATTTTCAATCAAAATGTAAATGCATAATTAAATTTGAAACTCTGTTTAGTCTAGGCTAACTATATCTTGTCCCTATTCGCAGCTATGAACTTCCAGATTCACACCTTCTTCCAGAAGGGGTAAGCTATTTCCCAAACTTCGCTCATTTCTTTTGTCCTATAACATTATGATTTCATAACTGTGTTTCTAGTTTATGTACATCCTATTAATTAAAGGTTGACTGAAGAGTACCTGATGATCCCTGCCCCTACCTCCTTGCAATATGGACTCCAGACAAGCCCTACCCATTATATTTCATTTGAACAGGGGTACCAACCTATTGGTTTTCTATACTGTAAATTTTTTTCTTTAACCAATACCCTTCTTCATTTCCATGTTTTATCTACATTTCTTTGAATAGAACTTGCAAACACAAACATATACAACTCATGTTGGTATACCCCAGCTCACTGATTATTTTATCTGGAAATTAAAACGGTAGGTGATACTGCACGATCGACTGAACCGCCACAATCATGCTGCAATTCTCAAGGCTCTTCTGAATTATGTAAGAAGGCTACATGCTTTGCATGCAACAGTGTACATGAGGCTCATGCTCAAACTGTCAGAGGCACACTTCTGGTTAGCACTTTCACTTCTTTATACCGTGTTGCAAAAAAGAGAAAATATGTAGATAGGTGAAATCAATTGTGTTTGGTGGCCCAATCCTTATATTATTTAATTCGGCTTGTGTTGTATTTTAGCAGAAGTTAGGAGAAACTGGTAAATTCAAGCGACCTTGCAAATGCAATATTAGCTAACATGACTTTCAAACTGCAATTGACATGAATACATCACATTAAATGAACAGATGCCATGCAGAACAGCAATGAAAGGAAGCTTCCCACCCAATGGTACTTGTTTTTAAGTTAATGAGGTAAATGAGTATCCCATGGTCTCTTCTAATGAAAGTCTCAAGTGTCCATGAACTAAGAAAAAGATGTGAATTCTTCTATCTGCAGATATTTACTGATCATAGCTCAAGTCATCAACCTATTAATGTTCCTAGAGAATGGATATGGAACTTACCCAGACGAACAGTATTTTTTGGTACTTCCGTATTGACTGTATTCAAACTTCTTATATTAAATAAATGGTTATTGCACAAAACACCCTCCAATATATATATATATATATATATATATATATATATATATATATATATATAAGAGCGCTCTATTGCAAACCGGTTCGCGTTTTTTAAAAACAGGAACTCTCAATCCACGACATATTCGAACGATCTGAACCGTTAAAGTTGATCATCCTACCCTCAAATGTATGTGTATGAAAAATAAAAGGATTTAAAGACCTTTAGCCTATGCATCGGATGACGTTTATGTTGTATTATCGAAAGACGTTCATTTTTGCACCCATCGATGCATAGGCTAGAGGTATTTAAATTCCTTGATTTTTCATACACATACATTTGTGGATAGGGTGATCAACTTGAAAGGATCAAATCGTTAAAATGTCATAAATCGGGAGTTCCCATTTTCAAATAACACGGACCGGTTTGCAATGGATCATATATATATATATATATATATATATATATATATATATATAAGTGTGTTCGATTGGTTCAATATCGATGAACCTTGAAAGGTAGTTGAAGGTTGGAACGAACGTATACAAATAATTCTTGGAATTCCTTAGGGATTCTTAATTGGAGCTGAGCTAACCATAGCCCAAAGTCGTATCTCTTTGGTTAATAAGATCCAAAAGGTTTATCGATCCCAAGGGGTACAGATCCATAATAGACATGTTGAGATTATTGTACGGTAAGTAACATCAAAAGTGTTGGTTTCAGAAGATGGAATGTCTAATGTTTTTTCGTCCAAAGAATTAATCGGATTGTTGCGAGCGGAACGAGCAATGCGTTTTTAGACGAAGCGATCTGTTATCGGGCAATTTTATTTTATTTATATATATATATATATATATATATATATATATATATATATATATATAAAACGGAGGAAAGGTGCCATAGGAGGGAATTTCCTCCTATGGCGTCGAAAAAACTCTCTATGATTTTTTTCGACGATCGGCATCCATTACCTCCATTTTTATCATGTAAGATGTGGATACACCAAATTTCATGTGGTTCTATCACTTTTTCACCGTTGATTTAGTAGGTGCAAAATGAACGGTTTACCGACAATAGAACTTTTTACATTGCTAATGCAACAGTGAAAAGTGGTAAAATCGTGTGAAATTTGGTGTATCCACATCTTAGATGGTAAAAGATAAAGATGATGAATAACGATCGTCGGAAAAAATGGTGGAGGATATAGATTTTTGACGCCACCTAACGAAAAGCCTCTTACGACCTCTTTTCTTCATTATTCTCTCTCTACACACAAGAGAATAATTGAGGAAAGGTGTCATAGGAGGGAATTTCCTACTATGGTATCTAAAAAATACATCTTCCATTACTTTTTCCGACGATCGGCACCCATCACCTCCATCCTTATCATCTAAGATGTGTATACACTAAATTTCATTTGATTCCAACACTTTTTCACCGTTGATTTAGTGGATGCAAAATTAACGGTTTACCGACGCTAGAATTTTTTACATTGCTAATTCAACGGTGAAAAAGCGGTAGATTCATATGAAATTCGGCGTATCCACATCTTAGATGATAAATACGATGATGATGTGTCGATCTTCGAAAAAAGTGGTGTGAGTTTGTAGAGAGAGAATAATGAAGAAAAGAGGTCCTACGAGGTTTTCTCGTCATGTGGCGTCAAAAAACTACGCCCTCCGCTTTTTTCGACGATCGGCACTCATCGTCGTCTTTATCATCTAAGATGTGGATACACCGAATTTCATATGAATCTACCATTTTTTCACCGTTGAATTAGCAATGTAAAAAGTTATATTGTCGGTAAACCGTTAATTTTGCATCCACTAAATCAACGGTGAAAAGGTGTTGGAATCACATAAAATTTAGTGTATCCACATTTTACATAATAAAGATGATGGTGGTGGGTGCCGATCGTCGGAAAAAATCGTGGAGGATGTATTTTTTCTACGCCATAGGAAGAAATTCCCTCCTATGGCACCTTTCCTCCATTATTCTCGTGTGTGTCTCATTTAACACTTACAAGTTACAACCCTTCAAACATGGTATTATCGTCTGACACCACCGGATCAGTCAACAATCAGATCAAATTTTCTGTTCTATCCAAGCTTGTGACAAACTCTAGAGGTGGTGTGTGCTAGCCAGTTGCACTATGTATAGATAAAGATAAAGAGAGTTGCATGCAATTAGTTCTTAAATAAATGAGCAAAGAGAATGACGCAAAATTATTATCCATGCAGGCTTGCGAATGGAAGACATACAACATTACTTTTGGAGAGGTAAAGAGTTACAAATTAAACTGAATTTTTGGTGATATACACCACAGTTATATTTTGCAATATGTGATGCCTGTCTCAAAAAACTGTACGAAGGCAATATGTAGAGAGAAAGAATCAGGGATGCGAGGAAATTTAGAATGCTAAATTGCAGGAACCCTCTTACTTTTGCAGGTAAAGTACACGTTTTAACAACTAGGTGTAAATTCCTGCTTTTGGGCAAATGTAAGGAGGGGCAAGAGTAAGAAGATTCTACTACTATCTAGCCAAAGAAGAGGATACACACAAGTAGTTCTATATAACCTTAGCATACATCATAGTTTTGTTTTAGAATCTTGAACTACAATTGGTTCAACAAAATGCTTTAGTATATTCTTATTTGATATAATTTTTTTTTCTGGTTTTGAAGGATTTTTATGCGTGAGAGGATTTGAGCGAGTTAGTAGGGCGCCAAAGCCACTTTATGCAAGGCTTTCCCACCTAGCAAGGCAGTCAAGAACAATAAAGACACAGGGAAAGGAAAAGAAGAGTGATACATTAGCAAAATGTTGTGGTTAATGTTTAACATTTTAGTTTTTATTTATGTTGTACTTGGTGTACAGCATTTTGCAAAATGCTGTAGTTAGCATGTAACATCATAGGTTGAAATGAAGGAGTTCTCATTGATCTGTGATCACAGGGACAATGAAAGAATGATGATTATAAATTCTTTCAAACTCATACTCTACTTGGTGATCATATCCAAAGTACAAAAATTGAATGTCTGATATTTTAATGTATGGCTGCCATTTACAATGCAGGATTTTTATATCTCATGTCCAATTAGTTATTGTTTCACAGTTAATTCAACAACAAATAACAAATAAATTACACATGGCACGAAAAATGAGCAGCTGTCTCTAATTATACTGCAACTTATTATCTTGTAAAAATAATTTATCACAGATTACCCTTCATTAGTTGTTGCAAAATATTCCTGTGATATGATTACCAAGCTTTCTGAAACCCTGGTGGCTTTTCCAATCCCAAACCATGAGCTTAACCGGCTCGCTGCTTCGGTGAATTAATGCATGCGGTAAGTTTCACTAGACCTGCCCAAAAGTTATCTTGGGAGATGATTGCTGGTAGTGTTTCTTTGGACTTTGTGCTGCTACATCATCAATCTTAGCAGTGATTATGCCGACAAGATAAGATTTCCCAGCAAACCGCCCACAATGATATAACAGGTCTTACAGGTAATACTGCTTAGAAACTCCGATAGTAAAAATCGAACAAAGAGGTGGTAATAGAACAAAAGAGTGATCACTGAAGAGTACATAACTTGCTCTTGCATATTACAATGCAGGTACTTTCCCGCACCTTCCAAGTTTTACAATCATTGTATTTGGAATGTCCTTGTTCATGTCCATAACCTGAAAAATATGAAACAGCAACAAGCATTCTTAGCCAAGGCAACCTTGAAAGAAGCATGAATGAAGCTTTCTACAATCTCTGTTTCGACTAAACCCTTCACAGATGATACACAATGAGCTTGAAATCAGATTTCTGCAATCTTTCACATGCGACTTTAATCGCCTTTTCAGACAGAAAACCTTTTAATTGAAAGTTCGAAACCAGATAGCTCGGCGTGCCGCAATGGTAAAATCAAATTGCAAATTAATTATTCAAGAATCATGTCCGGGTAGTCAGAACTTTGTAATACTGATGACTCGAGTTAACCAGATGGCATATTGCTTAAACGTCAAACAACACGAATATCTTCCATGTAAGGTAGCAGAATTCCCAGTACTCCAAAACTACAAAGCCAAATTTAGTGACTTTTTTACAAGTTAAAAAGAAAAATTCTAATCATCAGTACTTCAGTAGTACTAGGACATTTACCAAGACACAATACATCAAAAATTGAATCCTACAGCATAGATACACATGGACATGCCAGCCAATAAATACACATAACATGGCAAAAATTTAAATTTTCCTATACATATATTAAATGAGAATCTGCCTCCACATACAGGTAATTGCAGATTGATAACTTTCGTGCATAAAAGTAGTAATGGGTCATTATGGAGGCCCTCTTGGTAATCAGATCCAAATCACTGCTAAAACAATGGTGAATTTATGCTTTCCACGATATAAAAGTACCTAAGAGAGGACCAATTCAAGCTTCTAACATCATTCTCTCTATTATCTTTCTTTTTATATAGTGATATCTCAAGGCATTGCATCAAATATTTATAAATTTAATGTTGGTTTCTAAAACAAGCATCAACCTGGAAAAGAGCGAACTAGAAATACAAAATGGAGCAAGCAGATTTAGGCTGGCTACTGTTGGATGATTGATATTTCTAAAAGATACAGATACATCAGTAGTTCGGTACAGACATGATTAATTAATATACATTAATCTCAGCAGATAGTAGTACCGTCCCCCACAATGAATAAAGGCAACCCATATATAGTTTCAAATAATGCATCATATATGACGGCAAACAAAGCCAGTATCTTTCATTTATTTGATTTATATTAATAGTGCAGTATCAAAGGAAGGAAAAGAGAAGTTCTGCCGAATCATGTTAGAGGTAAAAAAAAATACAATCTGATTTTACTAAGGAACAGCTACACAACAACCAGGTATCTAGTCAAACTCAGCAAGTAGGATGAAAATTTAATTAAGAATTAGTCTCACAATGCAGTTTTTGTTTGTTAGTGAAGTTGGATTTAAAAATCACAATCCGCTCCATTAAAGTATGGAGGAGTAAGCATTAGCAACCGATCACATCGTAGAGACGGGAGAAAGAGGCAATCAGTTATCTTTCTTATTTCTTTCCCTTAAAATTGTGGATGAGGCATCATATCAAATGGATTAAAACTTATTATCGTGCACAGGAAAAGCAACCCTAGCTAAATGAATGTGTCGTAAATATGTTATGAGCAAACCCTGGCTCAGGCATCTCTTCCATATCCTATACTTTGGAAAACAACATGCAGTTTTCTCTTTTAGTTATACTATTAGCCATCTGGCCAGTCCTGCAATAGAGATTAACAATGTTGCATGCCTAATATATGTAAAGTAAACCAAAATCCAGAACATTAATGTTACAATCTCCAAGTTCAACTTGTGTTGTAATCAAAACTAAACAGATTGCGTAGTCGTAATAATTCAATTTTACAGCCATGACGAACACAGTGAACATTAATGCTTGTTTTGCTCTGGCAGAAGACAAGTTAGTTCATTTGTGAGAGGACCCTATTTCGCAGCAAGTTTCTTTCAACAAAGTGGGATCTCATCAACACAGCTAAAAGAAGTCTTTTTTTTTCCAAGTCAATCATGAGTTCGCTCTATCCTCAAGTGCTAGTACTTATCTCCAAGGCTGACTAGGCTATAAGTTTCTAGTATGCTGTCCTTCAGATAGGACTTGGCTAATCAAGATGCTAGGAAATGAAGTACAATAGGAATATAACAAATAAGGAAGCAGTTTGAATACTTGGAAATAACATGACATTTGTTGTTATGGTCACTAAAATACTCATGAGTCATAACACTATGGAAAACTTTTGCAAATCAAAATAGACCTGTCTACAAGTATAAGTTGTACCATTTTACCGTCCTCGGCCATGCTCTGGTTGTCTTCTGAATTTGATGTTTATTTGTGGGGGTTCATAGTGTCACAAGTATAGGCACCACGACCTGTGGTGGTTCCATATTCCCAGCAACCTAATTACTTCTACTTGAACACAAATTCGTCGTGGTGGTTCCATATTCCCAGCAACCTAATTACTTCTACTTGAACACAAATTCCGAACAATTCATAAGAGCTGCTCAGTTCAGGCTTTTCTGAGGTACGAAAATCTCAGTGAAAGTGAATCTGTTCTTAAAGTTTAAATCTTAGGCCGTATACATCACACAAATGCTTTAAATTGTTAAAAAAAAAAAGGTCTTTACAAAAGAACGAAGTTTCCGGATGACTTCCAGCTGGAAGTTGGTGCCTATAAAGTCCTCAATTATCTAAAAGATTGCATGCCAACGAAGAAATAAAGGCAGCAGTTGGCTTAGAGACAAAAGGCTCTTTTGTTGACGATGGAGGAATCGCCGAATTATCTGCAGTTGAAGCTATCATCAAACCACAAAACCACATGTATATCCTTCACGCAACTCCTTACCGGATATGGGGCTGTTGCGGCAATATGTGGAAAACGTATTCATTAGACTGAACAAATTCTCAAAATTTTGACTTTTTTTGTGAATGGTAACGCTGCAGTTCCGGATGATAGCTCCATAGGAGTAGGACCAATCAATATTCCACATCCTTTAAAATAAAAGGACCAGATGGTGTGGCAATGTCTTCACTGGAATGCTCTGCAGAATGAGCCTTGCCATCTCGTATCCCTTATGCCAACAATTTAATAGAATTGTTTGGATTTTAATTACTTTTCAACTACGAATAATGTGAATTACCCGCTAGTTGGCTCATTAATGTCTCGTTTATCCATACACGGATAACCATCACATCTGCTTGCCATATACGGTCGGGTGATCCGCATAAATTTCAGTACATGTTTAACTCCGAATAATTTTATTCGACTCGTTTTATCAACCCATCTGACACATTGACTAATCGAGATATTTTAATGGTTTTTTAAATACCCCATAAAATCTTATATATTCACACACACACACACACACACACACTACCCCTTGCATTCTTCGAATTTTTATTTCCCCCTTGAATCTTTAAGTTTGTTGCAGAAATCACCTTTCATTAATATTTGTCTGAAATTTGACTGGTTTGAGCTAAAATTATAAAGTTCTATTGTTTATTCTCTATAGAAAATCGTCTATAGAAAATCGTAGTAAACATTCTTTACAATTTTTAAAACCTTTTTAATCAATTTTTTGTTAGATATATGTAAGAAGCATATTTCTTCCAAATTTCATCATATTGTATTTATACTATTTTTTATCATCTATTAAACTATATCCTGCTTATTTCTCTTAAATATGCTCCTGATTATGAATTCTTGAGCGATAATTTTGAAAATTAAGTAAGGTTGAGCATAAATGATATAATTAAAAAATAAATATGGAAGATTAAATTGAAAATACATAACGACCATTATAGATTTAACACTTAATAAGCTATTGTTATCTACATGTATATTTACTCTCACGACGAAGGAGGATTTTCAAAACAAAATGTAAGGTTTAAGACAAATATTTATAATTATAAAGTGTGTGTGTGTGTATGAAAATTAAGAGATGGTATACATAAAAAGCCCTTTATAATCTATTTATTAAATGCTTTGATGGCTTAAATGGGGAGAATTTTTCTGCATTAACAACTCTCAGACATTTTCCGTTTGCGTCCATATTAGGGTTTACTAAATTGGAGTTATTCCATTAACTATAATCCTACATATAAACTTACCGGTTTATGTTGCACATGTTGAAACCATATAACTCAGGAGTCAGTTCTTCCTCATTTTTCTTCTCTAAGTTATGCTTAGCATCTTTCTATATATACATAGAAAACTATAATAATGCTAGTTAGAAACAATGTCACATAAGAGATTTAAAATTAGAGTACCATGTAACCATGTGGTAATTCTATCAATGATGTGAACGACATGCAAAGCATGCTCTAAGAACTAGGAAGTGTAAATTACTCTAAAAAGAAGTAAATAGACTACCAGCTGTAAATAAAAGGTCAGGATATTTATCTGCATGGCTTCATGAACTTATTTGTGCACATAAATGTTTAGTACTTGAATAACTCATGAATATAACGTTTCACAATAAAGGTTTAACCAAAACTAAATGTCAAAAAAACAAACATTATTGACCACTCTATTTTCAAAATGCAAATGTCCATGAATCACTGCACCAGTAAATTAATACTTTTTTTAAAATCTTTTTTGGGAAAATACCAGTAACTTAATATTATTATGCTAGAGTTGGCAGAACAAACTCATCCTTACTCTGAAACAACATGATTTATTACACACATAAAAGAAGAGAGAGTGCTAGCTCACAGCTGATCATCATTATTATTGTGCTGAAGGCTTAACCATTTGTAGATGGAAAATCAAACACTAGGTACTTCTCTGTGGCAGCTCTAAAGATGCTACCAAACTCAACATGGGCGGGATGCTTCAAATAAGTCGTCAAATCTCCAGAATTATCAAATGTCAACAAGAATACATGAGTGAATCCTTGCCTTAGCATCTCGCCATTGACCACGTCTTGTCCCCTATGACAATTAATTCATGTCAAAGAAAAGGAAGAAGACGGATTAGCGATAATGCATGTCTGCATGTGAAAAGAATTTATAAAAAACATGCAAAAAATTAAAGCACTGCCATAATTCACCATCACCTTGTGTAAAGTATGCATAATAGGGTAAAGTTCGTATTTAGGGCATTAAAATATGATGTGAATAGGTAAAATGGCATAGAAGGAAATTTACCTTCACTGTTAAAAGTGGACTCTCCAACATACCGTGCATATTAATCTCCATAGCGGGATAAAAACACTAAAAATTGTGATTTCAGTGTTCTTTGTCCTTTCATCAGATTGTGGCAGAGTTACCAGTTTAAAATGTGTATCAATGGGAAGAAGACTCCAAATTGGTCAAATAGTCAACTTTCCATAACCTTTTTTGCTGATCGGCATAGTCCATCTTGATCTCCATGGCGTAAAGCATATGCATACCGGCTTTTATGTGATTTTGATAGTCTTTGACCATTGATTTGGTTGTGGAATATATTCAATTATTAGCAACCCGTTAAATTTGCGGCCCTCCGATGCAAGCGCAATCGAAACCACATAATTTTTTGCATGTATGCCTTTGAATATGTTGATCAAGATGAGGGATATCGAACATTAAAAAAAAGTTATGGAAAGTTGACTTTTTGACCAATATAGAAGAGAAGATCTCTCATATGGCTTTGACCCCCACATTTCTCTTATCTATAATGCCACGCCCTGCTTCCCAAAATACGAAAATTTCGGGATGTAACAAAACCAGCCATGCTACCTACGGTAAGGAAATATCCTTCCATAATCACATTAAGGCTGTCAATCATTAATCAAGAACAATAAAGTACTAAATCTATCTATTACATGTCCAATAGCCACAAAAAACAATAACTGAAAAAGATAGCGGAAGCAATAAAAATCCAAGTAAAACTAACCATTATAAGAGCTATATCAATGAGAAGACCCTCACTGATCGGCGATCCTTTCGAATACTCACATGCTATGTCAAGTATTTGAGCCATGCAAAACCCAGACATCAGTGCGTCATAATATCAATAACGATAATAAAAATCAGAATAGAAAACTATGATGAAACATAAATATAAATAATCATCGCAGGTGTAAAACAGTGAGTTGTAGGTGTATTACACGTTTCCTAAAGTCTGTGCTTCTAAATTATCTATTCTACAAGTCTTTGAAATTAATTAATGTTATGGCACAATATATCCCGTTCGTACCCCCACAGAACCACGACACAATATATCCTGTTCATTCCACACGGGACCATGGTACAATAAACAATGGTTATTCTGTCACGCCCGAAACCACGGCAAACAATAATAATATTCTCTTAAGTTATGTTTCGGTTACATCCTTGATTTCCCTTTTCCTCCAGATTTCGTGTTCAAGTCAGATATCAATAGAGTGTCTACCTAATGCCAACACAGGAACAATCAGATACATATTATGTCTATCTAGACAACATGTCACGTCCATCAGGACAACAAATCAGGATTGTTGGTATCGGTAAGTATTACATGCAACAGGTATTAACATGATAACAAAAATAGTAGTTTGGCAGGTTACAAACATGTCAAGGATAACATAATCATATCATGTACAGTGTAACAACCTAGTTCATTTATACCAATTCCAGTTCTCGTATTTCCTTAATTGTGGTATTTTCCTGATTTATCGTGTTTTGGGTGCGAATAGTATTATATTTTACATTGCATTCGACCCGACCCGCTTGCTTGAACTTATTTGATTCATATTTATGAATTATCCTGATTTGTTACGTAGACTGGTGCATTTTCATGTTTAGTGCATACTGGCATTTTATCTGGCATTTGCATTTTTACAATATAATATTTTAAGTCACATAAAATATTTTTAAAATACATTGCATGGCCTGCATGATATCCCTAGCCCCGTGGTAGCATCCGCGCATCTTGTTCTCGTCTCGTTCAGTGAAACGGACTTATTTAGATGGTTACGCGCACGTGCGTGCATCCGTTCTTAGGGGTATGCATTTTTCGTTATCCGGACATTCATTTTTTTATTTTGGTCGACATGTATATTTTTCGTATTTTAAAACTGAATTTTAGACCTGACCCGGGCATGTTTTGGACTATATTTGTATTTACCAGAATATCAAATTTTATTTATATAATATTAATTTTATAAATTGATACAAATTAAAAATTTAGTTAATTAATAAAAGACTTTTTTTAAATTTGAATCTAAAATAATTTCCTAACAAACTAACCCCTTTCTCTCTCTCTCTCTCCTCTGCATATATATATTTATATATATTTTATTTATTTAATTTTTCTTTCCTTATTTAATACACAGCATCTTCTTCTTACTTCTTCTTTCTTCTTTCTTTTTCTTGATCTTGTTTCTTGATTCCGGTGATCACCACCGGAGCCCGTGCTCGTCGCTGACGATCCGAGTGATCCAGTGAACGTACCTGACTTGCGTGATCACCCTCGTACGTTGTTTGGAACTGTTCCGTATACCGTGCGCTCGTCGTGACATTTCGCCGACGAAGGACGTTCCGTACACATCCGTTCTTGTTCCGTCTAGGCAAGTTAATCTTGCTACATGCTATATAACTCATTATATACCTATTTAAATAAATATCATATCTGTATTTTAAATCAAGCATCCCATATTTCATATTACAGCATTTCAACGTTCCGTTTACATTTGTATAGTGCATTTCAGATCTAGGGCATGCAAACCAATCTTAATTACATGCTACATTACGTTAGATGCATCTATTTTAACAAATAGAATACCTGTATTTAAAATCATGCACACTATGTTTAGTTTTATAACTTTTCGATGTTCCGTTTGCATCCATTCATATCATTTCAAATCTAGGTCATGAAAACTTATCTTGTTACATACTATACTATCATATACTGCATCAAATTGAATAGTTACATTTCATATTGCTTAGTTTTATGTTCCGCACTTGTTAGTTTATCATTTTACGATTATGTAATACCCGTTTGCATCCATATCATTTAAAATATATATCGTCGCAATATTTCTTATTATTATCTTTAATTAGTTTATAATCTGCATTTTATAATGTTATACATTTGAAAATATTATAGTTAACACATGAAATGTCGTTGCAAAGCGGATACGATAAATCTGAAATTTACTGTACACCTTAGCTTATAAAATTCATTATAAATCATAGAAAAATCATTAGTATACGTTTTTTAGTTCGTTACGAAGCTAACTCAGAATACTATAACTCTATGAAATATTTACTTGCAAAATAAATTGTTTAAATAACGTAAAATGCAGATGAAAATATCTCTAAACTGCTGTCCAGGGAAATTCCAGCAGCAAACTTTCAATTTCGAATGTTCATAACTTTTTGTAGGAACAACCTGAGATGCTTATACTTATAAAAATGAAAACCTTATTGAATTATCTTTGTTTTGGTATAAGACATGTCCCTTTTGGAGAACGTTTGTTATTTTTAAGCTATTTTACAAATCAGGGTGACGCTGAATTTCTGAACGGAACTTTCTTGTGCATGGTTAATCAATACCACTTTTATAGTTATTAATCGGTTTGAATATGTTATCCATGTTAATATTATTATATCAATATCTATTTAATAAATAATAGTGCTTGTGTTTTAATATTCAGCAAATTTTACCGATTTACAGTTTTATAGTATCTGTCTGTATCCGTATGGTTGATTACATATCTAGTTGCACGCCGGTTGTATTAGTGCACCATGCGTGAGAATGTGCATCCTACATAGTCATGATGTAACCCATGATCGATATTTGTGCATCCATGCTTTTATTGTACATCCGTACGTTCACCTTGATTCAATACTTGCTACAGTTTGATTATGAGCACCCGCTCGACACTTGTGCACTACCTGACATGACCTGATACACTACTACTGACATGACTTGATACATGTGCACTACTTGACATGACTTGATACATGTACACCACCTGACATGACCTGATGTACCACAGCTTGACATGTTACCCGATCTTGTTACTAATGCCGACAATCTTGATCTGTTGTCCCTACGGACATTTCATGTTGTCTATACAGACAAACTTGTTCATGCTTGATCCTGTGTTGGCATTAGTCTCAGATTTATAAATACCTGACTTACACACATGACTTGGGGGCATGGGGAAATCAAGAATGTAGCTGAACGTAACTCAAAGGGCTATTACATCATTTTACCGTGGTCCCGTGGGGGATGAACGGGACATAGACTCACAGTCTATTACATCATTTTATCGTGGTCCCGTGGGGAATGAACGGAGCAGAGACCGATGGGTTACACTGAGGATTACATTAATTGATTTCGAATAACTTTAGAGTAGATAACCCTATAGCACAGTTTAGACTACTCACTGCACTTCACATGTTTATATCCTATACACTGATCTATATTCATGTTACTGTTTACTGTTACTGATGACTTGTTACTGTTCATACTTCATGCCTGCATATTTCATCACATCCTGCTTTCTTAGAATTATTGATATTATGACGCACTGACGTCTGGGTTTTGCATGGCCCAGATCATCTACCTTTGTCGCAGGCTGATCAAGAGTATTTCCGCCGTCAGGCCGAGTAGTGAGGATCCTGTTAGTATCCAGTTAGTTATTTCCTTACTTTCCAGATGCTATTGTTACTTGGATTTATTGCTTCCGCATATTATTTCTTGACTCGTTTATTCTGGCTCATGGACATGTACTGGATAGTTTATTTACTTTTATGTTCTTGATATCTCTACAGCCGTAATGTGACTGTGGAGGGATTTTTCCTATCCACAGGTAGCATGGTTGGCTCTGTCATGTGCCTATCTTAGCGCACTCTGGGAAGCGGGGCGTGACATACAGGACCAAGATAATAGCATAAACAGGGATAACATATTCAATCCGATTAATAATTATAAAAGTGGTATTGATTAACCATGTACAAGAAAGTTCCGTACAGAAATTCAGCGTCACCATGATTTGTAAAATAGCTTAAAAATACCAAACGTCCTCCAAAAGGGACGTGTCATATACCAAAACAAAGCTAATTCAATAAGATTTTCATTTTTATAAGTTAAAATATCCCAGGTTGTTCCTGCAAAAAATTATGAATGTTCGAAATTAAAAGTTTGCTACTGGAATTTTCCTGGACAGCAGTTCAGATGTACTTTCATTTACGGTTTATGTTATTTAAACAATTTATTTTGCAAGTGAATATTTCACAGGGTTATAGCATTCCGAGTTAGCTTCGTAACGAACTAAAGAACATGTGCTAATAATTTTTATATGATTTATAATGAATTTTATAAAGTAAGGTGTACAGTAAATTCCAAATTTGTCGTATCTGTTTGGCGACGACGTTTCATGTGTAGATATAATATTTTCAAACTATATTTTGTATAACGTTATAAAATGCAGATTATAAACTAATTAATGATATATGGATTATATAGATATAAACGGTATACTGATAATAATAAGAAATATTACGACGATATATCTATTTATAGATATAATTATAGTATGTCGCAAGTTGTAAACTTGCATACACCGTATATTATAAAACTGATTAACGTTAAGTAACTGCGGTGTATAAATTATATAAATATAGTTGTATGATAATAATAATAGTGGTACGACAATATATAAGTAAATTACGTAAAGCATCGCATGCAGCAAGTTGAAAACTTGCATCGAAACAAATGCAATGAACGGAAGCAACACAACGCTATACAAATCAACACTAAATTTTGATAGTTCGGTTAAGGTTCTAGGATGCGGCTGGAGTTGCGAGAATGGGTGTGAGCTTGAAGAACGAAGAAGAATATATAAATTGATGAGGGAGATATATATGTTATGTGGAGAGAGAGAGAGAACGGGTTAAAAATATATAAAAGGTTTATAATACATATATATATATATATATATATATATAGGATTAGTATATGTATTATATATTTATATATATATGATTTGTAGATAATATCAAATGTTACCAAAGTTTCACCCGAAAATCTCTAAAAATATATTTTTGAGAGATATACACATACATAAAATCTTAAACCATAATGCGATATTCCTATATTAAATATATATGGCCCCAAGTAAGTTTTAAATAAACAAATATAAAGATTTAATTAAATATATAAAGATTATTAAATATTTTGTTAACTTATATTTTAGGATTTGCATATAAAAGATAAGAGTAAAATGATATATGAGGTGATATACCATGCAATGTCAGGTAGCAACAGAATTATTTTATTCATAACTTTTGATATATAAATATATAAAGATCTAAATATATATAATGTGGGTATTATGCTAGATTTATATAGATACACTTCACTGGTAAATCTCACATACAATCTTGCACCATATTGGGTTCTAAACATGTGGGTCGGGTCGGATAACGACTACTACTATTCGAATCATTCGCAACCCAAAAGACAAAATAAAAGAATTATAAAGCAAGACTTAAAATATCAAGTTATATTGTATAAACGTACTAGGGTGTTACATGTAATAAAACATTTTCCATGACTTCACCAATTAATGAGAAAAATAATATGAATACCACATGATATTTGGTCTTTATATGTCTTAAGGCCATGAAGATGAAGATGGAAGGTATGGATCATTCAATGTAGTAGTCTGAGTTCATTGGCATAAAAGGAAATTTATCTCATGGTGCACATCATACCCATTTTTTTCTTTAGTACTATAGTTATCTTTGAATGCACCGGAAGCACTAATGCTACACAATTGTTACCACCCTCCACCATTAAGGAATTTTATATATAAAAAAGTTAAGTGCCAGGGGATAAAAGATAATCTGAGATGTAAGGGAGGTGATTACCATTCGCATGTCTGGACGGGATCGACACTGCAAGCAAGCTTTGTAAGCCCTTTAATAATATCTTCCACCATAACGTCTTCCTTAAACTTCATAAGAATCAAGTGCTTCAAGTTTCCCATGGTTGAACAGTGTATGAGAGTAGAATGAAGAAGTGCACAGTATATATAAGCTCTTGCATGAAAGCCTTCATCTCTAGTTAATGTCAGAAGCAAACAACGAATGGACCGCAATGCTTGGCTATTAGAGTTTCTCATTGAATGGCCAATTATAGATTTTTCTGTGGAGTAAACAATTAAAGTAATGGGAGGGGAAACAATGCAATATAGGACCTTTGCTGCATTGGTCAGAGATGCCCATACATGGATTTTTTTTCTCTCTGGATACCATCATCACATGCTAACCCTTATTTCAATAATGTGAAGTTGTTGCAGAGCACCTTACAGGTCCCAACACCACTTATGTCTTCGGTCTTGGACATTCTACTTTGATGAATTATGTACAGTAAAAACTCATCGAATGATGCTATAATGACAACATAATGAGAATAATGCACTGCATTTAGAAGAAACGAAGAATACATATAGTATTATTATCTCTATGGCCAATCTGCAAGACACTGAGCACCTGAAAAAACACAGTTTTGTTATAGATCCCGCATGTTGTTTGTAAGAAAAGAAATCAATGAACACACACACACACACACACACACACACTCAGAGTCTATGTCTGTGACATGTTGCACATTACAAGCCCACCATGGTACCAAAGTGATAATGGCCTAAATTAAAAGTAAAGAGGAGTTGGACAAGTAGATTGCTTATATCAGAACGTGCACAAAAAAATGACTAGAGAACAGTTACAAGAATTTTCCAGTGTTTGTATTTCAGGAGAATCTGGGTTAGTTTCGAAAATGAATAGAATGTGGCATATCTGGTTTAAAGTACGGTCACTCTTTTAAGATAGTGGCCCCTATGCACTTTCTGTTAAAAGCTATATAGGTGGGTTGCCTAAACATTTTAGAAATGACAAAATGAGGTCCTCCAATACTCGCGGTCAATATAGCATTAGTAGTGAGGGGAAATGACAAAATGCACATTAGGTAATTCCCCTCCAACTTCATCTCTTTCCCTTATATTTTCTACATTTTCTTCTTTCTCTTTTGTTTGTCTCATCTTTTTCAAGGTTTGTTCTCTGATCACAAGCCTTGATCCTAGAATCCAAGCTTGATTTCCCAAATCCAACCTTCAAAGGATAAATTTCAGCGTTTAGGGTTTTCATGTAGTGATTATTAATATAGGATCCTTTGGTTCCCTCTCCCACTACCTCTTGTAATCTTATATTTTATTCGTCGCCTTCATGCTTCTCCTTTACAAACCCATCTCTTCACAACAACAAAAAAAAACGCCTTTTGAGATTTTAAAATTGGTTTGGGAATGAGGATAGTCAAAAAAACCATTTCTAATATGGTTGATCAGTTATATTGACAACTCTTCAACATCCTTATCAAAATTTATTTCCGTAATTGCTTCAAATACTAGGTGGCACGTAATTCATAATCATCTTTTGTTCTTAGTCATGGCCAATCAGTGGTTGCTGCCCAACCCAAGTTGCAGTTAAATAATTCACACAACTTATTTTTACTCCATTTGACATTGTCAAGTTTAAGTGGATGTTTTAAAGTAATATTAGGTCATTTAGGTATCTTGAGTCGTGGTTTGCATATAATGGAAGTTTCAGGCCTGAAGTAATTGTTTTGGAACACTGAGTAAAAATAAGTTAGAGTAGCTATTTTTTTCTATTTTCTTTTTTTCGGGGTGGGGGAGGGGGGCTAAAGAGGAAGAGAATAGAATATAAGTACAGGCGTACACACAAGGGAAAGAAAACATGTCATGTCCACCATGGCAGTTATATTTCTGTAAATATGCTATGTTTGAGTCGCGAAAGTTCTTTGAGTGGACCAATTAAGTTTTGTTCCATCAAAACCTTTATAATATGGTTAACAAATCTAAAATTGTCGAGATATGATTATAATTGGTTAGGAAGTTTCATTTTCTCCATGGTCCATAGCTGTGTACAAGTGTACACATGTCCATTTAATAATAACATTTTTGCATGATGAAGCACAATAGGCCACCCTCGATAAAGAAAGGAAGACTTATTGTTGCATGACAAAGCATAGCCTAAATGAGACCACCCTATAAAAAGAAATCAAGACTTTGTTGCATAACAAAGCATAGCCTATAGGAGGCCACCCTACAAAAAGAAATCAAGAAATTTTAATGCTCACAAAATTTTTACACCCAATGTTCAATGGGATCAGATTTAACCAGTATGGCTCGATCTTTGCAATTCTTCAATTTAAGAAGCATTCCAACCACAAGTCAAGATAACCCAAGAAAGCATTCATCACCTCTCAAGTCTCAACTACAGATTCAATAATGTTGTCCGAGTATTTTACACACCTCTCCTAGTTGTAGGCATCATTATCATGTAAACCTTTTCCAATAGTTTATGACTCAAGACTTCAATAAAGTATGACAATTTTATGACTCGTTGTCAACCTAACATCGACCCTCCCTTAATTAAGATCCAATTTCCTGGTGAAAAGCAATATACACACAAAGAGCTTTCCATAGTCCTGGATGACTAGTTGGGGTCCTATTAATCTCCAAGTCCTTAAAGGCATGCGCCTCAATTTTCATATGATTTTTTTGTTGTTCACTCTAGTATCAGAAAATTGCTAATTTGCTAATTAACAGTTATTTGAAAATAGAACATTTCACAATACCATATGAATGGACAAAAAGTATCCAAACCGCATGAAAATTGGTCTATCCACAGTTTAGGATATGGTTATCAATATGTGGCGGTCGCCTAAAAAAATCGATGGATGGTTGAATTTGTGACCACCGCTGTAGGAAACTTCCTAAAGTTCCACTTCATACTTCGCATCTTCATGTCTATAGGTATGTACATGTGTATATACATTGGTACATACGTATATAGGAACATACATGTGTACGTATGTATGTGTGTACATGTACATACATGTGTGTATGCATGTAATTTATACTCCGTGTCTCATATATATACATGCATGTGTTGCGTGCGCGTGTGTATGTGTATGTGTGTAGAGAGAGAGAGAGACACTAGGATCCTATCAGTATAATTTGAGAACAAAGCCCACTTATCCTTTGATTTTGCTTTGGGATGTTTGCTAAGAATTAACCAGAAAAGTTCTCACTCGTTCAAAAACTAACATAATTATTTGCACATAACCCCGGCGTGGATCTATTGGCTAAATTGTAGGTAGAATTTGTTCTCAAATATAGATAGGGTCCTATCAACACCATGAAGACACAATTTCTATGTTGGTGGTTTCTTACACATTATAGGCCCACCATGCTACCAAAGTGATAATGGCCTAGATTAGAACTAAAGAGGATCTGGAATATCAGAAAATAACAGGTGATTGTTTATATCAGAATGTGCGCCATAAACGACTAGAGAATGAGTATATTTCAGAAGAATCTAGGTTGGTTTCAAGGATGAATATAGGTGGAATTTCTGGTGTAAAGTAGAATCAGTCTTTGAGATCATGGGCTCTAAGCACTATTTGTTGGATGCTATTCAGGTGGACTGCCTCTAAAAATTATAAATTTGGGTGATTTTTCAAGTACGGTATGAGTTTCTAATATAGATGATAAATGCAACTGATGGCAATGACTCTTGAACACGGCCTCTTTCAGTATATGGCAATTGGCCATAAGCGTTGTCGATACTATATAGCACATACTTCATGATCGCTTTAATTCTTAGTTATGGACCCAGCCAATCAGATGTACCTGCCCAACCCAAGTTGCAGTTAAATGTTTCACAAGGCTTCTTGCGACTCGATTTTAACACTGCCACGTTCAAGTAAATGTTTCAAATTTCATGTAATAGTAGGGTTATTTAGGTAAGCTGTGGTTACGATATATTAGAAGTTTCCGTTTCAGGCCTAAAGAAGAAATTTTAAATAATCTATATGGTCCAGGGTCAAAATCAATGATTTTAAGTTATGGGGGAAAGCAAGAGAAATAGAATAAAAGATATGCACGACTTTACACAAGAAAAAGAAAACAGCATATCATGTCCTCTATGACATTTATATTTAGGTAAGTATGCTATGTTTGTGTCACAATATTTCTTTGAGTAGACCATAAGTTGTGTTCCATAGAAACCTTCCTAAAATGGCCAACATTGCAACAAAATCCGAAACAGTGGAAGCATGATTATGATCATTTAGAAGCTACCTCTTCTCTTTAGTCCATTAACATATACCTGTGTCTATTCAATAAAACATTGTTATATGACAAACGTGTAGCCTTAAGTACACCACCTTAGAAGAGAATAAAGGTTCTTCGTGCTAACAAAAATTTGACCTCAATGTTCGATGGGCTTAGATTTAGGTTGATGTAACTTGACCTTGACAATTCTTAAATTTTGAGAAGCATTCCAACCATTAGACAAGATGCCCATTAAAGAACAAAACATGCAAGCATTCATCATTTCTCATCTACAAAGTCTAATAGATTGTCTCTGCATTTTAGACCTCTCTAAGTTGTAAACATCATTATCATGGAAGCCTTCTCTGACCAAAATGGGATTGATTATGAAGCAAGACTCCACAAAAGTATGAACATTTTACAACCCATTATCGACCTAACGTTATCTGTCTCTTAGTTAAACCCAATTTCCTGACTAAGAAAGCGGTGTAGAAAGAGGAGCTTGCTATAATTCTAGATGACTAGTTGAATTCCTCCAAATTCTTTTAGTCAAGAAAAAGATCAAGGAAAAGAGGAAAATGATGGATTTCCGTAGGACGTAATGTTCAGTTTTATGGCTCAAGTAAAGCAAAGAGAGACAGACGAAACATATATTGCTCTCGCCTATATATGTAGATCAGGTTTCATGTGTGGAGAGGTTGTGGATGGATGAGACAAGGATAATCAAAACATAATCAATCAGCAAAGCTAGTCAACTCATTGGTGGAGGAAGCTAAAATTAAACCTGAGTGATGCAGTATTCAGAAATCCAGTTAATGAACAAGTATATGACCCGACACATAGATACCCAGGCCTCCTGCTTGGAAAACCCACCAAGACAGATGGGAAACCCAAAGTGAAGATAACATGAAATCGCCCAGGATACATGCAAGATTTATTAATAAACTTGATTGTGTAATAGGAGTTATTAGGACTTGCATTCTAGAAGAGCTTTGCTAATAGTTAAGATTTGAGTGTACACAATCAGTATACAAGTACGGCTACATTGTTCAGCAGTTAAATTAGAAAATCAAACAGATGCATAATAACTTAATAAGCAGAACTATATATATATATATATATATATATAGCGATAGGGTGAGATGGGATTCTTAAAGCGAGATGGAAAAATCTAACCGTTGGATCGACGATTGAATTTTTGCATCATGTTCTACACGTCAAAATATGTCTGTGTATAAAAAAATTAGGCGATTTGAAGGCTTGTAAGTCATGCATCAAGGGTATGCAATGTATGCAACTTTTACGATGCTTTAACAACCATCCATTTTGCAACCGTGATATCTACGCCTTAGAAATGTCTAAATCATCTAACTTTTTGTGCAATGTTGATTGACATGTAGAACAAGATGTATGGAGCCGATCGTCATTTTGATTGATGGATAGCGGTCGGATTTTTACCATATGGGTAGGTAAAGTATCTCTCCATAAGAAACTACCTCGGCAGGAATTGACCTCAAAATGTTGAATAATCATCTAAAAAGGGAGCAAAAGAAATGGTCTCAGGTGCATTTTGAACAAACCCGTTAAAAAAGATAATAACGGTAGATGGGAAGGAAATGACACTAACAATAACTGAGAAACTTATATTAACAAACAAAAGGCTAATGAGAAACTAATATTAGCAAACAAAAAGCAACCGAGAAACTTATATTAGCAAACAAAAAGCACCTGACAAAACTTACACAGTAACTAATTACAACATCTGCATATCAGAAAGAGCATGATCACCATCATACAAAGAGTACCTATCTCCAGGATGCATTCCATTCCTTACATCTAAATAAGATTTTGAAACCTCGCTGCGAAAAGATGCCCTCTCTGCTGAAACATCTGGGTAAGCCTGGGAATACCTATTGGAATCAGAGATGCCCATGCTCGAACTGATATGATTATCAAAAAGATATTCTTTGCCCATTCTAACCCTGGATCCTCCGTCCACATAAGCAGGAGTCGTATTTTGATGGCCAAATGAACCGGTCACATATCCAACATCAGGGCGGTTAGCTGGCAAACTTAACCCCGAACCATAAAACTTAGGCACAGACAAATGTGCTGAGGGGAAGGAGTCAGTGGGTAATCTAAACAGACTGGCCGAGCCAGTCGGAATGTTCAAGCTATCCAAAGACGCAACATTCCTTGTATGAGATGCCGGTGCTGTTAGTGCTAATGTATTTTGAAATGGAGAAGGCTTACTGAGTCCTTGACTCAATGATAATTTAGCACGCTGAAGGGCTTCCAAAACACCGCCCAAGCTGCTGGTGGGTGCCTGTGTTTGATTTTTCTGCCGAGGGCCCAGTTTTGGGAGCTTGCTTAGATCGTCAACGGGGAAGCTGGTCCTGGATGATGTGTCCTCAAGTATCAACGTTGAATTGCTTGGATAATGATGATCTTGTATCAGTTTCTCGTTCTGCTTTCCATTGTTGATAATGCCATAACACTCATGGGATGAAACTGCACATTCCTGAGAAATGGTTTTGGTTTCTTTACCTGTCATGCCGTCACATTGTTTACTTTTCCTAGGCGTGGAACAATTGGAAAAAGCAATATTAGATGCTTCTCTGCCCCTATCCTTCTTCTCTGAACCAGGAATACTTTCAGTTGTTGTGTCCTCGGTGCTGGAAAAATGCAGAACTCTCAGTTTTGACGCTTCAACATAATCTGAGGTCCCGTTAGCAGGCTTGGGCAATTCATTCTTTGATTGGTTACTATTTTCAGCAATAAAAGACTGGTTCCCAGGTTCATAATCAGCCTAAGATTTTGGATAAAAGGAAATCAAACTCTGATAAATCTTTAACCACCCAAAAGCAGTGATAAATAACTAAATAGGTCGATATTTGTATGCAAACTAAAGAGCAAAATTATTGGAACGAAAGCTAAACTGTGGTACATTCTACGAACAACACTCATAAAACATCTTTTACTTAACAGCCTTCCACCAAAGTAAACTACTTAAAATAGCCTACATTGGACCTATTTTACACAACATTTGGATATTCATGCGGCTTCTATATCATATAAATGACTTGCTCACAAACTTTAGTCAGAGCTTCCGCATAAAAGACAAGGTAGATTTTACAAAGCACCCACGAGTTTTCAGGGTTATTGAGATAGCACAATTGAACTTTTAAAATGCAATTTACTCTCCTTGAAAGGTATTTTTGTCAGGGTTTTTTTCGTAAAAAACATGCCGTATTCAATTTCTTTCAGGGCTATTCAGTACACATACAAGGCCATTTTGGGGTTTTTCAGTCCACCTGTGCCTCCCCAACGAGTTAGTGTAACAAACATTTTCATAGCATTTTTAAAGTTCAATGCTCCTACCTCAAAAACCCTGAAAATTTGATGAATTTACCTTAAAATGTTGGGAAAAGCCCACAAATAAAACCATCACCCTTGATTTCTTGTCTTATTGAAATATTCAAATACATTATACCAAAGAGTATCCGTACAATTCATGATCCCACCATTCCCCAGCTTTTGCACAAGAGAGAAAGAAATGGTGGTAAATAATATCATACATCCGCTTTAGCCAAAAAGCTTCGTCTAAGAATTGTGGCTAACAAGATGAGAAATTTTGGTATGCCCGTCGCTTGCGTGATGGATCAGTTGGAAATGCCTACCCCAAATAACCTTAGCTAACATCAATCAGCCTAGGTGTCCACAAAATATTTTATTATCGGGATTGTTTCTGCATATTTGTACACTAGTTACTACACATATGGAACTTTTCTTGGGCTTGACAGCAACAACATAGTGTGGCCATCACCCAGAGCCTGGAACAAGGATATAGAACCAACGTATAGCAATAGCAACTACTACTTATTGTTGTGGGTGGATGCTTACCAGAGTTGTTATATTATTCTCATTGTAATTATCTTCCCATTCTCTCTGAGCATTTTCCTCTGCTTGGAACTGCCCGATGAGTTTGGCCTGCTGCTCTAGAACTCTTTCCATCACTTCATCTCTCTCACTCCCATTTGCATAAAGATGGACTTCAATTTCTCCGTTTTGATAATCTTCATGGTGAGAATCTGAAATGTCAGCAACTGCTTCCTCCACCATGCCTCTAGAAGTTTCCTTAGAAGCGTTCGGTTGATCATTGGCGTAATTGGAGCAGGTGACCCCACCATTTCCTTGAGCATCAAGAAGAGCAGGGTTCTGCATCTCACTATCTGCTTCTGATCTGTGAATACAAAAATTTAGAAATGGTAGCTTTTTGAAAGGAGGGAAAAGAATAAAAAGAAGATACATGAAAGTATTAAGTGGAGCATGATGATGAATTGCTTAGAGAATTACCCCATTTCTCTTCTTTTTATCTTGCGGCATGATTTTCCCAACTGATGTTTTGGAGATGATTGTGAGGTTGACATGAAGCTCCGCCGTCTCTGCCTTTGCCTGATCTGCTTTTCCCTTTGCTTCTCATGAGAGTCTGGACTGTTACTGTTGCATTTCCAGGATAAATGCGTACCCTGGGAGTTTGAAACTTCAGGTTCTGATCCTGACCGCCCATCCTCCACTCCGCTTCTCTCCACTCTTGAAGCTGCGGAAGATTCATATTCTTTTAGGGTGTCATCACATGGAAATTCTTCTTCATCTGAACTCGAATCAACGGTCTCCGATAAATCATCAATTCCTTGAGCTTCAAGGATGGAAAGAACCTCCGCTGCTGCTTTTTCAGCTTTCTTTCTTTGTAGAGTGACGAGCCTTAGTTGTTCTTCCAACTCTGTAACCTGACCAACAGCACACAAACCACAAATTGTTAGGAGAGCCTTGCAGAAAAAAGTTCATCTACAAAAAGAAACAAAGCATGATAACAAACCCTTTTAGCCAGTTGATCTGCTCTTTGTCTAGCCGCTCTTGATACAGATCTTTCAGAAAGCAGTCGAGCTCGAAGAAAGTCAATAGTCATTGATGTAGAGTCCCCCATGATGTTCTCTATGAAAATTTTGTATGCCTCACCCTATCCCTTAAATATCTAGCTGATATTGAGAAAAAAGAGCTCCCAAATTGTCTAATGCTCTAATTCCCAGCAAGGCAAACAAAATAGGATGAATGCAAGTATAATATACAGCTAAACCTAAGCGTGCAATAGCAGAAAGCCAGAAACAATTGAATGCAACGAGCTACCCAAAGTTAGCACTAGATCGACATGAAACCATACTAGGGATGGAAATGAACAAGTTGGAATGCCTTCTAGGTTTCAATCAACGTTGTTATTATATGGGTGCCGTGATGAGGAGAATACTCATGACTTTTTTTATAATAATGGAGCAGGATATAATCAGTGGTCTCCTGGAACTATTTATAGGATGTTGCCAATATTATATGGATGCAACAAGGTGAAGGATTATTTTATTCAAATAGAAATCCTAATCTCTTTACATTAACTACGGCGCTAGGGAAATTTAGAATATAACTCTATGGAAGGAGATGAAAAAGGAACTACAGATTCTAAGGTATGTGAGGTCGTTGAGAAAAAAAAAACAGGAGGCAGGGATATGCAACAAATATCTTGCTGACGCTTATTAGCTCCTAAGTAACTCATGCAATAATGGCGTACTTCAATGGGAACAGTTCCTATCCCGCCGTCCTATTATCTAAAGCAACTCGGCTACAATGACATCATTCATTCTTTTCCCCCTATAAATCATTGCATATAAATCTCAGTAAATTGAATAGAAAAGCACCATGTCGACGCTTACCTACCTTCCTTCACATGCGGAGCTTTTCACTTCCACCTTTGACTCTTCGTTCAACTTGTTACTAAACAAATGTTTAATTAAAAGAATAAACTACAAGAACAAATGATATCACTAACAAACTTACTTGATCGGTATTTGGTCAGCATTGTCGGCTATAAAAGAATGTGTAAGCGGTTGTGGCCTTATGGCCAAATATCCGACCCGGCCTAATTACTGGATGTTGAGAAACAGAAACCACATTCGTTGTGATTCCTCACTCGTAACAAAGTCAAACGCGGAAGGGGAGAGAGGTCGTGGGAATCGATCGTTGAGAAAAATTTGGCCAGTTTTGGGGCGTAGGGAAAAGGAAGAGGCCTATATATGGCAAGGAGATCATCTCCTCAAAGGTACCGATCATCATCTACATCCTCTTGACCGGAACCCTAAAATAAAAAAGCCCCTCTTCTTTTTTCTTCATTGGTATCAGAGCTCGGGATCCTCATCACACGCCGCACCACCTCAGAAACTCCGGCGCCGCCGATCTGCTCGAGTTTTCCATCCCTCAATCCCTTTGAGCTCTCTTGCAGTCGACCGTCTTGATCTCCCCCGCAGTCGACTGCCTCGATCTCCCCCGCCATTGCGGTTCCCCATCTACGACAAACTCGACTCCATCTCCGACGAGATTGACCCCATCTCGACGCGATCCCGACCCCATCTCCATGCCCTAAGCCTCCCTCACGGGTAAAAAAAAATTTGGGCTTGATATCCCCAGTTCAAACATAGTTTTTTCGTTGGTGTTGCCCAGTAATCTTTTATATATTTTCACTTCATAGATATCACTAAATATCCATGTGTCCCTTAACAAACCCTCTGGTCTGAGTGAGTATCATAATAGTTTATGATGTTTTAATTTATAACTATTTGGTTTATTGTTGTGTTTTTATAGTTTTGATTCAATGATTGTTACAATCACATTTGATTTTTTTTAAAACTCGTTTACTGTGTAGTAGAGCAGATTCTTAATAATTGTGTCATAGTTGTTTGTTTTCTGATATTAAATAATTCATGCATTCAGAGTATATTTTAAATAGGAGATCTATCTAGTATCAAATTTTATTGTCACAAGTAATATTTTTAAGTTACAATTTTTAGGGTGCCAACTAATTCTACCTGATTATTAGTAAAAAAAACTGTAGATAAAGTTTTTGTTGCTTACATATTATAAATTTTGTAATTTTGAGATTAAACTTTTTTGCATGCTATCCTTTAATATAGTTTTTAGATAAAGTAGTTTAACATGGTGTAATTATTTGCATGCTGCTCGATATTTTTCAATCAATTAGATATTGCATATTAATATTTTTTAAATTTAATTTCGTGCTTAAATTGTTTAATAGTTTGTATATATTTTTTATTATTTTATTTTCTTAACAATTAGTTTTTCATCAACCCATATTTATTCCTTTTTTGAATTGTCATACGGTACTTAATCGACATGGCTGGTAAACTCATTGCTTCTGAACTGGTCAAGATAGAACGTCTTAATGGTACCAACAACGATATATGGCATAGGAAGATTAAATATGGGAAATTCATGACAATCTAGATAGTGTCCTTGAAATCACTGCTCCAACTCTCAATGATCATCCCACTGACATTCAGAAAAGAGAGTTTGATCAGTGGCAACTCAATGAAAAAATGCTAAAAGCCTGATGCTTATGTTTATGGAAGATAGCCTTATTAAAGTATTTAAAAACTATAATACTGCAAAAAATATATGGCGTGCAATTAAGGAAAAATATGACACCACTTCTGAGGTGAACATACAACCCTTAATGCATAAATTTAATTCATGTTGCATGCAAGAATGTGACAATGTCACTGAACATGTGAACTAAGGACCTGGCTTCTGCAGGATCAAAAATTCCTGAAAAAACGGCAAGTGGCAACTATTTTAAATAGCTTTCCACCTTCACTAGATATGACTGCCACAACCCTTAGATTGAATGAAACCATTAAGCGCGTTACTAACTTGTCAGCCCAGTTAGCAATGGAACAAGACCTACTATCCAGGAGGAAAGGTTCAGAGGTGAACCTTGTGCAACATGAAGAAATAAATATTGTGCAGTATCAGAAGGCGCAAGGAACACAAAGTCGTCATCACATTGGACCTTCCAAGCCATCTTTCAAAACACCTAGCCAACAGCACGCTCGCAACAAGAAAGGACTTCCTGGAGCCTGCTATATCTGTAGGAAGTTTGGCCACTTCAAAGCCAACTGTCCACGTTCCAAGAACAAAGGCTATTCCAAACGTCCAGAATAAGGAGGCTCCGGCAAGCGAGACTTCATCAGTGTAATCGAGTACAATACTGTAACCACCGATATCGTTAGATCGTGGATCAGCCCAGGAGCGACCCGACATATTGCAAAGACGAAGGAAGGGATCGCCGACTTTCAGGAGCTTAAGAAAAGATAACAGAGGTTCTACATAGGGAATAATACCTATCTGGACATAGAAGGTATCGGTTCATACAGATTGGACCTTGAGGACAACATTATGGTTCTCAAATATGTGTTTTATGCACTTAGCATAAAACGTAATTTGATCTCTGTTCCCGTCTTACTGAAAAAAGATCTTGAAATTAGATTTTACAACAATAAGGTATCTATTGGGAAAGACAAGAAAGTTTTTGCTATGGGCAAGTTTGTACCCGAACAAGATTTATTTTGTCTCCCTGTTGTAAAACCTGATTTATGCAATAAGAATTCTAATTTGAATTATTCTTTCTGTTTTTTATCTAATTTTAATTTTTGGCATATGAGATTAGGACATCATGGTAATAGTAAGATAGATCAGATAATCAAGATGGACTTGTTACCGAATCTGACAGGGGTAAGTAAATTACCATGTGAACATTGCTTGACCGGAAAAATGACTAGAAAGTCATTTCCGAAAGGTCAAAGGGCAAGTGAACTTTTAGAATTAGTTTATTCTAACATTTGTAGACCATTAAATGTAAAGACGCGTGGTAACAAGAAATATTTTATAACCTTCATAGATGACTATTCCAAGTTTAGTTTTGTATATCTTTTAAACAGAAAATCAGAAGCATTTGAATATTTTAAAAGATATAAGACCGAACTAGAAAGAAAACTTGGAAGATACATAAAGGTGTTAAGAACTTATAGGGGTGGGGAATTCAACTCAAAAAAATTTGATGACTACTGCATTCAGTGTGGTATTAAGAAACAAACCACTATACCTTGTACGCCACAACAAAACGGTGTGGCTGAAAGGAAAAATAAAACATTGATAAATGCATTAGATGTATGTTGTCTAATTCTGATCTCTCCAAGGATTTCTGGGAAGAAGCAATATTAACTACAAATTATGTTTTGAATAGAATTCCCACAAAATCAGTCGAGTCAACACCATATGAAATTTGGAATGGACACAAACCCAATTTGAGTCATTTAAGAATATGGGGTTGTGCAACACATGTTCTCATTCTATATCAGATTAGAAATAAGCTGGATCTCAAAACCTTGAAGTGTAGATTCATAGGTTATTCTAAAAAATCCAAAGGATACAGGTTCTTTCATGAAAAAAAGGGTTATTAAAAGTAGAGATGCTGCTTTTCTAGAAAATCTAGAGGAAAGAGAACAAGTTCAGGAGGATGTACCATCTCTACTAGACTCGGATGATATTCCCAGAGATGGCCTAAATATAGTGGATGAAGTTAATTATCCAATTATGGAAGATGAAACTTTAAATGAAAATATATCTATGGAAAATCAACCAGCTAAACCAGTCCAACCTGTAAACGTTAATGGCAACAAAAAACCTATAACACGTGCATGGATGACTAACATCTATATTCATATTAACCATCTTGTTTCTCGATAGATATTGACGTGAATAAGCAAGCTGATCCTCTGAATTATGAGGATGCGATGAACACGCATAAATCGGATCAATGGCCGGAAGCCATGAAAAATGAGCTTGGCTCAATAGAGAGAAACAAAGTATGGAAGCTATGTGACTTGTCAGAAGATAGGAATTCCATAGGATGCAAATGAGTGTTGAAGAAGAAATATCGAGCTGATAGGTCCGTTGATACATTTAAGGCCCGATTAGTTACCAAAGGCTTTACTCAAAAGGCGGGTATAGATTATCATGAGACTTACTCTCCGTAGCCAAGTTTGCATCTATTAGAATAATCTTAGCGATTGTTGCAAATCTTGACTTGGAACTTTTTCAAATGGATGTCAAGACTGCATTCCTCAACGGAGAGTTGACGGAAGTAATATACATGAGACAACCCGAAGGATTTCAGATCGAAGGACAGGAGAATAAAGTATGTAAATTGAAAAGTCTCTATATGGTTTAAAACAGTCATCTAGATCATGGTATCTCAAATTTCACAATACTGTTACCCAACTTGGTTTTGTTGCAAACAAATTGGATAACTATGTGTATGTCTTGAAAAGTGGGAGTGGTTTTTCAATATTATCCTTGTATGTGGATGATATTTTCTCGTTGGAAATGACATAAAAGTGTTGAACAAAATCAAATCAGTAGTTAGCGGTGAATTTGAGATGGACATGGAAAATGCGTCCTATGTTCTTGGTATACAGATCCTTGGGGATAGAAAGTCTAGAATGTTAAGTTTGAACCAAAAAAGGTATTTGCACACTATACTTAGAAGATTTGGGATGCAGAATTGCAATCAGGCATCTACACCATTGGTTATGGGAAAACGGTTGTGTAAATAACAATGTCCTGGAGAAGGGCAGTAACTTTTTAATGCCCCATATGCTCAAGCTGTTGGAAGCTTGATATATGCAATGTTGTGTGCTAGACCAGACTTGGCATGCCCAGTGAGTCTAGTTAGTAGATACCAAAGTAATCCTGGTCCAGCACATTGGGAAGCTGTTAAAAGAATTTTAAAGTATCTAAAGGGTATTGTGCACCATAAGTTAGTTTATCAAGCAAACTCGCTTGAGATTCTTGGTTACTCCGATACTGATTTTGGAGGAGACAGATGACGGAAAGTCCACTTCGAGACATTTGTTCATCTTTGGAGGTGCAGTTGTTTCTTAAGGTAGCAAGAAATAGGGATGTGTAGCAAGATACACACAAGAAGCTGAGTACATAGCCTGTAGTATGGCCACTACTCATGCAGTCTGGATTAGACAGTTCCCGGAGGACTTCGATCTTAATTTGGTGGATGAACCAATTGAGATTTACTGTGATAATTAAACAACCCTGAGCTTGATTCACAGTGGTGCAAATAGTTCGAAAGCAAGACATATTGAAGTTCAATATCACTATATTCATGATATAGTGGAGAAGGAAGTCAAGATGACTTATATTCCTACTAATGACATGATTGTTGATCCCTTGACGAAGAGCATTCCAACAGAAATATGATCAAACATGTTGGTTTGATGGGACTTAGAAATGTCCAAGTCGAAGAATTTCATGAATAATGAAAAGGAGACAAATCATGGATAATGGTTGTCTCAGTCTTCACGAAAAGTGAAAAGTGTACATATCTCATGGATAGTGGGAGTAAGTGTGATTAGATCTTGAACCACATCTCACGAACAGTGGGAGTAAGCTTGGAAATCATTTGACTATTTCGGCCAAGGAGATGTAAGCGGTTGTGGCCTTATGGTCAAATATCCGACCCGGCCCAATTACTGGGTGTTGAGAAACAGAAACCGCATTCGTTGTGGTTCCTCACTCGCCACCGAGTCAAATACGGAGGTGGAGAGAGATCGTGGGAAATGATTGTTGAGAAAAATCTGGACAACTTTGAAGGCATAGGGCAGCGGAAGAGTCCTATATATGGCAAGAAGATCATCTCCTCAAAGGTATCGATCATCACCAACGTCCCCTCTCCTTTTTTTCCTTCAGAATGGATTTTGGGCTCTAAATTTTCCGTCGATTTCGACTTCGATTTCAATTTCTGACCATCCACCTGGAATTCATCTTTGGCATTGTATTAGGTCAATCTACGTTACATCTCAGGGTCCAAGACAAACATAAATTATGCTATTATATTTGAAACTTGAACCAGTTATCGCTAATAACAAGCAGCTGATTCTACTAGCACGTGATCCAAACACACACAGTATTGATGATATCAAAACCCTAGCTGTGATCAAACTACCCAAAAAATCAAAGAGTGAAACTTTAAACATCCAGAATTTATTACCTCGGTTAAATCGGCTGTGGCCTGCATAGACCTCGATCTCTTCTTCACTCTCTCTCTCTCACTCTCCCTCCTCTCTTTCTCTCTCTAAATTCTTTGCTGCTGAAGTTTTTGACGTTTGAGGAGAGTAGGTGGCGTTGGAATAACGCGCTGAGCGATGCGCACGCTGTCGTCAGGCGTGTCAAAGGACGGAATTACCCCTGCAAGGCGTGGGGATTTACAGCATTTGGATCGAGGTTCACGGGTAATATAAGGGAGGATCGAAGGGCAGGTTGGGAAGGTGGGACACTTGAAGTCCATTTGGTTGGTCAGCTTGGAGAAGAGTGTAAAAGGGAGACGAGGGAACGTGGTCGGTGTCGGCCAGATATTTTTGTGGGCTTATTGCCGGCCCATTTGAAGCGTTTTGCCGGTTTGCTGTCTGTATATAACAATATTCATGTAGAATTATACGCTAACGGATATACCTACACGTAGCATCTCTATAGCAGCCCCTGGATAAAGAAAAGAATTGTTTTATGCTCGATAACGTTGGTTCTTAATAAGCAAGCTGTATCAGGAAGGGTTGGACGAAGCATGCAATAAAGGTATTATATGCAGTTGAACCATAATGTAATTATGAAAAAATCTTCTTGGTAAAGAAAAGATGTTCGGAAAGATAGGATAGCATAAAACAACAGTAGCAGCATGTCTAGACACGAAAACCTTAGAAACGAATGTTTTGTTGTCCGGCCACCTTTGTACTGCTATGGTGATATGTGTTCGTTCCTTTTGGAAAAGGATTTGGACATGTCCGTAGGCCAGAAAGCCCGATTAGTTAAGATTATCCTGAAAACTATCCATCCATGGTTTATCGGCATTGGATGCCATCAGTCTCGGTTTCATCAGTCCATGGCAAGGAGACATTGATTTTCATTAGCCACTGGGTATTTTATGCTCTCAGATCAACCTTGCTAAAACTATTATTTTTATTCCCGACAATAAACGATATACTAACTGGCAAAAGAGCAATTCGATCCATCGAAAATCGATGTATATACATCCCAGACAGACCATTAAGAGGAACACGCGCTTCTTTGATTACGGCAACAATAACGTCTCTAACCGTGAGGTACACTGTATAGCATAATGGTAAGATCTAATCGTAAAACCTTCTATCGCCTAAAAGAAAAGAAAAGAAAAGAAAAGGAAAAGGAAAATCTTAATATACCCGACAAATATATAACGGGTCTTCAAATTCCGACCCGTCTCCAGCTCCATCCCCAAGACCCAACGAGCAGACCTAAAGCTCTCATTTTTTTTCCTCTTCGTCGAGATCAAGATCGAGAAAGATGCATTGGGTTAAAGCCGATCCCTCTGATATCAGTGGAAATCCCCCAATCACTCGAAGGCAATTTGATGGAGGTCCTTTTCAGGCCTCCTTCAGATGTTGTCTTCCGTCGATCTCCCGGTAGATATTGGAGGTGACCTCCTTTGCGTGTGGGTCTCAATGGGTTTGAGGAGATTGGTGGGAGTCTGCACCGAGTACCTGTAACGAAGTCCCGGGGTGGTTTGGCACCACCGAGGACCCTCCGACGATCAAGTCAGCACGAGATCCGAGCAAAGTAACGACTAAGTGGAGTAAAAATTGGCTTACTTGACCCCTCTGTGATGGGGGTTTATATAACGGCGGTGGCACGCAGCAGCAGGCGCGAGAATCTCGCCGGCAGTTACGCTCCCGACATCACGCCCGCGTGGAGAGAGGATCGCCCATTAATGGGGATCGTGATGGCGTGGAACGTGGGATGTTGCCGGCGGAGAATCTGCGCATGGCGAGATTCGTAGAGCGGCAGTTACGCCTGTGAGCGGTGAAGTAGGTCGGAGGACCGAGGAAGACGGCTTCGGCCGGGAGCTCGGGGACGAGCGAGGAGACCGAGGAATCTCGGTCTTGTGGCAGCTCAGGGCGAGCTATGAGGCCGAGGAGGCCAATTTGCAGGGGGCCCTGAGGAGGGCCGGCTTGTGCTTGTAGGTCGGGTGCGGGATTGGCCTGGCCGACCCCTGTGGGCCCTTCCTTCTGAGTTCTGGGATACGTCATCTGTCACGTGCCCTGATCTTAGAGATCGCCCATATTGAGCATCATCATTAGCCCCCCACTCTTGTCCCGACCAGCCAGCGGGTCGGGTCAGGAGTGGACTGCCGGGCCTCCCGAGATGAGCTCCTTCTTAAGGTTTCGTCGGGACACGTCCCCGGGCTGTCAGTTGTCTTTTCTGCTAGCGAATTAGGGCAAGATCTCTGCATTTAAGGAAGGTGCGCCGGTTCGTGCATTCTGCCACTGAAGCGATGGTCCACGCGTCAAGTGTCGGTTGGCCGACGCGACGTATGCAGGCCTGCAGCGTCTGATGGGATGCGGCCCAGTGTGGGAACGACACGTGGAGAAATCGGAGCCGTTGGACCTGAGGAGACGTTTTGGCGAAAGATGAAGGGCGCCGTTGGATGAGGTCGCTTGCAGCAATAAACAGGGGTGGGGCCCATCCTTGGGCCCTTACACCTTCATATTTCCCTCTTCTAAGTCCTGCTTGCTCGGCGCTCGTCTTTCTTCTCTCGCTTTCGTTTCCCGAGGAATCCCTTTCCTAAGGTTAGTGTAACACCCGAGCCCAATAATACTATCTCTATTACTAGTTGAGGGTTGTATATTGCTTATTTCCTATTATCCTGATTGTTTGGTGCTTTTTGCAAAATTTTAACCGGTTAAGTCATTTTGGCACATACCAAATTTTAACTCCTAAAATGAAATTAAAAGTATCCATGTTGGCCTACTCGTCGCCACTAGTCGCGTGGTAGCGTCCGTGTGTCGAGATTTCTTTCCGTTCGGTTAAACGGGCAAGTGTCCGACTTGGGGGCATGCATTTTAATCATTAAACACCTCTTTTCAAAATTTGGAACTCGCTTAAAATCCTATAATTTGAATTTGGAACATTTGGGCGCAACCCGGGCGCGATTTGGAAATGTTTCATTTAGCGTCAAAAGTGCCCGTTTGATTAAATATATTAAACTATATATATATAAATTCGTTACCTAAATCCTACGTTAAATCCCTTCAAATCCCTTTAAATCATTTATTTTTTACCCACAATCTTGCCTCAGCCAATCGCGTGAGGTTAGAATCCCTCGTGGGCCCCACCTTTTCCCACTCTCTCTCTGTCTCCCTCCATTCTCTTTCTCTCTCTCTCTCTAACAAACTCTCTCCCTCTCTCCTCCTATATAATTCCCTCGTGCAGCCGCCCCTGTTCACCTTCCTCCCCATCACGAGAAACATCTCACAACCCTAACCCTAGCTCCTCGTGCTTGCGCCGCCGACCTCCCCGCGACCTCGCCGTCGCCGCCCTCGCCTCCTCGACCTTACCGCACCCGCTACCTCCTTCCTTCGTCTCGTCTCGCGCCTGCACCCAACCCCGACGCCATCACCCGGCCGCAGCTCTCGCCGTCGACGCCGCCTCCCGTCGCCGACGACGCCTGCGACTCCCTCTCTTCCTCCTCGTCCCGACCTCGTCGTCGCCTTCCTCCTCCCCTCGCCGGACCACCACCAGACCCGAGCCCGACCCTAGCACCAATCCCCGGATCGCCGGAGAACGTGCCGTCGACCCTCGTCGACGTCACCCGCGCCACCTCCGACCACCTCCTTTCCCCCTCGATCACCAGAGCCGACCACCACCCTCCTCTACTCGTCGCACTACCCTCTCCAGCGAACCCGAGGCTGTCCAGCCTTCGCAGCCGCCGTCGCTGCCTCGCCGGCGTTCCAGCGCCGTCGAGCCCACGTGGTTGCCCCCTGGTGTCTCCCTGTAAGCACCCCGCATCTTTCCTTTTGTGCAAAATCCCCCCCGCTGATCTTATTACGTATATCATGTTGCTAACTCGTTGCCGATGACTTTTGGCGGAATCCGACCGTGCCGTCTTTGGACCCGATGCTCCAGCGAAGTATTCTGGTCCGTATAGTTCCGCTGTTCGCTGTTGGGACTCGATCCGTGGCCCGTGCACCCACCTCGTGTTTTCTGCCGACATTGCATCCGTGCTTTCCGGTTTGCGAAACCGTCGAGGCAAGTATCCGAATACTTGCTTTAACATGCTAGTACACAAGATCAAGTCTTGCTACAAACTTAATCATCATATTATAACCACGCAGCTATTAGTGACATCGATATCCTTTTTATAACTTAGAATTGATGGTCACAACTATCCGTAACATTAAATCAATATAGTAGTTGCTTGTAATTTACCGGTCTGCTATTAATTCACACTTTAACTAACTAAACCAAGTAGATCGTCCTCACTTCATTTGTTAAATCACCCATGAGACAATTATTATGCTTTAGTTTAAATTCATGTAGCTTCATTACGTATGTTGTTGATATTGTATCACTTGTGACTATTGCACCCCAAGGGTGCTTGAATCTGTTGGTAAGAGAATACAAAGCATCACTGTATTTACATGGAATAATATTGTTATTTACTGTTCCTGCTGTTGTTCCTTATTCGTTACTACACCTGTTATCAGCATACATTTGATTGCATTACATATTGACCGATCTTGATACACCTGACACATGTACTGATACACCGGACATAACACCCTATACATATCGACTCAACCTGTTAAAACGTGACCTGACTTGTTACCTGATTTCATGCCTAATGCCGACAAACCTGACCATTCCTGCTGTCTATCCAGACAGACCTATTTTACCTGATTTTGTGTTGGCATTAGTCCTTGACTACTGAATACCTGACCTGACATACATAGCTTGGGGGTATGGGGAAATCAAAAGTGAAACCGACTTGTAACTCAACAGTTCGATACATGTTCTAATCAGTCTTACGGGCTTGGCCGGCCCCAGAGTGATGATGCTGACATCACTCATCCATCCAGCTACCTATTACTGCTTAGCGGCACGTCTCGGATTCAGCCCCGAGGACCTTGACCGTGGTCCCGGACACGCACGGGATACTATTGAGTTACATCGACGATTCATCAATTGATTTCAAAGACTATAGAGTAGAAACCTGATAGGACAGTTTAGTCACCACTGCACATTACCCTGCTCTGTTATTTCTTAGTACTGTTTTATTCATGCTCATACCTGCATTGCTTATTACCATGTTTATATTATATCTTTTGGTTGACATGACGCGCTGACGTCTGGGTTTTGCATGGCCCAGATTCCTTACCACTATCGACGACTGAGCAGGAGTACTTCAGCCAGCAGGCTGAACTGTGAGTTCCTTAGGGTTTAGTTTATTTATTTTCATTTCATTTCCAGATATGAGCCCGCATTATGGGACGTACTGTTTATTTATTGTATTGGATCACTTGCTTCCGCACTTATTGTTTATTGATTCTTGTTATTATTGGATTTGGACATGTATTAGATTAGTTTATTATTTTGTTCTTGATATCTCTACAACCGTAATGTGACTGTGGATGGATATTTCCTACCCACAGGTAGCATGGTTGGCTATGTCACGTGCCCAATCTTGCGCACTCTGGGAAGCGGGGCGTGACATGGTTCTTTTGGTATCAGAGCCATAGGTTAATTGGGCTGATTCTTTGTAGTTGGGTATTGCACCCGATACACGAATCAGAATACCCGTGATTAGGAAACATGTCCTGCCACTTTGACCGTTTTACCATCCTTGAATCATTCTTCCGGATCATGTCGACATGCAAACTTACTTGGCATTGTCAACTCGAAAACCTAACTTCTTGTTATCTCTAGGACTTAGGCGACTTGGGTGGAGTTAAGTAATTGCGGCTATGATACTGCGGCATAGCTACAATGCAGTACTCTATTTAAGTATCTTGGAGTTCTAGCCCTGATTTATATATTGAATCTATCATCATGCTAATGTCGTTTGTTTTAATTTCAGGACCATGGCAGATAAGAATTTCAAGACGTATCAGAGGCATGTGGATGAAGCCGCCATGTTAGGAGTGATACGTGGGATGTTAGAAAATCAGAAGAGGCAAACTGAGCTGATCCAGCAGCAAGCAGATTCATTTCAGGAGGGTTTGCAAGCTATTCAGCAGTCTGTAAGCACCGCTGTAGCGAAGCCAGTCGACCGAGTAGGAACCGTGGCAGATTTCAGACGGTTGGATCCTACTACTTTCACTGGTCTGGAGGAGCCGTTACCAGCCGAGCAGTGGCTAGTAGACACGGAGAATTTACTGATTGCGGCACAGATCCCAGAAGACAAGAGAGTAGATGTGGTGCGCATTCAGCTGGTGGATTACGCCCGAGAGTGGTGGCTTGTGGAGGAGACCCGCTTGTCCAAGCCAATCAGTTGGGCGGATTTCTCTAAAAGTTTCTTGGAAAAGTTCTTCCCGCGGACTGCACGGGAGGAAATGGAGAAGAAATTTATTGGGCTGAGACAAAATGGAGCAGCTGTGGATGTACATGCTGCGGAATGGACGAGACTCAGCCGCTTCGCTGGACCCTTAGTCGCCAAGGAGGCAGACAGGGCGCGAAGGTTCTTGCGCAGTTTGGATGTGGAAATCCAGAGGCAGATTGTCTCCCTGGGTTTGACCACTTTCTCACAGGTTCTTACGGCAGCCAGAGAGCAACAGAGTTTATCAGGATCGAAAGGGAACCTTCACCAGACAGCAGTTGCGGCCAGGAAGCCTGCATTTGTACCTAACCGAGATCATGGGCGCAGAGGTATTCTAGTGGACCGTCGAGGTGTAGCACCAATGAAGAAGCCTGTGATCGTTGATCGAAGGAAGAGCGTGATTTGTGATTACTGCCGATTACCTGGGCACGTGCAGAAGGATTGTCGAAGGAGACTGGGACTTTGTCTGGTTTGTGGAGCAGCCGATCACGCAGTTGGTGCTTGTCCGTCGAACCTTCGCACGAGAGATGATATACAGAAGCCTCCGCAGAGACCGTTCCAAGGGCAGAAACAGCTGACACAAGGACCCAAGCAGGCTCGAGCTTTCACGTTGACAGCTGAGGAAGCCAAGGCATCAGGAGAAGTAGTTTCAGGTACTGTACTCGTTCGTGGTTTTCCCGCATTGGCATTATTTGATTCCGGAGCATCCCACTGTTTTATGTCATCCAAATTTATAACTACACACTCGATTACCTGCACGACCCTGTCTAGTTTCTGGGACATACACACTGGGAATGGGAAAATCATAGCTAGTAAGGAATGTAAAGATTGTACAGTTGTTGTTTGCGGACGGGAGCTTTTTGCAGATTTCTTGGTGATAGATACGGGCAGTTATGAAGTAGTCTTGGGAATGGATTTTCTTGGCACCTTCCACGCACACATCGATTGTAGGGCAAGGAAAGTAATTTTCCAGATTCCCGGACATCCTAAGTTTACTTTCACTGGAGGAAGCAGTTCTGTCGGGCCAGTCGAGTTTAGGGCTAGGCCGACAAACAGTGTTCTTGCAGCAATGGTAGTGGATAGTAATGAAGAGCCGTCAGTTGTTCACGATTTTATGGATGTGTTTGAAGATATATCAGGCTTACCGCCGAAGCGAGATGTGGAGTTTGCGATTGACCTTATTCCTGGTGCAGCGCCAGTATCAAAATCTTATTATCCGATGGCACCGGTGGAATTGGAAGAAGTTAAGAAACAAGTTGGTGAATTACTCGAGAAGGGTTGGATTCGAAGTAGCAACTCACCTTGGGGAGCTCCAGTTCTTTTAGTAAAGAAGAAGGATGGCACGAGAAGGATGTGCATTGATTATCGAGAATTGAACCGGGTGACTATTAAGAACAAGTACCCGATCCCTCGCATTGGAGAACTTTTTGAGCAGCTTAGTGGCGCGAGGGTATTCTCGAAACTGGACTTGCGATCGGGATATCATCAGGTCCGAGTGAAAGCAGAAGACATTTGCAAGACGGCATTTCGAACTCGATATGGACATTTCGAGTATTTGGTAATGCCCTTCGGAGTGACTAATGCGCCGGCAATATTCATGGATTTGATGAACAGGATCTTTTCACCATTCTTGGACCAGTTTATTGCGGTATTCATTGACGATATTCTGGTGTACTCGAAGAGTCCGGAGGAGCATGCTGAGCATTTAAGGATCGCATTGCAGACGCTGAGACAAGAGAAGTTATTCGTGAAGATGAGTAAGTGCGAATTCTGGCTGGAAGAAGTGAAGTTTCTGGGGCATGTTGTGTCGGGCAATGGAATCGCCGTTGATCCCGAGAAGATTACAGCAGTTCGAGATTGGCCTATTCCAAAGAATGTTGCGGAGATAAGAAGTTTTCTCGGACTCGCCGGATACTACAGGAGATTTGTGGAGAACTTCGCTCGTTTGGCAGAGCCGTTAACCAAGCTTACGCGCAAGGAGGTACCGTTTGTTTGGACGGATGGATGTGCAATGGCCTTCGAGACGTTGAAGCAGAAGTTGATAACCGCCCCTATCCTAACCGTACCGAATGATTCAGGAGGGCTAGTGATTCACAGCGACGCATCTGGAAAAGGATTGGGATGTGTTTTGATGCAGAATGGGAAAGTCGTCGCTTACGCATCGAGACAACTGAAGACTCATGAGAAGAACTATCCGACTCATGACTTAGAGCTTGCAGCCGTGATCTTCGCCCTGAAGATTTGGAGACACTACCTTTTGGGCGAGAGAGTTGAAGTCTTTACTGATCACAAGAGTTTAAAGTATGTGTTCACTCAGAAGGAGTTGAACATGAGGCAACGCAGATGGTTGGAGCTGATGGCCGACTATGACCTTGATCTTAAGTACCATCCGGGAAAAGTCAACGTCGTGCCGGATGCGCTGAGTCGGTTACCAGTAATTCATATATTGACTGCACAGAGGGAGATCATTGCGGATTTTCGGAGATTCGACTTGGAGGTTGTGCTACCACATGCTACGGGACAATTGATGCAATTGCAAGTGCAATCGTCCTTAGTTGAGAAGATTAAAGCGTCGCAATTGCAGGATCCTAGACTACAAAAGTTTCGAGAGCAGGTTGAAGCCGGACTACGAACCGATTTACTGATCCACGAAGATGGTTCGTTGAGATATGGTAGCCGTGTGTGTGCGCCAAAAGGAGATGTGCGTGAAGAGCTTATGAAGGAGGCACACAGTTCAGCTTACTCTGTACATCCAGGAGGGACAAAGATGTACCGAGATATTCGACAGCACTTCTGGTGGGAAGGGATGAAGCGGGAAATTGCTCGCTTCGTAGCTAAGTGTTTGGTGTGTCAGCAAGTCAAGGCTGAACACCAAAGGGTTGCTGGTTTGTTGCAACCACTTCCGATTCCTCAGTGGAAGTGGGAACATATAACCATGGATTTCGTAACGGCTTTACCGCGGAGTCCAAAGGGCAACAATGCCGTATGGGTGATTGTCGATCGTTTGACCAAGGCAGCTCACTTTATTCCTTTTCGGGTTGGTCAATCGACAGAGACTTTGGCAGAGCGATACATGCAGGAAATTGTGAGATTGCATGGAGTACCGGTAAGCATCGTGTCCGATCGGGACACTCGGTTCTTGTCGCACTTCTGGAGGAGTTTACAAGAAAGTTTGGGGACTCGATTGAAGTTCAGCACAGCTTATCATCCTCAGACTGATGGACAATCGGAGAGAACGATCCAAACCCTTGAAGATATGTTGAGGGCTTGCATGTTAGACTTCAAAGGTTCTTGGGAGGATCATCTACACCTGGTGGAGTTTTCGTACAACAATAGCTTCCAAGCGACAATTCAGATGGCTCCGTTTGAAGCACTGTATGGTCGTAAGTGCCGTTCACCTGTTTGTTGGGATGATGTTGGTGAACGAAGGTTACTAGGACCAGATTTGGTGGTACAGACAGTCGAGAAGGTGAATACAATCAGGAAGCATATGAAGGCAGCTCAAGACAGACAGAAAAGTTGGGCCGACACGTCAAGAAGACCTCTAGAGTTCGCCGTGGGTGATTTGGTATTCCTGAAGATATCACCGACTAGAGGGGTAATTCGCTTTGGAAGTCGGGGAAAGCTTAGTCCCCGATTCGTTGGACCCTTCGAGATATTGGAGCGTGTTGGAGAGGTAGCGTACCGGTTGGCGTTACCACAGTCATTAGCAGGAGTGCACGATGTGTTCCATGTGTCTCAACTACGGAGGTATGTTCGTGATGAGACTCTTGTCTTGGATCATTCGGAGTTGACTGTACGGGAGGACCTAACTTTTGAAGAGCGACCAGTTGAAATCAAGGATCGAAGAGAAAAGGTTCTTAAGAACAAGGTTATCCCTCTTGTGCTAGTTTCTTGGGGTAATCGATCGCATGGAGAATCCACTTGGGAGCGAGAAGACGAGATCCGGCAGAAATTCCCTCACCTTTTCCAGTAGTTAGCTATCTTGTATTCTTGGAATTTCGAGGACGAAATTCTTTTGTAGTTGGGTATGATGTAACACCCGAGCCCAATAATACTATCTCTATTACTAGTTGAGGGTTGTATATTGCTCATTTCCTATTATCCTGATTGTTTGGTGCTTTTTGTAAAATTTTAACCGGTTAAGTCATTTTGGCACATAAAAAATTTTAACTCCTAAAATGAAATTAAAAGTATCCATGTTGGCCTACTCGTCGCCACTAGTCGCGTGGTAGCGTCCGCGTGTCGAGATTTCTTTCCGTTCGGTTAAACGGGCAAGTTTGGACGACTACGCGCGCGTGCAAGTGTCCGACTTGGGGGCATACATTTTAATCATTAAACACCTCTTTTCAAAATTTGGAACTCGCTTAAAATCCTATAATTTGAATTTGGAACATTTGGGCGCAACCCGGACACGATTTGGAAATGTTTCATTTAGCGCCAAAAGTGCCCGTTTGATTAAATATATTAAACTATATATATATAAATTCGTTACCTAAATCCTACGTTAAATCCCTTCAAATCCCTTTAAATCATTTATTTTTTACCCACAATCTTGCCTCAGCCAATCGCGTGAGGTTAGAATCCCTCATGGGCCCCACCTTTTCCCACTCTCTCTCTGTCTCTCTCCATTCTCTTTCTCTCTCTCTCTCTAACAAACTCTCTCCCTCTCTCCTCCTATATAATTCCCTCATGCAGCCGCCCCTGTTCACCTTCCTCCCCATCACGAGAAACATCTCGCAACCCTAACCCTAGCTCCTCGTGCTTGCGCCGCCGACCTCCCCGCGACCTCGCCGTCGCCGCCCTCGCCTCCTCGACCTTACCGCACCCGCTACCTCCTTCCTTCGTCTCGTCCCGCGCCTGCACCCAACCCCGACGCCATCACCCGGCCGCAGCTCTCGCCGTCGACGCCGCCTCCCGTCGCCGACGACGCCTGCGACTCCCTCTCTTCCTCCTCGTCCCGACCTCGTCGTCGCCTTCCTCCTCCCCTCGCCGGACCACCACCAGACCCGAGCCCGACCCTAGCACCAATCCCCGGGTCGCCGGAGAACGTGCCGTCGACCCTCGTCGACGTCACCCGCGCCACCTCCGACCACCTCCTTTCCCCCTCGATCACCAGAGCCGACCACCACCCTCCTCTACTCGTCGCACTACCCTCTCCAGCGAACCCGAGGCTGTCCAGCCTTCGCAGCCGCCGTCGCTGCCTCGCCGGCATTCCAGCGCCGTCGAGCCCACGTGGTTGCCCCCTGGTGTCTCCCTGTAAGCACCCCGCATCTTTCCTTTTGTGCAAAATCCCCCCCGCTGATCTTATTACGTATATCATGTTGCTAACTCGTTGCCGATGACTTTTGGCGGAATCCGACCGTGCCGTCTTTGGACCCGATGCTCCAGCGAAGTATTCTGGTCCGTATAGTTCCGCTGTTCGCTGTTGGGACTCGATCCGTGGCCCGTGCACCCGCCTCGTGTTTTCTGCCGACATTGCATCCGTGCTTTCCGGTTTGCGAAACCGTCGAGGCAAGTATCCGAATACTTGCTTTAACATGCTAGTACACAAGATCAAGTCTTGCTACAAACTTAATCATCATATTATAACCACGCAGCTATTAGTGACATCGATATCCTTTTTATAACTTAGAATTGATGGTCACAACTATCCGTAACATTAAATCAATATAGTAGTTGCTTGTAATTAACCGGTCTGCTATTAATTCACACTTTAACTAACTAAACCAAGTAGATCGTCCTCACTTCATTTGTTAAATCACCCATGAGACAATTATTATGCTTTAGTTTAAATTCATGTAGCTTCATTACGTATGTTGTTGATATTGTATCACTTGTGACTATTGCACCCCAAGGGTGCTTGAATCTGTTGGTAAGAGAATACAAAGCATCACTGTGTTTACATGGAATAATATTGTTATTTACTGTTCCTGCTGTTGTTCCTTATTCGTTACTACACCTGTTATCAGCATACATTTGATTACATTACATATTGACCGATCTTGATACACCTGACACATGTACTGATACACCGGACATGACACCCTATACATATCGACTCAACCTGTTAAAACGTGACCTGACCTGTTACCTGATTTCATGCCTAATGCCGACAAACCTGACCATTCCTGCTGTCTATCCAGACAGACCTATTTTACCTGATTTTGTGTTGGCATTAGTCCTTGACTACTGAATACCTGACCTGACATACATAGCTTGGGGGTATGGGGAAATCAAAAGTGAAACCGACTTGTAACTCAACAGTTCGATACATGTTCTGATCAGTCTTACGGGCTTGGCCGGCCCCGGAGTGATGATGCTGACATCACTCATCCATCCAGCTACCTATTACTGCTTAGCGGCACGTCTCGGATTCAGCCCCGAGGACCTTGACCGTGGTCCCGGGCACGCACGGGATACTATTGAGTTACATCGACAATTCATCAATTGATTTCAAAGACTATAGAGTAGAAACCTGATAGGACAGTTTAGTCACCACTGCACATTACCCTGCTCTGTTATTTCTTAGTACTGTTTTATTCATGTTCATACCTGCATTGCTTATTACCATGTTTATATTATATCTTTTGGTTGACATGACGCGCTGACGTCTGGGTTTTGCATGGCCCAGATTCCTTACCACTATCGACGACTGAGCAGGAGTACTTCAGCCAGCAGGCTGAACTGTGAGTTCCTTAGGGTTTAGTTTATTTATTTTCATTTCATTTCCAGATGTGAACCCGCATTATGGGACGTACCGTTTATTTATTGTATTGGATCACTTGCTTCCGTACTTATTGTTTATTGATTCTTGTTATTATTGGATTTGGACATGTATTAGATTAGTTTATTATTTTGTGCTTGATATCTCTACAACCGTAATGTGACTGTGGATGGATATTTCCTACCCACAGGTAGCATGGTTGGCTATGTCACGTGCCCAATCTTGCGCACTCTGGGAAGCGGGGCGTGACAGTTAGATGTCTTCCTTTGTAGAGTCAGAAGATGTTGTAGGAGTAGATTTTAGGGACCCTTTAGTCGTGTCTGAGTCCTCCCGGAGAGCAGGGGTCAGATCCTCTCCTCGGGATCGTGCGGCGGGTGCTGCCCCCAGGGAGGAGGCGGCAGATGCGGCCCCCAGCACCTCGTGTTGGGTGAGGCATGAGGACGAGCTCGCCAATACTCGGGCTCGCTTCCACATCCCCTCGCGTTACACACTCTGACTGGCCAAAGAGGGGGAGAGGGCAGACCAAGTACGGGGCAAGGAGATCGCCCTGTATTTGGAAGCTTTTTGGGGCGGAATGCGCCCGCCCTTCTCTCCCGAGGTCGTCGCAGTGCTGAATTTTTTCGGTTTGGCTCCTGGCCAGTTAGTGCCGAACTCGTGGAGGATCCTCCTCGGGTTCCTGATCCGCCTGAAGTTGCAGACGGTTCCTTTCAGCCTCCCCCTCCTCGATTCTTCTCTTGTCTTCAAAAATCACCCTGGTGGTCGAGCGGGCGACCCGAGGTGGGTCTATCTCTTCTTTAGAAAACGGCCGGGGGCACCGCCGAGACAGGGGTCATGGCCCTGCCCTCTTCCATTCATGATTGGAAGAAGAATTTTTTCTTCGTTACCCCTCCCGCGGGCGAGGACCGGCCCGTGCCTACAAAGTGATCGAGGGAGAAATGCTTGCCGAGGAACCAGTCCAATGACCCCGCCGCGGTGAGAGTGGCGTCGTGGGAGCCCATCCCCCGATCCGATGTGCTGCTGTCTGAGAGGGTCCTAAGTTGGGCCGGGCTCAGCCCCGTTGAGTTCGTCGGTAAGTTAGGCTGGCTTTTTGGTTTGTGTATTGCTCGTGTCGCTGACTTTTTGGTATTTGTTTTGTGCAGGACCCATGGACTTTGACTCGCTTAAATCCTCCATGCGCCAGCCGAGGAAGGTTACAAAGGCTGGGGGCGCCAGCTCTTCTCGCGCAAAGCCTGCTCCGGCTCCTCCTTCTCCGGTGATTGTGTCCCGTGAGCGTTCGGGGGAGGATCCTGCCCAGGGTCCTAGCAGAGTGTCGGGCCGGAAGCGGGCCCTGGTTCTGGAGGACCCGGTCTCAGAGGAAGAGATCGGCTCTCCCCTGGAGCCGCTCAAAAGGAGCTCCTAGAGATCTTCCCGGGGCCGGTCCTCGCCGATCATGGTGGAGGATGGGGGCCTCCGGTTCGCGGTGCCATCCGGGCTATCCGTTGCGGATAGCCTTCTGCATGAGATAGAAGCATCGGCCGAAGGTAGAGTCCCCGGGGGGACCTTCAGGGCTCAGCTGGCGTCCATTTCCCAGGAGTCCGTGCAGGTAAGTGTTTGGTTTACTGTGGGATTCGGTGCCTCCTTCATTTTTCTGATCTCTTTCGAATCTCCCAGGTCCTCCAGCACGTTGCCCTCGCCTTGCGTATGGAAGCTGAGGTGGTAGCCCCGGCACTGAAGGCTGCGGGCCAGCTCGCCTCGCTGGAAGAGAGCTCCAAGCGGCAGCTGGAAGTGGTGATGGAGAGGGTTGCTGCCTTGGAAGGCGAGGTGGAGGCCGGGAAACGGGAGGCAGCCCGGTACCGCGAGGCCGCCGCGACTGCCGAGGCCAAGCTCAGGGATGCTCAGGTGCTTGCCGGCAACCTGAAGAAGACGGTGAAGACGCTCCGGAAGGAGCTGGGGGCGGCGGCCGAGGCGGCCAAGTCGGCCGACCTGGAGGCGGCGAAATTGGCCGACCTCTCGGTGGCGAAGGCGGTGGAGGTCTATAAGAAGTTGAAGGACTTCTATGATGACCTGGCTGTGGCTACGACCCGCATCTGGCACGATGCTCTCGATACCGTTAAGGCCCGGATGCCGGAGTTTGCCGATGGAGATCTCCGGGCTGAATTCTCCCTCGGGGACGCCGATGAGCAGGGGGAAGAGGTTCCTGACGAGGAAACCGCTGAGGACCCTGCGCTTCACGTGGTGGTCGTCGAGGACCCCATGACCGCACCTGGCCCCGAAGTCTAAAGCCCCCGTCTTCCTCCTTTTATTTCTTTATTTTTGGAATTTTGTAAGCTTCCGGGCATTTTGTAAGGCTGGGGAGCCCAAAAATACCCATTATAAAGCCTTTTTCTTTGGTAGTAATAAACATTTTCTTTGGTTCTGTCGAATCGCACTTCATCATCTGTTTGCGAAGAATGCTCGTAAAATATCTCTGCTTGCACCGCTGTGTTTTCATGTCAGGTTGGCCATCTGTCTAGCGATCGTCCGTCGAGTTGATTTCGATCACTTGCCGAGCGTTGCCGAGGAGGTATCCCCATGGGCCCCGAAGTCGAGGGGAGATCGTTTAGACTTCGGATTTTGGGCCCATAGCGTTGGAGGGGCTGTAAGAAGCCCACTAAGGAAGACCGGCTAGTGAAGCTGCGCGGTCGCCTCTTGGCGAGAGCTTTGACCTCTGGTGTCATAGATAGGCAACTACCAGCTGGAGATGACCGAGCAGGGTAGCTGCTCGGTTGCCTCTTGTGAGGGCTTTGACCCTTAGTGTTGGATGGGTTGTAAGAAGCCCACTAAGGATGACCGGGCAGAGAAACCGCGCAGTTGCCTCTTAGCGAGGGCTTGGATCCCTGGCGTCGTGGGTAGGCAACTACCAGCCTGGGATGAAGGAGCGGGGTAGCCGCTCGGGTGCCTCTTGCGAGGGCTTCGATCCCTGGCGTCATGGGTAGGGAGCTATGTCACGACCCGAAATTGGCACGTGACGGCCCTAATACTACGCAACGTCTACAAGCATAACGCGGTAAAAGAAAGCCAAAACCCAGAAATCTAAACCATTAAAAGACAAGAAAAGATAAGAAACATGTTCCCCTCCGAAGGACGGCGCGACTGGGCGTCTCGCTTGAAGTTCGGGGCAGATGCTAATTGGTGCTATCCATCCACCTCTCCGAAGATGCCAAGTTGATTTATGGCACCATGTATCGAAGGTTTGAACGGATGCGTCCGATGTAGCAGATTTCGTCAGATTCCCCCTCGCTTGAGGGGTTTTTGATTGTGGGGACGCTCTTCCCTGCAGGCGCAAGCCCTGCAGTTAATTACGCTACCGCTTCGCGGTATCAACTTTCTCCTTCTCCAGAATTTCACTTCATGTCGTGGGTGTTTGTTTTGTGTTTAGTTGCCCGTGGATTGTATACGGAGACTGAGTTATGTCGTCGCCCGTAGGGCGTGGACTAGTCCAAATCCGTATTATATTAGATTTGGGTTTAGGGGTTTAGGTTTAAGGATACGTTAGCCTCGTTTGAGACTAAGATCAACTTAAACGTTTGTTAAAGATACGTCAGTCTAGTTTTTAGACTAAGATCGACTCAACAAGATCGTTTAGATCCAACAATAGAGCAATTATGGGAGCCCTGTTGTTTAGTTTAATGACGTTGCGGTCAATAGGTAGTTTAAGGACATTGCGGTCCATGGGTAGTTTAAGGACATTGCGGTCCAATGTTAGTTTTAAGATATCTCGGTCGAGGTTAAGGACGTCATAGTCCATGGGTTTAAGGACCCCACAGTCCGTTGTTAGTTTTAAGACATCTCGGTCAAGGTTAAGGACCTCATAGTCCATGGGTTTAAGGACCCCACAGTCCGTATCAATATGGTCATCGGGACCCGCCACCTCTTTGAAGACGTTGAGGAATTACAACGCCACGTATCAAAGCAGTGAAGAGATGTACCCTTGAACCGGGGTGGATTAAATAGTCTTCGGCCCAGTTTGGGATCAAGACCAATTAATTATGTTATGAGCCCATTAGCCCAGTTAAGTCTGAATTGAGGACTTATGGCCATCTTGGGCTAAGTCCAATCATGTTTGGAATATTGGCTTCCTGTTGGTCCATTGAAGAAGAGGCTTTGCCTCTGGCCATTTAGCCAATTGGGCTAACGTTAATTCAACAACGTTGAACACTGGGATCAAGTTATTGTTTTAACACTAAAAGACAGTTGGTGTTAAACACCAGCAACAGGGATTCCAAATTAGTGTTAAACACTAGAGCGAATCAGTGTCAAACACTAGCAACAGAGGCTTCAAATTAGTGTTGAACACTAAGAAATTCAGTGTTAAACACTGCAAATAAAGTTCCTTGATTAGTGTTGAACACTAAGGCCAAACAGTGTTTTAACACTAGATTCAGGGGTTCCAATTTAGTGTTAAACACTAAGGCAAGAGGGGTCACGTGGTAACACGTGAGGGCGCCCTCCCTTCATTTGTTCTGCTGAGAATATCGCATCTTTTGGAGCATCACGTGCCATCACGTGACGGGTATCTAAATGCTTGTATATTAAAGCCTCTGCCAAGGGTCACGTGAGGCACTGTCTCAAAGGTGCTTTTCAGTAGATCTTTTGGGGGTCACGTGGTGACACGTGACCTTGCCTCTATGTATGCTCTTCAGAAGATCTATTAATCCCTTTTAAGAATTAAATTCCTCGTAGGGTTGAACCCTAACAATAATTTCAGAGGAATTAAATTCCTATAGTTCTTTTTGAAGGTTTATGTTCTGGGATAGAGTTGAACTCTAAATTTCCAGCAGGAATTAAATCCCTCATATACGTGAGGAACTGAATTCTGTCATAGGGTTAAACCCTAATAAAAGATTTAAGGAATTAAATTCCCACTATCTGTTAAAGAATTATTCTGAGGAATGAGATTCTGGCATAGGGTGAAACCTTAATCTCTTCTTTCTTAAGGGAATTAAATCCCTATTATTTTAACAGAACTAAGTTCTTAACTAGGGTTAAACCCTGATTTTGTTTATTCTGAAGGAATTAAATTCCCATAACATAGGGTTAAACCCTAATTTTATTTTAAAGGAATTAAATTCCTATAGTTCTGTGAGAATTAAATTCTCAGGCTTCCATTCTCTCTCTATACTTTGGATCTGTATGGCAGGATCTCAACCCATTGAGAATTAAATTCTCAACTCAAGGGGAGATGTGCACTTTACAGATCCTCCGCCAAAGAGAGAACTATGTTCTTCTGGGTTTTTTTACATCAGAGTTAAACTCTGTTGAGAATTAAATTCTCTTTTCCTTTCAAAAAGCCTTCCCTTCCTTACCTAGGGTTTTCTTTTGCAGAAGATCCAAATTTCTCCAAAGTATCAAGACTCCCCTCTTTTGTTTATGTCCCGATTCCTTTCTGCCTCTATCTCTCTATATCCCCCTCTTTGTGTCTCTTGGCTCCTATTTATAGGAGAAGCAGCCGAATCAATTAGTTTTGATGAATCTTTCATTGAGAGACTTAATTTGTATTCAACATTCGTTTTGGACCTTTGGATTATTAGGTGAATTTTATTCACCATTGGATTTTAAATCCAGAGATTCTCCTTTGTTATTTCGGTTAGATCTTAAGGGGAAATCTTTCCAAGTTCAGGCTTTTTCCATAAATAGATGATATTTAATTGCCCTTTAAATTTTTAATTCAATCGGTTGCTTTGGAAAGATTTAAGAGGTCTTTTCTCAGAATTTAATTCTGTTAACAGATAGGCTTTGAAAGCCGGTCACGTATGGCCACGTGACCCTTGGTCACGTGTGGGCACGTGACCCCCTTGGAACGAGCCCTCTTCTTTCTTTCTGCGCTCTGCCTTCTGGTCGCTGCTTAGCTGTCACGTGCCACCACGTGACAACTGGTCACGTGTGAGCACGTGACCCTGGCCTGGAGCCTTTTTCTTGATTTAACCAGAGAATTGTTGTGTCTTTGCCGCTGCTTTTAAATGTCACGTGCCGACACGTGACCCTGGTCACGTGGGAGCACGTGACCCTTTCTGAAGCCCTTTTCTTTAATGTAGTCGGGAAGCTGGATCTGCCTTGCCGATGCTTTTAGATGTCACGTGCCAACACGTGATTGTTGGTCACGTGTGAGCACGTGACCCTTTTCTGAAGCCTTTTACGTAGGCTTTCCTGATTTTAAATCAGGAAACAAATGCCCCCACAGCGTTGTTCTCACGTGTCTGCACGTGAGTGCAACGCCGTCACTCTTGTGACCGTTGGATTCCTTTAGGGATTTGGGGAGATGAAACGTTTCCATCACTTCCTATAAATACCCATGTCTTTTCAGAAGAGCATTCACTTTGCTCATCTTCTTCTTTTGAGAACTTTTTCCCTTGAGAATTTAATTCTCGCTTCCAGAGCTTAGTTCTCTTTCTTGAAACAACCCTCAGAGTTTAACTCTGTTCGAAAAGACCTTTTTCCTCAGGTAATGTTCTTGGACAAACAGTAAACTTTCACATTCCTTTGGATTTTAAATCCAAAACAAGGGTTTTTACCCTTTTTCAACAAAGAACCCATTTTTTCTTCAAGTTTTTCCATAAGAACAGAAAACCACCTAACCTTCAAACTGTAGATCTCTTAGGGTTTAGATGATCTTTAGGGAAATAATGGTGATAATCCATGGGGCTTAAACCCGTTCATAAAAAAAATGCTTTTGGGGAATTTAATTCCTTTTTCCTTTCTTAATAAGGAATTTAATTCCTATGAAGAACTCGGTTTCTTCCCATGGAGGCTTCTTGGGGTCTCTTGACCCGAGGTTGTCCTTCTGCAATTAATGGAATAGGAGCTTTGTAATGATGTCTTCTGTGGGAATTTAATTCCTTTGATCCTGTTGGATCCGTTGTAGAGCTCGAGACAGATTTGTCTTCTAGGGGGAATGTGTAGGGTTACTTGAAACCCATTCTTTATTTAATGAGGATATTCCCTCTGTTTTATTATAACTGTTTGGTCTCATTATTAATGGGCCGTCATCCTGATTCTGTGGGGCCCATGTGTTTTGAAGCCAATGGTCCCAGAAAAATCTACTGTTGCTTTCTTTAACTAGTCTTCATGTTCATGCATGGATATATATATCGCCGACTTTGCTTTTAACGGTCTTCTTTTATTGGATTTCAGGTGCGATGGCTTATGTTCCATGCTTTCCTTTTTCTCGCTCGGAGGCTGCTTTTCCTCAGTCACCATCTGATGAGGAAGCGATGGCGATGATCTGGGCCCATGACCCGAACTGCACCAACCTACTTCAATGGGGATCTTGGTATAGTCATATTATTCAGGGTCGCCGGAGTTTTCTTTGCGCGGTACCGACGGAGCCCACTTTCCCATTCTTACCGATGGACCCTCCGAGAACGGTTTTTGCTGTGGAAATGCCCAACTGGACTCCAACGGGGAGGCTCGAGCCTTCGACGACCGGTATTCCGAACCATCCGATCCCGGCCATAGACATCTTGGGACGGCGTATCTGCCAGGGTGAGGCCCACTCGTGGGGGCAAATTTATAAGATAGGGCTTACTCCTCGACACCCTACGGGCTATCTTCTCTGGGCTCGCTACATCCTTTCTGCTCATCGTGCGCGGCTGCAGAAAGTCGGGCTTTATCAGGCAATATACGCGTCACTCTTCCATTATAAGTCCCCGCATGTCTGGTGGGTTAAGACGTTTTTGAACCAATGGAATCTTCCCACCAACACTTTCATTCTAGGAGATCGCGAGGTCTCGATCTCTCTGGTAGAATTCTATGACATCTCGGGGTTGCCAATCAGGGGTAGTCTGTATGAGGAGTTGCTGCCTTCTGACGAGTACATTTTTGAACCCGAGCCCGCCCCAGTTGACGGCCTGTCTGCTGAGAATGCCGTCCGCCACAAGCGTCCCAGTTTAATCAAGGCGCTAGGTATCTTCGACCGATTATTCACCGAATCCGAAGAGCAGGGTGTTACTTTCAAGAGCTTCATTGCTCGTTTCCTTACGCCTTATCGAAGACAGCTCCAAAGTTTGCCAACATTGGAGACCTCTTTGGGTTCGGTCCGAAGAAGCTGCCGACCACTGAATCGGATTTACCTCAGTACTACATCCCTATTATGTCGCCGACATCTTTTGAATCCATTGCTGTTCCCGACATGGACGAAGAGACATTCTTCGTGGGGTTTGTTAGTGTCTGGCTCAGTTGGTTCGTTATCTCCATGCATCGCTGCTTCATGAGAGCCTCGGTCATCTACCTGGCTCATCGTATTGCTGAGGGAACGCGGTTGGCCATCGGCATCCCGGCCTTGGCGCACCTTTATCATGGATTGGGCACCGCAGCTAATACCTCTACACCCGGCGTTGATGTAGTGAACTTTTCGCTTCATTATTTTACGTCCTGGGTCGAAATGCATGTGCTGGGGGCTTTCGCTATGCATCAGAGGCCCGCGTTTTACGACGCCTATCCCTTCCCGCGACTTATGCGATTGGTGGGTGCTTCTGCCGCTGACCCAACTCAATTTGGGGCTATTCGGGTGCTGATTTCTCCTCACGCCGCCGCTGGCGGGCTGGTTTTTAATGATCGGGTCTTGTCTACTCCCTCGGGTCCAGTTCAACAACTCTGGGACCAGTCGAAAGACAACGCGCCTTCTTTGAAGCCCCGGGAGGCCGCGCATTTATATACAATTAGACCGGGCTACTTGGTGTTTCGCCAGGACAGTGCAGCTCTTTTCATGCGGTACAATCCGCATCGATTCGCCTGACAGCTTGGATACGACCAGGGTGTCCCTTTCGAGGCTTTTATAGTCGCCCCGATCCCTTCGCTCGATGCCGTTCGCGATGCCGCTCATCATTTCATTAGGCTAAACACCGGCTCCCGTTTCATGGTCCCTGAAGCGGAGTACATGCCCCGGTGTATGGGTGCGTTTATGGGTTGGTATCTTCATCGGATCAGCCCAATTATTCTTGAAGAAAGAAGGGTGCTTCTTGGTCACGATGCCCCTCCTCAGGTTCCGGGGGCTAAGCTGCGACCGAGGGTTCCGGTCCGCTTCCCTCTGAGGGAGATTGGCACCGCGCTCATTCCGGGGGAGTCAGGGGTAGACCTTACTCCAACAGCTGGTATGCCCTTGGGTTCCCGATCGCGGGGTAGACGGGCCCCAGTAGTAGCACCCCTGCCGGTGGCGGCACCGCCCCCCGTGGCGTCGACAATGGCGATGTCATCCTCGGTTGTGGCACCGAGCGAGAGTAATAGGGATGAGGGCATCGAGGGCGATGTGGGCCGGCGCCGCCCTAAGGCTTCGCGAGGGAGGAAGCGGTCATCCTCAGCGACCGGCTCTGGGTCTAAACGGCGGAGGAAAGCGGCCACCAACCTGCTCGATTCTTTGGCGGAGTCTGAGCCTATTCTTGAAGATGAACCATTGGCCCTGCAAGAGTCAGACGCTGGACTTCTCTTCCCGAGTTCGGCCGATGAGGAGGCCGCACAGTTGGCTGAGGCCATACGGCGTTCTAAAGACGCGTCTCATAACGCCAAGGTTCCGAAGAAGTCCTATCCCGCTGTAATTTTTTACGAAGACCCTTCGTGGATTCGGCGGCGATTTATCGGTCCTTTGGAGGAATGGGGGGAGAGGGCTTTGAAGCAGGCCGCTTCAGAAGACGCAGCGGACGCACTTTCTTTATGGACCGGTGGTCATGAGTCTACCCTTGAACCCCTGCGAGCCCACCTCCTTGAGAAGGAGCAGCGGCTTGAAGAGGCCATATTGAGGGCTTCTTTGCGTATCGGTACGTTGTGGTTCTTTTGTGGTCTTTCCGATTATTTATGCCCGTGCATATGTATCATTATTCTTATTCGAATCGTGCAGAATCTTCGACGCTGGGGGAGCTCCCTACGGGCCCATTAAAGCTAAAGCCCGCCGAAATTCTCAATGAAGCCTTGCTTGATGTGGAGGGGGCTGATGAGGCTGCTCCTCTCATAGTAGAGCCTCCAGCGGCGGTTCTCGATCAGGGAGCACTTGCCCCTTTGGGGGAAGCTCCTTTGGAGGTCGCCGCCCCAATGACCCTTACTGAGGGCGGCTCAGAGGCTGGAAGAGAGGTAGTCGGGACTACTCTTCCTTTGTTGAAGCCTGATGCTACGGCGGAGACCGTTGAAGCTGCTATTCCCCCGGCTCAGAATGGGAGGAGCGTTGAAGGTAACCCTCTGCGTTTTAATTTAGCAACCCTTTCATAGTCTAAACTCTTTTATCTTTCTCAGAATTGCGCGGCTTGGCGGCCACTATCGCTGATCTGTCACCTCGACAGTCATTTCAGCGTTTATTGGAGATGGCAGCTCCGCAGGCAATCTCCCCTCAGCGTATTGTCCTTTCCTCCGGGCAAAGTTAGTGTCATTCGCCATTTTTTCTTTTACCATAGCATTGTTACTATTTTGCGAAATGACGTTGATGTCTCTTATAGTTTTGGAAGCTGACGATGAGGTCGAGGTCGTTGAAGGGCCAGGGGAACCTTCAGCTCCTACTTGCATGACTGTCAGTGAGTGACATTTTATTATAATACTGTTCGTTCTGTGCTTAAGAATTTTACTAACATTTGTCAAATTTGAACAGCCCTGCCAGTCTCCATGGCGTTGGGATCGCGCATCGTGATGCCGCCCGGCCCTTATGCTTTGCGGGCTTCAGAACGCTTGGCCCAATTAAGCCTTGTCTCCCTATCATCTTTCGTAGAGGAGCTCCGTGCTGGTAGCGCGACCACAGCCGAAGCGTTTGCCGCTGAAGCTAACGGTTCTCTTCCTTTTCTCGCCACCTATCATAGCGAGGAGGTGTTGCGGGTCTGGGTGGAGTTCTGTAGGAAGGTGGAGGCTTGTTTGCACGCTCTTGAATGTTCTCGCTTTTCCTCGGAAGCCGTGGCTGCAAAAGCGGAGTTGCGGGGTCTGATAGCATGATGTGCGGCCAACATGACGTCATGCGAGAAGAGGCTTGGCCGCAAATTCTCGGAGAGGGAGCTGGCTTCTAAGGCGCTGAGTGAGCTTCAGGCCAGCCTCACAGCCAAAGCCAACAAAGCATACGAACTCTGGCGGGTGCTTCAGGAGTCCATAAAAGAGGTGGTGGCTCTCGATAAAGCTGCCACGTTCACTCGTAAGAGGGTCGAGGCTCATAAAACCACCGAGAAAGAGCTCGAAGCTCGGCTTGCTTCATATCAGGCTCAGCAAGCTCAGGCAGAGGCTCGTCTTCTGGAGATCTTGCGTCATGAAGTCGTGGCTCAGCAACAAAACGATGAGCTGGTAAAATTACTACACCGCCCGCCGGCTTGAGGACTTGTATCTTTTCCCCTTTTTTTGTACATACTCATGGATGAGAGTATCTTCCTTTTTGTTTCTTTCATGAATTGTACTTTGTATCCATCTTGGTTTATGAATAAAAGATACATTTTTCTTCTCAATGGTGTGTCCCCTTTTTATTGAATGTATTCTGCGGATATTCTATCTTGATCTCCTTGCAGGACAGCGATGGCTCAGGATTCGGGGTTAAGATCTGCTTCCTAAGACTTTTGCATTTTATGAGCCACGAGGGTCTCGTAAAGAGTTTTTCTCCCTACAGGTCGAGAGGATCCCATAGGTGTAAGTCATTCTTAAGAATCGTGAGGATTCTTAAGCGGGTTTTCTCTTGAGAGTCGTAGGGATCTCACAAGAGAGTTTTCTTCCTTACAGGTCGTGAGGGCCTGCAAGTGCTGGATGTGGTCACCCTTGTCCGTGTTTCACGGAGTCAGGGGTTTCTCAAGACATCGTAGTTTAAAGATGTTGCGGTCAAGGTTAAGGACCTCATAGTCCGTGGATTTAAGGACTCCACAGTCCGATGTTAGTTTTAAGACATCACGGTCAAGGTTAAGGACCTCATAGTCCGTGGATTTAGGGACTCCACAGTCCGATGTTAGTTTTAAGACATCTCGGTCAAGGTTAAGGACCTCATAGTCCGTGGATTTAGGGACTCCATAGTCCGATGTTAGTTTTAAGACATCACGGTCAAGGTTAAGGACCTCATAGTCCATGGATTTAGGGACTCCACAGTCCGATGTTAGTTTTAAGACATCACGGTCGAGGTTAAGGACCTCATAGTCCGTGGATTTAGGGACTCCACGGTCCGATGTTAGTTTTAAGACATCACGGTCGAGGTTAAAGACCTCATAGTCCGTGGATTTAGGGACTTCACAGTCCGATGTTAGTTTTAAGACATCACGGTCGAGGTTAAGGACCTCATAGTCCGTGGATTTAGGGACTTCACAGTCCGATGTTAGTTTTAAGACATCACGGTCGAGGTTAAGGACCTCATAGTCCGTGGATTTAGGGACTCTACAGTCCGATGTTAGGTTGCAGGGACCCGTCACCTTTTTGAAGACGTTGAGGAATTACAACGCCAGGTATCAAAGGAGTGAAGAGATGTACCCTTAAACCAAGGCAGAATCCGTAGGGAATCGAGGTGGTTGATTGTTAGTTTTAAGACATTACGGTCGAGGTTAAGGACATCATAGTCCGTGGATTTTAGGGACTCCACAGTCCGGTGTTTGCTCTGGATGCTTCACACGGGTTCACTGCCGTGCTTAGCGAGGACCAGGCTCCGCTCTGGGCGTTTTCCGCAGGGTCAAAGAGTGACGTTATCTGCGTTCCACGTAACCAGGAATTTTGCACTAGATGCTTCACACGGGTTCACTGCCGTGCTCGGCGAGGACTAGGCTCCGCTCTGGATGCTTCATACGGGTTCATTGCCGTGCTCCGCGAGAACCAGGATCCGCTCTGGACGTTTTCTACGGGGTCAAAGAGTGACGTTATCCGCGTTCCACGTAACCAGGAATTTTGCACTAGATGCTTTACACGGGTTCACTGCCGTGCTCGGCGAGGACTAGGCTTCGCTCTGGATGCTTCACACGGGTTCACTGCCGTGCTCTGCGAGGACCAGGATCCGCTCTGGACGTTTTCCACAGGGTCAAAGAGTGGCGTTATCCGCGTTCCACGTAACCAGGAATTTTGCACTAGATGCTTCATACGGGTTCACTACCGTGCTCGGCGAGGACTAGGCTCCGCTCTGGATGCTTCATATGGGCTTACTGTCGTGCTCTGCGAGGACCAGGATCCGCTCTGGACGTTTTCCACGGGGTCAAAGAGTGACGTTATCCGCGTTCCACGTAACCAGGAATTTTGCTGATTGTATCCGCATTTCACGGGATGGAGGTTTGACTGTTGGCGATATGTATACCACCGAGCCATGGAACTGGGAGTTGCCGCTGTTCCGCTTAGCTTAGAGTTGTGTCCGTTGTTACGAGACGAGTGCTGAGATGATCTCTAAGTCATTCGCGGCCCGTCGAGATTTCGCTTCTTCTCATGATGAAGCTTGGAGGAGAAGTATGATCCCCCTTTTGTTTACGCCCTTGGATTGTATACAGGGTGTGATGAATATCACCTGTAGGGCATAAATTGAAACTTTTCTTTTATATTTTATTTCTTTTTCCGCGATGCTCTATCATTTCAGCTTTTATATCGCGGAGGTTGCGATTGCCCTGTCATTTCGGCTATTTTTCGCGGTGCCCAATCACTTCGGCTATTTATTTATTCTCTACTCGCTGTTTTTTATTGCGAGTTGCCCCATCATTTCGGCTATTTTTCATGCATACATTTTTACTTGCTGCTTTTTATTGCAAGTTGCCCCATCATTTCGGCTATTTCGTATGCATGTGTGGCTTGCTAGCTTTTTCGCCGCCAGCTTGGATTTTAGACACCGATTTCGGCATCAGCACCGCTACAACTAGGATGTTGCCAGGAGCGAATCATCATTTGCCTCTGTCGATGTTGAACAAATGTGGCTTAGTAAACAGGGTTAAGGGTCATGTCAACCAAGGCTTTTGACTTCATGAGCCGTAAGGGTCTCATAAAGGTATTTCTCCCTACAAGTCGTGAGGATCTTGCAGGTGTATTTTCTCCTTAGGGATCGTGAGGATTCCTAAGTGTATGTTCCTCTGTAAGTCGTAAGGATCCTACAAGAGGGTTTTCTCCTTATAAGTCGAGAGGAATTATAAGGGTTGTTCACCATATAGACATGTCCCTAGTCATGGGTATGACTTTGCTGGGGAAATGTTTATTCGCGCCCGTGGATTGTATACAAGGGTCAGTATTGAGTCACTTGTAGGGCAATATCGAAGGTTGTGGGGGATTTGCTTAAGAACAGGTTTAGGTTTCTGTAACTTAAGACTTTCAAATCTCATGAGCCATGAGGGTCCCATAAGAGAATTCTCCTTATGAGTCGTAAGGATCTCGCAAGTGTATTTTCTCCTTAGGAATCGTGAGGATCCCTAAATGTGTTGCTTCTTTGTGAGTCGTAAGGATCTCACGCGGGTGGTTTCTCCTTACAAGGTCGAGAGGACCATGTAAGTGTCTTTTAACGAGGTTGCGCCCTTTCAGGTTTTCACAAACACTCGCCGGTAGTCCTGCTGTTTTTACTCACGGAGCCCTTTCGGGTTTTCATCCGTGCCCATTTTGCTTATGGACATACCGTTTTTTTTTCTCTTTTTCTCCTTTTTTTTACAAGGTCGCGCCCCTTCGGGTTTTCACGAACACTTGCCGGTAGCCCTGCTGTTTTTACTCACGGAGCCCTTTCGGGTTTTCATCCGTGCCCATTTTGCTTATGGATGTACCGTTTTTTTTAATTTTATTTTATATTTTTTTCTTACTCTTTTTTTTTATCCATCTCGTCAGCCTAAGGATGCTGCGGTAGTAGTTTTAGGGACGTTTCGGTCCGTCGTTAGTTTAAGGACATTTCGGTCCGTCGTTGGTTTAAGGACGTTTCGGTCCGTCATTTGTTTAAGGACGTTTCGGTCCGTCGTTAGTTTAAGGACGTTTCGGTCCGTCGTTAGTTTAAGGACGTTTCGGTCCGTCAGTTTAAGGACGTTTCGGTCCGTCGTTCAGGGGAAGGCCGGCTACTGCTTATAAAGTCTGAGCTTAGGAAGATAGCGAGCGGACATAGTCGTCGTCATTTATCATTGACCAAGGCTGTGGCTCATTAAGCATAGTATTTCTTTAAGAAGCGGCCGTTTATTGGCCTGAAAGGCCTTTCACCGTGCATGTCCATGAGTAGATAGGCTCCACCCTGGTAGACCTTGTCTATGATGTACGGGCCTTCATAGTTCGGCTCAAATTTTCCCCGCTTGGCACGATTGGGGATCATAGGTCTTTTGACCACTAGTACGAGTTCGCCTTGGCGGAATGTCCTCGGCCTGGTCAATCTTTCGTACGAGCGCGTCATCTTTGCTTTGTAGGCCTCTAGATTTTGTTGCGCTATGAGCCGGGTTTCATCGAGGGCATCAAGCTCCTCGAGCCGAAGGTGAGCATTTTCTTCGTCCGTCCGCTCGTAGTGGACTGCCACTCGTAGAGAGGGTAACTCTATCTCGAGGGGGAGCACTGCTTCCGTCCCAAATACCAACGCGTACGGCGTTGTGTTCGTGGTCGTCTTGAACATAGTTCGATAGGCCCAAAGGGCCTCTTGCAGCCTCTCGTGCCAGTCTTTCTTATTTCGGGACACCGTCTTTTTTATGATCTTTGTCAAGGTCTTATTGAAGGCCTCGGCTAGACCATTAGCTCGCGGATTGTAAACTGAAGAATATCTCCAGTCTATATTGTGATGCTGCGCGAAGCGGCTAATTTTATGGCTTCTGTAGGCTGGCCCGTTATCGGAGATAATCCGCCGTGGAGTTCCAAACCGATAGATGACGTGCGTCTTGAAAAGTGGAGGATATTCTCCGTCTTCACTTCCCTCAGCGGTACTGCTTCTGCCCATTTGGAGGAGTAATCAGTTGTCGCCAGGATGAAACGATGTCCTCGGGACGATGCTGGTTCGATGGGGCCGACTATGTCAGTCCCCCACATTTCGAATGGCCAGCTAGCCACCGTTGGATGTAGTGGATTTGGATGTTGGTGGATAAAGTCCCCATGAATCTGGCACGAGTGGCATTGCTTCGCATACTCGAGGCAGTCTTGGACCATCGTGGGCCAATAATAACCCATTCGTTTGATTTTTAACTTCATTTTTGGGCCTACTTGATGAGAACCACAAATTCCGTCATGAACCTCTTGAACGGCTCTTTCTGCTTCGTCAGGTCCTAAACATCTCAGCCACAGTGAATCAAACGTCCTCTTATACAGAGTATCATTGACGAAAGCGAAAGATAGAGCTCGTTTCATGAGCTGATGTCTTGAGGACGCTTCTTCGGGCATTCGGTGGGACTTAAAGTAGTCTATGAAGACTTCCCTCCAGTCCTCAGCCTTCTCACGGTCTTTTATTTGTAGGGTCGTCTGCTCAGTCGCTCCCTTTTCTTCGTATGATTCCGGAGATATTTCTGCTGGGGCGAGCACTCGACGGCTTTGTACCATGATTTTAACGTCATCGAGGTTCTCGTCAGCCAATTCTTTAGCGAGCTTAGCTAACGCGTCCGCTTTGCTATTTTCCGCGCGTGGTATGCTTTCTAAAGTATAGGAGGGAATTTGGGTCAACAGTTGTTGCACCTTTTCGCCGTACTTCACCAACTCCGGTTTGCACGTTTGGTAGTCACCATTTACTTGACTAACGACCAGTTGCGAATCCCCATATATAAGGAGGTCTTCAATTCCCATGTCAATGGCGATCTCGAGGCCCGCTATCAAAGCTTCGTATTCGGCTTCATTGTTCGTCCTCGATTCCGTTAAGGAGAAAGCAAGGCGCATTATCCCTCCTTGTGGGGTCACGAAGATAAGGCCTACTCCCGACTTGACTATAGGGGTACTTTGTTTGCGCTTTTTCATGGAAGATGCTCCATCGAAATAAAGTTCCCATTGGGTATCACCACCGTCGACCGCGTCAAATGCATGTTCGTCCGGCAAATCGCAATTTAGAAGAGAACCGGCAGGTACTGGATGCTCAGCAAGGAAGTCGGCAATGGCCTGGCCTTTCACTGCCTTAAGAGGTCGATACGTTATCGAGAACTCCATCAGGAGTAGAGCCCATTTAGCGAGTCGACCCGTCAATATAGGCTTTGACATCAAATATTTAAGAGGGTCCGCCTTCGAGATGAGACGGACTTCGTGCGCCAATGCATAGTGTCTGAGCTTTGTTATCGCGAAGATCAATGCCAAGCAGTGTTTTTCAATGGGAGAGTAGTTGCTTTCTGCCCCCAGCAGAACTCGACTTAAGTAGTAGAGTGCTCTCTCTTTTCCTTGATCGTTCTCTTGTGCCCATAATGCGCCTAAGGAACCTTCGAGGGCGGTTGTATAAAGAATGAGGGGTTTTCCCTTGACCGGCGCAGCCAACACCGGAGGGTTCTGCAGGTACTGCTTGATCTCGTCTAGTGCACCTTGGCATTTGTGATCCCAAACGAATGGAGTTCCCTTCTTCATCAGGTGGCTATAAGGACGGCACTTGCCTGAAAGATTGGCGATAAATCGCCGGATGTATGCGAGCTTCCCTTGGAGAGACCGCAACTGTTTGAGGGTTCTTGGCGGAGGCATTTCCATGATCGCCTTGATCTTAGATGGATCTATTTCGATACCTCGGTGTCGGATGATGAATCCCAGGAATTTACCCGAGGAGACTCCAAACGCGCATTTGAGGGGATTCATCTTCAAATTATATTGCCGAAGGCGTTGAAATACAGTCTCCAGATGCTTTAAACGCTCTTCGTATGACATGCTCTTCACTACGAGGTCATCGATATAGCACTCGACGATGTCATGTATGAGATCGTCGAAGATCTTTGTCATGGCCCTTTGATAGGTAGCGCCGGCGTTCTTTAGACCAAAGGGCATAACCCTGTAGCAGAATATACCCAAAGGGGTCCGGAAAGCGGTGTGCTTCTGGTCTTCGGGATGCATCTTTATTTGATTGTACCCTGATGAACCGTCCATAAAGGAGAAAACCTCGTGAGTGGACGTGTTATCTATCATTAGCTCGGTTACCGGTACTGGGAAATCGTCCTTCGGGCAGGCTTTATTGAGATCCCTGAAATCCACGCATATGCGTACCGTCCCATTTTTCTTCATTACCGGGACGATGTTGGCGATCCAGTCGGGATATTGGACTTCTTGGATAAATCCAGAATCGATCAGCTTCTTGACTTCGGTGTTGATGCTCATTTCAAGCTCGAGTCGCATCCTTCTCGGCGCCTGCTTGATTGGCTTGATATCTGGGGATATTGCTAATTTATGCACAGCAATCTCCGGATCCAATCCTGGCATTTCGGAATAGTTCCACGCGAAGCAGTCTTTATGCTGTAGAAGCACGTTCTTTAACGCAGCCACCCTTTCTTCAGATAGCAGCTCGCTGACAAATGTCGGTCGCGGATCATCTGCCGATCCCAACTCAATCTTCTTGAGGTTATCTGCAGTAGTATGTATGCCATCTTCCAGTTCTTTTGGAGCTAGCGGAAATTCTGAGATCACCTCATCATCGCGGTTCTCAAAGCACCAGGGAAGGTCATCCAAGTTCTCGGGCTCTTCTTTTAATATCGTAATCGTGTAACAGGTGCGAATCCGCTTCCAGGACTGAGGTGGATCTGGTTCTGCTTTTGCGGCTTTGGGTTCGTGCTTTTGTGGCGGCGTTACCCTCCAGCCGTCGGATAAAGCAAATCTGCCCTGTTGGTACTGGTCCTCGACCCAGTTCTTAAAGGTGAAGCAGTCTTCGGTAGGATGTCCTATGGCTCGGTGATAAGAGCAATAGCTCAGATGAGAAGACTTGTTAGCTTGCTCAGGGTGTCTAGACTCTGGAAGCGCGATCATTTGATGTTTTATAGCGAGCTCGAGTAACCTCTCCGTCTTGTCTCGAGGGAAGGAATACGCTTGACTCATCTTCTTCATGAGGGACAAATCCGGTCCACGCAACGCTCGATCACACGACTCTCTAATCCTGTGTCGTTGTTGTCGGCTCCTCTTTCCGCTTCTTGATTTATTTCTGCCTCTGCGTCGGGCCTTTCGTACAATGGGTTGGCAGGGATGAGCATCTTTGTCTTTTGCAGCCTGTTGAAACAGACGTTGCGTCCTGGCATTCTCGTAGATGGCCATCTCGCGGTTGTGGTCTTCCCGAGCTTTTTGACCCGCTTTCCTGATAAGCTTGTCCATTCGTTCTTCAAACAACGGACTCGGCACTTCAATCGCGGGATCTAGTTTTGATGAGGGTTGGCATTTCCCGACAGGGCGTCCTCTTCTTCATCAAAGGTATATATGGCGTAATTACTGTGGGCCCGTTCCCGTTTTCCGGCTCTCATGTATCCAAGCCCAAGTGTTTCCATTTTCCCGTTGGGCAATTTGCATTGGGTCCCAGGGACATCCAAAATCCTGTTGTAGAACCGAGCTTGTCGAACAGTCTGTTTTAAGGGTACCCCTTGGCGCTTCAATAGCCTCTTTAGTCCATTTGTGGAATATCTGGGCAAACGGATGGGTTGGAGCCTGTCGAGTGTAGCATCCGCGCTATGCCAGATCTCTTTCTCTATTTTCGACTCTGAGGATCGGTAGAATAGGATCACCTTCTCACCCCTTTGCCTGGGAGGGACATAAAATGTTTGCAGGTCCTGCACATTGTAAGCTTGAAGTGTGTCGAGATCCTTGTAGTGTTCTCGCGGCACTATGGTGATTTGCAAACTTTGATCATCGCTAGGGGGTGCTTGTATTGACGGCCGATTGGAGAACACGGCATTAACCTCATCTTCCGAGTCACTTCCGAAGACCAACATGGGGGCGGACGTCCCCGGGTTGTTGCGTTGAGATGGCCCAGCATGAACTATCTCTTCTTCTTCTTCGGTATCGCTCCCGAAAACAGGGATGGTGGCGGCGGCTTTGTTCTCCGGCTTGCGACACCTTTCTGTATCCTCAAAATCTGGCAAAAAGTACTTCGCATCTTCGTATTTGCGGACTTCGTTCACGGAAAATGGGTTCAGCTCACCTGTTACGGTATACTCAAAACCATCCTTAAAGTACTTTATACACTGATGTTGTGTAGAAGGGATGATGTTGTACTCGTGTAACCAAGGACGACCGAGCAAGGCGTTGTAGCAGGTCTTGGCGTCAATGACATGGAATTTGATGTCTGTGACGAGTAGTCCAAAGCGTAATGTTAGTATCACGGATACGAGAGTCCGTGATGATTGTGAATCGAAACCGGAGATGGTAATTTTGTCACGAGCGAGGTGTTGCACACTCATGCAAATTTCCTTTAACACCCGCACGTTAAGGAGATTGACGGAGGATCCATTATCCACTAGGATCTTGCCTATCTTGATATCATGGCAGTATCCAGAGACATATAGGGGACGGTTGTGGTCGCACGTCCCGAGAAGGAGGTCTTCGTCACCGAAAGTGATGTCGGCCGTATGCCCTTCCTCCAGTTCATCCTTCATCCTTTCAGTGGCGAGGAAAGCTTAGAATTGCTCAGGTTCTTGTAACGCCTTAATTAGTGAATCTCGCGCTTCTTTTGATAATAGGAGGGCATCGAGAATGCTAAGCTGAGAAGGTAGCTTCCTTAGGTGCGTTAGGATGTTGTAGTCCACCTTACCCTTCCTGGGAGGGTCTTTGGTAGTCAGCTCTTTCATGACTTGGTCATCTAAACTGATATCCTCAGTGACCTTTTCCTTTCCCTTATCTTTTCTATTCGCGGACCCGAGATTCTTTTCTGGGAGTGTGCGATTGCGCAGCTGAATGTTCTCGCAGTCCTCCGATTCCTCCTCTTTCCCTAAAACAGATTCTTTAAAGAGAGGGCCGAAAGCCATTTCTTCATCAGAGTCGCTCCCAAAGGTGAGAACTTGTGATCCTCCGGCGTTAACCATGTAACAGTTGCCAGTGGTTCTGTTGTGCCCGTCGGCAGTACTTCTTCGTTCCCGACGAATCTTGCGTTTCATGCGCTTAAAATGTTGCCGATGAGCAACATATCCTTGCCACCATATCCTAAAGGCGTCGCACTCCTCCGTGGGGTGTGAAGTTTTCCGATGATATGCGCAATAATCAGGGTGCCTCTCCGCCCCATTGAGTGTGTTTTCTTCCGAGGGTGGTAGCTTCATTCCCATTGACATGGCTTTGGCAAACCTTTTCCCCGTCTTGAACATCTTCTTGTCTGCCTCGGATGCCTTTCGATCTGGCGGGAGTACCTCAACTCTTTCGTTCAGTCGCCTGCATTTGGCTCCTTCCGATACGGCCATCTCACGCTCCTGATCCGCTTTACTCTTTAGACGAATCTTGTCCAGAAAGGCGTCGATCATTTCATCTGTTGGCTACACACGCTCTGGTTCAGGCTCTGTCCCCAATTTCTTAGTTCCAGGAGTTTTCTCATCGTCGGTAAACGAGTGGGAGATTACGTTACAACTCGCCACATATCCCTCGGATTCATCCGACGAGCTCTCTCCATCATCTTCCTCTTGAAAGATGTGGCTGAGGAACTCTTGCAGCGTGACAGGAGTTCGCGCCTTTTGATTGTGCTCTTCCAGAGCGTCGATTTGCTTCTGCAAGTTCGTGTGCTCGTCTCCAGGCTTCACGGGCTTCCTGGATTTCTTCTTCTTTTTCTTCGAAGATTTTGACGGTTGGGCGTGAGTATTTAGGCCATCACCACGAGTCTTCGTAGTTAGGTGCGGCTTCAACATCCCTTCGATAATTTGAGGTTCAAGCGGGTCCTTCCATTCGATCGCAGGGCACGCATGAAGGTCCCTCAGCATTCTTTTGGTTTTAGTTGACAGCACGACCTCCCAGGGAGCTTCTTCAATAAAGGAACAGGTTGCCCCCGGTGTATCTGCTTTCTTAGGAGTATGCGGCTGTGGTGGGTTCACCTTCCACTTTTCGGACAGTGCAAACTTCCCCTGGAGGTATTGATCTTCAATCCATCATTTGAAGACGAAGCAATCCTCAATCGGATGACTTACCGTTTGATGATAAGGGCAATAGTTAGGGTTATTCACCTCAGTGGGCTGTGGCGGTCGCCTTGGATTTGGTAGGTTTATAAGTCTGTTGCGTACTGCCAGCTCGAATAACCGTTTTGTCTTGTCTCGTGGGAACGAGTAGGGACGCTTCATCTTCTCATTATAATACCGGCGTCTTTCTTCCAATTGATCCGCCAGCTTCGGGGCGTTAGGTTGCTGCTGGGCATTCGCGACGAAGGTTGCCCTTCCTTTACCCTTGTCATTCCGAGGTTCCGACTTCGGGGGAGGTGGTCTATGACCCATCTGGTCCATCCGAGCCAACTTGTCGATTAAAGCCTGGAATATGGTTGGCTTAAAGAACATCATAAACTGAGAGATAGTTGCGTGAGGGTCTAGGGTTCCCACGAACATGCCCACTGCGGGCGCTTCTTCAATGCGTTGCTCGCATTTCGACCACAGATTCCGCCAGCGTATAGCATACTGGACCCAAGTTTCGCCTGGTTTTACCCTGGCGTTAATCAATGCCGTTATTGGAGTGCGTTCGCTGGCGCTTGCGGATTGCTGAGTGAATAGCAACTCCATTTCAGCGAACGTCTTGATAGAATCGTTCGGGAGTTCCGAATACCATTCGAACGTTGTTTCTGATAAGCTGCCCACGAACTGGCGAAGCAACAGTTTATCATCACCGCCGGTGTTACCGCAAAGGGCCCTGAACTGGGCGACATGTTGGTGGGGATTGTCGGTCCCCTTGTAAACATGGAACTTGGGAATTGTGTAACCTGGCGGGTACTTGATTTGGTCGTACCGGCTTGGATATAGCCGCCCCGTTTTTACGACTTGACCAGCTGCCTCAGTCGCGTGATGAACCCGGATTTGCTGGGCTATATAGTCGACCAAATCAGCCTTAGAGATTGTCTCCTCTTTGGCCGTTGAGAGGGCCGGTGGTGGATTTGACGTTTCTCCCCGGTCGTCTTCAAGAACGATTGGGGGATCCTCAGTGGGTGGGTCCTGTTGGATCATCATTCCTATCATATCTTGGAAGAGAAGGCCCATACGCTGTATGTTGGCTGCTTGTTCAGCAGCCTCTTTGTCCTTCTTCTCCAATATTCGGCGAAGGAACTCAGCGTCGTTTCTTCCTCCTGGCGTTCGTCCGAGGACGTTTCTGGGTTTTCTTTTGGCCCGGTAAGTGCGGCCATAGCATTCATCATTTCCTGAAGCTTTTGCTGTTGCTCCTGAGCTTTGGTCACCGACCGTGTAAGCGGTCTATGACCTGTAGACGCACGGCTGTCTTCCTTTCCTGACGCCATGTATACGGTATGGACCATCATGCCCCCAGACTTAGGGTGTCTGGGCTTAGTGCCTTTAGCTGTCGTTGCAGGCTGGGGGATCTTCTCTGGCTTCCTCCTTTTATGAGCAGTGGAAGTTGAGGGGGCCGTTGAGGCGGGCACCTAGACAGTCTTTCGTGGTTTAGCTTGGTGACTGGCTTCCTGTTGGATTTTTAGCTTCTTGTGCTGGCGGGAGAAGTTTGGATCGATCATCGAGTCTCGGGCCTGCCGCCAAACCTTATAGATTTTGGAAGACAGCCGTTGAGGGGATCGGAGCTGTTCTGACTTTATTTCCGCAACCTTTTTTAGTGGAGGAGGAGACCTCTTTAGCACCGCAGTAGGAGAATTCCTTCGCACCTTATTTAGCATCTCGAAGCTGTTCTCAGTTGGGACGGCAGCATTAACTTCCACCGTTGGGGTTGGTGGAGTTAGCCCAGAGGGGGAGTTGCCCCCAGCCTTCCTTACTCGGCGCCAGTGGCGACGTCGAGCATGTCGAGCGGACGGCGCTGGTTCAGCGGTGAGGATGGCTTCGTCTTGCCCCCTGTGTAGGTGGGGGGTCACTGCTGGTGTTAGCCTGTCAAAGACCGATGTCCTTTGGGTAGCAGGAGCGGGAGCTGGAGCCGTCAATCTTGTAAAGACTGACTTTTTGGCAGGGGAAGCCGCCTTGACGGTTTTAGGAGCAGGACCGGTCACTTTCTTAGAAGCAGCCTTCTCTGGGATTGTAGGCCCCATGGTGGGTCCACAGGAGTCTTGGCCCAATCTAGAGAAGACCGGGGCGCTGGTGTTGGGCGACCCGTTGAGAGGGGCCGCGACAGGGGTAAGACGATCAAAGACCGACTTCTTGGGAGCTTTCTTTGTCAGCACCGGAGCGGTGAAGCTTGTCGGTGGGAGCATAGTCCCAAAGAACAATCCTGTGGTGGCTCGAGTGACCTGTTCCACGGGCATTGTGAATAGCGAAGCAGCTTGGGGTTCGTAGGTTATACTTCCTGGCGAGGCAGAGCGTTGGTTGCAATTGCAGTCCGAGCAGTTGGAGCATTTCGCAGAAGTAGAAGCCATCGATTCTTTGCTTTCTGCAATAAGCAAGACGCCAAGTCTTAGTATCTTGAAACTCAAGGGCAACCATTAGCGAACCGCGATTGGTTCGCGAATCACGACACACGAAGTGTGGAGCGGAAAGAGGAAAAGGTCCCACCCGGCGTGCCAGAATCTGTTCCCCTCCGAAGGACGGCGCGACTGGGCGTCTCGCCTGAAGTTCGGGGCAGATGCTAATTGGTGCTATTCGTCCACCTCTCCGAAGATGCCAAGTTGATTTATGGCACCATGTATCGAAGGTTTGAACGGATGCGTCCGATGTAGCAGACTTCGTCAGATTCCCCCTCGCTTGAGGGGTTTTTGATTGTGGGGACGCTCTTCCCTGCAGGCGCAAGCCCCTGCAGTTAATTACGCTACCGCTTCGCGGTAACAACTTTCTTCTTCTCCAGAATTTCACTTCGTGTCGTGGGTGTTTGTTTTGTGTTTAGTTGCCCGTGGATTGTATACGGAGACTGAGTTATGTCGTCGCCCGTAGGGCGTGGACTAGTCCAAATCCATATTATCTTAGATTTGGGTTTGGGGGTTTGGGTTTAAGGATACGTTAGCCTCGTTTGAGACTAAGATCAACTTAAACGTTTGTTAAGGATACGTCAGTCTAGTTTTTAGACTAAGATCGACTCAAAAAGATCGTTTAGATCCAACAATAGAGCAATTATGGGAGCCTTGTTGTTTAGTTTAATGACGTTGCGGTCAATAGGTAGTTTAAAGACATTGCGGTCCATGGGTAGTTTAAGGACATTGCGGTCCAATGTTAGTTTTAAGACATCTCGGTCGAGGTTAAGGACGTCATAGTCCATGGGTTTAAGGACCCCACAGTCCGTTGTTAGTTTTAAGACATCTCGGTCAAGGTTAAGGACGTCATAGTCCATGGGGTTTAAGGATCCCACAGTCCGTTGTTAGTTTTAAGACATCTCGGTCAAGGTTAAGGACCTCATAGTCCATGGGTTTAAGGACCCCACAGTCCGTATCAATATGTGGTCATCGGGACCCGCCACCTCTTTGAAGACGTTGAGGAATTACAACGCCACGTATCAAAGCAGTGAAGAGATGTATCCTTGAACCGGGGTGGATTAAATAGTCTTCGGCCCAGTTTGGGATCAAGACCAATTAATTATGTTATGAGCCCATTAGCCCAGTTAAGTCTGAATTGAGGACTTATGGCCATCTTGGGCTAAGTCCAATCATGTTTAGAATATTGGCTTCCTATTGGTCCATTGAAGAAGAGGCTTTGCCTCTGGCCATTTAGCCAATTGGGCTAACGTTAATTCAACAACGTTGAACACTGGGATCAAGTTATTGTTTTAACACTAAAAGACAGTTGGTGTTAAACACCAGCAACAGGGATTCCAAATTAGTGTTAAACACTAGAGCGAATCAGTGTCAAACACTAGCAATAGAGGCTTCAAATTAGTGTTGAACACTAAGAAATTCAGTGTTAAACACTGCAAATAAAGTTCCTTGATTAGTGTTGAACACTAAGGCCAAACAGTGTTTTAACACTAGATTCAGGGGTTCCAATTTAGTGTTAAACACTAAGGCAAGAGGGGTCACGTGGTAACACGTGAGGGCGCCCTCCCTTCATTTGTTCTGCTGAGAATATCGCATCTTTTGGAGCATCACGTGCCATCACGTGACAGGTATCTAAATGCTTGTATATTAAAGCCTATGCCAAGGGTCACGTGGGTCACGTGAGGCACTGCCTCAAAGGTGCTTTTCAGTAGATCTTTTGGGGGTCACGTGGTGACACGTGACCTTGCCTCTATGTATGCTCTTCAGAAGATCTGTTAATCCCTTTTAAGAATTAAATTCCTCGTAGGGTTGAACCCTAACAATAATTTCAGAGGAATTAAATTCCTATAGTTCTTTTTGAAGGTTTATGTTCTGGGATAGAGTTGAACTCTAAATTTCCAGCAGGAATTAAATCCCTCATATACGTGAGGAACTGAATTCTGTCATAGGGTTAAACCCTAATAAAAGATTTAAGGAATTAAATTCCCACTCTCTGTTAAAGAATTATTCTGAGGAATGAGATTCTGTCATAGGGTGAAACCCTAATCTCTTCTTTCTTAAGGGAATTAAATCCCTATTATTTTAACAGAACTAGGTTCTTAACTAGGGTTAAACCCTGATTTTGTTTATTCTGAAGGAATTAAATTCCCATAACATAGGGTTAAACCCTAATTTTATTTTAAAGGAATTAAATTCCTATAGTTCTGTGAGAATTAAATTCTCAGGCTTCCATTCTCTCTCTATGCTTTGGATCTGTATGGCAGGATCTCAACCCATTGAGAATTAAATTCTCAACTCAAGAGGAGATGTGCACTTTACAGATCCTCCGCCAAAGAGAGAACTATGTTCTTCTGGTTTTTTTTACATCAGAGTTAAACTCTGTTGAGAATTAAATTCTCTTTTCCTTTCAAAAAGCCTTCCCTTCCTTACCTAGGGTTTTCTTTTGCAGAAGATCCAAATTTCTCCAAAGTATCAAGACTCCCCTCTTTTTTTATGTCCCGATTCCTTTCTGCCTCTATCTCTCTATATCCCCCTCTTTGTGTCTCTTGGCTCCTATTTATAGGAGAAGCAGCCGAATCAATTAGTTTTGATGAATCTTTCATTGAGAGATTTAATTTGTATTCAACATTCGTTTTGGACCTTTGGATTATTAGGTAAATTTTATTCACCATTGGATTTTAAATCTAGAGATTCTCCTTTGTTATTTCGGTTAGATCTTAAGGGGAAATCTTTCCAAGTTCAGGCTTTTTCCACAAATAGATGATATTTAATTACTCTTTAAATTTTTGATTCAATCGGTTGCTTTGGAAAGATTTAAGAGGTCTTTTCTCAGAATTTAATTCTGTTAACAGATAGGCTTTGAAAGCCGGTCACGTGTGGCCATGTGACCCCTGGTCACGTGTGGGCACGTGACCTCCTTGGAACGAGCCCTCTTCTTTCTTTCTGCGCTCTGCCTTCTGGTCGCTGTTTAGCTGTCACGTGCCACCACGTGACAACTGGTCACGTGTGAGCACGTGACCCTGGCCTGAAACCTTTTTCTTGATTTAACCAGAGAACTGTTGTTCCTTTGCCGCCGCTTTTAAATGTCACGTGCCGACACGTGACCCTGGTCACGTGGGAGCACGTGACCCTTTCTGAAGCCTTTTTCTTTAATGTAGTCGGGAAGCTGGATCTGCCTTGCCGATGCTTTTAGATGTCACGTGCCAACAAGTGATTGTTGGTCACGTGTGAGCACGCGACCCTTTTCTGAAGCCTTTTACGTAGGCTTTCCTGATTTTAAATCAGGAAACAAAACATTGTTTAAAAGTCTTTGAAATCACAACCCAAATTCTTTACAAGTCCAATTTTATTTCCTTTAAAATTTTGGCAGCACCTCCTTTGTAAAAGCTAGCCCCAAAAATGGGTACAACATAAATATAAAATGAAGCATCCCCAAACGGGAGCAAATACACGCCCAAAGGCGGAAAACAATCACCACCACAAATATACGACGCCGTAGCGAAGAAATAAAGACAATAGAGAGAAAGCTGTATAAAAGACAACAAATCCACAATTTATACAATACCGTCCTCACCAAGTCTCTAAGTCAACGACATAATAGTAGATGGAGAGTACAAGATACAATGAATATACAATACAAATACGGATAACCACCAAAACCCACCTGAACAAAACAGCACACTGTGAGCCGATGCGGTATCTGTAGCAAAAGATGATAGATGAATAGCCAGCCTCGACTACTCTGGGGAACACTCTGTAACACCTGTGGCACAACGGGGGTGAGTTGCCAACTCGTGAATAGTAAATAATATATGCAGGTAATCGCAAGTATGCACGTAAAGCGTGAATCTAATATATGCAATTAACAGTAATAACATGTCATATGAATGCAGAATAATGGAAAGTACACTAGCAGGTACAACCAATATATATAAAGCAATAATGATATGACAACAGTATGCAATAATCATGCGATAGGGATATGAGAATGTAAATGTGCAACAATCATGAAAGGTACACTAACAGGTACTACTAGTACATGAAGCAGTGCACAAACAGATAAGGTGAGTTATGGAGTGAAGTATGTCATTTCCACGGAATCCTGATATCGTGGTAGGATCACAATCCAGCAAGACAATTTAAATCCCAATTCCTCAAATCAGCCCCCAAATTTGCTCTCATATTATCTAAGTATCACATCTCCTCAATTGCACAATATCAAGTATATCTCATATATCCCGAATGTACAACCTCAAGTATATCTCACATATATCGAATGTACAATCATCAAGTATATCTCGTATATATCGAATGTACAAAATCAAGTGGATCTCACATATCTCGTATGTACAATATCAAGTATATCAATATCAAGTAGATCTCACATATCTCGTATATACAATATCAAGTATATCTCACATATCTCGAATGTACAACAGTAAGTAGATCTCACATATCTATCCAGTATCCAATCTCAAATGAATCTCTTATATCCCGAGTCAAATCTTCAGCAAAATTCTAACATCCTAAATATAATGGCATAAATAAATATGATGAGGTCAATACACATATATTAGCGTCCCATTCCACTAATATTGGTGTAAGGGTATATATAACAGCGGCTCAATCCCCTGTTATATATACAAAGGAGTAATTAGAAATATCATGAAACCAATGTGCCAAGTATCGACACAGAAATGCTGATCCATCAGGTGCTGTCTCCATGACTGGCCCCCTGATAGGTACGTATCATACGCTATCCCGAAAGCTCGAGTGCCTAGCTCTGACCCTCGCCTCTCGACGTATCCATACGTACATGACTCCCGTCGGTATCCACATGATAGCCGCTGAGTCATTGGTCCTGTCACCGGAAAGTATGGTTCCCCCACTAACTCATCTCCTCACTGAGATTCTTGCCCCGGGTACCTCCGGGCCCCACCATGTACCCGTACATGGATCCCTCCTTTCCTCGCGTAGGGTATGCACATCGTAAACGACAAATCTCATGGTGGCTGCTAAAATATCATATCAAGGAAACCGGGTTTTTCAAATAATGCATAATTTTATGAACTCCCGCGGTTCCCAAATCCAGAAAATATCATGAAAAATCCATATAACAATGCGAAAATCCATGAATATAATATGTACGCCATATCTGAAAGGAAAGCATATAAAAGAAAAACCGCTAATTAACTGCATCAAGTTAATACAAATATCATGCGGTTTCTATTTATCCACTTCTAAATAACATCAAGTGAAGGTAAACATGTAGCTAAAACCAGATGTATGTGAAATCAATAAGGTATAGCAAGATAATGTGTCTACCTATAAGCAATGATATAGTATACCCCCTGGGTATAAGAATAGTATGCGCAAGGTATACCTGTAGCTATGTCAGGGAGTGTATATGTACCTATCACTAATGTTACAATACTCTATAAGAATACAGGTATGCTAAATGCTATATATGATAAGCAGTATGAATCAATGTCACAATGTCCCTAACCAAGCAATATAACATCTATAAGTGGTTTGTGTGTGACATGGCAATTATTGACGGTGTGTGTAGCATACAATCAGTGCTCGTGCAATATGAATCGTCAATAATATGTGCAGTGTCCTACTACTACTAGTCCAGACACAACTACATCTAAATAATAGGGTAAACGCGCAATCCAACAATAACGTAGAATATGCGACAAGTAATAAAATCTCCAGCCCTGACGCATAACGCCATGCGGGCGATTCCCCTATAGATGTTAAATCTACTCACCAACGCTCCAAGCTAGGTGAAGCCTACCACCTGTTTTCCCCTTGTCGTAGCGTCCGAAGTCCCCTCTTGCGAACCTAAAATTTCACAAACACATCACATAAGAAAAAATCCTACAATGACGAAAAGACAACGAAACGCGAAGAAAACGCCCGGAAAATTACACTGCGTGCTTAGCGCATCTATCGCGCACGATACCGGCCAAAAACCTTAATTGGGGTCGCTAAACTACAAATCAACAAGTCTGGACCCCGATCGTCCCGATCGCGCAACACAACACAAGAATTACGAGGAATACAATAGATATAACCTCGCAACGACCAATCGAACGCACGTCGGAAAAACCACGAAATCTAGTAAGCAACCTATCGCAATATTTCGCACTAGTTTCAAGCTAATGCATATCTAGCGATTACAAACACCTTAAAATAGCTTAACTAAGCTATCTAAACCATTCCTATATTTTTAACACTCGCTAATTATGTTTTAGCAAAAACCTAGTAAGCTAATTGCATAATTAAACAAAGTGTTCATTAGCAAAAATTAACATTTCCTACTAGGTTAATCATCTCCAAAACACAAATTAACACTTCAAATAAACACTAAACACTTAACAAACTTTAACCCTAACATGAATTTCTTAAACCAAATATAAATGAATTAATCATAATTTAAAAACTAAACTAAACACATAATTAGCTAACTAAATTAGCTAGATTTAAGATTAAAGCAAGTATAAAAGGATTAAGGTAAGAATTATACCTCCCCAAGAACACCAAAATGAAGCTTAATCCATCATCTTAGCATCAAAACCCATGCTTGTTGAAGAACCAAGAAGGATTAGTGAAGGAAAAGATGGTTTAATTTTTATTTAGGATTTTTGTGGATTTATTTTGGAATTTTTCTTGAAGAATTTTGAAGAAATCATGAAGAAATGAGCTTGGGAAATATTTTGGACAGAAATTGGAGATAAGGGTCGGCCATGGGGAGGTTGGGGGTATTTTGTGAATATTTTGTGAAGAAATAGCTAGGAAAGAGAGTAATAAATGCTAATTAAAGCAATTTTGCCACCTTTCACTCTTTTCTTTTCTTTTTTAATCCAAATCTTTTTGCACAAAGAAAAATCTAGATATTTGAAAAGAAACTTCTAAAATAATTTTAGTGACAAAAAAATAAATTTATTCACAAAAGAAAATTTTTCCGATTTACGTGCACAAAATACCGCTTAAAATAATATTTTATTTGGGAAAAAATCTATCTGAACCAAAACCTCCCAAATACCCCTAAAGTTTGAGCACAAGCTATATTTTAGCTAAATTAGGTGTCGGCAAGCTTATACGGACGTTTGATCGAAATCGGGATAAAACGGGAAAAACCGACAATTTTGCCCTAAAACGGAAAAATTCGCAAAACGATTTCTGAAACGTTACAAGCTACCAGCCGGAGATGACCGAGCAGGGTAGCTTCTCGGTTGCCTCTTGCGAGGGCTTTGATCCTTCAGGACAGGGACCGAGCAAGGTTACTGCCCAGTGCCTCTTGGCGAGGACTTTGATCCATGTCGGTTGTGGTAGGAAGCTACCAGCCGGGGATAGCCGAGCAAAGACTCGACTGCCTCCGGGAGGACTTTGGTCCCTAGCGTTGGGGCTGTAAGAAGCCTACTAAGGACCCTTGGCCGGGCAAGGTTACTGCCCGGTGTCTCTTGGCGAGGGCTTTTTTCCTGAAGGATAGCCGAGCGAGAGATCCTCAGGCTCGACTGTCTCTGGGAGGGCTTTCTGATCCCAGGCGTTGCGGTAGGGAAGCTACTCGCCAGGGATAGCCGAGCGAGAGATCCTCCGGCTCGACTGCTTCTGGGAGGGCTTTCTGATCCCTGGCGTTGCAGTAGGGGAGCTACCAACTAGGGATAACCGAACAGGGTAGATTGCTTCGATCCCTGGCGTTGCGAGTAGGGAAGTTACCGACCAGGGATAGCCGAGCAGGGTAGCTGCTCGGATGATTCTTCATGAGGGTTCTCCCGACCATCCAGTTGCAGGTAGGGGGAACAGGAACGGTTGCGGCGACCGTGCATGCAGCATGCACATTTAATGTGGAGGGAGGCGAAGCGCCAGGGTCGCTTCGTTTCGATTCCGCCAGAGAAGGCTCGATAATCGCCGCGTGGCAGCGACTTTTCGGGCGAAAGCGGGCGACTGTTGAGCTCCGTTGGGGCGCAGTGGACTATATAAGGCCGAAGGAGTATTGGTCCTTCCTTCCTATAAACAGAAGATCGAGAATGCAAGATTTCCCCTTTACCATCCCCGAGATCATCCGTTTCGAAGACGTATACTTTTATGACCAGAACTGCACCGAGGACTCGGTGCAGTTGGTCTATGGGAGCATCGAGGACCATTTCGGCTGGCTGCTCCCCCGACGCTCTTCCCTGCTGCAGCTGCTGATGTACTCCATCTGGAGGGCGTCGCCGGGGCTTTACAACCTCCTGTCCGAGCAGCTCTATGACGAGGCCGTGAGCAAGCTGCGGTCTCTGAGGCGCTTCAGCCTAATTTCCGCGAACCGGCTGGCTCGCTTAGAGGCGCTCGTCCACGAGTGCTACGAGGTGAGGCTCGGGATCAACGCGCACGGGGGGAACCGGGGGCAGAGGTTGGACCTCGCGAGGCCCCGGCTGGCGGAGATCTTTTCCGAGTATCACGAACAGTGCTCCCTGCACCCCCTTTCCCCACTGTTGTAATTTCCTTTTCCTTTTTGCATGTATGGCTGAGGAGCCTATAATACCTTTTGAATAAACAAGGTTTTTCCTTCTTTTTCGCAATGTTCCATTGATCTTTATTAAATTAACAACAGAACCTAGGAAGAGTTTACATTGCCTTAAAAGAAAAGTACATGCTAGTAGATGACCTTATTGGCTCGGCCCGAGCTCCCTGGTGGATTGTTGGCCTCCGTGCTCGGCACCGGGTATGGGGCTCCCTGGGTTCCGTGCTGGTCGTCTGTCGAAACGAGCATGATCTGACCGATGGTCAGCTCGGCGGGAGGGTGACGCTGCTCCTGTTCGTGGTCGTCCTGCCGTTTGTCCTTCAAGTATGCCGCGAGGTGTCCCGATCGGATGAGCTCTTCGATATAGTCCCTGAGTTACTTACAATCCTCCGTGGCGTGGCCCAACGTCCGGTGGAAAGCGCAGTAAGGGCCCCGGGTTCGCTTCGCGGCCTGACGCGGGATCGGAGGTAACTTGAAGAACCCCTCGTTCTGGGCCTCCTCTAGCAATACTGCGAGGGAGACATTGAGTGGGGTATACTCCCGGAACTTCGGGTAATAGGGCTGCTGACGCTCTGGCCTTTCTTCCCGAGCTCTTTTCTTCTGGTCGGGCCGGTCTGCTTTAGGGAGGTTCGCGTTCACCTCAGACTCCAGTTGAACCTCGTGCTCGGTCCATGCCTTTACTTCGGCCATGGTCTTAGGCTGCGCCAACGCAAAGGAGCGCAACCACTCTTTGTGCCTAAGACCAGATCTGAGCGCTGTGATGACGGTCTCGTCCCGGTGCTCGGGGACCTCGAGGAGGACATTGTAGAAGCGGGAGACGTACGCCTTGAACTTCTCTTTGTCCTCGCTCGTAATCGTGAAGAGGTGGTCGACCGTGCGCTTCTGCCGACGGTTCCCGACGAAGTGGCCGAGGAACTGAGTAGCCAGCTCGTCGAAGGTCGAGATCGAGCGGGGCTCGAGCCCTCGGAACCAGTCCCGACCTGCGCTGATGAGGGTGGCCGGGAAGGCCCTGCACTGGGCGGTGTCAGAGTGGTCCTGGAAGCTCATCCCCGCGGTGAAAGCATCCAAATGGTCCTTCGGGTCGGTTTTCCCGTCGAACAGAGAGACCTTCGGGGGCTTGTTGCGCGAGGAGACGTGGACGGCGAGCAGTTCCTCGGTGAACGGTCTAGTGAGCAAGTCAGCGGCGTACTTAGCCCCGTCGCCCGAGAGGCGACCTTCCCGGCGCATGCCTTCGATCTTCTTCTCGAGGGCGTCGAGTCGGCCGCGGTATCCTGAGGAATCGGCGCCTTGGGATCCCTGGCCTCTGCTGCGGGTGACCTGGATCTGGGAGCGGCCCCGGTTCCTCTCGATGAGGTTCCTCAGATCCCCGGGCGAGATGGCTCTCGAGACGCCGAGGCGAGCCCCTCCTGTGCGACCTCGTCGAGGGAGGGGGTGTCGATCATGCCTGTAAATAGGCGGGTGACCGACATCTCCTCAGGGGGGTAAGGGTCGTGCGGAGGTTCGAGGCGAGGCACTCTGGCGGCGGATCTCGGGGTGGAGCCTTAGGGCGCCCAACGGGCCTCAGGGAGTATTGGCCCATGAGATCTGTAGCCGGGGGTCGCAGCTTGCCGGTGGTCAGCCGTTCCGATGAGGGCGGAGCCTTCTGGAGGCGGAGGAGCGGCGACCTGGGGCCCAGGTCCGGCCGTTTGGACGCGGACGAGCGCTTTCACGAGGGACTGTAGCCGATCTATTCGGTTGGTGAGGGCGTTGATGATGGTTGCTGGAGGGGCTCGTCCGAGCCTCCGGTGAGGGGAAGGCAGCGGCTGGCACCTGGGTCTTCAGGGTGATCGCTTGCCATATGTATGGAGATCGGAAGGCCAACTTTGTGTTTTGTAGAGTCATTTCCCACAGACGACACTAAGTGATGGAGGTCCTTTTCAGGCCTCCTTCAGATGTTGTCTTCCGTCGATCTCCCGGTAGATATTGGAGGTGACCTCCTTTGCGTGTGGGTCTCAATGGGTTTGAGGAGATTGGTGATTTGAGGAGTTTGCGCCGAGTACCTGCAACGAAGTCACGGGGTGGTTTGGTACCACCGAGGACCCTCCGACGATCAAGTTAGCATGAGATCCGAGCAGAGTAACGGCTAAGTGGAGTAAAAATTGGCTTACTTGACCCCTCTGTGATGGGGGTTTATATAACGGCGGTGGCACGCAGCAGCAGGCGCGAGAACCTCGCCGGCAGTTACGCTCCCGACGTCACGCCCGCGTGGAGAGAGGATCGCCCATTAATGGGGATCGTGATGGCGTGGAATGTAGGATGTTGCTGGCGGATAATTTGCGCATGGCGAGATTCGCGGAGCGGCGGTTACGCCTGTGAGCGGTGGAGTACGTCGGAGGACCGAGGAAGTCGGCTTCGGCCGGGAGCTCGGGACGAGCGAGGAGACCGAGGAATCTCGGTCTTGTGGCAGCTCGGGGCGAGCTATGAGGCCGAGGAGACCAATTTGCAGGGGGCCCTGAGGAGGGCCGGCTTGTGCTTGCAGGTCGGGCGCGGGGTTGGCCTGGCCGGCCCCTGTGGGCCCTTCCTTCTGAGTTCTGAGACACGTCATCTGTCACGTGCCCTGATCTTGGAGATCGCCCATATTGAGCATCATCACAATTCAATCCCCTTATGTTATTTTCTTTCGATTTCACTTTTCATCAGTCGAAATCTTTGAAATTTTTTGCAAACAATTGCAGTTGGCACACAGCGGTGTTAGTGAGCAAATCGATGGTGGTCGTGTTCGGTGGATTCGCCGATAAGAGATTCCTCAATGATATCACCGTCTACAATGTCGGTAAGCTCTTCTCTTTTCTTGAATTTTATACATAAAACCGACTCCTAATGTAATTGGTAGCTGTAAAACTTAGAGCAGGATGATCTATGGGAAGCATTAGGTTTTTTTGATGCAAAAAAAAGCTTGCAATTCGATCTATGCACTGGATTTTTACTCGAACAAATGGAAACACTAAGATCTGTGTGTTCCTTAGTGAAATGTGATCAAGACGCATTTAAGTATAAGAGCAAGATATAATTTAGTAATTATTTGAAAAGTACAAAGAAGGGATACCATGAATTATATGGATAATTATAAGTATAAGAGCATTGATGGTTAAAGTCCGAATATTGATCAGAAAAGAGAGCGCACATAGTAAGAAACGATGTTCTCTATTACCGGATCTAATACTTTAGGATAGAATTTGCAGGGGTATAGGACTAGAGAAGAGAAGTAATAAATGGAGGGAGGGAGGGAGCAAGGGACCATAGTAAAGAGACGAGGGAAGCTGGCTTTCTTATGCAATGAGATAATTTATCTTGCCATACCTATAATGCCTAACGATGAATGCTTCTTATATTAACCAACTTTTAGATTTATCATCGCCTCAGGGAAAATCAAGAAGGATTGCAGAATGTAGAGAAACAATCATATTCGCTATCCAAGGATTCCAATTCTATATGTGTCCTATTATAAATATCCCGATCTTGATAACACTTATCTTCTACACCAATTGAGATAATCTAGCGACAAGGATGCACGGATACAGGGATATGGACACAACATGGCACAATATGTCAAAATCCAAAAATATAGGATACAAGGACACGGTGTTTACCACCGGAAACCGGAAAGACGAACGTGTTGCCTGAATCTGGCGGCAGATACTAATGGGTGCTATCCGTCCACTTCTCCGAAGATGCCAAGTTGATTTATGGCACCATGTATCGAAGGTTTAAACGGATGCGGCCGATGTAGCAGACTTCGTCAGATTCCCACTCGTTTGAGGGGTTTTCGATTGTGGGATGCTCTTCCCTGCAGGCGCAAGCCCCTGCAGTTAATTACGCTACCGCATCGCGGTAACAACTTTCTCCTTCTCCAGATGGTCACTTCGTGTCGTGGGTGTTTGTTTTGTGTTTGGTTGCTCGTGGATTGTATACGGAGACTAAGTTATGTTGTCGCCCGTAGGGCGTGGACTAGTCCAAATCTATATCTTTCTTAGATTTGGGTTTGGGGGTTGGGTTGAAGGATACGTTAGCCTCATTTGAGACTAAGATCAACTTAAACGTTTGTTAAGAATACGTTAGTCTAATTTTAGACTAAGATCGACTTAACGGGATCGTTTAGATCCAATAAGAGAGAGCAATTGGGCTCTATTGTTTAGTTTGATGACATTGGGGTCGATTAGTTTAAGGACATTACGGTCCATCGTTAGTTTAAAGACATCGCGGTCAAGGTTAAGGACATCATAGTCCGTGGATTTAAGGACTCCACAGTCCGATGTTAGTTTTAAGACATCACGGTCGAGGTTAAGGACATCATAGTCCGTGGATTTAAGGACTCCACAGTCCGTGGATTTAAGGACTCCACAGTTCGATGTTAGTTTTAAGATATCACGGTCGAGGTTAAGGACATCATAGTCCATGGATTTAAGGACCCCACAGTCCGTTGTTAGTTTTAAGACATCATGGTCGAGGTTAAGGACATCATAGTCCGTGAGTTTTAAGACCCCACAGTCAAGGTTAAGGATATCATAGTCCGTGGGTTTAAAGGGACCCCACAGTCCAGTTTAAAGACGTCATAGTCTATGAAATGTATGGTTGTCAAGACCCGTCACCTCTCTGAAGATGTTGAAGGATTACAACGACATATATCAGAGGGGTTCAGAGATGGACCCTTGAACCAATGTTGATTGGGAAATCTGTAGTCCAATTTGGGACCAAGATTAATTAATTAGATTATGAGCACACGGGCTCAGTTAAATCTGAATTGAGGACTTATGGCCAGTCTTGGGCTAAGTCCAATCAAGTTAAAATGTTTAACATTTATTTTGGGCTGTTGAGCATCTCTTTGGGCTTGGCCCTTTTAACAATGCTGAGCATTGATTTAAATTCTGACAGTATTTCTGTCTTTTAATGCTGAGCACTCATAATAGCTCTGAGGCTTTATCAAAGAACATTTTATGTTCTGTCAGCGCCTACGTAAGTGACACGTGGCGCGCTTGGCGCTTTGCGCCAATTAAAGAGCGCATTGCGCTTTTGCTGAGTAGCGCACACGTGAGTGACACGTAGCGCGCTTGGCGCTGAGCTCCAGATGACGAGCGCATTGCGTTTTTGCTGAATAGCGCACACGTGGCGTACTTGGCGCTGAGCGCCATATGATGAGCGCATTGCGCTATTAATTCAATGGTGCACACATGTATGACACATGGCGCATTTGGCGCTTTGCGCCAGCCCATAAGCGCAGTGCGCTGTTTCAGAAGCGCAAAGCGCAAGTTGCATACGTGGTTGACACGTGGCACGTTTTGGCGCAGAGCGCCGATCCAAAGAGCACAGAAGCGCAGTTCAAGAACGCAAGGCTCATTCGATAGCGCAAAGCGCATTTCAATAGCGTAAGACGCATTTGATCAATTTTTATAATCTGTGAACAAATTTATGTTCTTTTTAAAGGAGGTTTTTCCTCAAGATTCAAGAACAACAGTTCTTATTTTGAAAGGGTTTTGCCTTTGTAGATCAATGATCTGTGAATGAAATAAATACTTCTTTTATTATTTTATGATTAGGTCTTTTAATCTTTTTCTTTTTATCAAAAACCTTGGTGTTTTTTCAGATTTATGATCTTTTTTAGAAGATGGTTCTTCTTTTTACAAGATGGTTTCATCTCTGTTATTCAAGAACATAATTCTTTACCTTGAAAATGAAGAAAAATCTTCTTTTTTCTAAGAGCTTGCTATTTTTTCTCAAAGTTTTGCAGAGGGTTTCTCTCTCTCTTCTTCTGTATATCCTCTTTTTAGACTTGAAGTCTAGGGGCCTTTATATAGGGCCAATTGATTTGTTGAATCAATTTTAAGAGATCTTTCTCCGATTGATTTGGGAATATTTCCCACCGTTGGATCTTTGATCCTAAGGCTTCTGTTTTACAGAAGATAATCTTCTTGTTTTAATAAGATTGAAAAATCTTTCCATAACAGAATTTTAGTTCCGATTAATTAATAATTTATTATTAGTAGATCTTTTGATCTGACGGTGGGGAATTTTTAATTCCAGCGCTGGCACACCTTGCGCTAACGCACCTACGTTCGATACGTGGCACGCAGCGCAGAGCGCAGCGCAACTGCGCTAGCGCACCCGTGTTTGACATGTGGCACGCAGCGCAGAGCGCAGCGCAACTGCGCTAGCACGCCTGTGTTTGACACGCAGAGCACAGAATCTAAAGCGTTGCTTCAATTTAAATTTGGAATTTTGAAACAGAGTTTTGCTCTGATTGCGGGTGCGCTGTCTAGGGCGCAGCGCACCTGGCGCCAGCGCGTCTGTGCTTGACACGTGGCGCGCAGCGCGTAGCACACAGGATCTGAAGCGTTGCTTCAATTTAAATTTTGAATTTGAACAGAGTTTTGCTCTAATTGGGGGAAATAGAAGGGTTGCTTCATTTCAAATCTTGGAATTTGAACAGAGCTTTGCTCTGATTGGGGAAACACACGGCTATATATATAATTTAATACAACAACAACAACAACTGAGCCTTTTATCCCAAGCATATGGGGTAGGCTACATGAACCAACATGAGAATCACGCAGGGTCCAGCGCATGAATCCTCCGCCTCCACTCACTCCTATCGAACAATATATTTTCATTGAGTCCTTTGGCAACTATATCATTTCGTATCATCTCTATCTATATTTTCTTCGGTCTCTCTTTTGCACTTTTGCTATTACCCATATCGAGAGCATCTATTCGTCGAACCGGTGCTTCCAAAGGTCTGCGTCGCACATGACCAAACCATCTTAGCCGGTTTTTCCGCATCTTCTCCTCCACAGGTGCTACACCAACTTTTGCACGAATATCTAAACTGGTCGCTCGGTAATATCTCTTGCCCTTCCAATGTTATACCAATATGGTTTTGACTTCTCTGGTTACTAAATTTGCAATGCATATATGCTGTCTTGGACCTGCTCAATCTGAATCCCCGAGATTCCAATGTTTGCCTCCATAATTCCAATTTCGCATTAACCCCTACTTTCGTCTCATTTATTAGAACAATATCATCAGCGAATAGCATACACCAAGATACCTCATCTTGGATAATTCTAGTAAGTTCATCCATCACGATGGTAAACATGAATGGACTTAATGCAGATCCTTGATGTAAACCAATTGTAATCGGAAAATCACTCGTTAAGCCACCGTAGGTTCTGACATTTGCCACTACTCCATCGTACATATCCTTGATTATGTCAATATACTTAACGGGGACCCCCTTCTTCATCATTTTCCCCCATGATACCTCTCTAGGTACCTTGTCGTACGCTTTTTCTAAATCAATAAATATCATATGCAAATCTCTTCTCCTCTCTCGAAAATGCTCGATAAGTTGACGAAGCAAATAAACAGCGTCTGTCTTCGATCGTCCAGGCATGAACCCAAACTGGTTCTCTGTTATCTTAATATCCTTCCTTAGTCTGTGTTCAATCACTCTCTCCCAAAGTTTCATGGTGTGACACATAAGTTTTATTCCATGGTAATTTGAGCAACTTTGAATGTCACCCTTATTCTTGTAGATAGGTACAAGGATGCTTTTCCTCCATTCATTTGGCATCTTTTTTGTCAGCCAAATCTTATTAAACAAATCTGTCAGCCATTTAATGCCTATTTCTCCTAAGCATCTCCAAATCTCGATAGGAATCCCGTCAGGACCAACCGTTTTTCTTAAACTCATTCTGTTCAAAACTTCTTTAACTTCATGCAGTCTTATTTTACGCATGAAATCACGGTTTATATCTTAAGATTGAATGACAAGTCCATCTAAATTCTTAGTAAAGCTCTAATTGAACAATTTGTCAAAATAATCTCTCTTTCCTTGATATTCTCATCTCGAACTAAAACCTTCTGATTTTCATTTTTGACACACTTTACCGCACATAAGTCTCTAGTCTTCCTTTCCCGCATCCGAGCAATCTGGTATATATCATTTCCAGCCTCTTTAGTGTCTAATTTCTCGTACATCTCCTTGTAGACCTTAGATTTAGCTTCCCGAACAGCTTTCTTAACTTCCTTTTTAGCCATTTTATACTTCTCAAATCTCTCCACATCTCTACTTTTCTTCAAATCTTTATAAGAATCCCTTTTAAAAGTATAAAATATTAGACCATCACAAACGACATAAAATATTAGACCATCACAAACGATATAAAACAAGAAAAATCAATAGGTCTAATGTCAAAATGAACACATAATAACAGTTATATAGAAACCAAGTTATTTTAGCACAACTTCAACAATTTCAGCATTTTCCTAATTGCACCTAACATAATTTCATCAAAAAACCGTACGATTTCCTAACCGCGATTAACATAATTTCACAAAAATTCCAATATTTCCCTAACAATTTCAGCATTTTCCTAGGAAAAACCCACTAAAACGTGCCCAGCCCGTGTCCAAGACATGCCATGTCCGTCTCCAACTCTAGATATGCCACAATTTGAAGCGGGACACGGGATTTCTGTGTAGGACACGTGCAGGGGGCATGAACCCGTGTCCGACACGGACACGGCACTAGAACAACCATGCCGGTGCAACCTTGTCTAGCGACATAGTAACTAATATATATCCTAGACTCTCAGTAGCACAACACCACCAACCACAATAGCAACAAGAAGCCTTCATGCCAAACTGTTGGAGTTGATTACATGAATTTCTCTCACATACAGTTCTGCTAAAGAAAAGCGAAGGAACAAGAGATCTATAAAGAAAGGTTATTAATTTTCGTCTCCTTGGTAGCTGCCTAAAAAGCATGTTCTTCCTGTATCAATTGTAATACCTTTTGAGATTGTCTACACCAATGAAGTATAATACATTTATTTTTTGCAGCTTCCTGAAAGATTTGATTTCTCTTTATAGCAGTTCTTACTTTAGATTCTCTTATCTCTATTCTTGCAGCATTCTCATTGTTTTTTTTCTTCTTGTTTTTATGCACAACACTGATTTATGTAGACATCCATTTATCGGGTTTTTTTTTTGCAGCTTCCTGAATGATTTCATTTCTCTTTATAGCGGCACATACTTTAGATTCTCTTATCTCTATACTTGCAGCATTCTCATTTTCTTCTTCTTCTTCTTCTTCTTCTTCTTGTTTTTATGTAGAACACTGATTTATGTATACATCCATATATTTGGCGCGTATTCAATTATAAATCATTGTATATGCTGAGCATAGCTTTTCTTCTGTCATATGTAAATACATATACGCGTCTTGTACTAGCCCACGCTGAAATTTTTTTCCTTCGTTGCAGAAAATAAACTATGGTTTACCCTTGACTGCACTGGCAATGGATCTGAAGGTCAAGTGGGTCCATCTCCACGGGCATTCCATGCTGCTGTTTCTATTGACCGCCACATGTTTATCTTCGGTGGACATGTTGGTAGCAAGAGGTTTCAACATTTTACTAGTTATCAGCATTATAATTTGTTACGTCTTTGAACTAAACTGTAATTTACTTCTTCAGGTTGGGTGATTTCTGGATGCTTGATACTGGTAAATTTGCCTTTAAGTTTCTACGAATGATCCAGAGACTGTTATGCTGCATTGCATTTGCTTATACCATCATCACCGTCACCTTTAGTCTTTTATCATCAAAATGGGGTCACAGGGAGGAGCATGGTTCTACATTGAGAACGATGCTACGACTATGGGTATAGAGTACCGTTTTCTGTCGAGTTTAGATTAGAAAAGAATGACAGTTAAATTGTTAACACCTTTTAATTCCTCTGTTATCTTACTTACGGACCACATAGCGTTTTTCTTTCAAGATATTTGGCAGTGGTCCGAGCTAACAAGCTATGGTGATTTGCCATCACCACTGGAGTTTGCTGCTGCTTCAGCTACTGGTAACCGAAAAATTGTTATGTAGGTATCAATTGGAATTGGAAATGGTTCCCTGTGAACGGTGTAAGTTCAAATCTTGTTTTCAAAATGTATATTTGTGCAGGTGCGGTGGTTGGGATGATAAGAAGTGATTGTCTGATGTGTACATCTTAGACACATGTAAATTTTTGTAACTCAAACTCTTCTGTTTCGATGCCATAGTTTGCTGCATTATCTTCCATGTCGGTATAATATTCTCCAGGCACTGATAATTACCTTCAACAGTATCTCTTGAGTGGGCGGAATTGACTATTTCTGGATCAGTCCCACCACCTAGATGTGGGCATACAGCTACCATTGTGGAAAAACGATTACTCGTCTTGGGTGGCAGAGGTACTATTATATCATGCTTTGATTTATATCTCGAGTCTGGTAAAATATACTGGCACTTTCTATTTCATGCCATCGGTCTCTTCCTTTTGCAGTTTATTATCTTTTCTTTGTTATAGAATTAAATTTCCAAGATGTCCTTCCAAATACCATATATCCATTCAGTTAAAGCATCAACAAATCTGGTTATATAAATTATCTTGACATGGCTTAAACATTATCGTTTTGCTTTCTACATTACCCTTCCTGAAATCTTTCTTTGTTACTAAACATATTAATCTGGTTAAATAACTTAGCCGGACGTGGCTTGAACATTATCATTTCGCTTTCGATATTACCCTTCCTGATGTCTTTCTTGTTACTGAACAAATACAACTAATATCTTAAATATCCGATATATGGATTAACCTGATTTTCTTTTTTCAAATATAAGATTTGGAAGGCTGTAATTATAATTTTTTGTTGTGTGGATACAAAATTAAAGATGCCCATTTTACAAAATTCCTTTATGCTACACTAACACTGGGTTTGGAAATTGACTCCACCAAATATATTTTTTGATAGGTGGCAGTGGACCTATAATGGGTGATCTATGGGCTTTGAAAGGTTTGATTGAAGAAGGTAATGGCTTGGAGTTCCATGTCATGCACAACATGTGCTTGAACAGATTTATATTCAGTATTTTTTTCTTTTTTGCTTTGGAAAATGTACAAACGATATGCATGCACAAGCTACAAACATGTTTCTTTGCACACACAGAGACTTAGACATAATAACTATATTAAGAGATGCTATGTAAGGTTTGTGATAAAAATGGATACTCCGGCATATCTCCTGTTTTGTGTTCTGGTAACTGAATTCAGAGAATTTGACAGTATAGCTGTATTTTATTTGGATATCCAGTGTCCAGTCAACTAAGGATATACAAAACAGATACAATCAAAATTTATTTCATTCCATTTTCAGCCCTCATTGGTAGGTACTAGGTGAGCCCAACATATCATCTAAATGTCTAGAATTATCTCCCAATACTGGATGATTTGACAATATATTTGACTGGAATTGCAGGCTGAGTTTGCATTGAAGTTCACTATAGCATGACAGTTTATGATAAATGGAAACTCATGTGAAGGGATCACAAGCCTAAAATCAAACTATTCTTAATATCCATTTGATTTTATATATAATTTCATCGTGGTCATATATTAGTAAATATCCCTTTTCCGTTGATTTAATTTGCCTGGTGATTGTGATCATTTTCCATCTTGACAATTGCAGAGAATGAGGCACCCGGGTGGACTCTATTGAAGCTTCCAGGGCAAACTCCATCACCTCGCTGTGGCCATATATACAATGACTTCAGGAGGACATGATGTAAAGTCATTTTTATACACTATGCCCTTTATCATTTATGCATAGCGGTGTTACCTTCTTGCCGTTGCTATTATGCATCTATGTTAAAGCTGCACTTGTTCATGGATACTGAGCAAGCATAAGTCATGATTTTTATAGATGAAAGACCTTTTTTTGTAAACCAGATATATGGAACAATTTCTTTCTTTACATCTTTTTTGTCTGTGAAGCATTGCTGTATGGGATCCATAGAGCTAGTTGTTTGCCTTGAGTTTCATTGTGTAACTAGGTATATGCAGGGTTTAGCTTTTATCATGTCAGATAATTGTGCAATATTTGATTTTTTACTACTTTGGTTTGTAATAAACATGCAGATGTCCTGTTGTTTCCATGTGTATCATTGTACGTATCAGCAGACATTTCTATTCCATGCGTCAATTTTGAGATATCATATCTGCATTTGTACAACTTGCTCCTTCACATTTATTTTATGGAAACCCTGTATCAACATCTCTTGATTGCTTCTGGTGATACCATGATGCGCTTGTGACCCGTCAGACGGTTATTCTCTAACACACGTGTTAAGGGGATGGCTCACTCTAGGTGTTTCCTAGAAAATGCATTTGGTTGACCAATTTGGTTTGGTTTGTACATTGATGGCAATAAAATTGCTATTGATTCTTAGAATTCTTTTGGACTTTATGAGTGATATTTGTGTTTGCTTGCGTCCACCTTGAATAAAGGTACTCTTATTTCTTTAGGAACTTTGAAGTTTCAGTGGCATGATTCTACTCTAATTATTATCTTGTGATTAATCCTTTCCATTGACATATTGATAAAGTTATTCGTTTTTCTCTTATGTTTGAACAGTAAGATAGTTGTTATAGAACAAATATGGCATAAGTTGCACCTTGTTGTTTTCAGCTTAGCTGCTTTATGTAATTACGGCAACAATGAGTTTTACACAGATGATATTCTTTTTTGTTGCTAATTTATGTCTTTATATTTTTGCAGCTTCGTGGGCATGGAACTGGAGGCTGGCTGAGCCGATATGACGTTTACCACAATGATTGTATTATTTTGGATAGAGGCAAGTGTTAAAAACAAAACGGTTACATAACTATTTAATAGCCTTGAAACATGAAAGGTGTATTTCATGGTTTTTAATCTTACTAGAATAGTGGAGCCGTCGATATGATCATATTTTTTTCCTTATGCCATGGTCATCTATATCTATGGACTGTAAGAATCCAAGATGTTGATATTTAAATGCTCAAGACTGCTGTCAGAAAAGCTAGTCATAATTGTCAATCCATTATATTTCACTTCATGAAATTTACATCTTTTTCTAGAAGGTAGAATATTAAGTTATTTCCTGTCATCTCTCATCATTAGAAATCATGTTGCACTTCAGGTTTTTTTCCTTTCTAAATTCAGGCCCTGTTTGGGAATGGAGTTATGTTTTATAAACTGTGGTTTCTTAAAGTTAGAAGGACTTGGCTCTAAAATCCTAACTTTGCCATGTTTGGGGCTCATTTTGGAGCCGAGATAGCTACAGTTATCTCACATTTATAGTGAAAAAACTGTAGTTATCTAAACTCCAATCTGATCAAAGTTTAGATAACTCCATTTTTTGAGCTTGAGGTCTGCAAACCACAATTTGCATCTCTCTACCTCCACTTAAAAATAGACCATGGTTATCTAAACTGCATTCCCAAACAGGGCCTCAGCATTGGATATCTGGTTCTTTTGTGATAGCTTATTGTAATCTCTATACCTGTTTCTCATAACAATATCGCTTTCCGATTCTTTTTATAGAAAAATTATTTTATATATTTTCTCTAATTTTTCATTTATTTTAATTTGTGCCATGCATGTATAGCCTTTACCTTATGCTGCCTACTTTTGCCTGCTTATAAACATTTCTTATCACTGTGCCTTGGAGATCATAAATGTCAATATCTAGATACTAACCAAGTTGCTTCAGTCTCTGTTCAGTGGAAACGCTTGCCTGCCAACAATGAACCACCTCTGCCTCGAGCCTATCATTCCATGACCTGCATTAGTGCACGGTATCTTTTGTTTGGAGGCTTTGATGGGAAATCCACATTTGGTGATTTGTGGTGGCTGGTACCAGAGGGTATGTATAACACTGCATCTTGTCGCCGATTTATTTTAACCTTCTTAAGTTTCCCTTGGAAGGCATCACCTTGAAATTGAAATGGATGCCTTGTGGTCAATTCTTTGCAGGAAGAATTTTTTGAAGTATCGCCTTAGAAAAGAGCCTCATAACATTTTTATTACCAATCTGCTCAAGGTCAGTTTGTGATTCCGTTAGGCTTTTGGCATGCTATATTCCACATAGGTGAATCCATTTCCCTATAACCATATCATATTGCTATTGCATCTATATCTAGGTTATTCCTTGTACAATTTAAAGCCTTGTTGGCCAAATATGTTAGCTCTACAACCTGTCAATCGTGTGTGAAGGTTTATATGCATGTATCTTGGTTTCTTTTGGCCAACAATTCACAGGGGTTGCATTATGTTGAAAGCGAGCTGTAAAGATTCAAAGAATTCTTCTGCAGAGTTCTCTTGACTTCAAAGGTGGGCCTTAGCTCACTATTTACCTTCAAAGTTCTCAAGACGAGGAACTGAACAAGAACTTCTTCTCTTAGTAACACATATCTCAGCCTTACTGTGATATCAAGAGAGCTGTTGTCCATATCCAAGTCATGATCTGCCTTAATCTCTTACAGCATAGCAGCAGATAACAGACTTCAATTCCTTTTTCATAATGGATAAATAAGAGTTGTGCATGTCTAAGCTGCACAACTATTCAGAACTATGTCTGCATCATCCTATGTTCATTTTAGCAAATCTCGTAACTTTGTTCTATCAATTTATCCATCATCTTATTACTGCAATTTAGATCACAATCTCTGCAGCAATTCCCTTTCATAGTTCAGAACATGGAGAATCTGCATAGTTATCATTAAGAAATATGGAGGTTTGAATGTTACAGCTCTTTTAATTCGATTCCTCTACAGATGGTCCTATTGCAAAGCGGACAACTCCTCAAAATATTGTTCCTGAAAGCAAACCTGTTACAATGTTGGGCGGTTCACCTCAATCTACACTACAGGTAATGCAAGACATTTGCAGAACCTTCAAAAATTAGTTCATCTGCCTTCCTCCTTTGAATTAGCATAATGATTATTTTAGAAACTAATTCATGGGAGATGGGGGGCAGCTTCAATAATGTTGCAAAAATTTCTGAGTGGGAAGTTATGTTTAACGCAGGACAGCCAAAAAGATGTTCTCCAATTGTCGAGCTACAAAAGAGATTAGGAGTTTCAATCTCTTCTTATAAAGCTCATTTTAGTAGTACTGATAAAATAGATGATAAAGAACTTCTTGAATTAGCATCAAGATTGGCCGGAGAATCGCTACCTACAGGAGACCAAGCTGCTTGCATTCAGGTATTTATGGTTCGATGTGACTATTATTTGATTTTTTAGCTTCCTTTGAAGTGCTTTATCAAGGTACAATCTTTCTTGTGGGGGAGGTGTAGGCATTACGTGAGCAATGGAAAAATACTACAGCAAGTTCGATCCAGCTGAGAGAGCTTGGCCGATTGCTTCGAGACAATCAGCGTGTCCTAATTCAACATCATACGTAAGCTCCCTCTTTTCACTTATGACTTTCTTGGGTTCTCTAAGGTAAGGATAATTTGTCTATTGTTTACCACCAAAAACCGGAGTGAGACGCGAAGACGTCTAGCTTGAATTTGGGGGCAAATGTATAGGTTGATCCATCCATCTCTCCGAAGACACTAAGTTGATTTACAGCGCCGTATATCGGAGGTATATTGGAGATTTGATAGATGCGACCCACATAACCGACTTCAGATTCTCTCTTCCGAATGGGAGGTTTATTGATTGTGGGGACGAATCTTTACTACAGGCGCAAGCCTCTGCAGTTAATTACGTTATCGCGAACAATAACAATTTTCTGTTTCTCCAAAGTTTTGTTTCGTGTGTCGTGTTTTAGGTTTGTTTATTTTGGGTCGCCCTTCGATTGCATACGAAGACTAATTTATGTTGTTGCATGTAGGGTGCGGATTAGTCTAAATTCGTACTTTATATTTTCATAATTTGGGTCAAGCATTTTCTTGACGGGGTCCACGTTGATAGCTTGGTTTACCAACGGGGATGAACTTATGATGCATTTCTCACATTTGTGAGATTCATGGGCTCACATGCTTGCTTAAGCCTTATCTAAGGATCGTTAGTCTTATTAGAGATTAAGATCAACTTAGATAATTTTGAGCATATGGGCTCAATGAAACTTGAGCTTCAGGACTTAGCCGATTTGGGGCTAAGGATTGGGTCTGTTTGACACCCAAACATGCTTGGCGCATGGCTCGAATATCGGCTCGCGGCTCAGGCGCATGCCCACGTGCATATCACGCGGTGTGTGATGGCATCGGCTTGACGCGGCTCGAGCGCACATGCATATCACGTAGCGCTGGCGCATAGTGGCATCGGTTTGAGTCGGCTAAGTCCTTTGGCAGATGCTCATGTGAAAATTTTCACGTGGTGCAGCCGAATAGAATTTGGCGCTCGGTGTGGCTTTGGCACTTGCCCACACGTACTTTTCACGTGATGCAGCTGTTGGGGTCGAAAATTGCACCCCGGTTGACCAAGACAAAGTCAAAGTCAACCCAAGCCAAGTGGGCCCAAGCCTAGGTCAAGTGGGCCCATGTCTGAGTCGAGCCCGAACATGAAGCGGCCGGCCTCCCCCATACCAACATAAAAATCATGTAATAAATAATTTTGATGTAATTTTTTATGCATGAATGTAAGCAAAATGGGCATAAACCCAAATTTTTGTAAAACTCATGGCTTATGTGCAAAAGAAATGAGCACATAAGGCATGGAATGGGCAAAATGCCATTTTGCAAAGCCCAAGGAGCTATATGTAAATGTGTAAGCCTATAAAAGGCAACATGATAATGAATAAAAAATATACTTTTCATTCTCTAAAAACTCTAGGGTTTTTGTTCCTCCTTCTCTTTCCTCAAGGTTCTAAACCTTCTTCTTTCTTTTGAATTAAATCATGAGTTTTACTCTTCCTTTTCCAAAACTAAATAGTTTTTCACCACAAAACCCACAAAAGGGAGCTCAAATATTCCATCAGATCTTAAAAAGAAGAGATTTTTAAAAATCTCACCCCTCTTGTTATCCAAGAGCCGGCCAACAGAGGAGGACGAAGGAGACCCATCTCCAAATACCCCACTTTGGGGAAGATCCAGGGCTTAAGGGGAGTAGCCCCTTCATCAGCTCCAAAAATGTCTTAGGAGTTTAACTCCTCAATATATATACATACACACACATACAAAATAATAAGTATTTCTTTCTGAGAGTACAACTCCCAGTGCAGGGACCAAGCCCCTTTTGCCGCGCGAGTGCCCAAAGCGCGAGCGCCCGAGCGTCCACGTGCTTGGCACGTTTGGCCCTAGCGCCCGCGTGCCGCGCACGTGAGGCGCTGGCGCTTTCTCCCACACATCATTTGGATGCCCTTTGGGGGCGCTGTCCCGCACTCCGCAATGGGGCTGCTAGCCCCCTAGACCCCCAGCTCGCTATCCGGGTAGCGGGACCCCCGATATATCCAAAACCCCTTTCAAAGCACAACACACGTACACTGCATATTGAGTTCGCATGACCTGTTTGACCCGTTATTGGAGGTTCTCTCGCTCCAAAGGTGAGGGGTAATTAATGGCAGCTTAGTCCCCGGCTGCTGGAGATTCGGATTCCCACAATCAATAAACCCCAGCCTACCCTAAGCAGGGGGAATCTGTAATGCGCCTGACAAGCGCACGCGTATTCCCATCTCAATGGGGTGACGAAAAACACCCTACAGATTTTGGCACGCCCGGTGGGACCAATCTCTCCTTCCATATTTCGGGTTAAACGTTCATGCGAACTCGATCAACATATATATCGATTGCCTGTACTGAAATCATGCTTCTTTGTGCAGGTTAACAAATTTCAAATTGCCATCTTCGAACGCAAGTTGGTTTTGAACGACTTTCCTTGGCCCTAGCTGGGAACAAGGCCATCAACACCGACAAAGTAATAAGGTATCTCGGACAAGCTCCAGCGGTGCCCCTGACAACTGCTCCATCGGGTATCTTCTCTAAGCTCCCCGTCGGACGACCTCTAAGTCGTTAAACTGGACACAGTCGACCACCACGTCATTAAACTGGGAACAATCGACCTCTAAGTCGTTAAACTGGGAATGTAAAGAAAAAATTTGTAAATAAAAAAAAGGAACGCGTAAATAAATAAATAAAAAGAAAAGCCGAAATGATGGGGCAACTCGCAATAAAAATCAGCGAGTAAAATAAAGATGAAAAATAAAACCGAAATGATAGGGAAACCGCGAATAAAAGCCGAAAGGATAGGGCAATTGCGACCTTCGCGATAAGAAAAGCTGAAATGATAGAGCAATCGCGGTAAAACAAAAACAAAACAACGGCGAATGACGAGTTGCTCCTGGTACCATATTCCAGTGCAGCGATGCAGACGCCAACCAAAATCCAATTTCCCAAAATTCTTCCAGCCCTACGGTTGATCCCCAAGTTGACTACCGTATATAATCCACGGGCTCAAATAATTCTCATCATACCCATACCCAACCGCAACCACCAGTTACGCGGCTGGTCTCCGCCCTTGGAATTATGCTCCATTTGGGAAGACCCACTCATGTGTCCTCACGATACATGAGGAGAACAGACTTACGGGATCCTCACGACTCGTAAGAAAACACCTTCGTGGGATCCTTACGACCCACAAAGGAAAAACATACTTGGGAGTCCCCACGAATCCTAAGGAGAAAGTACACATACGAGATCCTTTCGACTCGTAGGGAGAAAATGCATTTATGGGACCCTTACGGCTCATAAAATTGAAAAGTCTTAGGTGATAGGGACCTAAACCTGTCTTCTAAGCCATCGTTCCCCAACAGGAAAAGGCAAATGATGAATTGCTCCTGGCACATGTGCTTCAGTGTTAGCAACGCTGATGCCTATCCTAACCCCAAAATTCCAAACTCTAACCCTACAGACCCCTAAGTCTTTAAACTGGGAACATATGACCTTTAAGTCGTTAAACTGGAAACGAGGGAGATCCCCTCAAGGCGAATGATGAGTCGCTCCTGGTACCATATTCCAGTGCAGCGATATAAACGCCAACCAAACTCTGAATGTCCCAACGGCGAATGATGAGTCGCTCCTGATACCATATCCCAGTGCAGCGATGCAGACGCTAACCAAAATCCAAATTCTCAAACAGCGAATGATGAGTCGCTCCTGGTACCATATTCCAGTGCAGCGATGCAGACGCCAACAAAGTCCCGAAATTCTTTCGGCCCTACGGTCTGGATCATATATCCTGCAAAACCGTATACAATCCACGGGCGTAAAACGATCCCAATCTCTCCCAAGTCCTACCGGCGAGACCACATCCAAAGTCCCACCGGCGATGAAGATTCATTCCCCAAAAAAAAAACTGTCGGCGAGTTTGTGAAAACCCGAAAGGGCGCAAACTCATTAAAAAGAGATGAAATGCACTCGCAAAGTCCTCTCGACTTTGTGAGGAGAAAATTCCTACGTGAGATCCTTACGACTCATAAAGGAGCAACACACTTAGGAGTCCCCATGACTCCTAAGGAGAAAATACACCTACGAGATCCTTACGACTCGTAGCGAGAAAATGTCATGGACTTTTCCGTCTGCTTCGTGTCAAGGTCTTGAACCCTGAGCTGTCTTTGTACTTTGTGAACTTGTTTATTGATTTTCGTTATTCTCCAAATTGTAGGCTTGATCAAGATTCTTCGATTTGTCAGTCGTAGTCTCACTTTTGTATCGTCTTTTGTCTTTTCACTGTTTTTGTCCCGAAAATCTGTAACCTGTAACTATGTAGCAGACATGGGTCAAAAGCACCTGTTTATTTGTAAAATGCATAAGAATGGGGAATAAAATAATGCAATATTATGGTATGAACATGACTCTGAATGGCATCACTAAATACTCGTAATGCCCATATCGGGTTCGAAACGCAGTCTTGCAAATATCCTCTGATTTAACTCGAACTTCATGATATACGGACCGCAAATCCAGCTTCGAGAATACCCTCGCGTCACTAAGTTGCTCGAATAATTCGCCAATGCGAGGGATCGGGTACTTGTTCTTAATAGTCACCCGGTTTAATTATCGATAGTCGATGCACGTCCTCCTTGTGCCATCTTTCTTTTTGACTAGAAGAACTGGGGCTCCCCAAGATGAATTACTGCTGCGAATCCAACCCTTCTCTAGCAATTCGGTAACCTGCTTCTTTACTTCTTCCAACTCCACTGGTGCCATCGGATAGTACGCCTTTGAGATTGGTGCTGCACCAGGAACAAGATCGATCGCGAACTCCACATCTCGTTTTGGCGGTAAACCCGAGATGTCTTCGAACACGTCCATGAACTCTCGAACTACAGCTGGCGCTTCCTCCTTATCAACTTCCATCGACGAAAGAACACCGTGTGTCGGCCTAGCCCTAAACTCGACTGGCCCAATGAAACTGCTACCTCTAGCAAAACAAACTCCGGATGTCCGGGAATGTGGAAAATCACTTTTTTTGCCCTACAATCAATGTGAGCGTGGAAAGTGCCGAGAAAATCCATTCCCAAGACAACATCAACAATGGGATGCACCAGAATCGAATAATTCTAATGCGGGAAAATCATGAACAAGTAGGATACCGGAAACAACTTCATCTGAAGCCAAGATACTAAAGAAGATAAGCATGGCAAGCAATGAAACCGAGAGAAGCAAGGTAATATCACGGTTATAAATCAAGGAAATGAATCAAGACTAGGACTCCAAGTTACTTAAATAGAATACCACATTGTAACCATGCTGCAGTTCATGGATATAATCACATAACTCCGTTCAAGTCGCCTAAATCCCAGTATCAGAATCGAAGGAATAGGAAGGAAGAAACAATAGATCCAAAAGGATTTCAAGCCGAGATGCAAAGTCATCCATCTCGTCAAGATAAAGGGTCAAGAGAAAGATAAGATTCAAGAATCATGACAACAATGTGGCAGGACATGTTCCTAATTACGGGTTTTCTGATTCGTGTATTAGGTCCAATACCCAACTATAAAAGAATAAAACCCGATTAACCTAAATCCTATGGCTCTGATACCAAACAAACCCTGTCACGCCCTGCTTCCCAGAGTGTGCTAAGATCGGCACATGACAGAGCCAACCATGCTACCTGTGGTTAGGAAACGTCCCTCCATAGTCACATTACGGCTGTCCATAAGATATCAAGAACCAGAAATTTATACTACTATCTAATACATGTCCATCTGCCAGAATAAACGAGTCAAGAAATATATATGCGGAAGCAATAAAATCCAATAAACAATAAAATCTGGAAATACGTCCCAAAATACGGGCCCACATCAGGAAATAAAAGTACGGAAAGAAAACTAAACTAAACACTAACATGCGACTCACTGTTTGGCCTGTCGGCTGAAATGCTTCTGGTCATCCTATAAAAGAGATTGAGGATCTGGGCCATGCAAAACCCAGACGTCGGTGCATCATAATATCAAACAATAGTAATAACCAGGATGTAACAAGATATGCAGGCATGAATATAATTCAACAATATGAATATGACAGTGAGGTGTGTATGTAAAGTGCGATAAGCAATCTAAACTATATTACTGGGTTATCTACTCTCAAATCTGTGAAATCAATTTAATGAAATCGTCGATGTAACTTAATAGTATCCCGTGCATGCCCGGGGACCACGATCAAGACTCTCGGGCTGAAACCGAGACGTGCCGCTAGGCAGTAAACAGGTAACATGTACAGACGAATGATGTCAGTAGCAGCATCCCGGGTGTAACACCCGAGCCCAATAATACTATGTATATTACTAGTTGAGGGTTGTGGTTTGCTCATTTCCAATTTTCCTGATTTCCTGGGGTTTATTGCTAAATTCTACCCGGTTAAGTCATTTTGGCACATAACAAATTTTAACTCCTAAAATGAAATTTAAGATGTCCATGTTAACCTACTCGTCGCCACTAGTCGCGTGGTAGCGTCCGCGTGTCGAGATTCCATTCCGTTTGGCTAAACGGGCAAGTTTGGGCGACTACGCGCGCGTGCAAGTGTCCGACTTGGGGGCATGCATTTTAATCATTAAACACCTATTTTCTAAATTTGGAACCCGCTTAAAATCTTATAATTTGAATTTGGAACATTTGGGCGCAACCCGGGCGCGATTTGGAAATGTTTCATTTCGCGCCAAAAAGGGCCCGTTTCAATTTAATATATATAAACTAAATTATACGATTATATACTTCCTTAACTACTTATATTTCCAAGTTAACTGCAAATCCTTTCAATTTTTTCTTGTGGCCAATCACGAGGTCGAGCTCGTGGGCCCCTCTCCCATTCCCTATCTCTCTCTCTCTCTTCCCTCAATCTCTTCCATTCTCTCTCCAATCTCCCTCTCTCTCTCTCTTCCTCTATATTCACCATGCAACAGCCGCCTTCACCCAACCCTCGTCCATCGCGAGAAACCCACAAACCCTAACCCTAGCCTACCGCGACCTCACCACCGTCGCCACCGCGACCTCGCCGTCGCCGCCTGCGACGCCTCCGCGACAACCGCGCCTTCCCCCTCCCTCCTTCCTCCTCTCTCCCGCACCTGCACGCAACCCCGGCCTCGTCTCCATCCCTCGCGACCTCGCCGTCGACGTCGCCTCCGACCATCGAAGCCTCCCACGACCCCCTTTCACCCTCCTCGTCGAGACCTCGCCGTCACCCCCTCCTCTCCTCGCCGGACCACCTTCAGACCCGAGCCCAACACCTGCACCATCTCCAGGTCGCCGGAAATCGCGCCGACGACCCTCGTCGACGTCTCCCGCGCCACCTCCTTTCCCCCTCGACCACCCTAACCGACCACACTCCTCTCCAACTCGCCGCAGCACACTACCCTGCACACCCGAGGCCTCTCCCCTTGCTGCAGCCGCCGCCGTCGTTTCGCCGGCGTTCCGGTGCCGTCGAACCCGCCGTGGTCACCCCCTGGTGTCTCCCTGTAAGTTCCTTCTCCTTCCTTTTGGTACAACCCCCGCTGGTCGTTAGTTTTGGCGTATATCGTATCTTTGTTGCTAACTTTGCTATTTGGGTGTTGCCGGAACCCGACCGTGCCGTTTGCCGAACCCGACGCTCCAGCGAAGCCCCCTGGTCCGTGTGATCCCATTGACCTCTGTTGGGACTCGATCCGTGGCCCATGCTTCCGTATCGTGGTTTCTACCGACATCGCATCCGTGTTTCGGTTTGCGGAACCGCCGAGGCAAGTATCCGAATACTTGCTTAACATGCTACAACTTAATCATCATATTATAACCACACAACTAATATAACATCGATGCCTTTTATAACTTAGAATTGCTAGCCACGATTATCCGTAACTTTAAATCAATGAAATCATTGCTCGTATTAACCGGTTTGCTATTAATTCATACTTAACTAATCAAACCAAGTAGATCATCCCCACTTCATTGGTTAAAATCATTCTTGAGACAATTATTATGCTTAGTTCAAATTCATGTAACTCCATTGCGTATATTATCGATATTGTTTCATCTTGTGGCTTTTGCACCTCAAAGGTGCGTGAACCGGATTAATATGAAAATACAAACATCACTGTGTTCACATAGAATAATATTTGCTATTCATTGTTTCCTGCTACTGTTCATTACTTGTTACTATACCTGTTATCATCATATACCGGATTGCATTACATATTGACCGATCTTGATACACCTGACTCATGTACTGATACACCGGACACAACACCCTGTACATATCGACTCTACCTGTTGAAAGTAACCTGACCTGTTACCTGATCTCATGCCTAATGCCGACAAACCTAACCATTCCTGCTGTCGATCCAGACAGACCTACCTTTACTTGACTTGTGTTGGCATTAGTCCTTGACTACTGAATACCTGACTGACATACATAGTTTGGGGGTATGGGGAAATCAAAGGTGAAACCGACTTGTAACTCAACAGTTCGATACATTGTTCTGATCAGTCTTACGGGCTTGGCCAGCTCCGGAGTGTTGATGCTGACATCACTCATCTATCCTACTACCTTTTACTGCTTAGCGGCACGTCTCGGATTCAGCCCCGAGAATTATGACCGTGGTCCCGGGCACGCACGGGATACTATTGAGTTACATCGACGATTCATCAATTGGTTTCAAAGACTGTAGAGTAGGAAACCTGATAGGACAGCTTAGCCACTACTGCACGTTACCCTGTTTATTACTTCTTATTACTGCTTATTCATGTTCATGCTTGCACTGTTTATTACCATGTTTATGCTTCATACTTGATATCTTGACGCGCTGACGTCTGGGTTTTGCATGGCCCAGATTCCGTACCTTTGCCGCCGACCGAGCAGGAGTACTTCAGCCAGCAGGCTGAACTGTGAGTTCTTGAGAGTTTAGTTTATTTATGTCATTTCATTTCCAGATGTGAGCTCGCATTATGGGACATACTGTTTATTCATTATATTGGATCATTAGCTTCCGCACTTATTGTTTATTGATTCTTGTTATTATGGATTTGGACATGTACTAGTTTAGTTTATTTTACTGTTCTTGATATCTTTACAACCGTAATGTGACTGTGGATGGATACTCCCTACCCACAGGTAGCATGGTTGGCTATGTCACGTGTCCAAATCTTGCGTACTCTGGGAAGCGGGGCGTGACACCGGGGATGTCCTAACCCGTAAAACTGATCAGTATAAGCATCGAACTGTCGAGTTACAAGTCTGGTTTCATCATTGATTTCTCCTTACCCCCAAATTATGTGTTGAATTTAGGTATTGATAAATATGAAACTAATGCCAACACAGGATCAAGTATGTACATGTTTTGTCTGAATAGACAACATGATGTGTCCGTCGAGAAAACAAGTCAGGGATGTCGGCATTAGTAACAAGATCATGGATCAAGTCAAACAGTGGTGTATCAGGTCATGTCAGGTAGTGCATATGTATCACACGGATGCTCAAAAGTAAACTGTAACAAGTATCGAAGCACGATAAAAGTACGGATGCACAATGTCTATCAGGGATCACATCTACAACTCCATGACTACATATGATGCACATTATCAAGCATGGTGCACTAATACAATAGTAACATGAAATAATATGGTCTCGGCGTGCAACTAGATATGTAATAAACCGTACGGATACAGACGGAAACTATAAAACTGTAAATCGATAAAATTTGCTGAATATTAAAACACAAGCACTTTTATTTATTAAATAGATATTGATATAATAATATTAATATGGATAACATATTCAAACCGATTAATAACTATAAAAGTGGTATTGATTAACCATGCACAAGAAAGTTCCATTCAGAAATTCAGCGTCACCCTGATTTATAAAATGGCTTAAAAATAACAAACGTTCTCCAAAAGGGACGTGTTTTATACCAAAACAAAGATAATTCAATAATGTTTTCATTTTTATAAGTTGAAGTATCTTAGGTTGTTCCTACAAAAAACTATGAACATTCGAAGTTGAAAGTTTGCTGCTGGAATTTTCCTGGACAGCAGTTTAGAGATATTTTCATTTGCATTTTACGTTATTTAAACAATTTATTTTGCAAGTAAATATTTCATAGAGTTATAGAATTCTGAGTTATCTTCGTAACGAACTAAAGAACGTATACTAATGATTTTTCTATGATTTATAATGAATTTTATAAGGTAAGGTGTACAGTAAATTTCAGATTTGCCGTATCCGCTTTGCAACGACGTTTCATGTGTAAACTATAATATTTTCAAATCTCATCTTTGAGCCTAGCGAGTTAGAGTTGTTTCGTATTTGCTGTCGTTCGGTATTCGTTCGTGTTCGTATCCATATTCGTCGCGACCAAGGCAAGTTTACAACTTGCTACATGCTATAGTTATATCTATATACATATATCGTCATAATAGTACTTATTATTACTATTATACCGTTTATATCTATAATCTGTATATCGTTGATCAACTAATAATAACAAGTTTTATAAACTGCAGTTTACAATGAAGTGTAGGAATTAATATGGTTTATTTTCGTTACACTATTTATCACACCTAACGGTTACAACCGTATTTCATCACAACCTGTTTGCACGATATTATTACAAATAAACATTTTACCTAATCTAATATACTACCTTGACATGCTTATAACCCATCATCTTGTTACTGATATTGCTATCTTGCTTGTACCTATTTACCTGTAAAATTTACCGATGCCAACAATCCTGACTTGTTGTTCTGATGGACGTGACATGTTGTCTAGATAGACACAACCTGTACCTGCCTGATCTTGTGTTGGTATTAGGTAAATACTATTCATACCTGACTTGGAAAACGAAACCTGGGAAAATGGGGTAATCAAAAATGTAACTGAAGTGCAACTTAAAAGGATATTACATATTTTTGTGGTTCCAGGGGTAACGGAACAGAATCATTCTTGATTTGTACATCTTGATCTGTGATCCCGATGGATAACGGGATATATCTTAGTCTGTGGTCTCAGGGGTAACGGGATATATACTTTTGAGTTACATGGATGAGTGCATTCATTGGTTTTAATACCCGTAGGATAGTTAACCTAGAAACACAGACTTTAGGATACGAGTGACATGCATAGCCTACTGTTATAACACCTGTGATTGTTTGGTCATACTCATACCTTATTTTGCACGGACATCCTATATAGCACAATTTTCGGTTTATTATTATTCTGATGATATTTATAACGCACCGACGTCTGGGTTTTGTATGGCCCAGTTCCTTTAACCTTATCACAGGAAGATCGAGAATTCTTTGACAGGCAAGCTGAGCAGCGAAGAGCTTTCTGTCGATTTAGTTTAGTGATGTTTTAGATTTATTTTCTAGTTATAGTTTTGACGTTGTGATCCCATAAGGGACGAGACTGAGATATTATTTCTTGTTGGATCTTTATTTTTTTCTGCTATCTTTCTCGTTATTATTTATTGTGGTAATTTGGACATGTGATAGTTAGATATTTATTTACTGTTTTTGATATATGATTGACAGCCGTAATATGACTATGGAAGGATATTTTCTCGCCATAGGTAGCATGGTTGGTTTTGTCACGTACCGTATTTACGTATTTTGGGGGCGTGACAGACACATTACAGACGAGCAAAAATAGTTCATTAATCTCAAGATTGATGTATAAGGTATTATAAGCTCCTCAGCCTTACAAAATGGCCCGAGGGCTTACAAAGGAAAACAAACATGGGGAAAGTGGTGGCTTCAAGTCGTCTTCTCGCCTAAGGTCTCATCGCTGCTTGTCTGCCCGACGCCTCCGCCCTTCGGCTCTTCCTTAGGACGGTGGTACCTCACGTGGAACTCCTGGTCATTGAGCCAGGGCACAATCTCCTTAACGGCGTCAAGGGTATTATGCTACCCAGCGGCCGCAGAGTCGGCGATGTCGAAGTAGAATTGGTCGGACATTTTATAGTCCTCAACAGCTTTTTTCGCCTTCTCCTCGACCTTTTTCATTGCTTCATTGGCCGCTTGGGCATCCTTCTTTGATGAGTCTCTCTGTTTCTTTATCGCATCAAAGAGCTCGTTGACTTTACTGACCTGGGCCTGAAGGGCCCGGTTGGACTCGGTCATCCTTGCGATCTTCAGCTTCTCGGAGACCAAACGTGACTCGAAAAAGGCGATGTTTTCCTCGACCTCCTTCAGCTTGGCGAGGATTTCTTCCTTGCGCGAAGTGGTCTCCCCCGCCCTTTTTATCTCCGGGCAACCTCTTCGGCCTCCATGGCAATCAGGAAGGTACAGTGATGGAGAACCTGCAGAAGGAAGCAAACAGTATCCATCAGGGGCTGAACAGGGGAAAGATTACTTGAAAGAAACTACGAAGAGCTCACTAACCTGGACGGCTTCCTGGGCTATCGTGGCGACCTGGGCTTTCATGGTGCCCCAAGGTATTTTGGCCCCCGCCGCTTTTTCCATGTCTGCCAGAAAGCTGTCGGCCACAGATAGTCCCGATGACACCTCGAGACGGAAGTCACCCTCCTTAATATGTACCCCGGCCGACGACGGCCGGGAAATCACCTTCTTGAGCCTCTTAACCGGAGACTCAACGGAAGAAGGCGCCTTTGGCCTCACCCAGGGAATTTGTTCCCGGGCTTGTTTCTGCCAGCCACCCATGTGCTCCTCAAGGACTAGCGGAGGGATGACGATCTTTACGGAAGGCCCCTGGTGAAGCGCCTCGCTCGGCGTAGGCTTGGATGAGATTGCGCTGCCACCCTTCCTGCCCTGTGCCTTGGCGGCCAAGGCGGCCATAATCTTTGACCGGTCTATGAGCTCTGTGAGGAGGAACAAGAAAGGGTTAGTAACAAAAGTAACAAAATATGTTAAGTCTAAATTGAGTGGCTGAGACTTAACTTACCTAGGAAACGCGCGGGACTGAATCTCGCCTGGCTTAAGGCCTGCTTGGAAAGTAAGGCGTCAGCACGCTGGATAGGTTGCCACAGGGACACGACCCTCTACAGGGCTTTTGACAACTTGGCTTTTGGGCAATCCGCCCTATGCCACTCGGTGGGCACCGACCAGTCTTCTCCCTTCGGAAGACCGACGAAGATAAACTTTTCTTTCCACTCGTGGATGGAAGAAGGGACTACCACTACCCGCGACTCGGCCGCCCTATCCTTGTGCTTCTTAAAGTAAAACTATACCCAACTCGGCTTGCCCTTGTGTATGCCCGGATGGTTCTTATAGCAGAGAAAAGCCAAGATGAGCCATAGATTAAAGGGGATTCGATTGATTTTGAGCCGGACTAGGAATCCGAGGAGAATCCTCCACGAATTCAGTGCTAACTTGCCCGGGGCGAGTTGAAAATAATGACGGACTGCATAAATTTCGGGCGAAAAGGGAAGACACATCCCTGTTCAGAACGCTTCCAACTACAGAGCAATTTCATTACCCTGTACCTGGTCTGCCCGTTCACCCTCCATGGCCAATCGAAGCGTGAAACCAGAGGGAATGTGGAAGCGGGCCCGTATGTCGGAAAGCTCGCCCAATCTGTTCAGCACCGAGGCCGCGTCACTAGTGTTCTCGATGCGCACCTTAGGAGACTTGTTGGACCCTCAGCGTCAGGGAACAAAGGAATCGCCATCCCTGGGACGAACCCGACATGACAGAAGAAGAGCTTTCTCGGCTATCAGAAGCCGAGGAAGACGAAGAAGACCCACTAAACTCAGCTTCAGAGGACAAGGCCTCATTGCTGGACTCTACCCTGATTATATCAGGTAGGAGATCAGGGGAAGACATCTGATCTGATTCAAAGGAGGGATGGACTGAAGGTGGTTATTGAATTGCAAAGCCAACCTAAATGTGGGAGCGCCGAGCAATCCAAAGACAACAGAAGAGCAAGCGAGCAAAGGTGTTTCCTGGAGGCACACCGTCCTTATTTATACCCTAAGTGAAGGCCATCCTGCGGCCCAGATCCTCTCCCGCCAAAACGATGCGTCGCGCCCAACGATCCATGTGGTGCCACGCGGCAACTGACCATTAGATGCTCTCCCCTCATGTGGATTTGATCGGCTGAAGCGACGTCCTACATCCACCGTCAGGATGCAGCCGCGTGACACGAGATCGACGGCTAGCTCGGCACCACGACGATCCGGGCAAGCTAAACGACATAGCCATAATGACGCCGTCCCATCAGTGATCCGCTGATGTCACTCGAAGATACACTCGAAGATTAAAGCGCTCGAGGATCGCAACGAGGCCACGTAGTTCTAGGACGATCCACCGCGTAGATCCTTCGGCAAAATGTTGAACATAGAAGACCGAGCAATCCACCCTCGACCCGACCCATAAATAAGTCGGAACGAGTGTAGGGGGCTAATGATGGCGCTCACAAATAGGGATTCCCCAGATCAAGACGCGTGGCAGATGACAATCTCTCACGTACACCAACTGGCTACTTGAAGTCTACGGGGCTAAGATAAGTACGATGCAAGGGGGACATTTCTCGACGCTTCGCCTCCGAGATAGCATCCAACCTTTAGGGGGCCTCCCCTAAGTACGTTCCCTCTTCGCCTAATCACCAGCCAATAGCTCGTCTCTGAGCAATCACAGAGCTGAGATTCCTCAGCTTCCTTGCTCGTCTCCGAGCTATTCTATAGCTGAGATTCCTCAGCATCCCTGTTTGGCCGGAAGCATGGAGCACGGACGTCCTCGTAACGACTCCATGTATCTCGCCACGACGAGATCTCCACCACTCAACGACTCGCATCCCATGCCAGCGTATCTCGCCATTAATGAGCGTATCTAGCCATCAATGCGGACGTTACGCATAGGTGAAACGGGTGGCGAGAATCTCACATTGGCTCACCCTCAGGCGACCTGTGTATAAACCCCTCCTCCAGACGTTCAGGTAAGTCGAACTCATTCCAATACGCCGCTACTCTGCCTAAATATTCTCCGGTATTTACTTGATCGTCGGAGGGTCCTACGGCGGTTTCCCATCCCGGGACTTCTTTTGCAGCTAGCTCGGCGCCAACATTAACCAACAAACCCAGTGAGATCCACACGCTCAATCTCCCATAACAAATCAGATCCCTTCAACCCCGCTGGCCACAAGATCGACGGAGAACAACATCTGAGGGAGATTCCCACCTCCATCACACACCCATTTCTAAAGCCAATGGATTTCCTGGGTAGCCACATACAAGTGATTTCAGGGCACAAACATTCTTTTTCATATCAAAAACCACTCCAAAAGTAGTGATTTCCAGCACAAATTACTAGCAGGAACAGGAAAAAATTACCACACAAAATTAAGTAAGATCAAGTAAGAGGATGAAGAGCTCACAGCCGTCAGAGCTCGTCTCTCCCTCAACATACGAGTTATGAGAAGAAGGAGACGAAGAGCTGTGGTAAGAGGGTAGGACCGAAGAGATGAGCTTGCCCGCGCCCGAAATCAAGCCCAACAGCCACCTACGGCTTCCTGCTTGGGCCGCGCCGGCGAGCTCTCTGGTCTCGCGTGGGGCGAGGGTGACGGTGTCATGGGAGCAGGGTGAGGGCACGGGCGACGAAGGCTTGGGGGAGTCGGCGGGGAGGGGGCACAGAGAGGCGGGGGTTGGAGGATTTGAGAGAGTCAGGTGCCAAGGCTGACCAGAGAGAAAAGAAAGAATCCAAGTAAATTTTTGCTCTTTTTTCTTTGACATTTTTTGGAAAAGAGTTTATATACTAGGCTGAATAGCAGGACTTTAAAAGTACAGCCCAAATCCAAGTCCAAAGAATCAATAACACCCTTTCCCTATCTAGTTCACCAGCCAAAGTAAAGCAGTCGATCCAACTTTGAAGTCGGAGAAAGACCAAAGTCCAAATTCAAGAACCAATAACACAACGAAAACGGTAAGTCCTGCACCAATAACATCCTAAACCAATATTGCACGGACAATTAATTGACAGTCATTGTATCGGCGTGACCCTAACATTTAGGGAGAGGAGCGCAACTTAGCAAACTCCGCGCACGGACAATTAATCGACAGCCTATTATTTTGATTTAATTTCCCTCTCTCTTCTCTCTCTCCCTCAAACAACAGCAGGATCACTTTTCAAAAACCCTAATTTCTCTCTCTTTTCATCAGATAAATCCGTCTTCTTTTCTATAAATTTTGAAGACCGGAGGTTAGATCATCGATCATAGGAGCCAAGGTTTGAATTCTCTTTGAACTCTTTTTCTCTTTTGTTTCACGATGTTATGAAAATTTTCAATCGCGGAGTTTGTCGAAAAATTTCTATCTTTCCTTCCTTTTATGGCAATTTTCCTGTTCTGGTTTGTGATGCAGGATTTTACATTTGATCTTGTTTGAATTTATGGAAAAAAGATTCTTTCTTTTTTGGGTGCCCTAATGGTTCATATTCTGCTTCATGATATTTACTTCTTGTTTTTATTTCTTAATTTTAGTGGATTACTACTGTGAATTTTATTTCCAGTTTGTTACTTTATGCTTTTATAGTCCAATTATATCTCTTTTGGGAGTCTAACAAATAAATTGCAGTACATTTTAAAAAAAATAAAATTTCTTAATTAATTCACACATTGTTTGTATTTCAAAAAGCTGTACTTAAAAAAAAAGTTGGTAGCATTTTTTATTGCTCTGCAAATCAGGAGAGATTTTCCCCCTTGATTTTTTTTGATCTTTTTTTTTGTTGTTTCTTTTCCTTTTTTCCGTTTTTACTAGTCTTAGGGCATAATTGAGTTCGAATGTTCCATTTATCCAGCATTACATACTCAATTAATGTACTAATCGGTCACAAATCGAATCCATGATTGAAGATTAATTTATGAAATGGCTAAATATATTGCATAGGGAAAATCAGGATGTTACACTAGCCCTGTTTGGGAATGCAGTTAAGTTTTCTAAACCGTTGTTTCATAAAGTTGAAAAACTTAACTCTAAATTTCGAACTTTGCCATGCTTGGGGCTCATTTTGGAGTTGAGATAACTACATTTATCTCACCTTTGAAAGTGAGAACACTGCAGCTATCTAAACTCCAATCTGATCAAAGTTTAGATAACTTCATTTTGGGAGTTTGAGGACTGCAAACCATAGCTTGCATCTCTTTACCTCCACCTAATAATAAACCATGGTCATCTAAACTCCATTTCCAAACAGTTATTTGGCAAAAAAAAGAAAAAGAAAAAAGGAGGACCAGTAAATTACATAATTACATTATTTTGATCTTCTTCTTCTCGATCGATTAAGAAATTATGCTTCTTCATTAAATGCTCATATGTTTTGGACTATTCCTAGGAAATTGTGATCAGTTTTATTTTTTTTGTTTGCGCTAGTTTTGGATTATGTTAGTCCCGGTCAGTACTATCTGAACACGAGAGAGTAATTGTAGGTTAACTGATTTGACTAGGAGCAAAGAACTAAAGGAAACCGATCTATTTCAAGGATCTAAAACCAATGATTAGGGTTAAACTTTGGGGGCTTATTGAGTCGATGATCCCTATAGCCTACCCTAAATAAAAAGATTTAGGAATTCTCTCTTCTTTGGTCATCCGATTGCTGAATCCTTGGGCTAGAAGTCCGATTATTATCTTAAGAAGATGGTTTACGATGTGTATACTTTTACTGAGTTCATTTTGACTAATATTTAGTTTCTTTTTTTAAAAGGAGAAATTTCTACTCATTATTAATTAGTGATGTTTGGTATGGATGAGTCACTTTTCTCTCTCTTTTCTGTGAGGTTAAGATTTTGCAAGGAATATTGCTCTTTTTATTTCATTATCGCTATAATTCCAGTGTTGAATATAAGGTTTGTTTTTAAAATGAACAATTGATTTTATGTACTTACTAGGGTGATATTTATTTATTTTTTATCCTTTTTTTGGGTCTCGTTCTCTTGAATGCTATGTTTGATATTTAAGCTTCTTAGCCTTGCTGAAAGAACTTCTTTATCTCCTATAATTTATTTTCTTTATTCCCCCAAACAGGTGATACGGGATCATGCTGATTATTTGATGCAGAGAATATTATTTATAAAGATTCTAGTAATATTTATCAAGACCAAGAAGTAACAAAGGATCCTGATGGAAGTTCAAAAACTTCCAGCAGCTGCTGAGAAAAGGACGGCGCCTACTCCAAAGGCTCTGATACATCAAAAATATGGTACAGCAGCTTCCTTTGTTACAGAGGAAGTGCAGCAGTCTCTTGATAGTGGCTGCCCTGGTTTAAATATTCCCCAGCAGTCTCGATGCCTGTATAGGTGTTGTTTGACTCTCCCTGAACTGTCTGTTACCTCGGATACCTTTACAAGAAAGAAGGATGCAGAGCAGGCTGCTGCGAGAATGGCTATGGAAAAGGTCCAACTCTCTACCATGCAATGTTCATTTGCCCAATAGATTTTCCTTTTCTTGTGACCGGTGATCATTCCATTAACAAATTCACATTTGTGTAGCCATTAGTGTTTCCTATCATTAGTTATGTCAGAGACGTGGAGAATGAAATTGGATGTTGACATGGTGGCTTGAGATTATTAAGGGTGCATAGCAAACGTGTTTAATTGCCAGGGTATTTGGAGCTCGTTGGCATGAAACTTGAGAGATCAAATGTAGAACTCTTGATTGTTTCTTAATGTGTTAGTTGTTCTTTGGACCTTTTCGACACTTTCAGGACACTTTCTAGTCATTCCGATTATACTCGGCTAATTGGAAATGAAGTTTTTCTGAAGCGAAAATTCTCTATCTGTATTGTAGTAGCGTTCCAAATGTGTTCTGAAATTTTATTTGATCCCCTTTGCATGCAGTTGGGTATTCAATCTACATCAAATGAACTAACTCCACCAGAAGCATGGAATGAATTAGTTGCTCGCTTCTCTGTCTTGTTCTCAGAAGAGGTTGCTATTATTAAGCATTATTTACTATCATCTTTTTACTAATTTTGTAGAGAGATCATATTTCATATATATTATTTAGTATGAGGGTACTTGAACCTAGTATATCAAAGGAAGAAGTAAAGTATCAGTGTATCACCAACAAACACCTAGAAGCTTAACAAGTCTACCTTTGAATAATTGCCAACAAGTGGAAAACTTAGGTTAAAGTAGTTAACTTGAACCTGGAAGACGTAAAATGGTCATTTAGAGTTGCGGCGAGTCCTTCCCAAAGTTTTCAAATTAGAAAGGTTGATATTTACTAGGTTGACCAATCTTAAAAATTTGTCAAATATTTTTATGGAGCCTTGCTCCATAATTGACCCCTTTGTAGTGAGAAAAGGCTTGGATATTAATGTGATAAATGTTCAAGTGACTTTGTGTTTTTATTTTCTAAAATAGATTGCATAGGTTTGATTACTTTTAAGTTCCCCTATTGTTGATGGATGCTGTGAAAGTTAAAGTTGTATAGTTTGATATAATATTGACCCGCTTGTGATCACACCCTTTATTATCCTTTAGATATTAATCCTAACATATTTCCATTGCTTTGTTGTTTTGCATAGTTTCTGTCATCTTCTCATCCCCTAATCAGTCATTTCAGAGTTGCGGTGGGAAGAGTTGGACCCCGTAAAAATATGACACCCTTGTCTGTAATTGCTGCATGTGATGTGAAGGTCAAAAGTTTGTGCAAAATCATTGATCCAAAAGCAGAATCAGATCCTCTCTTGATTTCTTCATTTATCTGGAAGGCTGCAAGAATGTCTAGTTCTGTGTGCACTTCTACTGGTGGACTTTGGATAGAGAGGGATGATCCTTTTTCTCCTGAGTCTTTAGAGTTACTGATGAGCCGTGATGTAAGTGTAATGGACACTGTGCAGATAAAAGCCTTGCGTATTCCCTACTCTATGGATGGGCCAATTGAAACATTGTCTATTGATGTTTCTGGTAATCAATATTACATGGATGAAATTGCTCTGAAGCTTGATGCAAGGGATGCTTCTCTACTTTTTGTGTCAAGGTGTGTATGAATGGTAGAATTTAATGGGATTTATGTTTGTTATAAAATTATTACAATAGACACTTTCAAGATGCTGAAATCAAAACTATTGTCATTCCAGGACAGTCGGCAAAGCATCTTCTGAGATGAAGTTGTACTTCTCTGCCCCAGAAGCTGCTATCGTTTCTTCGGAGCAATCATCAGATCTACTTTTAAATTTTGATGAAAATCACAGTTTGAAACCACTGCTAAATAAGCGAGCTTCGTACTTGTCAGGTCAAGATATTTATGGTGATGCCATACTGGCCAATGTTGGATACACCCGGAGATCTGCAGACCTCTATTATGAAGACGTGTCTTTGTGCACTTATTACAGGTCCGTCATTCTCTGATGATGCTTGGTTTAGGTTCCTAGAAGTCTATATTATCGTTTTTAGGGTTATACTCACCCCAATTCGAGCTATTATAATTTCACTACAGTAGTAGGGTTAAAAGTTAAAGTTATTATCCATCGTGAAAATTTAATAGGCAATATCAGTGTGCAACTTTAAAATTAGACATCCTTAGCTTGGTGTAGGTGAATTATGTATACCATGTCATCTTGCAGATCTGTGTTGTGTTCTAGGGGGAACTATGTGTATGAGCTGTGTATGAATTTCTTCAATTATGATATTGTGCCAGTCTGTATCTAGTCATGTAGGTTGCTTATTGTAATAAAATCTGTTCTTGCGGACATTTTGTAATTGTTAAATGCTTTTTGATGATATCCGGGGCTCTGCGGATTTAGATATTGATACGGGACATGACACAAGTCGGATTTGCTGATTCAATAATTTCCAAAAATCTAGAATACACTAGTATTGTTGCTTACACACAAAAACATATACTTATACAACAACAACTGAGCCTTTTATCCCAAGCATATGGGGTAGGATTTAATACACATATACTTATACATAATTACAAAACCTTAATATTTTGGTAAATCACAACTAAATATACAAACAATTTGCTAGTGTTCCTGCACGTATTGTGGTCGTCTCATTTATACATTTTTGGTACATCTAGCATTTCATACAAGGGTTTTTTACTAAATGGTCCCTCAAAACTTGACTAATTACTAAAAAACCCCAATACTTTATAATTACTATTTACTCCCCAAAACTCTAAATAATTACTAAAAGGTCCCCCGACTTACTAAAAATATTATCTTTCTTTCATTCCGTTGGGCATCTATCGGAGAGATGCTGAGAGTAGGGTTTAAAACCCCCAAACCCTTCTCCTACATCTAAGATCCCCAAGTTCGGCCCCAAATCAAAATTAGGATTAGGGATTTGCTCTATCAAAACTCAATTCGCCATGAAAACAGAATCTTCTTCCTCAACCTTCTCTCCCCATGTACTAGTGGAATGCGAATATGGTCAGATTCACAAGATAAAGATAAGTGAAAATCCTAATTCGAAAGGAGAGAAGTCGAGGGTAATTGGGGAGCGAGCTTTGAAATAGGAAAAAAGATTGATTCTCGAATGAAGTTGAGGGTAATTGAGGAGGTATTAAAAAATTCCTAATGGCGACGGTATCGTTGGATGAAAATCTTGGAGGGGGAGTAAAAAGTAACAGCTTAAAAGTTTTGAGGGAGTAAATAATAATTATCAAGGATTGGGGGGCTTTTAGTAATTACCCATTTTGAGGGACCATTTAGTAAAAACCCTTAATGTAAACTATAGGATGTGCCATAAAGAGTTTCAAAGATCTCCTCAACAAATCTGATAGAATCCAATATTGTTACGTCTGTTTGACAACGTTTTGTTAATGTGTAGTTGTATATCTTGTGCTTAATAGGGTTATGCAATTATTTATGCTCTCTTTTTGACTAACATGTGTCTTTTTTCTTTAGAATGCTTCTTGGTAAGGTACCTGATGGACAGTACAAATTGTCGAGAGAGGCAATGCTTGCAGCAGAGCTTCCTACAACGTTTACTGCACGCTCAAATTGGAAGGGCCCTCTCCCAAGAGACCTCCTCTGTATGTTCTGCCGCCAGCACCGGCTTCTAGAACCCTTCTTTTCCTCAAAGACCATTGATTCTTCCGAGACTTTAGAATCAGAAGCTTGCAAGAAAATTAAACTACCCACTGCAGCTATTGAAGGTGAAAATATAAAGGGTTGTGTGGCTGCCAATTACCGGGCTTTGGACAAACCAAGTACTTTTAAATGTGAAGTGAAAATATTATCAAGGAGTCAAGATGTAATACTTGAATGCTCGTCTGATAATAGTTACAAAAAGGAATACAATGCTATTCAGAATGCTGCATTAAGAGTCCTTACTTGGTTTAATTTTTATTTTAAGCATATTGATATGCCTATAGACAAGGTGGCTTCTTCTGGCCTTGATTACAACATTATTATTTATCCGCAAATCTGTTCTCGGGAATTTGCAACATTAGCATCTCTTTATGGTGCTAGGCAGAATTCTTATCTTAGAAAATGCACTTCTCTTGGATTGATAAATGGAGATCATACAAATTTAAAGCAAGATAATGAAGTTATCCTTGCCAATGTCGAAGGTGATGATTCTGGCGTGTTCCCATCTCCTGGATCTTTGACCTGCATAAGTTATGTTGTTTCATTAACAACGAAGGGAGAGACTAAGAAAGATGTGATAGAAAGCAAGGATGAGTTCGAGTTCGAGGTAGGGACTGGTGCTGTTATTAGCCATCTTGAAGCATGCGTAACTCAGATGTCTGTGAACCAGGCCGCCGTGTTTGTTACAGCACTTCCTTCGAGGGACTTGCTTTTGGCAGCTGCTAGTGATTCCTCTGAAAATCTTGCAAAGTTATCTCTATGTAAGTTTCATTGCACCCTTTTAATCTATTTTTTTACCGCCTTGTGTTATAAGAATTGGTTATTAATTTGCATATGCATATGATTCTCTCAGCAAACTGCTTTTTGGAGTATTCCATAAAGCTATTGCGGGTCACAGAACCATTAGAGGACAGAATGGAACAGGCTTTATTCAGCCCGCCTCTATCCAAACAGCGTGTTGAGTTTGCAGTGAGGCATATCAATGACTCTCTTTCGACTACCCTGGTAACTGCTGCATCTTTTCTTCTCATTTTTGGGAATATCTTTTCCTTGACTCATATATTATGCCTTGGAGTTGGATGTGTTCCCTGTAGCAAGTTATAATCAGCACTCCTTAAATTGTTGCATGTTGGATTTTCTACCCAGTTAGCTAGTCTACTGGTTCAATACTATTCAATTTTTTCCTGCTACTAAAACTGTTGCACCTGAGTTCATAGTGCTGCCTCTAGGTTGGCATCAGTTATGAAATTTCTGCAAAAATTTTTGTCGAGCTTTTCCCCTAAAGAGTTCCCGTTTATTGTTGACCTCATTTATCTTGCCATACTCCAAAATAAGAAATATTGATGATTTGTTTTGCAAATCACAGGTGGATTTTGGATGTGGATCTGGTAGCCTGCTTGATTCTCTATTGGAGCATTCCACCACATTAGAAAGGATTGTCGGTGTGGATATCTCATGTAAGAGTCTCACGCGTGCAGCAAAGGTATGGCTTGTGTATACATGTATCTCCATCTCATTTGATTCTTCATATTCTATTTAGCAGTTATTGTATAGATTATACGAAGTGCAAAGTCAAGAAAAACCATATCAATTTAAAAGTTTATTGTTATATGATTTGTAAGTTTTAAATGTCATATTTATAAACTTCGCATGTAAAATTATATAAAGGATTAACTTGCAAATACTTCGGCAGTTTTCTTTAGCTTTTCCATATTTTCCTTGCTATAGCATACGAAAATCATGAAATTATAATAATTCTCAAAAATTTCTTTTTTCTTCAATTTTCAATATTCTACTTGCTATAATAGGAGGTGAAAATCACGAAACATACAAAACTCCCAAATTTTTTATAAAAAAATTCAACTTTTTTCACTGTATCACATAAATATGGCGAAATTTTAAAAATTTCAAAGTTTTTTCCTTTCGGTTTTCCAATATTTTGTTTGTTATATATAGCACAAGAATATCATGCAATTTTAAAAAATAAATCACCTTTTGTTTTCTTCGATTTTTCAATATTTTCCATCATATAGTATACGAAAATCGCAAAATTTTCTGCAGTCTTCATTTTTTCAATATTGAAAATCATGAAATTTTGAAAAATCTCAAATTCTTTAGTTTTTTCGGTTTTATAATATTTTGCGAGCTATAGCACTGGACAGTTGTGAAATTTATAAAAATCCCAAAATTATTCGTTTTCTTCAAATTTACAATATTTTGCATACTACCGCAAAAAAAATTGCATAATTTTCAAAAACCTCAAACTTTAATGTATTCTTCGGTTTTTCAATAGTTTGCTTGCTACAATACACGAAAATCACGAAATTTTCAGTTTTTCAATATTCTGCATAGTACACGAAGATCACAAAATCTTAAAAAAACTTAAAATTTTCCTTGCTCCGGGTTTTCTATATTTGTTTGGAACATGAAAATCGCGATATCTTTAAAATAAGAATTTTTCATTATCTTTCAAATTTTCAATATTTTGGATGCATATAACATGAAAATCGAATTTTTAAAAAAAATTATTTCCGTTTTCTTCAAATTTTCAATATTTTGCATGCTACACAAATTGCGAAAATTTTAAACTTCTCAATATTTTTTTGTTAAATTAGGTTTTAAAATATTTTTCTTGCTATAGTGCAACAAAGTAGCGGGTTTTTCAAATATTAATTTTTTAAATATTATGATATCACATGAAAGTCACAAAAATCTCAAAAAAAAATTCCTTGAAAATTTTAATATTTTATAATTTATATGCTATGGCACATGAAAATATTTCACATTGAAATAGCGTATTTTATAAATATTTTTTTGGCAATACCAAACAAAATTCATGACATTTTTAACTCTAAAAAAATTCTTTTTTCGATTTTTCAATATTTTGCATGCTAAAGCACAAAAAAATCATGATTTTTTAAATTTTGCCACTAAAACCCAAGTAGCGAGAGAAAAAAGAAGGATATTAAGAAGAGGCCAATCAGAATTTTTCACCATATAAGCCTAGCTGTACGGGATACATGAATGAAATATTGGGTAAGGAGCCACTAAAAAAATTTCTATGACGCAAATATAGTAAGAATTAAATAAAGGCTAGATACTAATTTTTCCACTAAAGTTCAAGCTAGATGAGGAATATTCTCTTATATAACTTTATATATATATATATATATATATATATATATATTATATTAAGCACACAAAAATCATGAATTCATATTTTTCCAGTAACTTAAGCAGTGAGAGAAAAAGTATGAGATTTTAAAGTAGTGGTTATCTGAATTTTACCACCATAAGACTAGCTAGATGGGATAAAAGAGTGTTCAATATTAAGTAGGGAGCTAATAAAAAAATTTCAATGACCCAAATGCAGCAAGGGAATTAAATAAGGCTAGAAAACAATTTTTCCACTGAAGTCCAAGCTAGATAGAGAAATATTCTAGTACAAATAATGTAACTTTTATATACTTCGCAAGTTATGCTTTTTAGCAGTGATGATAATGCATAAATGACCCCATACGGCTTGTGCCAGAAACATTTCATAAACAAAGATAACATAAGGTCAATTCAATTTGTTTCCGCTAACGATAAATAATTGATGAAAAGGTGGAAAACTAAACAGAAGAAGCTCTGCATTTTCATTCCTATGCGAAGTCTGCATGCTAAAATAATACACGGAGGAAAAAATATTTGAAAATTTTGTCTCTTTCATGATGCCAAAAGATCCCAAAAACCTAGCAATTTTCCTACCTATACAAAAGTATGTTCTAAAAAACGGGTCAAATCAAGCAAGATGAAAACTACTTTTTGAGGAAGCCTATCAAGATTTGAACCCCCCCCCCCCCCCAAAAAAAAAAAAAAAAAACAAAAACAAAAACTACCCTTCCTTCCGATCTAATCCTTTAGTATAATATAATATTGATGGTAATCAAAATGTCAAATGCATGCATCCGTTTCCTTTCTCCAGATTTTATTCCTTGGTGTTTGCAAATTGGTTATGGTTTTTTCTTTTTCTTTTTCCATTGAAGGAGTCGTTGGCAGATCTTATCCTGTTTTCAACTGATCACCTTCCTACAACTGTAACCATCTTTGTGCTTGTGATGCTGCAGATTGTACATTCAAAATTAAGCAAAAACCCTGTATTGCAAGATAGCATCAGATCAGCTGCGCTTTACGATGGGTCAATTACAGATTTTGACTCCCGATTGTATGGATTTGACATTGGCACTTGTTTAGAGGTATTGATCGAACTCGCAAACTGGATGATCCTCTTCTGGAAATCTTATTTATGTGTTTGATTGTATGTATTTGGAACAACTTGTTCCAACTACAAGAATTACTAAAACTTGGTGTTTGGTTGACGGATTTGATTCACCACTATGCTTTTGCAACAACAAAAAGCATGAGGTGACATGCAGTTGAAGTGCGCAGTTCTAATGCAAGATTTGAAGTGCCTCTGGGTCTGGCAATTAATCCACATTACTTTATTAATAACCCTTGATTAAGGCCACTTCTCTCCTAATATGCGGTGGATGGAGCATCGCTTTTAACAGCCTATCTTCACAACATGGCCCGCAAGAATCTTATAGAAATTTTTGTGTATTTAATTATCCATTTAAATATTTTTATCTTGGTTTTATCATGAGCATGGGATAGATTTTAATTATTTATTCCGTTAGTTAATTTGATACTTTTTTTGTTAAGTTTGCCCCGTATTCTTATCCCTAAAAGTTTCTCAATTCAATTCGGCGTTCACAGAGTTTCGGGTTCAGCTTCAGCTAAGATCCAGACGTAGCTTCAGACGTTTGTCGACGCTTTGTTATTTGGACAGACGTTTGACTCATGTCCGTCAGACGTCTGCACGCTCTATGGATTTGCTGAAGCCTCGTGATCAGACGTCTGGAGTTTCTTCTTCAGATGTCTGGCTTCGTTTTGTGTTTTGGGCAGACGTTTGTCATCGTCTTGGGCCGGATATTTGAAAATCCTATTTCTACTCTAATTTGCCTATACTATATATATTGTAGTTTGTAACCCTAATTGGGTTAACCCTTTGTAATCAGAAATAAGAGAGGAGGCTAGGAATTTTTGTTTGGGATTTTTTGAGAGTTGATTCACCGTTGTAATCCTCCATATTTGTTCAATTAGTAAAGCTTCTCCTTCGTCCGTGATTTTTCCCGTAAGGGTTTTCTACGTAAATCTTGTATCTTTTGGTTTGTACTCTATTCTTATTGTTTTGTTTATTTGATTGATTCTCTTTATCGTTTGTTTATTATTACTTCATGATCGTATTTGCCGCAACAAACTGGTATAAGAGCTACGTTGTGTTTAGAAGATTTGGTGGTCGAAGACCTAAGTTTACGGTGGTGGGTAACAGTGCTTGTGTTCTCTTCCCCATCTTCTTAAATTGTGATCTTGAAGTTTTAGGGTTTGTAAGCATTCAAGGTGTTTTCTTTTGATCATACATCATGTCTCCAATGATTATGAAGTTCGATATTGAGAAGTTTGATGGGAATATGAGTTTTAGTCTATGGCAAGTTCGTATGATTGCCGTATTGACACAGAATAATTTGAGAAAAAGGCGATTCTTAGGAAGGATTCAAGGCGTTCCACTATGACAGAGGAAGTATGAGAGGAGTTGGATGAAAAGGCTCCCACGGCTATCTAATTGTGTTTGACAAACGAAGTTTTGCAAGAAGTTTTGATGGAGAAGACGGCGGCTAGTTTGTGGTTGAAATTAAAGGAATTATATTTGAAGAAGTCTCTTACAAATTGACTCTTTTTGAAGCAGCGTCCCTACACAGTTCATATGCCACAAGGCTCTCTTATCAAATCTCACATCGGTGAGTTTAATTCGATCATTACAGATATGAGTAAGATCGATATTAAGATTGATGATGAAGATCAAGCACTTTTATTGTTATGTTCATTGCTACCCTCTTATAAACACTTTCGCGACACCATGATTTATGGACGGGATAATATATCGATCAAGGATGTCAAAGAAAATTTGATGAACAAGAAGAAAATCGACAAGGAGTTAATTTCTAGCGAAGCTCATAGTCAATCTTCAAGGTTATTTGTTTGAGGGCGAGCGGAGAATAGAGATCCGGAAGGTAGCAAGAAGTCAAGGTCGAAGTCCAAGAATAAGAACTTGACCTGCAACTATTGTAAGAAGAAGGGGCACTTCAAGGTCAATTATTTTAAATTGCAGAACAAGCTGAAGTTTGAAGACAACTAGAATGAGTCTTCAGCTGAAGCTAGTATTGTAGAAGGAGGAGATCTATTTGTGGTTCTTGATAACATACATCGATCCAAGAACGAATGGATTATGTGTTCGGGTTGTTCCTACCATATGTGTCTCAATAGAGATTTGTTCATCGCTTATGAGTCTGTTGATGGTAGAATGGTTTTGATAGGCAACAATAGTTCGTGTCGAGCTATTGGTAAGGGGAAGATCCAAATCAAGATGTTTGACGGCGTTGTGAGAATATCAGCGGAAGTTAGGCATGTACCTGACTTGAAGAAGAACCTCATCTCATTGGGTACACTCGACGTTAAGGGTTGTAAGTTTTCCGCTGAAAGTGGAGTTTTGAAAGTAACCAAAGATACTTTCGTCGTTATGAAGGGCTTGAAAACGAGGTCTTTATATGTGTTGCAGGGTTCGACAACTATCGGGTCGGCGACAGTTTCATCATCTAAATCTATGTCAGATTCAGATATTACCATATTATGGCACATGAGGCTCCAGCATATGAGAGAGATGTATGGCCGAGTTATCGAAGCATGGTCTATTTTGTGGTCAAAATATATCGAAGATGAAGTTTTGTGAGTATTGCATTTTTGGGAAGCAAAAATGAGTTGGCTTCAGTTCGGCGGTGCACAATACAAAAGGTATTCTTGACTATATCCATTTGGATTTTTGGGGACCCTCTCAAGTTGCTTCCAAAGGAAACGGTGCAAAATATCTGCTTATTTTCATTGACGATTTTTCGATTAATGTTTGGGTCTACTTCTTGAAGCATAAGAAGGATGCGTTTTTTACGTTCAAGTAATGAAAGGCATTGATTGAGAAGCAGACATGCAAATAGATTAAGAGACCAATGACGGACAACGGATTTGAATTTTGTGGTGGAAATTTCAATGAATTTTGTGGTGGAGATTTCAATGAATTCTGCAAAAGCGAAGGTATCGTTCGACATCGTACAGTTGTCCACAGACCACAGCAAAACGGAGTCACGGAGCGTATGCATTGGACTCTTTTGGAGAAAGCTCGGTTTGTGTTATCGAATGCAGGGCTCGGTAAGGAGTTTTGGACTGAAGCGGTGAATACGGCATGCTACGTTGTGAATCGATCACCTCATACATCGCTTGGTAGTAAAACACCGGAAAATGTATGGTCTGGAAAACATATTGATTATTCTACACCTAAAGTGTTTGGTTGTCTCGCATATGCGCATTGTCGTGAAAGCAAGTTAGATCCTCGAGCGAATTGCATTTTTCTTGGCTATGCTATCGGGGTCAAAGGTTATAGGTTGTGGTGTTCAGATCCCAAGTCGCCAAAGTTTATGATTAGCAGAGATATCACTTTTGACAAGTTTGTTATGTTGAAGCTGAAGAACGCGGAATCTCCAATTCAAGACGATACCGGGAAGGACGAGCCGAGCGTTGAAATTGAAGTCGATGAAAACTCGGGTTCGCAGGAGATCTTTCCTTCACCATCGTCTGGTGAAGATCAGTCCAAGTTGAGCAGTATCTACTCGCTCGAGACCGACAACAAAGAGACATTAGACTGCCATAAAGAGATGATTACGATGATCTAGTGGGGTATGCGATGTCCGTTAGTAGTAGCGAACTTACGAGTTATCAAGTAGCTATCTCTTCCAATAAGTCAGCTCGTTGGTTAGTTGCTATGAATGAAGAGATTGAGTCTCTTCACAAGAGCCAAACATGGAAGCCCGTTAAGCCCGAAAGAGGAAAGAAAGTAGTTGGCTGCAAGTGGATTTTCAAAAAGAAGGAAGGAGATCAAGTGGTTGCAGATACTCGATACAAGGCACGGTTGGTAGCTAAAGGCTATTCCCAGGTTCGGGGAGTGGATTTCAAAGAAGTATTTTCTTCGGTTGTAAAATATACCTCTATTCGTGTCTTGCTCGGTTTGGTAGCTATGCAAGATTTGAAGCTCGAGCAGTTCGATATTAAGACCTCTTTCTTGCATGGTGATTTGGTAGAAAAGATCTACATGCAACAATTCGAAGGTTTCGAAATTGAAGGAAAGAAAAACCATGTTTGTTAGAGAAGTCTCTATGGTTTGAAGCATTCGTCTAGACGGTACAAGAAATTTGACTCATTCATGAAGGATATTGGGTTTACGAGAAGAAAGGGCGACAATTGCGTTTATTGCAAGAAACTCGTCGATGGTTTTTTCATATACTTGTTGCTTTATGTTGATGATATGTTAATAGCAACAAGGTATATTGTTGATATTGAAAAGCTTAAAGAACAGTTGAAAGACAAGTTCGAGATTAAAGATTTGGGAGCGGTCAAGAAAATTCTCGGTATGGAAATTAGGCGTGATCGCAAGAGAAGTAACCTTTACTTGTCTCAACAGCGATACGTTGAGAAAGTTTTGGAGCATTTTGACATGGCAGATGATAAATCAGCAAGTATCCATTTGGCAGCTCATTTTAGACTTTCAACCCGTTTATCACCGCAAACAGAGGAAGAAATTAGTATATGTCGCATGTTCCTTATTCGAGTGCGGTGGAGAGCATTATGTATGCCATGGTTTGTATCCGACCCGACATTTCACATGCAGTTAGTGTTATATGACATCTCCTAGTAAAGGCCATTGGCAAGTGGTGAAATAGATTTTACGATACCTATGAGGTATGTCCGATGTAGGGTTGGAGTTTGGAAGGAACATTGACAGTTTGGTTGGTTTCAGCGATTCTGATTATACCGATGACCTCGACAGACGAAGCTCGATCACTAGCTATGTATTCTCTTTAGGAGGATATATCATTAGTTGGTGTGCTTCATTACAGCCTACGGTAGCATTGTCTACGACGGAGGCATAGTATATGGCCGTCGTTGAAGCTGTTAAGGAAGCAATCTGGTTGAAAGGACTATTTTCGGAACTTAGGATATCATAATAGTCTATTGTGATAGCTAAAGTGCGATTCATTTGACAAAAAACCAGATGCATCATGACAGATTGAAGCATATCGATGTTAGATATTGGTTTGTTCAGAATGTCGTTGAAGAGGAAGGGATAATCATAAAGAAAGGTGGCACAATGGATAATCCGGCCGACATGTTGACAGTCTCTTTCGTTTGTTAAGTTTGAGCATTGCTTGAACTTAATTGGAGTGCATCGCAGTCAGTGAGCCCTTCAGGGGTTTTGTGGAGAAGGTGGAGCTACTACTAATATTATGGAGGAGTTTTGTGGCGAATGTGAGGCAAGGTAGAGATTTGTTAAGTTTGTCTTGTATTTTTATCCCTAAAAGTTTCCCAATGTTAGGTTTCTAGTGCTCGTGCCGCAAGACTCGCGGCCAAGACAGAAGCGAAAACAAAAACTTTTAAGTAAGTACTAGCGACCAAAACCCTAACAATTGATTCTAAACACTAAACTAGGAACACAAAATAACTACATGAGTTTAGGGGGCTAGCTACCTTTGTAGCTTGTCCGTCTAATCGCGGAAGACCCCTACAAAGCTCCATGAACAAGCTTGCATGCTGATGTCCGTCTAACTAGGCTCCGAAGTTATCGGGAACAAGCCTGCATGCTGATCGACCTTGCCGAAGATGATCCACCCGAGAGAATTGCAATTCAAGCTATAGCTCCAGACCAAGTGTACAAGTGAAGCTATTCATGATCACAACTTGCTAGGAGGTGATTAGAGATGCAATGGTGATTTTCTCAAGTTCTCTCTTTTATTTCTATTTTCTTTTCAAAGAGGGAAGCTAACATATGAGAAGAGAGAGAGAAGAAGAAAAGAATATGAGTTCAAAAAACCCTTAGCCCATCCTTTTCTCTTCTTTGCTGTTATTCCCACTCACTTCTCCATGCTTCCATTTAGAAAAGAAAAGTGTGTATAAATACACACATTTACATACACCAAAATGTGTATCAAAATACATGTATCCGTATTCGTACAAATACCCGTATTTGTATCAAAATACAAATACCGTAGTCGTACAAATACCTGTATTCGAATCAAGATATAAATACCCGTATTCGTATAAAAATACGAACACCAAAAGAGAGAAAATGAGAGATATAATACTAGCTCACATATAACATGTGTGATCAAACCGGCTATCTTTCAAACCAGATAGTATTATCAAAATTTCCGATTAAAGCATGTGTATCAAGTACACGTATTAAATCGAACCCCTGTACGTATCAAAATACGCACAATACATCGTTTCGCCTGAACCGGAAAACCCTCCGTGTGGGACTCTAAAGACTCGACAATACGCTGACGGTGGGTTTAACCACAAGTACGTCAGTGACACTAGCTGTACATAACGGCTACCCATGTATTGAACGAAAGAAAGGTCGACAAGCAAGTTCATCCGTATCCCTACTGAGCCTATAAGTGACTCTCCGTATTGTCCGGTCTCTTCGTCTCAGAGTATCGCATACCGGGTCTAGAGGGTGGATAACGTCAGACGTCTAATAATCCTGATAAGTCGTGTCGGTGTCAAGCCCATTATCAACCGAGAAACTACTGATCTCCTATCAGTAAATCTCGTCCACCCTGGTCAGGGATTTAAGGTGATGGCCAATCGAACACAGCGCGACATCGACTTCCTATACCGGATACGAATCCCTAACGATTGTTCACTGCCTCCATGTGGCTCGGGACTGTACCCAACTAAAACCTGTTTGCATGACTCAGCAGAGCCGTGGTAGGGTGGTAATCTTAGTACAATGAGAACTCACACGAGACAAATAACGATCTTAGGTCAACATACTACCTGTACTCATGTCACCAGAGAATTGCTATTTGACGATAGGTATAGTACCATTTAGATGTTCTCGGCGAGTCTGTCTGGTGTACTCACCTCTAGTGAGCATCTGTATACAATCTTAAGTGCAACACACCAATGGCTTTGAGACCTGCCACCGTCCCTTGTCGGGGTCTAGAAACGTTTACATTAGTCAACTTTAGAATATCGATGCACAGTCTTGATATTTCCGCGACTAGGGACATTTAAAGATGTGCCTATGAACTACTCAGCTCTCATAAGTATGATCGTCATCACAACTCTGGTAGTCAAGCAAAGATTTTACGGACTTTATCATTATGTATTAGCGACATATAATAACGAGTAAAACGTACACGTCAATGATAAAGAGAAACCAGATAGTATATTAAGACTCTTTTAACCGTATATGTCCTTCAATTACTATAATTGCCTACCTGCAATTACAGTAATTGCCTTGAGGGCACTATATCCAACACCCAATTCAATTCGGTGTTCACGGAGTTTCAGGTTTAGTTTCAGCCAAGATCCAGACGTCTGTCGACGCTCTGTTATTTGGACAGACGTCTGACTCGTGTTCGTCAGACATCTGCGCGCTCTCTGGATTTGCTGAAGCCTCATGACCAGACGTCTGGAGCTGCTTCTTCAGATTTCGCTCTGTATTTTGGGCAGACATCTGGCAGACGTCTGCCAAGTCTTATTCAGACCTCAGTCGTCGTCTTGTGCCGGATATTTGAAAATCCTACTTCTCTGAATTGCCTATACTATATATATTGTAGTTTGTAACCCTAATTGGGTTAACCCTTTGTAATAAGAAATAAGAGAGGAGCTTAGGGTTCTTTGTTAGGAATTTTGTGAGAGTTGATCTACCGTTGTAATCCTCCATATTTGTTCAATTAGTAAAGCTTCTCCTTCTTCCGTAGTTTTTTCCGTAAGGGTTTTCCATATAAATCTTGTGTCTTTTGGTTTGTGCACTGTGCCGATTGCTTTTGATTATTTGTTTCTTCTCTTTATCGTTTGTTTATTGCTTCGTGATTGTATTTGCCGCAACATTTTTGTTGTTGACTATTTTGAATAGTCCCAATTTTCCAAAAACTAAACATTGGTTTTCAAAACATGAAATTGAAACTGTAATCCAACCAAACACAAGAATGTAGTTCCAACTACTGTTTTTGGAACAACATGTAGTTGGAAATGCATTGTATACACAACTTCATTCAACCAAACACATCCTAAGCGTGATAGTGCTTTGGATCATAGGATTGTTGTTGGCATTTGATTAGCTCATCTCTCTTTATTCACTTATCAACAAGCTGTTGCTGTACTAAGTTGTCTTTAGTCCAGCTCAATATGCACATCCTCATGTTATGATGCTCAATTTAGTTTTGAAAGGGGTATCCTGTCAAATTTGATGTATCCTCGAGATTTGTTTATCTTTTTGTTATATCAAAGTTGAGGATCATTCCCCATCATCGTTATAAACATAGCTAAGTAAATGACAATGCAGGTGATTGAGCACATGGAAGAAGATCAAGCATGCTTGTTTGGTGATGTTGTGCTGAGTTCTTTCCGCCCTCGAGTGCTAATCGTCTCTACCCCCAACTATGAGTACAATCCTATACTCCAAAGATCCACTTTACCCAGCAAGGAGGAGGATTCCGAAGAGAAGTCAGGCACTTGCAAGTTCCGCAACCTGGACCACAAGTTTGAGTGGACTCGGCAACAATTCAAGCAATGGGCTACCGATCTTTCACTTAGACATAATTACAGCGTCGAGTTTAGCGGAGTCGGTGGGGATGGTGATGTGGAACCCGGTTTTGCTTCTCAGATTGCCGTCTTTAAAAGCAAATCAAATCAAGCAGAGTTGAAATCTTACTTCTTGGGTAAAGAAGAAGAAGCAGCATCTCAGCCTTATAAAGTCATTTGGGAATGGAATAGCAGTTGTAGAGTTGTCATCTGATATCTTAGCAGATCACTACCACCAACTCAATCAGCATTTTGAAGCCAATGAAGGTTTGGTATAGGGATTTGTCTAACTTTTTACCGTGTATAATTTTTTAAATAGAGTTTTATATGCTTATTCCCTACTTATTATATCTAAAAAAGATAGACTCCGGCTAAGTCAAGTCTAGAAAAATCATTTTACTCTAGAAGTTTATTTTTATATGATCTGAAGTTGTAATATCTAAATTATGAACTTTATAAGAAAAATATATAAAGGATTAACCTGCTAATATTTCAACATTTTTCTTCAACTTTTCAGTTATTTCCTTGTTAGCATATGAAAAACTATGAAGATTTAAAAATCTCAAAATTTTCTGTTTTTTTGGATTTTAAATATTTTTCTTTTAAAAGCATATGGGGAATCATGGAATGTACAAAATCCTAAGATTTTATTTTCTTCAAATTTTCAATTTACGTTATAGTGCACACGAGTATGCTGAAGTTTTAAAATGCTCTAAATTTTTGTTTTGTTCGGTTCCAATATTTTGTTTGCTATAGTATAAGAAAATCATGAAATTTTTAAAAATAAAATATTTTTTCTTTTCTTCCATTTTTCAATATTTTTCATGACAGCGCATGAAAACTGTGAAAATTTTCTTTGTTCTTCGGTTTTTTATATTTTTCTTGTTATTAAGAATCACGAAATGTATGAAAATCATAAAAGTTTTTGTTTTTCCAATTTTCATTATTTTGCACGCTATAACAAAAAAATGTTCGAAAGTTTTTAAAATCTCTAAATTTTGGTTTTCTTCGGTTTTTCAATATTTTACGTGATTTAATTGAAGAAAATCATGAATATAAAAAATGAAATATTTTTTGTTTTCTTCGATATCTCAATATTTTCTATGATATAGAACACGAACATCGTGAAATTTTTAAAAATCTCATTCTTTTTTCTTCACTTGCTCAATTTTTTTGCTTATTATATATAGCACATGGGAATCATGAAGCGTATAAAAATCCTAAAAGTTTATAATTTCTTCAACTTTTCAATATTTTGCATGCTTAGCACGAATATAGCTAAGATTTAAAAATCTCTAACCTTTTGTTTTCTTCATTTTTCCAATAATTTGCTTTCTATATAGCACTAGAAATTCATGAAACTTTCAAAAATTAATTTTTGTATGTTCCAATATTTTTCATGATATAGCACATGAAAACCGTATATTTTTCATAAAAATTCTCAAAATTTTCTCTTTTTTTCGGCATTTCATTATTTTACTTGTTGTGACGAGAATCACGAAATGTATAAAATTCCTAAAAGTTTTTATTTTTTTTCCTTCAAATTTTTAATATTAGGCCGGCACACGAATAAGGCGAAGTTTTAAAAGTCTTTAAAAATATGTTTTCTTCTGATTTCCAATATTTTGCTTATAGCACAAGAAACAAGAATTTTCAAAAATAAAATATTTTTTGCTTTTTTCGATATTCCAATATTTTCCATAATATAACACGAGATTCGCGAAATTTTAAATTTTTTTTTTCTTTAGTTTTTCAATATTTTGCTTGTAAGCACACAAAAATCATGAAATGTACAAAATTCATATAAGTTATTGTTTTCTTTAAATTTTCAATATTTTGCACGGTATAACACATAAATATTCCGAAGTATTAAATATCTCTAAATATCTCTTTTTCTTCGGTTTTCCAAATTTCTGCTTGCTTAGCACACGAGAATTATGAAATCTACAAATATCCTAAATGTTTTTTTCTTCAAATTTTCAATATTCACCTTATACCATATGAATATGGTGACGTTTTAATAATATTTTAATTCGGTTTTCCCATACTTTGTTTTCTATAACACCAAAAATTCATAAAATTTTCAAAAATAATAATTTTTTGTTTTTTTCAATATTCCAATATCTTCCATGATATAGTATACGAAAACCGCAATTTTTTTAAAAAAATCTTTTTAAAAAATTCTTCGTTTTTCAATATTTTGACTGTTATAAAGCATACGAAAATCACGAAAAAATAATCCAGGCGGGGTGTTTTAAATAGGATTATTTAATGATTATGTCCAAATAAAAAATCTACACTTGCAAAACGAAAATCACAATTGCAAAGAGAAGAATAGTGCGATGTATAACAACAATTGTGAAAACACAAGCAAGAGAGAAAGCTAAGTATTAACTAGCATAAAAAAAAAAGCAAGTAAGAGAGAGAGAGAAAGATGCAAACTCAAGCAAATGCAAGCCATAAGGGTTTTAGAATGGTTCAGGAGATTCCTTAGTCCACTTTTTTTAGACGTCGAGCCCGTTCCACTATTTCATGTCTCCATCGAGATTTTTACGTTGCGCACCCACAACACTTATACCCATGTCTCCACCGTGACAATCACGTTGCTCATTAGCAACCTTACATCGCGTCACTCGACACACGAATGACCCTTCTCTCTACAATTTCTTCTCTCTACAAGATTGCTCTCTTTTCTTTCAACTCTTGCACTCAAGAGCTCACACAAGACAAGGAGAATGGAAAAAATATAGTACAATTACTCTATTGAAGAGTTTCTCTCTGGAAGCTCAAGACTAATACTCAAGAGTATGGATATTCAAATTAAGCTCTTGATGATTTTGATGATTTTGAGTGTGAGAATGAAGAATGGAAATCAAATCAAGTTTCTCTCTCACAATAAAATGAGTTAAAACCCTTTGGAATTGTTAGCAAATTTCTGGGCTCCAAAAACTAGTGAAAAGTCCAAAGGAAATTCAATTTATAACACCCAAAACAAAACTAGCTGTTATAGGATGACATCATCAATTTTGTCCGTTACCAAACGTCTGCAGTTCAAATGGACAGACGTCTGAAGAAAAAATGTCACGGCTGAAAATGCACTTCAGAAGTCTTCCCCGATGAGCTTCAGACATCTGGCAATTGGTGCCAAAAACACAGAGCGCATTCCAGACATGTAAAGTTCAAAAAACACCATTTCTTAAAATTTTATTTTAAGCCTTCAGACGTCTGGCTAAAAACTCCTACAGAGATTTGGTTATAAATTTTTTTCTGACATTTTTGATATTTTGAAAAGCTGCAGTAATAAGACGTCTGAAGTTATAAAAGGCAGACGTTTAGCCCTGCACAAAAACTGATATTTGAGCATTTTAAAAAATATAAAACTTTGAAAACATTTTGCCTAGGATTTAAGCAATGTAGAAACTAGTTTTGTGCAGGTGTGTGAGATCAAGAGCTTAAATAATATATCCATAAACTGATAGAGTACTTACAATAAATCCTATGTCGATATCGCTTGTCTTTGAATCCTCAATTCTTGAATTCTTCGATACTTCAACATTGAGCTCTCGAAACTCGGCGTGCTTGAACTTCTTGAACTTGTTTTGAATCTTGATAGGTGCCCTTTAACTTATTTGCGCCTTGAAGTCGACTTTGGATCTTCAATTCTTTAAACTTTGACTTTGATGCCTAATACTCAGACTTTTGCTAGAGTTTGAAATCTTGAGTAGCATTTGTCCCGTATCCACCATCGTCCATTATATTTGCCAATTTTAGCTCAGTAACCACCATCCTCCAAGTTAGGCCCCATCCTCCTAGTTAGGCTTGTGTCGTGAATTATTTCTGAAAAACCAATCTCATACGACCAAGCTCATATACAATGTTATAGAATAATCACAAAACTAAATATAAAACACATGTATATGAATAACTATTAATATTTATGACATCATCAAAACTAAATAATTAGATTACGAAAATCCACAAGTCATCAGAAATGTACAAAAATCATGTAAATTTTTGTTTTCTTCAATTTTTCAATAATTTACACACTATAAGACATGAATATACGGAAGTATTAGAAATCTCTAAATTTCCTTGTTCTTCGTTTTTCCAAATTTTGCTTGCTATATGCAGAAGAAAATCATGAAATTTTCAAAAATAAAATATTTTTTTCTTCGATATTTCATTTCATGAGCACAAAAAAACTGTGATTTTTTTTAATAAATCTCAAAATTTTCTTTTTTCTTTAATTTTTCAATATTTTGCATGTTATATCAGGTGAGAATCACGAAATATATAAATATTCTAAAAGTTTTTTGTTTTATTCAAATTTTCAATAATCACATTATAGAACACGAATATGATGAACTTTTGAAAATCTCTTAATTTCTGTTTTCTAATAATTTGTTTGCTATAGCACAAAAAATTCATAAGATTTTCAAAAGTAAAATATTTTTGTTTTCTTCGATATTCCAATATTTTCCGTAATATAGCAAACGAGAATCATAAAATTTTTAAAAAATATTAAACTTTTCTTTTTATTACGGTTTTACAATATTTTGCTTGTTATTTTACACAGGAATCACGAAATGTACAAAAGTCTTAAAAGTTTTTTCTTAAAATTTGCAATATTTTGCACTACATGACATGAAGATCTATGAGACAAGAACAGTGAAATTTTTATAAAAAATCTCAAAAAAAAAATTCTTCAGTTATTCGATATTTTGCTTGTTATTGCACTCGAGAATCACGAAATGTACAAATATCGTAAAAGTTTTTGTTTTCTTCCAATTTTCATTATTGTGCACGCTATAACAAATAAATGTTCGGAAGCTTAAAAAATCTCTAAATTTCTGTTTTCTTTGGTTTCCAAATTTTTGCTTGTTATAGTATAAAAAATCATGAAATTGTCAAAAATAAAATAATTTTTATTTTTCTTATGTTCCAATATTTTCCATGAACACTGAAACCACAATTTTTTGCAAAATCCAAAAATAATTCTTCGGCTTTTCAATATTTTGCTTGTCACACGAGAATCACAATTGCTCAAAAATCCTATAAAAGTTTTTGTTTTCTTCAAATTTTTAATATTTTGGCACATGAATATGGTGAAGTTTTAAAAAATCTCAAAATTTCTCTTTTCTTCTGTTTTTCAATATTTTACTTGTGTGAAGCATAAGAAAATCATGAAATTTTCAAAAATAAAATATTTTTTGTTTTCTTGGTGATAGAGGTCGGTTTCTCTCTCAGATGTTGTTCTCCATCGATCTTCCGGCCAGCGGTGTCGAACGATTAGGATTTGTTTGTGGTGGTTGGGTGTGGATCTCAATGGGTTGTTGGTTGTTGTGGACGTCAAGCTAGCTGCAAGAAAAATCTCGGAGTGGGAAACCACCGTAGGACCCTCCGACGATCAAGTAAGTGTCGAGAAATATTATGGCGGAGTAGTAGCGTATTGGAATGAGTTCGAGTTACCTGTATTGTCTGGAAGAGGGGTTTATATAGCGGTCGCATGGAGCGAGCCGATACGAGATTCTCGCCGTCCGTTATGCCCTTGCATCGCGTTCGTGTTGTTGGCGGGATATGCCCATTAACGGCGAGATACGCTCATTAATAGCAAGATATGCTTAGCGTGGGATGCGGGACGTGGAGCGGCGGAGATCTCGTCATGGCGAGATTCACGGAGCCGTTACGGGGGCGCTTGGGCTCCGTGCTCTCGGCCAAACAGGGACGTCGAGGAATCTCAGATATAGGCTAGCTCGGAGATGAGCAAGTGAGCTAAGGAGTCTTAGCTATAGGATAGCTCGGAGACGAGCTATTAGCTAGCGGTCAGCAGAAGGGGGAAGGTGCTCCAGGGAGGTCTTCTTAAAAGGCGCAGCCTCGGAGGAGAGGCGCCGATGAATGTCCCCAATGCATTATATTTATTCCAGCTCCGTAGTCCCCAAGAATCTAGCGGGTTTACATGGACGACACGTCACCTGCTACGTGTCATAATATGGGGAATTCCTACTTACGATCATCATCATTAGCCCCCTACTTTCGTTCCGATTTATTCATGGTTCGGATCGAGAGTAGTTTGCTCGATCTTCAATGTTCAACTTGGAGCCGAGGATTCTTTGTAGGGGGTTATTGGGGGACGACGTGGTGCTTGGTGGCTGTACCTCTTCGATTCTTGGGTCCACGTAGCGTTTCACGAAGCGCCTTAATTTCTACACATATCCTAGATGACGTCAGCGGATCGGCGAAATGGTGGCGCCATAAATGGGACGTCGTTTCTCTTGCTCAGGCCGTTGATCTTCGAGCCACGTGGCCGCAATGGAGTGGTGGACCACGAGGCGTCGTATCTGTTGGTTGGATCCGCGTGAGGGACGAAGCGTCGAATGATTAGTTGCCACGTGGAGTTCTCGTGGCCGTTGGGTGCGACGCTTCGTCGTAGCGGGAATGGATTTGTGTCGTCGGATGGTTTATGCCGAGTGTATAAATAGGGGTGGTCATTCCTTGGCAGACATTTTTCCCTAGCTGTCTCCTGCCATCTGAAGATTGCCCAGCGCACCATTGGTTAAGTCGGACCCTCAACCAAAAACCCTTCTTCGGCCAATCTTTTCTTGAATCAGGTTAGATGTCTTCTTCCGAAATTTCCATTGATGTAGTTGGGGTTGAGTGGGGCGATGAGGCTTTAGCTTCTGAAGTCGATTCTAGTGGGTCTTCTTCCTCCTCCTCCTCGTCTTCCGATAGCCGAGGAAGTTCTTCTTCCGATTCGTCTTCGTCTTCTTCCTATGCGTCAGGCTCGCCCCCAAGGGGTGGCGACACCCTCGTTCTTTGTCGTCGGGTGGCCAAGAGGTCCCCTAAGGTGCGCATCGAAAATACCCGCGATGCGCCCTTGATATTGAATCGCTTGGATGAGCTTTCCGATATCCGGGCTTGTTTCCATATCCCCCTGGCTATTCGCTTCGTATGGCTAGAGAGGGTGAGCGGGCAGACCAGGTGCAGGGCAATGAGATTGCTTTGTACCTAGAAGCGTTCCGGGCAAGGATGTGTCTGCCCTTCTCACCTGAAATTTGCGCCGTACTCCATTACATCCGTCTTGCCCCGGGCCAGTTAGCACCGAACTCGTGGAGAATTCTCCTCGGGTTTCTTGTCCGGTTGAAAATTGATCGGATCCCCTTTGACTTGAATCTTCTTCTTTCCTTCCTGTGTTATAAAAATCACCCCGGTACTTGCAAGGACGAACCGAGCTGGGTGTATCTTTTTTTCAAGAAACATAAGGGTAGGACAGCTGGATCTGGGGTAGTGGTCGTCCCTTCTTCCATTCATGAATGGAAAGAGAAGTTTGTTTTCGTCGGTTCTCCGTAGGGAGAGGATTGGCTCGTGCCCACCAAGTGGCATAGGGCCGATTGCCCTAGGGTCAAACAGTCAAACGCCCCAGAGATGAGGGTGGTGTTGCAGTGGGAGCCGATCCGGCGGGCCGATGTCCTGCTTTCCGAGCAGGTTTTGAGCTGGACGGGACTCAGTCCTGCGCACTTCGGGGGTAAGTTAGGACTTCGCCGATTAATTTAGACTTAGCATAATTTCGCTATTTTAGTTGCTGACCCCTTTTTCCTATATATTTCACAGAGCCAATGGATCGGGTGAAAATCATGGCGGCTATGGCAGTCAAGGCACAGGGGAGGAAGGGCGGCGGAGCGAGCTCGTCCAGGCCCGCCCATGGCGCAGTCTCCAGGCAGCTCCTTCTGCGAAGGTCACCATTGCTCCTCTCGCGCCAGAGGAACTTCGGGGCGGTGGGCAGAAACATGCCCGGGATCAGGCTCCCTGGGCCAGGGCGGAAACGCCGCCTTCCGCCGAGTCTCCACTCAAGAGGAAAAAGAGGGTGGTTTCTCGGCTTCCCTTGTCTGGGATACAGATGCATGGGAGCAACTTCTGCATCGAGTTGCCGTCAGGGCTCTCCGTGGCTGACAGCTTGCTGGTGGACTTGGAGAAGGCGACGGGGGCCAAGATTCCCCGGGGCACCATGAAGGCCTAAGTCGCGGCAATAGCTCAGGAGGCCGTCCAGTTTAGTAATCCCTTAAAGAATTTCCAAGTGTTTTTATCTCGGTTTGACTTCTGATGAAAATTGCTCGTGTTTTTCCCGCAGTTCCTTCAGCATTGCGTCCTCCTTGCCGCTATAGAGGCCGAGAAGGTGGCCCCGGCGATGAAAAAGGCCGGGGAGTCTTCCTCGCATGAGGAAGAGCTTTAGGCCAAGCTGAAGGAGGCGGAGGACAAGGCGGCCTCTCTGGACCTGAGGTTGCTAGCGGAGGGCCCGACGGTCACGAAGCTGAAGGAGTCCCAACGGCTCATGACCGAATCCAACAGGTTTATTCAGGCCAAAATCGATGAGGTCAATGGACTCTATGACGCCGTGAGGAGGTAGAGAGACTGTCACGCCCCCCATCCCAGAGTACGCTAAAATGGGAACGTGACATAGCCAACCATGCTACCTGTGGGTAGGAAGTATCCATCCACAGTCACATTACGGTTGTAGAGATATCAAGAACAAAAAAATAAAACTATCTAAAACATGTCCATAATCCAAGATAATATGGGTCAAGAAAAAATAAATGCGGAAGCGAAAGATCCAATACAAAATAACTGGAATGTATGTCCCATAATGCGGGCTCACATCAGGAATAAAATGCAGTAAAGAAAAGCTAACTACTGCTGACACTCACAGCTCAGCCTGTCGACTGAAGTACTCCTGCTCGGCTGCGACGGCGGTACAGAATCTGGGCCATGCAAAACCCAGACGTCAGCGCGTCAAGTCATCAAGTAATAACATAAATAACAGGCAATGCAAATATAAACATGAATAAAGCAAGGGTAACAATAATATGAATCAGATCAGTGCAGGGTAGTGTGCAGTGGGTAAACTGGACTGTTCTATCAGGTTTTCTATTCTAAAGTCTTTGAAACCAAATTGATGAATCATCGATGTAACTCAGTAGTATCCCGTACATACCCGGGACCACGGCCTCAATATTCTCGGCTGAAACCGAGACATGCCGCTAGGCACCAAACAGGAATGTGAACTCACTAGTATCCCGTACATACCCGGGACCACAGCCTCAATATTCTCGGCTGAAACCGAGACATGCCGCTAGGCACCAAACAGGAAAGTGAACTGTTGAGTTACAAGTCAGGTTTCACCTTTGATTTCCCCATACCCCCAAGTTATAAGTGTATGTCAAGTCAGGTATCCCGTAATCAAGAAACTAATGCCAACACAGGATCAAGTAAACAGGTTTGTCTGGATAGACAACAGGAATGGTCCATGAGGACTACATGTCAGGTTTGTTGGCATTAGACACAAGATCAGGTAACGGGTCAGGTCATGGTACATCATGTCAAGCCAAGCAGTATACGGTACCATGTCGGGTCAATCAATATGTAGGTAGCAAGACAGGTCAAGAAGTAAGCGATATCATAGGTGTACTCACAATCAGTTATATAATCAAGCATGGGTATCAACAACATGATATAAGCAATGAATTAAGCAATAGGCAGATTCACTCAAATAGCAGTACAGTTATCAGTTGTGCCACAGGAATTATTTCAACATTATAAGAATGCAGTAAGACAATTATAGCCATTTAGTCATGTTAACAAGTTTAAGATTTCATGGATGCAATGTTCTAAATATATATAGGTTCTAAGTTTGAAAGATAAAATGATAAATATCAATACTGAACATGAAAAAGAGAAATGATCGTACCAAAGTTAAATTTATAGGTTTAGGGTGTCATAAATACGTATGTAAATATTGTTTAGCATGTAGCAAGGGTTACTTGCCTCGACGGGTCGCGGATCGGGAAAACGGAACGTAAAACGTCGGCGGGGAAAACTCGCGACGGGCGCACGGTTCACGGAATGAACCCAAACGACGAACAGTGGAACCACACGGGTCGGGGTACCTCGCTAGAACGTCAGGACACGTCGCCGGCACAGCTGGAATCCGGCGAGATACAAAAACAGTGAATGTCAAGAGTTGCAATCAAGAAAAGAAAAGAAAATAAAGAAGAAAGGGAAGGAGGATGGAGAAGGGAAGGCTTACAATGGTCTGTGGGACGGGTGGTGACGGTCGACTTCGTCGACGGAGCTCCGGCGGTGGCCTACGACGACAGTGAAAGAAGTTCCCAGATCAAGAACCAGAACGTAAAAGGAAGAAGAAGAAAGGAGAAGGTGAGGGGATGAGAAACTCACCGAGGAGGGTGCGCGAGGGCCGGGGACACGGGGATGAGGTCACCGGCGGCGACTCACGGCGGCGCAGGCGCGTGCATGGGGTGCAGGTGGCCGCGGTGAAGGTGCAGGGTGCACGGGAAGAAGGGAAAAGAGGAGGGAGGTGCGGTGGATTGGTCGAGGGCGGGGAGGCGACGAGTCCGGTGGGGTTGGCGTCGGCGTTGGTACTGCAGCGGCGAGGGGTGAGGCGGCGGTCGGGTTTACGTGATGGGTTTTGTGCGGCTGAAGGAGAAATGGAAAGAGGAGGGAGAAAGGGCTTTTAAATATAGGAGAGAGAGAGGAGAGAGATAGAGAGATAGAGAGACGGGGGGAGAGGGGCCCACGGTTTAAAGAAGAGGTTTTGATTGGTTGAGAATGGAAAATTTGGTGAAAGATTTAGGGAACAATGAATATATTATATGGTTAAGAATATTAGACGGTTTAAAATATTAAAATTTGGGATTTTGGCGTAAAGTAAAACATTTTCAAATTGCGTCCGGGTCGGGTTCAAAAATATGAAATTGAAATAAGAAAATTTTAGGCGGGATCTAAAATTTAAAATGAAGTGTTTTATGATCAAAAAGCATACCCCCAAAACGGACACACGTACGTGCGCGTAGCCGTCCAAACTCGCCCGTTTCACTGAACGGGACGAGAACACGATGTACGGACGCTACCACAGGGTTAGGGGTGTCAAGCAGGCCAAGATGAATATTTTTAATTTTATTTTAGATGCCATAAATTGTTATATGCAGAATTGAATTGACGGGGTAAAAATTACAATAAGTAACAATCAAGCAAGATAAATGAAATAAGTGCCACACTACGTTTAAACGGTAACTGAATTTAGTAGCATTGGGCTCGGGTGTTACAGAGACTTATTGAAGGGGGATTCTCGAGCGGCCCATGAGGCAGCAAGCGTGCTGAGGGCAGGGCAGAAAAGGCCGTGGAGGAGTACAAGGCCTCTAACCAATTTTATATGGACCTTGCCGACTCTGCGGCCATCGGGTGGCACAACGCTATCGACGCTATCAAAGAAGCGATGTACAGGTTCAATGAACGTGAGCTTCGGGCGAGGTATCCCCTGGCCGAGGTAGTGCCTCAGGGTAGAAGCGTCGAGCGGAAGCGTCGAGCTGGAGGACGCAACCGAGGCTCCTGGCGGAGGCGCCGAACAGGGGGAAGTGACGACCGAGAAGGCAATTTGAGGTTGTCGTCGTTCCTATTTTTTGTCCCTCCCTTTTTGTTATTATATTTTTTGTAAGCTTCCAGGCATCTTGAAAGGCTGAGGAGCCTATAATACCTTGTACATAACTCGGAATTGTTGGGGTCGAAAATTGCACCCCAGTTGACCAAGTCAAAATCAAGGTCAACCCCAAACCAGGTGGGCCCAAGCCCAGATCAAATGGGCCCATGCCCAGGTCAAGTCCGAACATAAAGCGACCGGCCTTCCTCCATGCCAAAATAAAAAGTCATGTAATAAATAATTTTGATGTAGTTTTTTATGCATGAATGTAAGTAAAATGGGCATAAAGCAAAATTTTTGTAAAGCCCATGGCTTATGTGCAAAAGAAATGCACACGAGGCATGAGATGGGCAAAATGCCATTTTGTAAAGCCCAAGGGGCTATATGTAAATGTGTCTATAAGAGGCAACATGATGATGAATAAAAGATACAATTTTCATTCTCCCCAAAAACTAGGGTTTGTGCCTCCACTCTCTTTTTTTTCAAGTTCTTCCTCTTCCTTTTCATTTTCCAAATAAATCAAATGCTTAGCTCTCTTTTTTTTTTAAAAACTAAATACAGTTTTACAATAAACCCACTCCCAAAACTCCATCAAGAGAAGAAAAAGTGTCTTTTTTTATCATCCAAGATCTAGATCTTGGAGTTTCAAGAGAACCCATTTTGGGTTTCTTCTTAAAAGAGAAAGGAGAAAATCTTTTGGAGTTCAACTCCACAAATAAAATTCTTTTGGAGTTTAACTCCACCACAGAAATTCTTTTGGAGTTTAACTCCACAGTAAAAATCTTTTTTTTTGGAGTTTAACTCCACATTAAATCTTTTTAGGAGTTTAAATCCATATAAAATTCTTTCGGAGTTCAACTCCTCGATAAAAATTCTTTCGGAGTTCAACTCAATTTAAATTCTTTTGGAGTTTAACTTTACAAACAAAAATTCATTTGGAGTTTAACTCCACAATAAATTTTTTTTGGAGTTGAACTCCATTTAAAACTCTTTTTGGAGTTTAACTCCACAATAAAAATCTTTTTGGAGTTAAAACTCTATTTAAAATCTTTTCGGAGTTGAACTCCATATTTAAAATCCTTTTGGAGTTTAACTCCATAAAAAATATTCTTTTGGAGTTGAACTCCACGTTAAAAAAAAATGGAGCCCTTTTGGCCCCCTCACATGCTGAGGGGTCACATGCTGAGCATGTGATGGCCCCCTCATATGGCGGTCACATGCTGAGCATGTGATGGCCCCCTCACATGCTGAGGGGTCACATGCTGAGCATGTGATGGCCCCCCTCATGTGAGGGGAGGCTCCCATTAAACGGAAGCCCAGGTTCCCCCCATTTTTCTTTTCTCTCTCTCTTTCTTCTTTTCTTTATTTAATCCTTTTTATTTAAAATAAAAATAAAATAAAATAAATAAATTATAAATAATATTTAAAAATTAAAATAATAATAATAATAATTCTTTTCTTTTCTTCTTTCTTCCTTCTTTTCTTTATTTAATCTTTTTTTATTTAAAATAAAAATAAAATAAATATTAAATAAATAAAAATAAATTGTAAATAATATTTAAAAATTTAAAAAATTTTAAAAAAATTCTCTAAATATTTATTTACTTATTTATTTTTGTTTTTATATATAGAATATATATATATATCTCTTTTTTTTTACAAATGGAACAAAACAAAAAAAATACACACACACCAACGCATCGCATTGAGTTCGCATGTCCAGTTTGACCCGTCAATCGGAGGTTCTCTCGCTTCAAAGGCGAGGGGTAATTAATGGCAGCTTAAACCACGGTTGCCGGAGATTCGGATCCCTACAATCAATAAACCCCAACCTATCCAAGGCAGGGGGAATCTGTGGTACGCCCGACAAGCGCGCGCGTATTCCCATCTCAATGGGGTGACGAAAAACACCCTACAGGAATATCAATAAAGTATTTTGAGCCCGCCCATGATGTGTATGGCCGCAATGTTTTTACTCTTGTATATTTCGCAAGTGTGGATAGACCGGTGTCCCTCCATACCACGGAGTCGAGGTGACGAGCGAACGCAAAATCCGAACGCCGAGTATGAATAAATCGGTGTCCTTCCTCACCCCGGAGTCGAGGTGACTCGAGAACGAACGAATGCCAAGTATAAATAGACCGGTGTCCCTCCTCACCCCGGAGTCGAGGTGACGTGAGAACGAACGAACACTAAGTGTAAATAGATCGATGTCCCTTGGATCGGGTGCGGCTCGAGTCCCTCGGAACGAGCGAACCCGAGCTTTATTCACTTGGGTCCTAACAAGAGTTTGTTCACTTCGTGATCGCATACAGGATAGAGGTCAGTCTATAAACTTTGACACGGATGAGCCTACCAGGAAGCTACTCGGCCGTGGATGAGCCAAGCAGAAAACTACTCGTCCGCCTCATGGCGAGGGCTTTGGATCCACAGTGTAGCTGGGCAGGAAGCTGCCCGCCGTGGATGAGCCGAGCAGGAAACTACTCGGCCATCTCGTGGCGAGGGCTTTAGATCCACAGCATAGCCGGGCAGGAAGCTGCCCGCCGTGGATGAGCCGAGCAGGAAACTACTCGGTCGTCTCATGGCGAGGGCCTTGAATCCACAGCGTAGCCGGGCAGGAAGCAGCCCGCCGTGGATGAGCCAAGTAGAAAACTACTTGGCCACCTCGTGGCGAGGGCTTTGGATCTGCAGCGTAGCCGGGCAGGAAGCTGCCCACCATAGATGAGCTGAGCAGGAAACTATTCGGCCGCCTCATGGCGAGGGCTTTGGATCCACAACGTAGTCGGGCAGGAAGCTGCCAGCGAAGGTTTCCATATCTACGCCTTCTTGATTCTCGGGATCTTGGTGCCTATGGTGGGCATCTCGAGATATCCACGGCTTTCTTGGAGACGTCGTTCAATCTTCCCTAATCCGTATGAGAGGGAGTAAGCCAGTAACCGGATGCCACATAGCCGTGCCTTATCGGGAAGATGCGATATTTCATGATATACACATATATATATTGTCACGCTCTGCTTCCCGGTGTACGGGGAGAGGACGCGGCGAGGCCGCTACGTATTTACTCAGAAGTAAACACGCTAAGTGTATCTAAGAAATATAAAATAAAATACACAAGAGACAAGATGTAAATGAACAACAACTTTATTTATTAAACATTTTTTTATAGGTACAACTGGAAAGTAAATATATGAATAGAAAGCGATGCTTAAACAATAGCATAACTGAAATAAAAATGGAATAAGTACAAGTGGCTACAGCTCTGGGCCTTCGGTGTACTGCTCAGGGGCCTGCTCCAAATGCTCCTGACCGGTCTCATACTCCTCAGCGTCGGGTCCTCCTAACAACATTCCAAAGAAGAAGAGAAATAGGAATGTCGTCAGCGAACAATCGCTCGGTAAGTCCCAAAGATGAGGGAGAAGTAGAATAGACAGAGAGAGAGTATAGTTTTATAATTTTTTATTATAATGTTGGCGCAGTTGTTTGTAGTTTGGTACAGAAAATTCCAGTGTATACGAGAGGAGTCCCACTTACACCGGAGACTTTGGCAACCCGTAGTACAAGGCTCCGTCGATAATATTACGGAACAACGACATGGATGTAATTACGTCTTAAGTGACCACCTCGTGCCACCTTTAACATGTTCCGTACCAGTCTACCCCTTTATAACCCCGCGATGTCTTTATTGTATTGATTGTATGGATTGTATTGTCTTGTCTTGTATTATAAATTGTATAGATGGATGACTTGCCGAAACCATGATATCAGTAAATGGAACGGATATAATGGATGAACATGTAGATGGAGTATATCCATTGTTCGGTTCGGTCAAGATAGATTGAATAAATGGATTCATATTGAATTGTGGTTTTATACTTGAATCAAATTCAAGTCAGATTGATTATATTTAGACCCAGATTGAGTCAATCAATTTTAAAAAGAACTTGAAATTCTGAATTAGTTTTGATATTATCGGTAACTGCTGCATATGGACGGCAGGATTTGTGTTTTTTTCCAAGACAATTACCGTATTGATAACACCGTTTGTTAGATTGTCTATATTAAATAGGCAAGCACCCATATCTCCGTCTTCCTGAGGCTCAAAAGACTGGTCCCGCTTAAACCTATGTTTACTAGGGTCCTTATTGTAATTTAGTATAACTTGAGGGGTTTTATGTAAAAATAGTTTTGGCATAATTTCAAAATACTCCTCAAGTATTTAATTATCGTCTTTAGGGTTTTTATAGATGTATATTTCATAGATGTGAAATTTCTAGTGAGTAGAACCTAATTTTCAAAGTATATGGTATTTTGTTAAAATATTGTAATTGTATTGTATTCGGATGGTATTTTCATGTAGTAGTGATTCTTTTGATTTAGAAAACTTGGAATATTTATATAATTAAAATAGATATTTTGATAATATATATATATATATATATATATATATATTTAATGAAAATAATTTATTTATTTTCTTGTAGAAATCTCATTTTCTAAATAAAAATGCATAAAAATTCTATCGAGATCGAATGCTCCTTACGGAGGTCCGCATCTCGCTCTTCTAAGCCCGAGGATGTGCGATAATCCACACCATCCCGAACGGGATCCCCAAAATGGGTTATAGAGGCACAATTGCATGGAAATAATTAATACACTTTTGTATAGAAAACGGTTTTATAAGTTTAGGGTATTTATTTGTAAATTGTATTTCCCGTATTCTATTGTCCCAAACTTCATCGTGCTATGATAGAGATGTGTGTTGTGATGAGGTAGGTCATTACCTCGTGAACTATCTAAAGGTATAGCAAGGCATAAAGGTTATAATGTCGAAATGAATAGTTTGTGGTATTTTCATGTAAAAATGCGATAAATGTCACAAAAATGATTATTTTGATGTGAAACTTATTTTATTGAGTTTGTTAATGTTTATTAATCAACATATGAGAATATTGTTTTATCTTGTTAAGGAGAAGTGTAGTTTTTAAAGAAAACCGAATCGGAAGTCGGACTAACTCCGCTTCCGTCGGGTTTTAGAAATAGAACTTTTTAAAGATGAAGATGAGAGGGGAGATGGGACTTACTGACTTGTTGGACTAGAGAAGAGAGAGGGGGGGTCCTAAAGAAGGCTTCGGGGCGTTGATTCTTCGCCGAAATCTCCTCGGAAGTTCGTCAGAGCTTCACCCTTCACTAACTCCACTTGTATACTAAAAGACTTGGGATTTTGGTATAGTTTTTGCAAGAGAATTCTGAGTAAGAAGGGTGTATAATGGAGTGGTATTTATAGGACAATTTAGGGTTTAGGGGGTGATGAATAATGCATTAAATTTTTGCATTAATATGAAATTTGAAGGGTTTTATTATTCTCTGTAAATGTGCAGAGTAAATAAGCAATACTGGAGTTATGGGGGTAGTCCAAGGGTATAGGGTTTACAAAAAAATGAGGTTTGGGCTCAACAAAACCGGCGGCGCCGGCCCATGGCGAATTCTCGCCAGTCGGATCATGGAGGTGGGGGCTCGGATTCTCACCACGTGTCCAAGTCGGTCTGAATACTAATTTGCACCTGTTTATTTTCGATGCGACTCTTCATTTTACGTGCAGTGCCCGTGCAAACTCTTGGACTTCTAAAAGATTAAAATAAAATTAAATAAAAAGATAATGTGGTTGATGGGATTCGACCACAGGGGCTACGTCACAGCAGTGCAAGGCTTTACCAATGTGCTATAAGTGCTTTCTTGCTGTTCAAAAACAAAACAAACTTATAACTCGTGTTCAGGCTTAGGTGTCCCTTTCTGTATTTTGGAAAAAATTCGTACAGAAAGTTTGGGTTGTTACATATATCGTAAAGATGATGTAAAAGCAAATAACAACTACTTGTTAAAAATTTATAAAGACTTTTAAAGATGATTTAGTTGTTATTTGCTTTTACATCATCTTTATGATATATATGTGTATATTATCTCAATTGTCGGGGAGATTTGAGGCTATAAATAGTGAAGGCATGGCCCCTCCTTAGGCACCCACGTTGATTTGCTCCTAACCGTCTCGTCTTTTCCTGATGGCAGGCTGCGTGTACACCATCCGAGACATCGTATCTCGGGACGACATATATTTCTACGGACTTGATCATTCCGAGGCGACATATGAGACCGTGATAGGTTGTCTAGAGTGTCACTGTGGGCGTTTACTACCCCGCCGATCCTCTCTCCTGCAGGTGCTTATTTACGCGATATGGAGGTCTTTCCCGGGTCTTTTCAAGGCCTTGTCCCAGCAGGCACTGGAAGAGGCGGTCGACAAAATGCGCACGGCCCATGAATTGGGTCTAATCTCGAAGAGCAGGCGGGACCACTCAATAAATATTTTTCACGAATGTTTCCAGCAGAGGTTGATTACGGTATCGTATTCGACGACGAGAGTCCCCGACGGATCCGTAGCTTCTCGGCTCTACGGGCATCGACAGAGAGAGCAGGCAGAGGTTGGGCTCGATTGGAGGATCTCTCTTTCGAATATCATCGTCAATGCTTTCTTAATCTCCTTCCCCTTTTGTTATAATAGTTAGGGAGTATATACTTTTTCCTTTCTTGGCGAGTCCTTCCCCCTATTTTGTATGGCCGAGGAGCCGAGAATACATCTTAATAAATTTTCTTTTGCTTAAGGACATTTCTTTGCTCGCGATTGCGGAACATCGATCCTCCTTGTTTGTTTTTCAAAGCGCAGGTGGATCTTCTAAGTGTAGGTGGATCAGCGCTTCTCTCCCAATTCTTCACCTCGGAGCTGAGGTAAGAAGGGCGGAGCTAGACTTAGGTCGGCTGCTCTTTGAGCGTGCCGGGGCACTTATTCTGGGACACCTTCCTTGCTTCTGAGCCGGGCTGGAGAAATCTCATGGCCGGATGCTATAGGGTCCGTATTTTGTCGGGCAAGAAGCTACCCATTTTGAGTGAGTGCGGCGAATAGGAGACTATCCGACGGCCTCAGAGCCGAGCAGGAATCTACTCGCGTGAGGGCTTAGCTTAGAAACTTCAGTTGACATAAAAAGGAATTTTATTATTCGAAAAGGTACAAGTTTATCTGTACAACTTAAACTTTTCGACGTTATATGGCCGAGGAAAGTCACGCCCCCAGAAATCCTGGAGACGGTAGGCTCCGCCGGGCAATGTCTCTGTTATGAGGAATGGACCGTCCCACTTCGGGGAGAACTTATGCAGCTTCCCTTGGTCATCGAATTCGTTTCGACGTAGGACTAAGTCTCCTGTCTTGATATTCAACCCGGGCGTTGTAATATCGAACGGTCTACTGCTGATATGTGGCCATCCTTATTTGCGTCCGGTCTCTTTTTTCCAATAAGATGTCCATGTTGATTCAAAGCGCTAAGACGTTGGCGACGTTGTCGAAGTGCTCGACTCAATAAATGGGTAGGCCGATTTTTGCGGGGACCATTGCCTTGGTGCCATAACAGAGGCTAAAAAGGGTTTCCCCCGTGGGTGTTTTTCTCGATGTTCGTAACGCCCACAGTACCTGAGACAGTTCCTTGACCCAGCTGCCCTGTCTTCCTTCCAAGTGGGCTCTGAGCCCCCGGATGACGCCTCGGTTTGTTATCTCGGCTTGTCCGTTGCATTGGGGATGCGCGACCGTGGAGAACTTCATCAGTATGTGATAGGCGCTGCAGAATTCTCTGACTTTATCATTTTCAAAGTTGGTGCCGTGGTCGGTGGCGATTCACTTCGGGATTCCCAATCGGGCAATTATATTATTCTGTAGGAACATCACAATGGAGGTGGTATCTGGCTTCCTGATCGACATGGCTTCGACCCACTTCGTAAAGTAGTCTACGGCGATAAGGATGTATTTGTGCCCACCCGTGCCGGTGGAGAGTTGGCCAACCATGTCCATCCCCCACTGTACGAATGGCCAAGAGAAACTTAGCGGCGTTAACTCGGTAGCGGATAGGCGAGGAAGGCTGCCAAAGAGCTGGCAGGTCTTGCACCTTTTGAAAAGTTTTCCCACGTCTTGGTGGATAGTTAGCCAGTAATACCCCTGCAGCAGCACCTTTTGAATTAGACCGTGGGCCCCTTGATGTGCTCCTCTGACTCCTTCATGTATCTCTCGGAGAACGTAATCGACCTCATCAGGATTGACGCATCGGAGTAGAGGTTAGATGTACGACTTCTTGTACAGGTTTCTCTTGCTCCACACGAAGTGACGAGCTTTCATACAGAGCCATCGTGCCATAATCCGGTCCTCGGGGAGTACGCCGTCCTTGAGGAACTCCACTATGGGCTTTCTCCAATCCGGGATATCCTCTTGGGTAGTGTAGATCCAGTGTACCACCTCTCTATCTTCGATGTTGGGTCGTGGCAGGACTTCAAAGAGGATGTTTCCCTGGTGATTGGCCGAATAAGAAGAGGCGAGTTTGCTTAGCGCGTCGGCCTAGGCCTCGGCGTTCATGCTCTTGGGAATCTGTTCTACTTGGACCTCGTCGAAATTTCTCCGAAGTCTTTTTACCTCCGCTAGGTATTTCATCATCAGGGGTTCCCGGGCTTCGAAACATCCGGTCACCTGCCGACAACTAGTGTGGAGTCGCTGCAGATCCTGATCGTCTTTAGCCGCACCCCGGAGGCGATTCGTAGCCCGACTAATAAGGCTTCGTATTCTGCGGTGTTGTTCAACGCCTTGAAGTCAAGTCTCAAAGAGTACTCCATCTCTGCTTCATTCGGACCATGGATGATCAACCCGTCTCCACTCCCTTCCTCTATGGATGAGCCGTCCACATAGAGTACCCAGTCCAGAATCAGGCCGAGCGCCTCCTCGACTGAGGGTCGTGGGTCAGGGCCTCGCGCCGGTTCTCCTTCCTTATTGGGAATGGTGCATTCGACCACGAAATCGGCTAAGGCTTGTGCTTTGATTGCTTGCCTTGGTCGGTACCGGATATCGAATTGGGAAAACTCCCATCTCCATTTCTCTAAGTTGCCCGACGATTCGGGGGAACCGAGGATATTCCCCAAGGGTCGTTCGGTGAGAACGATGATCGTGTGAGCCTGGAAATATTGCTGGAGCTTCCTTGAGGTGACGATGAGTGCCAGGACTATTTTTTCTATGGCCGGGTATCTGGTATCTGTGTCCTTGAAAACGTCGCTGACGTAGTAGATTGGTTTTTGTATTCCTTCGGACTCTCTGATGAGTACGGAGCCGGCAGCCTGGTCTGAGACTGCCAGATACAATAACGGCTCGTCCCCCTCAGCTGGTCGGGTGAGAAGCGGGGTGGGGGAGGGGGTCGCCAGATGTGCCTTGAGCTGCTCAAAAGCGATTTGGTACTCCTCGGACCATTCGAACCCGAGGATCTTCCTTAAGGCTTTGAAGAAAGGCATGCACTTTTCTCCGGATCTGGACATGAAGCGACTCAAAGCGGCCATCCTACCCGTGAGCCACATGATATCAACATTGCTCTTGGGCGTTTCCATATCAATGATGGCCCTAATCTTCTCTGGGTTTGTTTCGATTCCCCGGTGGGTGATAATGAATCTAAGGAATTTCCCGCCCGTGACGCCGAATGCGCACTTGGCTGGATTCAGTTTCATTTTGTACTTTCGCAGGACATAGAATGTCTCGCCGAGATCTATGGTGTGTTTGGCTGACAGGGTAGACTTCACGAGCATGTCATCGACGTAAACTTCCATATTTCTCCCAATTTGTGTTTTGAACAACTTGTTGACCAGTCGCTGGTATGTTGCCTCTGCCTTTTTGAGGCCGAAGGGCATTACCCTGTAGCAGTAGACTGCTCGATTAGTAGTGAACGCGGTTATCTCTTCGTCGGCCGTATTCATCCGGATTTGATTATAACCGAAGAATGCATCCATGAAGCTCAGTAGCTCATGACCGGCCGAGCTGTCGACTAACTGATTTATTCGAGGGAGTGGGTAGTTGTCTTTGGGGCAGGCCTTGTTTAGATCGGTGAAATCGATGCACATGCGCCATTTTCCCGTTTGCTTTCCTGACCATGACTACGTTTGCTAGTCAAGCTGAGTAGTCCAGGTTTCTGATGAAGTCGGCCGTGAGCAGTCGGTCCACCTCCTCCTCTATTAATTTCTGTTTTACTTGCACAAAACTCCTTTTCTTTTGTCGGACCGGCATGTCTTTCGAGTCGACACTGAGCTTGTGGGAGATCACCTTGGGGTCAATCCCGGGCATGTCCGCTGGAGTCCAAGTGAACACGTCGGAGTTGCTCCGAAGGAACTGGATCAGGCTATCCAGAGCGCCCCCAGTTAAGAGTAAGCCGATCTGGACAGTTCGGCTATCGTCCCCTCCCTGAGAGGAACCTCTAACAAGGCCTCCACCGAAGAGCCGCGAATCTCTTTTTGGTCATCGTGCGTAAACAGAGATTCCTGAGGATCATACACATCTTCGAAATTGTCAAGCTCTTTCTCCTCGGGAGACGTCGAGGCGAGACAGACCCTGGCGGTTTGCTGGTCTTCGTAGGCCCAGCCTATCCCCCATTGTCCAGAGGGAACTTGAGCACGAGATGATAGGTCGAGATATGAGCCTGGAGGGCGTTTAGGGTGGGGCGACCCAAGAGGATGTTATAGGACGACGGGATCCTGGCAACGAGGAAATTCACCGGTATGGTTCACGTCCTTCCTGCTTCCCCAATATTGAGAGGGAGGGTGATCGATCCCTCGGCAAAGACGAAATGCTTTGTAAACTTTGAGAGGACGTGGGAGGTCGGTTGGAGGTCGGACGGATTTAATCCCATACGCTGGAAACAGTCGTAAAACAGGATATCCGTCGAGCTCTCCGAGTCAACTAACATTCTCCGGACCTCGTATCGGTTTACCCGGGCTTCTATCACAAGGGGATCATTGTGCGTGAATGATATACCGTGAAGGTCCTTGTCGGTGAAGGTGATTGGATTTTATTTCTTGCACTTCTTGCAGGAGGGATCACTTAAGGACATGACCGGCCGAAAACGGCGGGTGTCCTCGTTGCTCGGAGTCGAGCCAACAGAGATGACCATGATCTTCCCGACCATCAATTCCCCGGAAGGAGGTTGGTTCGCTTGCTCCCGATCTACCTGCCGTTTGTCTCGTAGGTACTTTGCCAGGTGAACGGAGCGGATCAGCTCCTCGATGTAGTCGCGGAGCTGTTTGCAGTTCTCAGTCGGGTGCCCATGTGATCGATGGAAGGCGTAGTACGCGCCGCTGAGTCACTTGCCCGGCCTCTGAGTCGCTGGAGGGAGTTAAAAAAATCTCTCGCCCTTAGCCTCCTCCAGCAGCTCGGTCTGAGAGACATTCAAGGGAGTGTACTCCTGAAACCTCGTAGAGTAAGGTTTCAGACGGTCGGCTTTTCTCTTCTCTTCCCGGTCCTGTTCCTTTCGGTCAGTCCGGTCGCCGCGGGTTAGGTTGGCGTTACTTCTGATTCGAGTTGGATTTCCCGCTCGGTCCAGACTTTTACTTCGGCCATATTCTTAGGTTGCGCTAATGCGAAAGAGCGGAGCCACTCTTTGTGCCTAAGACCCGCCCTCAGGGCGGTTATAACCGTTTCGTCGCGGTGCTCGGGAACTTCCAGAAGAGCATTATAGAAGCGGGTAACATAACCTTGAAAGATTCTTTGTCTTCGCTCTTGGTGGTAAATAGGTAGTCGACCGTCCTTTTCTGTCGTCGGTTATCGACGAAATGACCAAGGAATTGAGTTGCCAGCTCGTTAAAGGTCGAGATCGAGCATGGCGCAAGGTCGTGGAACCAATCTCGGCCGGCCCGGATGAGGGTGGTGGAGAAGGCTCGACACTGAGCCGCGTCTGAATTGTTTTGGAAGATCATGCCTACCGTAAATGCATACAAATGCTCCTTTGGGTCAGATTTCCCGTCGAAGAGGGCCACCTTGGGCGGTTTGTTCCGAGACGAGATCCGCTCACTTAGTAACTGCTCTATGAAGGGCCTCATGAGCGAATCTACAGAGTACTTTGCCACTCCTCCGGCCGAACGAGTAGCGTGCTGCATGACTTCGATTTTCTTCTCGAGGGCCTTGATTCGCTGATGGTACCCCGAGGATTCTCCATAATCGAAGCACCTGCTGTCTTTGCTTTGGGCTTGCGTGATGGAGCGGTTTCAGCTTCACTCCATCACGTTCCTCGGGTCCTCGGGGGGAACCCTTTGTAGTCGGTCCCGAGGTGAGCCACGTGCGCGAACTTGATGGATATGAGGACGTCGGTCTCTCCTGGAATCAGGTGACCTGACCGACGTCTCCTCAGGGGGCGAGAGAGTGCGGCGGATGTTGAAGCGATGGCCTGGTCTCCCCTGAGATCTCGGTGCCGAACTATCCGGTGCCCAACGAGTCATGGAATCATTCCTGTTATGGGGTTCGTGACTGCTGGAATTGGCACGCCGGTGTTCGGTGACATCGATATGGGCGTGAGTGAGGTCGAGGGCCTGAATGCACCCCTCCATCGCCCCATGCACGCCGTCGTTCCAGGGAGTGGGGACAGCGGTTTGGCGGGCATGGCCGGCCATTTGAACACAAGCGAGTGCGTCCACTATCGCTGTGAGCCTATCGATCCATGCAGATAAGGCGTCGGCGACATTGGGAGGTGGAGTAGGACCGCTCCCGCCTCCGCTGTGGATGGCGAAGCGGCTCGTGCTGGGATTGTTGCGGTTATCGCTGGCCATTAAATCAAAGGCGGAAGATCAACTTTTTGGGTGGAAAAACTTTTCACGTTCCCACAGACGGCGCCAACTGATAGAGGTCGGTTTCTTCCTCAGATGTTGTTCTCCGTCGATCTTGCGGCCAGTGGTGTCAAACGATTAGGATTTGTTATTGGTGGTTAGGTGCGGATCTCAATAGGTTGTTGGTTGTTGGTTGTTGTGAACGTCAAGCTACCTGCAAGAAAAGACCCGGGGTGGGAAACCACCGTAGGACCCTCCAATGATCAAGTAAGTGCCGAGGAATATTAGAGTAGAATAGCGGCGTATTGGAATGAGTTCGAGTTACCTGAATTATCTGGAAGAGGGGTTTATATAGCGGTCGCATGGAGCGAGCCGATGTGAGATTCTTGCCGTCCGTTATGCCCTTGCATCACGTTCGCGTTGATGGCGGGATACGCCCATTAACGGCGAGATACATTCATTAATAGCGAGATATGCTTAGCGTGGGATGCGGGACGGAGCGGTGGAGATCTCATCGTGGCGAGATTCACTGAGCCGTTACAGGGGCGCTTGGGCTCCGTGCTCTCAGCCAAATAGGGACGCCGAAGAATCTCAGATATAGGCTAGCTCGGAGACGAGCAAGTGAGCTGAGGAGTCTCAGTTATAGGAAAGCTCGGAGACGAGCTATTAGCTGGCAGTCAACAGAAGGGGAAATGTGTCACGACCCGAAAGAGCACGTGACTGGCCCTTGAACCACATGAAGTCTATAGGACTTCATCTGATCCAAGTAAGCCAAAAACCCAGAAATCTAAAACCATTTTAAGAGTAAATAAAGAAAACTGGTTTTAAGAAGTGAAGGAAAACATGTTGAAGTCAAGGTTTTTAAATAACTAAGCCGAAAATGCATTTTAAAATGTCAAGTCTTTTCTAAAAATTTCGGCAGAGTTTCTTTTGTAAATACTGGCCTCGAACGGGGTACAACAAGAACAATATATATATGCAATGATAAAAGGCATCCCCAAGCGGGAGCTAGCTCTTCGTCAATTGACGGTCACAACCACGCAAGTAATAATATACAACGCCGAATGGCGAGGGTCAAATCCAAAAAAAAGAAACTCAATATAAGCATGAAAACCGCAATACTACTAAGCGCGACTCTAAGGTCGAATAATACATCACTAATGTCTAAGTCCGAAACAAAATACAAGTTTTGGTTGATGGAAATTCTAGATACAATGAATAATACAAGTACAATGGTGGTTCTTGATGCAAAAGAATCCACCTACCAAAAGCAATTCACCCGCAAGGAAGCAGTGTGCCAGAAATGCCGCAATGGAACCTGTACGGCAAAACCTGCAAGAACTGTAGCACAACGGGGGTGAGTTGCCAACTCGTGAATAGAAATATCTACAAGCAGAAACCGAATGCAAGACATAAACCTAGATCAACAATCAGTAACATGAACCACAAGAGTACGTCTGAGCATGATAAAGTGGCAATGTAACATCTAAGCATGTATGTAGTGCCAAGTACTCAGGTAATAACATGTCATCAGTATAAGGTATGTCTGCATGAAGTATGATCAAAGTAAATCCAGTCTGTATGTGATCAAGTCTGTAAAAACGTGGAACCCGTCCACCCGTCACCCAATGACAATAAACGTTATGCATGTAAATGTCATAAAGCATATGCATGGAAAATATAAGGATATAACCAAAAGAATGGAACCTGAGTGCCTAGCATCGACACTCGAAAACATCATGAAAACCTGTGCCTAGCATCGGCACGTAAATCCTCATATATCGGGCATCCGTCAGTCCGGGTCAGTCCACTCTCTCAATATATCGGGCATCCGTCAGTCCGGGTCAGCCCTCTCTCAATATATCGGGTATCCGTCAGTCCGGGTCAGCCCTCTCTCAATATATCGGGCATCCGTCAGTCCGGGTCAGCCCTCTCTCAATATATCGGGCATCCGTCAGTCCGGGTTAGCCCTCTCTCAAAAACCAGAAATATCATAGAAACAACATATCTCAATGCGCAAATCAGAAAGCATGATGCATGTGACATATAAATGAAATGCAAGTAACAATATATCCTGCAACATAGAATAATAGTATGCACATACAAGGTCATATCCCGATGTGATAATTCTACTGTGCAGTGACATGGCAATTATCGATGATGAAGTGTATGAGCCGGCGAGCAGTATACGTGGAACATATGCATCATCGAATGGTGCTGGTGTCCTAGCAGCATGATAGTAATATATCAATACACACAAGCAATGCAATGCAAATAGCATGAATATGCGGAAATCAAATAATCAACACCACAGTGAAGAATCTACTATGCAAACTACATATCTAAGTATCAAGTCAAACAGGAGGGGTAAGGAAACCACCTAAATCTGAGTCGATATATATATATAATAGTCGGTGATTCCGCCTCAATAGTATCGCGTACGATACAATATATCATGCGACATCCTCAAGTCATGAGTGCGGATCTATCATCAATGTAAAACTCGTACGGTAAATCGTCGTACGGCATCCCAATAGCTGGGTACGGGTCAATATCGCATTCCTCTCAACAAATATCAGGTATCACTGTCATCATCTCACATACTCTGGGGTACTGATCTAAGTCTAGTACAACTGATACCATCTACAAGGTATGAATGCGGGGGTAAACACACATCCCAAGCCTGCAAGAATCACATGTCGTATCCCAAATAAGAATCATATCACATCACCGATCTCGCGGCACAAAGCCCAACATCATCGACTCATCTCCAATGTCATCCAATATCATCAAACACAGTACAAGTATAATGAATATGCAAGGGTGAGCGTGTAGGTGTAAATCTATTCTAGGGTTCGCGACTATGAACTACACTAGTCACTTCTAACCCTACACTATCCATAATACACCTAACTATCATATATAATAACAACTACGGACTGCGAGGGTGCTATACGCCATCCACCCGACTTCCCCCTGTAGATATTGTTAGTTATATGTATGCCCTAGAGGCCATTACTGTACATACGATGTATATTGTAATGGATGCTTCGACATATATAGGGAGGACTTTCTTGCTCGACATGATAGTATGCTATCTGGTTGTACTTTATCTTAACATGTACTCTGATTGTCTCTTTGTTACTTGTTGATAAAGCCCTTAGGATATGTACTCGACTACTGGGACTATGATGAGATCATACTAGTGGGGCCATGGTAGTCGACGAGTACATCCTATAACTGTTCCTAGTCGAGGGTGTATCGATACAGGGCATCGATACACCAGAGTAGACTAGCGTATACGCATCTTGACCCATATGATGGGCGATGGATGATCCCATATCCATCAGTGTTTGACATCAAGGATGGTGTACGGGTGCTCAGTAGAGACTGGGTACACTGGACGGACTCGCCGAGAACTCCCAGATGGTATTATACCTCACGTCAGATAGCAGTTCTCCGGTGACACTGGTACAGAGTAGTCTGTTGACCCGAGATCGTCATAGAGTCTTGTGTGATTCCCACTGTGCTTTGATTTCCATCATACCACGTCCAAGAGGGCGTGCAAAAAGGTGGCTTTTAGGTACAGTCCCGAATCACATGGAGGCAATGAGCGATAGGAGGGGATTCGTCTCTCCCGGTATAGGGACTTGATGTTGTGCTGTGTTCGATTGGCTATAACCGGAAATCCCTGGACAGGGTTGCTGAGATTTACTGGTAAGTGTTATCAGTAGTTTCTCGAACTGTTATAGACCTCAAATCGACATGACTTATCGAGCTACTGGGGTCTGACATTTACCACCCCTAGGCGAGATATGCAACATATCAGACGACGAGACCGGACTGTACGGGAGTGTTCCTGTTTGGATTCACAGGAGAATGTACAGGCTTGCTTGTTGATCTTCTGAGCGCTCAATACCTGGGTAGCTGTTACGTTTAGCTGACCGCTTGCAGCTTGTGGGTGTTTGATATGATCATCATCTACTGCCGGCGTATTGACGATTCTTTAGAGTCCTACGCAGAGGTTTCTTGGCTCAGGCAAAACGGAGTAGGAGCACATATGTGATATGTGCGGGACCGAGGATAATACGATATGAGATACCGTATTCTATTCTCGCGATATTTAGTATCAGCCGGGTTATCGGATCAAGTGTTGATTCGATGAATCGGTACGGATAAATATTAGTCGGTTATATGCGATATAGCCGGATTGTCGGATCAAGTGTTGATTCGATAATTTAATGTATAATAATATATTTGATATATTAAATTGCATTAACTAATATTAGCTCACTAAAAGATTCTTTTTCTCACTCGGGTAATACATTGATATATATGCGATATATGTTAATTGTATTATTTTCTTTTGTTACGATAAATATTATATATGTGATATATAATATTGTAACATGATATGATAAATAATGCAACATGTTTAGTAGAGATTAAACAAGATTAGGGTTTGATTTGGGTTAATTATTTCTAGATAATTCTAGAAGGTTTTGTTTTGTCATGGAAAAGATATTTACACATGACTCATCTTTAACCTAACCCAAAACCCTACACCCTTGGTTAATTCTCTACAATGGTTTAGCAACCATGGTTGCATTATTGATCATTATCATCTTTCATTATTCATCACAAAAGAAATGGATCACTATTCTTCTTCTTCCTTCTTCTTTTTTGCTTACAAAGCTTTCTTGCTTTGATATTTGTGATGAATAAATATGAGAAAAAGATAAATAAAGAGAGCAAAAATCCTACTTCATCATCCTCATCTTCCCTTGCCATTTGGATGAGGGTGTTCACATCATTTCATGAGTGTTAGCTTGTGTTAACGAAACTTCAAGGTAGATCATCTTTGTATCGAAGATCGGAAGCAAAGGTTGCATCTTTCTCTTCGTGGAACCTCTCGAGAGTCCGGAACCCGATGATCGCAGCGAAGGGACCACAACACGGAGCATATGAAGTGAAGGACCGGATCTACAAAGGTTGTAATCCCTCTCACTTAGTGTTAAAATGTTTAACATGTTAGTTTTCGCCTAATCTCTAGTTTAAAGATCCGTATTCGGGTTGTTCGGCACGGCTAATTTTTTAATCAGGCATGGTTGATGCCTCGTAGACCCTTGTGCGCGTGCATAGCAACCCTAATTATCGACCGCAATGTCCCTAAACTAAACAATAGAGCCCAAATGCTCCTTTGTTGGATCTAAACGATCCCGTTAAGTTGATCTTAGTCTAAAAATTAGACTAACATATCCTTAACAAACGTTTAAGTTGATCTTAGTCTCAAATGAGATTAACATATCCTTAAACTCAACCCCCCCAAACCCAAATCTAAGAAAATACGGATTTGGACTAATCCACATCCTACGGGCGACAAAATAAATTAGTCTCCGTATACAATCCACGGGCAACCAAAAAACAAAACAAACACACACGACACGAAGTGACCAACTGGAGAAGGAGAAAGTGGTTACCACGATGAGGTAGCGTAATTAACTTCAAGGGCTTGCGCCTGCAGGGAAGAGCGTCCCAACAATCAAAAACCCCTCAACGAGGGGGAATCTGACGAAGTCTGCTACATCGGCCGCATCCGTTTAAACCTTCGATACACGGTGCCATAAATCAACTTGGCATCTTCGGAGAAGTGGACGGATAGCACCAATTAGCATCTGCCCCCAAATTCAGGCAAGAAGGTTGTCTTCCCGGTTTTCGGCGGTGAACAGATTCTGGCAGGCCCGGTGGGACCTCTTCCTCTTTCCACTCCACACTTCATGTGTCGTGTTCGCGAACGAATCGCGTTTTAATATGGTTGCCCTTGGCTTCGAGGTACTAAGATTTGGTTTTGCTCTCATGCAGAAAAAAGAACATCAATGGCCTCTAACTGCTCCAGCTGCAATTGGAACTCCCGTTCCACCTCATCTGGAGGTGTAACCTACGGGCCCCGAGCGGCCTCCCTGTTCAAGATGCCAGTGGAGCAAGTAACTTAGACCACCACTGGGCTGTTCTTTGAGACCATGATCCCACCGATGAGCTTCAATTCCCCGCTGCTGTCGCAAGAAGCCCTAAAGAAGTCGGTATTTGATCGACTTACCACTACCGCGGCCCCTCTCAACGGGTCGCCCAAATCCAACGCCCCAGTCTTTGATAGATTGGGCCAAAGCTCATGTGGGCCCGTGAAGAAGCCTGCGATACCAGAAAGGGTTATCCCAAAAAGGATAGCCATTCCTGCTCTCGAAGTCGTCAAAGCGGCTTCTCCTGCCAAAGGGCCGGTCTTCACAAGATTGAATGTTTCAGCTCCTGTCCCAGGCGAAATCGTCAAGGCTGCTTCCCCTGCTCGGAAGTCTGCCTTCGATAGGTTGGTTATCCCCACTCAGCGGACATCAGTCTTCAATAGGCTGACAACGACAACTTCTGACCAACACAGGGGGCATGAAGAAGTCACCCCTACAGCTGAGACGATCCTAATGGCTCGACACGCTCGACGTCGCCACTGGCGCCGAGTAAGGAAGGCTGGGGGCAACTTTCCTTCTGGACTGACTCCGCCGGCTCCAACGGTGGAAATCGATGCTGTTGTTCCAACCGGGAACAGCTTTGAATTACTTAACAGGGTGCGCAGGAATTCGCCAACTGCCGTGCTAAAAAAGTCTCCTTCGCCTATTGAAAAGATCACAAAGGCGAAGCTGGAACAGCCCCCTCAGCGGCCGTCCTCTAAAATTTACAAAGTTTGGCGACAGGTCCAGGACTCCGTGATAGATCGAGACTATCTCCGCCGACAGAAAAAGATGAAGGTTCGGCAAGAAGAGGATTACCCTGTCAAACCACAGAAAGCGACAGCTGTTTGGGTGCCCACTGCAACGGCCCCTTCAACTTCGACCGCTCACAAGAGGAGAAAGCTGGAGAAAATTCCGGTGTCTGCAGTGAATCGCAAGAACATTGAATCTAAACGCCCTAAGTCTAGGGGCATGGTGGTGCACACCATCTATATAGCATCCGGAAAAGAGGATAGCCATATCTCTACAGGTCATCGACCGCTTACGCGATCAGTGACTAGGGCTCAGGAGCAACAACAACAAAAGCTCCAAGAAATGCTAACAGTTATGGCCGCACTTACAGGACCGAAAGCAAGCTCGGAGACATCCTCGGAGCAGCGCCGTGAGCAGGAAACTGATGCTGAATTCCTTCGGAGAATGCTTGAGAAGAAGGACAAAGAGGCTGCGGAACAAGCGGCCAACATAAAACAAATGGCCCTTCTGTTCCAAGATATTATGGGCATGATCATCCAGCCGGACCCTCCAGCCGAAGATCCTCCAGTAATAATTGAAGATGATAGAGGAGAGACATCAAATCCTCTGCCGGCTCTGTCAACAGCCAAGGAGGAGACAATCTCCAAAGCTGCCCTGGATGATTACATCGCTTAGCAGATACGAGTTCATCAGGCGAATGAAGCGGCCGGGCAAATTGTTAAAACGGGACGACCCTATCCGGGTTGGTACGACCAAATAAAGTACCCGCCAGAATACACGATCCCCAAATTCCATGTATACAATGGGACGGGAAATCCTCATCAGCACGTCGCTCAATTCAGAGCCTTATGCGGCAACACTGGAGGTGACGATAAGCTACTGCTCCGCCAGTTTGTTGGCAGTTTGTCGGAGACGGCATTCGAGTGGTATTTCGAACTCCCAAATGACTCTGTCAAGACATTCGCAGAGATGGAGTTGCTATTCACTCAGCATTTCGCAAGCGCTAGCGAACGCACCGCAATCACGGCACTGATCAATGCCAGGGTGAAACCGGGAGAAACATGGGTCCAGTATGCGATACAGTGGCGTAATCTATGGTCGAAGTGCGAGCAGCGCATCGAAGAAGCACCTGCGGTAGGCATGTTCGTGGGTACTCTTGACCCTCAAGCGACCATATCCCAATTCATGATGTTCTTCAAGCCGACCACCTTCCAGGTCTTGATTGACAAGCTGGCCCAAATGGACCAGATAGGCCATAGGCCTTCCTCTTCAAAGACGGAGCCATGGAATGAAAAGGGCAAAGGGAAAGCAACCTTCGTTGCCAATACTCAACAACGGCCGAGCAACTTAAAGCCGGTTGTTCGCCAAAACAACGTGCGTCCACGCCTATCCCTCGAGAAGAGACTGGGACGTCCTTACTCGTTTCCCCAGGATAAAACGAGGAAACTGTTCAAGCTGGCAGTGCGCAACAGATTCATCAATCTGCCGGATCCAAAACGTCCGTTGTAGCCAGGTGATGTCAACAATCCTAATTAATGCCCTTACCACCAAGCAGTAAGCCATCCAATCGAAGATTGCTTCATCTTCAAAGGCTGGATTGAGGACCAATACCAACAAGGCAAGTTCGCATTATCCGAAAAATGGAAGGTGAACCCACCACAACCTCACGCCCCTAAAAAAGTGGACATGCCGGGGGCATCGTGCTCATTCATAGAGAAAACCCCTTGGACCAAAAATTCCGTAAACTAGAAACTGGCCTCAAATATGGCGACGACGCACCGAAACGTCGTTAAACTAACAATGGACCGCAATGTCCTAAAACTTGCAATTGACTGAAACGTCTATAAACTACTACGGACCGCAGCATCCTAAGGCTGACGTGAAATATAAAAAAAACGGTACGTCCATAAGCAAGATGGGCACGGATGAAAATCCGAAAGGGCTCCGTGAGTAAAAACAACAGGACTACCGACGATATTTGTGAAAACCCGAAAGGGCGCAGACTCGTAAAAAAAAAACAAAAAAAACGGTACATCCATAAGCAAGATGGGCACGGATGAAAACCCGAAAAGGCTCCGTGAGTAAAAACAGCAGGGCTACCGGCGAGTTTTGTGAAAACCCGAAAGGGCGTAATCTCATTAAAAGATACTTGCAAGGTCCTCTCGACCTTGTAAAGAGAAAGTACCTGCGTGAGATCCTTACGACTCACAAGGGAGCAACACACTTAGGGATCCCCACTATTCCTAAGGAGAAATTACACTTACGAGATCCTCACGATTCGTAAAAAGAATTCCCCTTTGAGACCCTCACGGCTCATAGGATTCAAAAGTCTTAAGCTACAGGGATCTGAACCTGTTCTTAAGCCATCACAACCTCCAATGCTGCCCTACAAGCGGTTCGATATTGACCCTTGTATACAATCCACGGGTACGAATAAACATTTCCCTAACAAAGTCTCACCAGAGACTGGGGATATGCTTGCACGGCGAACAACCCTTGTATGTCCTCTCGACTTATAAGGAGAAAAAACTCTTGTAAGATCCTTACGACTTATAAGAGAACACACACTTAGGAATTCTCACGATTCCTAAGGAGAAAACGCACCTACGAGATCCTCACTACTCGTAGGGAGAAACACCTTTATGAGACCCTTACGGCTCATGAAGTCAAAAGCCTTAATCGACGGGATCCTAACCCTGTTTGCTAAGCCACTTTTGTTCGACATCGACAGAGGCAAATGATGATTCTCTCCTGCCAATATCCCAGTTTTAGCGATGCTGATGCCTAAATCGGTATCAAATTCTAAGTCCTTTCATGGCAAATGATGATTCGCTCCTGGCAATATTCCAGTCGCAGCGATGCTGATGCTGATGCTGAGATTGGCACCAGATTCCAAGTTCCACACTCGCGATAAAAAATCAGCGAGCCAAAAATGCATATGAAATAGCCGAAAGGATGGAGCAACTTGCAACGAAATCAACAAGTAAAAATGTATGAATACAAAACAGCCGAAATGATTGGGCAACTCGCAATAAAAAGCAGCGAATAAAAAGAAAAATAGCCGAAATGATTGGGCACCGCGAAAAATACCCGAAATGATTTGGCAATCGCGATTTTCGCGATATAAAAAGCTGAAATGATAGAGCATCGCGGAAAGAATAAAAAAATGATGAAAGAATGAAACTTTTTGCCCTACAGGTGAGATCACATCGATCCCTGTATACAATCCAGGGGCACAAACAAAGAGGGAACCATACCTTCCCGACAGGCTCCATCAGAAAGCGAAGCCAAATCTCGACGGTTCATAGACAACCTCGACATTTGTCGCAATATTGCAGACACAATATCAACAAATGAAGCAAAGGAAGATCCCTAGCTTCAGGGTCTCGACGTCAATATCGACAACTTAGAGATCACCAACGACGTTTCTCCTCACTCCAACCAGATGCAGACGTGACGTCAACAACCGACCTCAGAGTCGCAACGAAACGGAACCATGGCAAAGTCCCTAGTTCCAAATCTCAATGGCCACATCTACAGCCTAAAGACCAACAACGGTAGGCCTCCTCATTCCAGCAGGACACAGATGTTACACCATCAAACGGAGCCACGACATAGTCCCTAGTTCCAAATCACGGCGGTTCACAGACAACCTAGAGACCATCTCAGCAGTCGTCTCGTTACACCAGACGCAATGTCAACAACGGCGTTCCTTCGCAGTTCAGCTGGATGCAGATGCAACGTCAACAAAATACCTTACGGTCGAAACAAAGCGGAGCGACGGCAAAATCCCAGCTCCACCTCAGCATTCGTCTCGATACAGCAGACGAGATGTCAACGACGGCGTTCCTCCTCAGTCCAGCAGGATGCAGACGCAACATCAACAAACGACCTCACGGTCGAAACAAAGCGGAGTGACGGCGAAATCCCAGCTCCACCTCAGCATTCGTCTCGATACAGCAGACGAGATGTCAACGACGGCGGTCCTCCGCAGTCCAGCAGGATGCCGATGCAACGTCAACAAAAGACCTCACGGTCGAAACAAAGCGGAGTGACGGCAAAATCCCAGCTCCACCTCAGCATTCGTCTCGATACAGCAGACGAGATGTCAACGACGGCGTTCCTCCGCATTCCAGCAGGATGCAAACGCAACATTAACAAAAGACCTCACGGTCAAAACAAAGCAGAGCGACGGTAAAATCCCAGCTCCACCTCAGCATTCGTCTCGATACAGTAGATGCAATGCCAGCAAACGAAGCGAAGGCCAAAATTCCTAGCTTCAGGGTCTTAACGGCAGCTCATATAAAGCCTAAAAGACCATCGGAGATTATCCCACACCAGCGCGGAGTGGTCACCACCTTGACATTCATCTCGATACAGCAGACGCAATGCCAGCAAACAAAGCAAAGGCCAAATTCCTAGCTTCAGGGTCTTGACGGTAACTCATATAAAACCCGAAAGCCTATCGGAGATCATCCCACATCAGCGCGGAATGGTCACCACCTCGGCGTTCGTTTCGATACAGCAGACGAGATGTCACTACAGCATCCTTCCTCCAACAGGATTCGGACACGTCAGAGCAAATGAAGCGAAGGCCAAATTCCTAGCTTCAGGGTCTTGACGGTAACTCATATAAAACCGGAATGACTATCGGAGATCATCCCACATCAGCGCGGAGTGGTCACCACCTCGACGTTCGTCTCGATACAACAGACGAGATGTCACTACAACATCCTTCCTCCAACAGGATTCGGACACGCCAAAGCAAACGAAGCAAATGCCAAATTCCTAGCTTCAGGGTCTTGACGGTAACTCATATAAAACCTGAAAGACTATCGGAGATCATCCCACACCAGCGCGGAGTGGTCACCACCTCGACGTTCGTATCGATACAGCGGACGAGATGTCACCCCAGCGTTCTTCCTCCAGCAGGGTTCAGACGTGACAATCAAACAACGGAGCCACGGAAAAATCCCCAGTTCCAAGCCTCGACGGTTCACCAACAACCTAGAGACAACCGCGACATTCGTCTCGATACAGCAGACGCAATACCAGCAAACGAAGCAAAGGCCAAATTCCTAGCTTCAGGGTCTTGACGGCAACTCATATAAAACCTGAAAGACTATCGGAGATCATCCCACACCAGCGTGGAGTTGTTATGACTCATCGGGGCTCCCCAAACTGAGCCTAACCTCAAGTAAAAAGCGGCATGGCAAAATTCCTAACGCTTGCTCTTCCGACGGTCAAACTGCCTAGGAAGATTGCTTGAAGACGTCTTGTCCAGCCCCCGAAGGGATCATAGACACGACAGTCGCAAGGCTGCTCGAACAGCAAGATTTCCTATCGAGGAATACAACAGCCAACGCGATGGTACGACGGACAAAATCCTAGTACCACAGACCCTAACGGACCTTTGTCGTAAAGAGCAGAGGTTAACTGTGACGTTAGGACATCCTTGCGAGAACTTCTCGATTCGTCTCGACTCGTAAGGCAAAGCCTTAGGCAATGAGGATTAAAAAACCTGTTTCCTAAGCACTGGGACCCTGCAAGTCAGTCCAAGATGGACTCTTGCATACTATTCACGGGTCACACTCTCCGAAGTCGAACATCGACAAAGAGGGAAACAACCACTTACAAGTCCTCTCGACTTGTAAGTGGGAAAAATTCTCTTGTGAGATCCTTACGACTCTCAAGAGAAAATACACATTTAGGAGTCCTCACGACTCCTAGGGAGAAAATACACCTACGGGATCCTCTCGACTCGTGGGGAGAAAAGTCTTTATGAAACCCTCACGGCTCATAAAGTTGAAAAGTCTTAGGTAGCAGATCCTAACCCTGTCTCCTAAGCCATCACTGCCCTATAGAGAGGTCAAGATAGACTATCTATAGGCCACATTCCCCGAAGTCAAATATCGACAAGGAGGGAAACAATCACTTATGAGTCCTCTCGACTTGTAAGGGAGAAAATTCTCTTGTGGGATCCTTACGACTCTCAAGAGAAAACGCACTTAGGAGTCCTCACGACCTCTAAGGAGAAAATACACCTGCGGGATCCTCTCGACCTGTAGGGAGAAAAAACCTTCTTGAGACCGTTACGGCTCATGAAGGTGAAAAAGTCTTAGGCTACAAGGACCCTAAAACTTGTCTCCTAAGCCATCAATTCTATGGCCATGCATAACTCTGCACTACTTCACCCATGTACATACTTACGTGGGCAAAGTAGTGGGGGGAATTTGTTCCTGTCAAAAATTTCTCCGCAAAAGAGCCCAAGATATCAAATGGCAGCGATACGCTTAAGAAAATACGAACCAGTATTTTTCGGGCTGTATCTTGACAAACTCCCGAATGAGAAACAGCAAAATTTTGATGGTATCGAAAGCGTCTCGAAAAATCCTTCGATTTGATATATTATGGGCCTCATAATTCATCCGGGATCAAAAGGTACGAGGTATCACGTGCCCACACATGACTATTTACAGGCAAAGCCTGTAGGCACTGAATAAAATAAATAATTAAATGGGGTCACGTGCCATCACGTGATAGGCCTTTGAAAAACCCACTGAAGAAAATTAAAAGTGTAATAAAACAATCATGAATACCCCAATGGGGGATCACGTGTCCATACGTGACCAAAGGTCACATGCAGACACGTGATGGGTTCCTAAGCTTTCTGAATTAATAGAATTAAATTCTAATTAAATAATTAATCAATGGGCTCACATGCCAACACGTGATGGGCTCTTAAACCCTCTGAAATAATAAGAATTAAATTCTAAACAATGGGGTCACATGCCAACACGTGATAGGCCTCTAAACTCATTTAATAGAGTTAAAAAGTATAATAAAACAACAGGAAAAATCCCAATGGGGCATCACGTGCCCACACATGACCAAGGGGCACGTGATGACACATGATGATTCCTTAGTTATGCTAAAAGGTAGAATCAAATTATGAATAAAAGAGGGTCACGTGTCAACACGTGACAGGTCCCTCGGCTCTGTAATTGATAAAATTAAATTCTATTTCAATGATCAAACATTGGGATCACGTGCCAACACGTGATGGGCTTTAAAAAAACCTTCTGAGCTAATAGAATTAAATTCTAATTAAGGGAAATCAAAACCCTAATTTTTCTTTAAATCTTTCCAAACAAAAAAGATGGTGCTCTGTAAAATGGAGCACTGTTGGATTAAAAATCCAATGGTGATTAAAAATCACCAATTTATGGAAACATTTTATACAAGGAAAAATTTCCCTGGAATTCACCAAGAATAGCAAACAAAATATCTTTTGGATTAAAAATCCAATCGTGAATAAAATTCACTAAGTGATCTAAAAGATCGTGTTGGTTACAAAAACAACCAAAATCTTTCAATAAAAGATTCGCTAAACAAATTGATTCTTTTCTTTCTCCTATAAATAGGAGCCAAGAAGAAAAGAGAGGGGATCAACTTTTTTTGGGGAGAAGAACAGAGAGAGAAAAGAGAGAGGAGAATTTAATTCTCAAGAAAAAAAGAGAGGAGAATTTAATTCTCAAGAGAGAAAAAAGAAAGGAGAATTTAATTCTCAAGAGAGAAAAAGAAGATCTCTTCAGAAAAGAAACCCTAGGTGAGAAAGGGGAAAGAGATCTAAGTTCCATAAAACAAAGAGAATTTAATTCTCAATTTAAGAGTTTAACTCTTCTGAATAAGAACTTAGTTCTTCCTTTGGTTGAAGATCTGCAGAAGCAGATCTCCCCACAAGTTGAGAATTTAATTCTCATCGGTGAGATTCTGCCATGCAGATCCAAAACTTAGAGGGAAAATTGAGTTTAAGGAATTTAATTCCCCCAAATTCATAGGAATTTAATTCCTCCAAAACAGAACTAGGGTTTAACCCTATATGAGAATTTAACTCTCCCAAATTCATAGGAATTTAATTCCTCCAAAACAGAACTAGGGTTTAACCCTATATGAGAATTTAATTCTCCCAAATTCATAGGAATTTAATTACTCCAAAACAGAACAGGGTTTAACCCTATATGAGAATTTAATTCTCCTAAATTCATAGGAATTTAATTCCTCTAAAACATAATTAGGGTTTAACCCTACAAAGAATTTAATTCTTAAAAAATAAAGAGACTTGAAAGATCTCCATGCATGTAAAGAACTAGGTCACGTGTCCTCACGTGACCCTTAAACAGTTCCCCTAAAATGTGAAGAAAAAAGATTGGAGGCAATGCCTCACGTGCTCCCATGTGACTTCAAAAACAAAGAAGAACAAAAGTAAAGGCAGTATTGGCTTTGGGCGCTCTCACGTGTTACCATGTGGCCCCTAGTAAACGCTTTAATAATCAATGCACAAATATCCATCACGTTCCAACACGTGATGGCTAGAAGATCAAAAGTGTTTAACACTTATTTGCAGTTCTGAGAACAAAAGTAAAGGAGATCTGGCCCCACCTCTGGGTGCCCTCACGTGACCCCACGTGACCCCTTCCTTTCTAGTGTTTAAACACTATTTTGAGCATTTCGTCTCCAGTGTTTAACACTGTTTTAGATACATCACGTGAGGACACGTGACCACCGGATGTCCTCTAGTGTTTAACACTATTTTAAAGCCAAACTTAGCCAAATTGGCTAAGTTTTCCAGAGGCAAACCTCTCCTTCAACTGAATCTCAAAATTGATCATTTCATATGACATGCAGAGTAAAACTCAGAGCTATAATGTTTAATGTTCAGTCAAAGACAAAAATGTTATCAGAGCCCTTAAAACTCTGGTTTAGCATTGTTAAATAATAAGGGGCTGAACCCAGACAAATGTTTAATGGTCCAACAAGGGGACAGCATTTCAAATTTAATTGGACTTAGCCCAAACTGGCCATACGTCCTCAATTCAGATTTAACTGAGCCAATGTGTTCATAATCTAATTAATGGATCTTAGTTCCAAATTGGACTACAGATCTCCTAACTCACGTCGGTTCGAGGGTACATCTCTTTACTCCTCTGATATTTGTCGTTGTAATCCTTCAACATCTTCAAAGAAGTGACGGGTCCCGACAACCAAACATTCTATGGACTGTAAAGTCTTTAAACTCACGGACTATGATGTCCTTAACCTTGACTGTGAGGTCTTTAAACTCACGGACTATGATGTCCTTAACTTTGACTGTGAGGTCTTTAAACTCATGGACCGAGATGTCCTTAAACTAACATTGGACCGTAATGTCCTTAAACTAATTATCGATCACAATGTCCCTAAACTAAATAATAGAGCCCAAATGCTCCTTTGTTGGATCTAAACGATCTCGTTAAGTTGATCTTAGTCTAAAAATTAGACTAACATATCATTAACAAACGTTTAAGTTTATATTAGTCTCAAATGAGATTAACGTATCCTTAAACTCAACCCCCCAAACCCAAATCTAAGAAAATACGAATTTGAACTAATCCACGTCTTACGGGCGACAAAATAAATTAGTCTCCGTATACAATCCACGGGCAACCAAAAAACAAAACAAACACACACGACACGAAGTGACCATCTGGAGAAGGAGAAAGTGGTTACCGTGATGTGGTAGCGTAATTAACTGCAGGGGCTTGCGTCTGCAGGGAAGAGCGTCCCCACCATCAAAAACCCCTCAACGAGGGGGAATCTGAAGAAGTCTGCTACATCGGCCGCATCCGTTTAAACCTTCGATACATTGTACCATAAATCAACTTGGCATCTTCGGAGAGGTGGACGGATAGCACCAATTAGCATCTGCCTCCAAATTCAGGCAAGACGCTTGTCTTCCCGATTTTCGGCGGTGAACACATACATTCCTTTTGCTCTTACGTACTTACATCTCGGGCTGTAGGTGGTGCCTCCACATCTCCGGCAGAGGCCACTACCGCACCTGAGGGTATGTTTATATATCCTATAATGTATACATGTTGATTTAAAATGTTATATTATTGATATACACATTCTTTTAGCAATTACTTATATAGTCAATGTTTGATTGCCTAATTATATGTGGTGCGTCCACGTCTGGTGCAGGGGTCACTCCCGTCACTTCCATACCCTCCGCTCAGTCTACAGGTTTATATGAATAAATATAAAATATTTATTCATTTTACATACCCTTTAAGAATAAACATGAACTTTATGTAATTTTATCGATGTTTATTTTCTAGTTGGAGATGCGTCCACGTCCGGGTCACCGGCTGTTCCTCACCGGAGGAACTATCGTCCCGTTCGTGCTGCTGCCCGGGCCCAGGCTCGCGCTTCTGTCGCCGAAGGTATATATCACACTTCAATTTTCGTTAAACCTTGATTTCTTAATACCACTTTGTCTTAATATTGATTGTCTTGATATTTCTTGTAGATGCAGGGCATCCCCATCCCGAGAGGGGGACTCGAGGCCCGAATCAATCCCACAGGCTGAGGCCCGACAGAGCTAGGGGGAGGCAGCATTCCCCCTCTTCTTTACCCCTGATTATCGCTATACCGGCGATTATGCCGAGAGGTTCGGCCGGTATATGGGGGATGAGAGTCGCCTCGTGAAGAAGTATACACTTCACGTTGAGTGGGGCGACCGGTACCGGCGCTCATTTGCCCTCTTCTGGGATCAGGCTCGGATATTAATTTATAGTTTCATTTGACTTACCCAATATATTTATTATTATTTAACACTTGCAATTTAATAACATTGTTGTTTTGTATTTGCAGTTGGATTACGACTTTCAGCCTGTACCCGACCCTGATCACCTGAGAGAATGCTCGATCTTCACGCTCTGTACCATGGCCTGATGAAGAACATGCAATCAAAGGTCCGATACAATAAGAACAAGCTGAAGATCGACTACTATTCCCTGTGGATGGCGACCCCCGAGGCAGAGAGAGCGGCTCTCCTGCATACTCCGGCCTTTGCGAGAATCGACGTAGATACATGGCCTCTCTTGTGCCAATATTTCGACTCTCAGCGTAAACAGGTTTGTATTTTAAATGTAATTCATTGTTTAGTATATAATTTATTTTACTGTGTTGCTTAATTAGAAAACTAAATCTGAATGTGTTGTGCAGAAACATACCGATCAAAATAAAGAGAATAGAAAGTCGGCGAAGAGGGGTCGCCCCACTTATACAGGTGGCTCGAGGAATATTACTCGTGCCATGGAGTTATCGGTAAATTACAATAGACCTACTGTGATATAATGTAATATTAAGAGTTATTTTATAATATATGTAAATTTTTTGCGAATTGCAGAGAGCTCAGACCCTGGCGCGGGGTGGTACACAGAGCGTGTCGTCCGCGTATCTTGCCGTCCACGGCATCTCGACAGATCCTTCCACGGGCGAGCTTCGATTCCCCGACACCGCTACCCAGGAGTATTGCGTAAGTGTTAATATTTATACCAACATGTTTGAAACTTTTGTTTTGAAAAGTTCAAATTTAAATGATATACTTATATTTTAATGGTTAATGTGGGTGTAGGAGCGGGTGGTGGAGCAGGTGGAGGCATCGGGGATCGATTTTACTGGACAGAACGATCCGATACTGCTGATCCCAGTTCTAGACGCCGCACACGGAGGGCACCAAGGAGGTTGGGAGAGAGGCCGGGGACTGGGTCCTAGCAGGGCGCATATGAGGTTGGACTCTACTCTGGCGGTTACTTCCTTTAACCCCCCCTGTACCCCCCGTGAGCGACGTCTAGAGCAAGATGTTGCCACCTTGAAGACCACCGTCCAGGAGTTGAAGGAGATGATGATATATATACTACTTAATAGTAAAATATTATATCATATTATAGATAGTAATATATCCAATATTAGTAGCCTGAGCTTATTTGGTCGTAGACTTAACTTTGATTAATCTTAGATTGGGGTTTCGCAATAACCTGATAATGAAACTAATTCGACTAATATACAGTTCTTACTCGTTTATTACACACAAAATTGAACAGATGCGACAGGGTACTTCGGCTGCGGATCCACATGCATCTTCTTCGGCTGCGGCTCCGCAAGCCACTATCTCGGCTGCGGTTGCGCAGACCACTCCTGCAGCTCCACAGCCCGCTCAGACTCCTGCACAGTCTGCTCCTTCATTGGTCGAGTTTTTGACGACTCAAGGCTGCACCGAGGAGCAGATGCGCCAGATTACATCAATTATCAGAGATGGAGGAGCTGGACCGAGCTAGGGTAGCTTTATTTATATTTTTGAGAATGTATATACTTATCTGATACATATTGTATAAATTTTGGACGATAATGGTTGATGGTTGTTTATGAACGAAGATTTATCCTGATATCGTATTCTGTGTGTCTATTTCTTTTATATATTATGCGTGAGATGTTAATTATGAATATTTCTGTATACATATATTATTGTGCACAGGGCGGGTTTTAAACAGGAAGCCCTTTTTTTTTAAAAAACCCTGATATTATGTACCTACGGATTAATCCGTAGGGCCATCTGTTGCATCTACGGATTAATCCGTAGGGCCACAGGTTGCCCCTACATATTTATCCGTAGGGACAAAATATCAGGATATCTGACATTTTGTCCCTATGGATTCAGTAACAGGAGTTATAAATGCCCCTACGGATACATCCGTAGGGACTTATATGTAGACCTACAGTTAACTCCATAGGGACTGGATAACTGACAATTTGCCCATATGGATTCAGTAACAGGAGTTACACGTGCCCCTACGGATGAACCCGTAGGGACATATATGTAGACCTACGGCTTAATCCGTAGGGGCAAGTATTTTATTTTATAAACCACTAAATTAAATAAATATTTTGTCCCTACGGCATACACCGTAGGTACATAGTCCCATACGCATGCCACCGTAGAGGCAATTTTTACTCCGTAGGGACATATTCAGGACGAAGACTTGCACTTGCAGCGATTGCACCTACGGAGAATTTTCGAGCCCCTACGAATATATCCGTAGGGGCAGTGCTTTTTCTCTACGGATAAAGCCGTAGGGGCAACCCCTTATTGTAGTAGCGCTAATTTAGCCATCTTCCAAACTACATTATCTAAAGGTTTATAAGACGAGGTTTGACCAAGATAGAGTGTATTCAGTACCATCTAATATTAACAATATTTACCGACCACATATATAGCATCAAATACCCCAAAAAAAACAATCAATAAAAACTTCTATATGGATGGAGACTAAAAACAGTAGTAAGTGTTGGGAGGGAGAGTCGATCCACGGAACAGTGCTTGCGACAAAACCCAAATCACGCAATTAAACGACGAAAGACAATATAAATTAAAAATGCAGGAATAAGAAAACAATCAATCACAAACAAGATAGATTTGTTAACGAGGTTCACCCACTGTATGGCTAGTCCCCGGCAGAGCGGAATCTGCAAACGTCTACTATACTTGAATCAAGTTTACAAGCAAGAACAACCCTAGGAGATTTCTCTCAAATCTCTCTATACAAATCTCTCTTGGCCTTTGCCTCTTGTGATGATACTTGTGATGGATACAAGTTATGGATGGATACAAGATGCCTCTCATAAGATGTGCTTTTATAGCACCCAGGACAATGTCACTATCTAACAAAGTCACCACCTATCATTGTCATCACCTAACAATGTCATGGATGTCAAAAGTAGTACCTAACAAAGTCACCACCTATCATTGTCATCACCTAACAATGTCATGGATGTCAAAAGTAGCACCTAACAAAGTCACCACCTATCATTGTCATCACCTAACAATATCATGAATGTCAAAAGGTGGCACCTAACCATAGACTTTAATTTGCATCAATTTTCAACAAACTCCACCTTGATGCAAATTCATCACAATCTCGACATTGTCCCACTTGGAGTAATTTTTTGGCTTGATTCTCAGTACTAGTAAACTTCACACGATTCCGCTGCTGCTCTCTCCTCATTAAATTTTCATGGAGAGATTCACCAATCTGCAACAGAGATTCAGCTTATCTCTGTCTACTATTTTGGTGAACATATCCGCCGGATTCTTTTCTCCCGCGATCTTCTGCAGTGTCAACTCACCATCTTCTAACGCCATGCGTATGAAGTGGTACCGCACCTTGATATGCTTCGTCCGAGAATGATATGCTGCATTCTTTGCCAAATGTATTGCACTTTGGCTGTCGCTCCACAAGGTATTGAAGTCTTGCTTCTTACTCAACTCTTCGAGTAACCCTTGTAGCCATATCATCTCTTTGCTGGCTTCCGTGATTGCCACGTACTCAGCCTCCGTAGTTGACAATGCTACCACTTTTTGCAGTTGAGATATCCAACTTACCGTTGTTCCCCCAACTGTAAATACGTATCCCATTGTGCTCTTCCCACTATCTCGATCACCCGAGTAGTCCGCATCAACGTAACCTTGCACCTTTAGAGAGTCGCCCCCGAAACATAAGCAGTGACTAGACGTACCCTTAAGATACCTCAAAATCCACTTCACCGCATTCCAATGTTCCTTCCCCGGGTTTTGCATATACCGGCTCACAACTCCCACTGCATGTGCAATATCTGGTCTCGTACTCACCATTGCATACATTAAACTCCCCACCGCAGAAGCATAAGGCACTCTTGCCATCTCGTCTTTCTGCTCTTGAGTTGTAGGGCAAAACTCCTTCATGAATTTGAAATGTTTTGCTAAAGGCGTACTCACCGGTTTTGACTTGTCCATGTTGAACCGCTTCAAAACCTTCTCGATATAGTCGCTTTGCGATAACCATAGCTTCCGCTGCTTCCTATCTCGAACGATCTTCATGCCCAAAATTTGTTTGGCCGCTCCCAAATCTTTCATGGAAAACTTTTCAGCATCATCTTCTTCAGACTTTGAATTTTCTCGAAGTTCGGACCCGCTACCAACATATCATCTACATAGAGTGATAGAATGATATAGTCTCCATCCTCAAAAGTCTGAATATAGACACAGTGATCTGACTCACCACGCACAAATCCCGTCTCTAGCATGAACTGATCGAATTTGAGATACCACTGCCTTGGAGCTTGCTTAAGGCCGTACAAGCTCTTTCGCAGTTTACACACCATAGATTCTTTTCCCTTCACCTTGTATCCCGGTGGCTGCATCATATAGATCTCCTCCACCAAATCTCCATGAAGGAACGCAGTCTTTACATCAAGCTGCTCTAAGTGCAGGTCCTCCACCGCCACAATACTAAGGATCACCCGAATTGATGTCATTTTCACCACAGGGGAAAATATCTCTTGATAGTCAATTCCTTGCTTTTGTGCATATCCCTTGACTACCAAGCGAGCCTTGTACCGCTTCACACCATCGGCCTCATCTTTTATCCGGTACACCCATCTATTCAGCAACACTTTTCGACCCTTGGGTAGCTTCACTAGGTCCCACGTGCGGTTCTTCTTCAAAGAATCCATCTCTTCGTTCATAGCTCGCTCCCACTGCTTACTAGCACCGTCTTGCGTCGCTTCTTCAAGGGATTCAGGCTCCCCCGAATCCGTGTACAAAATGAAGTCAGTCACAAGTCTTTCAGGTAGTCTCCTTTCTCTCGTAGATCTCCTCAAAACTGGTACATCTGGTTGCTGAACATGGTGGCCATCATGTTCTTGAACCTGATCCTGCACTGCAGCTTCCTCCATGTTTTGATCCCCACTTGAAGACACCTGATTGTTCTTTTGAGTTCCGTCTAACTCCATGAACTCAGATACAACACCATCTTTGGCTTGCTTTTCTTCTCTATATAAATGTTGCTCATCAAAGACAACGTTCCGGCATCGTATTACTTTCTTACTTGTGTAATCCCACAGCCGATATCCGAACTCGTCTCCACCATACCCAATGAAAGGACACTTCTTAGATTTGGAGTCAAGCTTACTCCTTTCTGCCTTATCAATCAAAGAATACGCGATACAGCCAAATACTTTAAGGTGCGAATAATTGACCGGTTTACCCGACCAAATTTCTTCTGGAATGCCTCCATCAAGCGCACTCACCGGGCTTCTGTTGATCAGATATACAGCAACATCGACCGCTGCTGCCCATAAGAATTTTGGCAGATTCGCATCCAAGGTCATGCTTCGTACTCGCTCTAGGATCGTTCTGTTCATCCTTTCAGCGATACCATTTTGTTGTGGTGTCCCAGGTACCGTCTTCAACCAACGAATACCTTTTGCGAGCAAAACTCCTCGAACTCTTGAGTGCAGTATTCCCCGCCATTATCGGACTTTAGGCATTTAACCTTCATCCCCGTTTGGTTCTGCACCTGCGCAATCCAGTGTTTGAAGATGCCAAACACATCAGACTTTTTCTTCATCGCGTACACCCATGTTTTCCGACTTGTATCATCGATGAACGTCACGAAGTACCGATTTCCGCCATAAGACTCCACCGAGGCCGGACCCCACACGTCCGTATGCACCATCTCCAGTTTCTTGGTCTTTTTCGCTGCGCCTCCAATTTGAAAACTGAGCGTGTTTTGCTTCCCACAAACGCAGCTCTCGCAAAAACCCAACTCCACCTTTTTCAGCCCCGAAAGAACCCCCTTAGCTTGAAGAATTTTCATATTCTTCTCGCTTAGGTGCCCCAATCTTTTATGCCACAACGAAGTCTCTGATTCTTTCTCCGAACTGGCCGTCAATGCAGCCGAGCCTCCGCTGCTCCCATTGAATGAGTACAACGAACCGCTCAGCTTGTCCCTTGCGACCACCAACAATCATTTGGAAATCTTCCATTGAGAATTCCCAAACGTTGTAATAAACCCTTCGTTGTCTAGCTGACTTGTGGAAATCAAGCTTTTCTTCAAATCAGGAATATGACGAGCATTCTTCAATTTGATTTGACCACCTCCTGACGGTTGCAAGATGATCGTCCCTTTTCCAACGATCTTACACGATTGACCGTTTCCCACTGTCACATGTCCAAGATCGCCCTGAACATACTCGTTAAAGTGGTGTCTGCCCGAAGTGCAATGAAAAGAAGCCCCTGAATCTAGGAACCAAGTATCCGCCTTTGTGTTCTCGTTCGCCGATAGACAAAGACCTTGTTCCCCTTGTTCTTGTGTAGACACCACATTCGCTTCCTTTTCATCTGTCTTCTCATCTGAGCCTTTCTTCGGAAGCCTGCATTCACTTCTTCTATGGCCCTTCTTTCCGCAATTCCAACAGACGCCTTGGATTTTTCCTTGAGATTTACCTCGGCTTTTAGACTTGCCCTTTTTCCACTTCCCCCTTTCTATTGTTCTGCCGCGATTCTCCACCGAAAGTGCAGAAGTTCCAGAACTCCCACTCACGGACTTTCTTCGCATCTCATCGTTTAATATGCAGCTTACCGCATCATTAAACGTGAGAATCCCCGAGATAGAGTTGCTAATCGCTATCACTAGGTTCTCCCAACTCTCTGGCAACGAACATAGGAACAGTAGGGCTCGAATCTCGTCTTCAAAGATGATTGAAACGGATTCAAGTTGACTTGTCACGCTGTTGAACTCGTTCAAGTGCTCTATCACCGAACCATTCTCTACCATCTTCATGTTGAAAAGCTTCTTCATCAAAAATATTTTATTTGATGTCGATGGCTTCTCATACAACTTTGCTAATGTCGTCATTAGCGTCTTAGTTGTTTTCTCCTTTGAGATATTAAAGGCCACCTGCGGAGTCAACGACAATCTGATCGTCGCTAAGGCTTTCCTATCCAAAAGGTTCCACTCCTCATCGGTCATCTTCTCGGGCTTTTCTCCTAGCAACGGAAGATATAGATCCTTTTGGTATAGACAGTCTTCTAACTGCATGCGCCACCAACCGAAATTGTGACCATTGAATTTCTCGATTCTTATCTTATCCTCTGCCATCTTTCGTCTGTATCGCAGCAAACTCGACTTCCTCCTAGATCTGAACCAACGCCTTCAAAACTATAATATAAGAAAGTGGGGAAGAGGACACAAGCGTCGTTACCCACCGTTACCTAGATTATAGAATCGAAGAACCCTAGGTTCTCTTAACCTCGCTCTGATACCAGTTGTTGGGAGGGAGAGTCGATCCACGGAACAGTGCTTGCGACAAAACCCAAATCACGCAATTAAACGACGAAAGACAATATAAATTAAAAATGCAGGAATAAGAAAACAATCAATCACAAACAAGATAGATTTGTTAACGAGGTTCACCCACCGTATGGCTAGTCCCCGGCAGAGCGGAATCTGCAAACGTCTACTATACTTGAATCAAGTTTACAAGCAAGAACAACCCTAGGAGATTTCTCTCAAATCTCTCTTGGCCTTTGCCTCTTGTGATGATACTTGTGATGGATACAAGTTATGGATGGATACAAGATGCCTCTCATAAGATGTGCTTTTATAGCACCCAGGACAATGTCACTATCTAACAAAGTCACCACCTATCATTTTCATCACCTAACAATGTCATGGATGTCAAAAGTAGTACCTAACAAAGTCACCACCTATCATTGTCATCACCTAACAATGTCATGGATGTCAAAAGTAGCACCTAACAAAGTCACCACCTATCATTGTCATCACCTAACAATGTCATGAATGTCAAAAGGTGGCACCTAACCATAGACTTTAATTTGCATCAATTTTCAACAGTAAGAGGGGTGACATCAAGCTGGCTACAGATGTTGACATGGACCATAGGGAGAAGCAAGGTGGACAATAAGCAAGCAACAGATAGGAGCCCCTCAACCCCTGCGCACGCGCACATGACATTACTTGTTACACACATCCAAGTATAGATCTCAAAGCTTTGTACTTGATGGGCGTTTTTCCTAAATTGTATTAAACGTTTCCTTGTGAAACAACACATGCAGACAAATGTGTGTGTGTGTGTGTGTGTGAGAGAGAGAGAGAGAGAGAGAGACTTGAGCAACTGCGTAGAACAGCGATGAGCACATTCCCGATTGAAGATGGTCCTCTCAATGGCCACAACTGTTGAGTTTGTGACTCGTATTAGTCCCACATCGGGAGTTTAATGGGAAGTTGATGCGTATATAATGTAACTTGGACCTCTACCTAACAGCTCGGGCTTTTGGGTTAGAATGGGCACCCAAGTTGTGTTGTGTACACGTTGCTTGCGGGCTCCGCCCCCGACAAATGGTATCAGAGCCTGGTTTGTTCGGGAGAGGGGTGGAGCGAGAAAAAAAATATATATTGATGCGGGGGTTGGGTTGAGTGCTTGTGTTGAACACCAATGTTGTACATCACTGAAGAAAGGTTGTGAGTGCAACGGGCCATCACTTGGTGTTGAAGCGCCTGTAAGCCTGTATGTATACCGCCGATGTTGTATGCTTCCTACAACGGTGCAGGCGGGTATGTACGATACGAGTCAAGCTCGGGATTGTTGAGTTTGTGACTCGTATTAGTCCCACATCGGGAGTTTAAGGGGAAGTTGATGCGTATATAATGTAACTTGGACCTCTACCTAACAGCTCGGGCTTTTGGGTTAGAATGGGCACCCAAGTTGTGTTGTGTACACGTCGCTTGAATATTGATGTGGGAGTTGGGTTGAGTGCTTGTGTTGAACACCAATGTTGTACATCACTGAAGAAAGGTTGTGAGTGCAACGGGCCATCACTTGGTGTTGAAGCGCCTGTAAGCCTGTATGTATACCGCCGATGTTGTATGCTTCCTACAACGGTGCAGGCGGGTATGTACGATACGAGTCAAGCTGAGTGCTTGTGTTGAACACCAATGTTGTACATCACTGAAGAAAGGTTGTGAGTGCAACGGGCCATCACTTGGTGTTGAAGCGCCTGTAAGCCTATATGTATACCGCCGATGTTGTATGCTTCCTACAACGGTGCAGGCGGGTATGTACGATACGAGTCAAGCTCGGGATTGTTGAGTTTGTGACTCGTATTAGTCCCACATCGGGAGTTTAAGGGGAAGTTGATGCGTATATAATGTAACTTGGACCTCTACCTAACAGCTCGGGCTTTTGGGTTAGAATGGGCACCCAAGTTGTGTTGTGTACACGTCGCTTGAATATTGATGTGGGAGTTGGGTTGAGTGCTTGTGTTGAACACCAATGTTGTACATCACTGAAGAAAGGTTGTGAGTGCAACGGGCCATCACTTGGTGTTGAAGCGCCTGTAAGCCTGTATGTATACCGCCGATGTTGTATGCTTCCTACAACGGTGCAGGCGGGTATGTACGATACGAGTCAAGCTCGGGATTGTTGAGTTTGTGACTCGTATTAGTCCCACATCGGGAGTTTAAGGGGAAGTTGATGCGTATATAATGTAACTTGGACCTCTACCTAACAGCTCGGGCTTTTGGGTTAGAATGGGCACCCAAGTTGTATTGTGTACACGTCGCTTGCGGGCTCCGCCCCCGACAACAACAGGCTGCACTGCAAAAGTACTAGTAATACTAATGAATAATACTGAGGCATATATGCCTCCCATTAGATTTAATAAGTCATGTTGCTTGCTCCTGTTAGACAACAGAAAAGCAATTAGCATAAGATAGAAACAACAATATACAAGAAGGCCTGGTATGGCAAGAAGGTTTCCAAAACCATGGTATCGGTTAAGTCAAAATGAAACCATAGTTTGCATGTGTGCAAACTATGGTTTCATAAAATTAGTGTTTCGCAAAGTTTAGAGTCGTTTGGGAACATAGTTTATGAAACCAAGGTTTTGCTTAACTTATCTTTAAGTGCAAGAGAGATAACAAAAAGAGACAGATGTTTATTTTTAAGTGCAAGAGAGATAAAGAAAGCTTGAAAATGAAGAGAATTTTCCATACAAATGCAACACAGATGTTTTTTTATTGAGCAATTAGCATAAGATAGAAACAACAATATACAAGAAGGCCTGGTATGGCAAGAAGGTTTCCAAAACCATGGTTTCGGTTAAGTCAAAATGAAACCATAGTTTGCATGTGTGCAAACTATGGTTTCATAAAATTAGTGTTTCGCAAAGTTTAGAGTCGTTTGGGAACATAGTTTATGAAACTAAGGTTTTGTTTAACTTATCTTTAAGTGCAAGAGAGATAACAAAAAGAGACGGATGTTTATTTTTAAGTGCAAGAGAGATAAAGAAAGCTTGAAAATGAAGAGAATTTTCCATACAAATGCAACACAGATGTTTTTTTATTGAGCTATAGTTTTGGACCAATTTGGGACCCACTCATTACCTCATTAAGCATATATAATTGGTCCACTCTCTCCTAAATGCCTTGAATTTGTGCCTTCTATGCCACAATTCTCATGCACCAACAAGGTCATAAGATAGAAACAACAATATACAAGAAGGCCTGGTATGGCAAGAAGGTTTCCAAATATACAAGAAGGCCTGGTATGGCAAGAAGGTTTCCAAAACCATGGTTTCGGTTAAGTCAAAATGAAACCATAGTTTGCATGTGTGCAAACTATGGTTTCATAAAATTAGTGTTTCGCAAAGTTTAGAGTCGTTTGGGAACATAGTTTATGAAACCAAGGTTTTGTTTAACTTATCTTTAAGTGCAAGAGAGATAACAAAAAGAGACAGATGTTTATTTTTAAGTGCAAGAGAGATGAAGAAAGCTTGAAAATGAAGAGAATTTTCCATACAAATGCAACACAGATGTTTTTTTATTGAGCTATAGTTTTGGACCAATTTGGGACCCACTCATTACCTCATTAAGCATATATAATTGGTCCACTCTCTCCTAAATGCCTTGAATTTGTGCCTTCTATGCCACAATTCTCATGCACCAACAAGGTCAGAGCGAAGGGCAGGGCCACGCAAAAATCTTGAAAAGCTTGTAAGGATATATATTACAAAAATGTTTTAACAAGGTACATTTGAAAGCTTTATATACTTAAGAACAACATGCCTTGGCAAAATAGTAACGGCTTTGCTTTGTGCCTTCGAATCCCTATAGTTGTTTTTTTATTTTTTCCATGCCATATGTTGCCATTTTTATACCTTGCATCTATATATGTTGCAATATTTAATTTTTATATTCAATTTCCAATCAAGAAAATGGCTTTTACTATTTTATATGGAATTGTTTGACTAGATTTTTTTAAAAATAATTGTTATAAATAGAACTTTTATTAATTATACACACCATTTTAGCTCTTCCAATATAGAAGAGTAAGGTGTCTTTCTAAACTATAGAAATGCGATCTCAATAATCATAAATTATATGGTATCTCATCAGACCCAGACCGTTTGTTATGTGTTCTTAATTTCCTAAAATGATAATTTGTGTTATTATAGAAAAATCAACAAATAAGAATTATTCATCTAATATGCTTAATTAAATTAATAGACATGAATTGCTTAAAACATGTGATAGATAAACCTTTTTTCATCATTCTCGAACTTATAAATTACAAAACCCATGGTACTTTCATGGGCGAAATTGGATTTTGACCATTTTAACCGTTGTTATAATGGAGAAAAGATGAAGGTAATGATTTATAATGATCTTCAACAATTACCAGAACTTTTTCTACAATATATTCTCTATAGTTTACAATATATTTTCATGAATATACTTGGCCCACCCAAGGAAAATTTTCCATTCCTGCCCCTGTGCACTAACCAACTTGTCCCGCCCATTGAACCATAAACCACATAAGCTATAGCTTAATATTTATATGGTTGATTTCAAATTGCATGCTTCAAACAGAAAATTACTATTATGTGCTGAGTATAAAATTAAGCTGGGTTGGTAATTTATGGTTTATGCCAAAAACAACGGGTTAAAAGAGATTTTGTCAGGCTTCTGAAAGAGAAGGCAATTGAAGCCATTAATGAAAACTGGTAGGAAGGATAATCAAAATAGGCTAAATAATGTGAAAATATCACCAAACTAATTACCATTCATCCGGAACCAATGGGATAAAAATGTGATTCTAGGGTAAATCCATGTTGGGGTCAAAATTTACACCCAAGTCAAAATGCCAGAGCCAAAGAGTAGTAGACCCAAGCCAAATCAAGCGAACCCTACTGCCGAGTCCATGCCGGGCCCATGCCTAAACCCAAGTCCAAGCAGGTGGGCCCAAGCCCAGACCGATCCAAGCTCAAGCACGGGACCGGACCCCATGCTAAGAAAATAAGATATTATAATAAATGTAATATTTAAATAAATGTGCAAAATATAAAGAAATAGGTAAAAACCCAATTTTGTAAATCCCAAAGGCTTAAGTGCAAATGTGTAAGGGTATTTAAACCCACCAAGATGATGAAATGAGAAGTTTTCCTCTTTCCATAATTTTTGCTAGGGTTTGAAACTCCATCAAGAAAAAGGCAAATATCTTTTTCCTTCATTTTCTTCCTCAAAAAAGTAAAAAAGAGAAAGACAGAGCCCCAGAAGGAAAAAGAGTTCCTTTTGGGTCTCTCTCATTTCCTTGTTCCTCAAAATAGCCCATAGCAAAGAGAATCCATCTCTTTGAGAAAACTTCATCTCAAAAACCAAGATCCAAGACCAAAATCAATTAAAAGAGCAACTTTTCTCTATAGAACTTGAAGAACAAGAGAGGACTCTCAGGATGAAAGCCCATCGACTTTCATCACCACGCACCCAAGAAAACCCCGCAAGGGGATTTTCCACACTCGAAGATCCCCGTGAGGGGATCTCCCGCTTCGGATGTCCCTGTGAGGGAATAATCCGCTCTCGAGACACCCCTAAAGAGAGCTCCCGCCGTCGGGGACCCCCTTTGGGGGGTCCCGCGGTCTTGGGAGGCTACCAAGGCTCTCTCTCTATCACGCGCCGCTTCCCAAAATATGGAATACGAAGAGTAACGAATGTCAGCCGTGCTACCTACAGTAAGAAAAGATCCTTCCATAGTCACATAAAACTGTCTAGCTTAACCTGTCAAAAATAAAATCCAATACTTTCGAAAAGAGAACAAAATCTGAAGGATACATAAGTCCTGATGTCCCAGAAGGACACACATGCTAAATACTAGCTGAAAGGAAATAAACCTACGGGTTACTGATCTTCGGAAAAGTCCTGATAGCCACTACGATCCTGCTTAGCCTAGAAATCTGTCTTGAAACCTGAGATGACAAATCTCAGGAATGTCGGAACATTCCAGCAAGTACTCAACGTATAAGGTGTGTGTATAGTATGATAACATGAATAGATGAACATAGTGAAACCCGTGTGCACAAGTAAAAACAGATATATAAATAGATACATTACATTACTACTACGAAACAAATATGTAAAGAGGTCAAGTCATAACCTAACTGGTCGCTAAAAAGGTAAACTATCACATCGTAAACTCGAGTGTGTGCATCAACCCCTGCAGGAGTATTCCTAACCCAAGAGTAGTGCCACAGAGGCTAGGAAATACGGGCACAACTATGGAATGAACAAGCAACCGATATAGCCCGGTACGAGCTGTAATAACATGCGATCGATATAGCCCGGTACGAGCTGCCGGCATGGGACTCCTGAGATCCTGTTGTACGAACACACACTCAAACTATCCCAACACCCGCGTATTTATAGCTACCATGGTATGACTAGATCACTAATTAGGAGTGCTGAAAGGACTGGAATTTGTGATATGATAACTGTACAGAAATGAAGCTGGTAAATGGTAGTATATCATGGCATGTAGTTCAGCATCCTAATTAGAGGTCTCGTCCTTAAATAAAGTAGACTTGCGTAATGGATAATCATGACATGTCAAAGTAATCTTAATATGGTAATAGTGTCCGCATGAACGCGATGCACAAGCTAGCACAAGTCACAAATGCTGCCTTTACCGTTAGCCTTGATGTGTAAATAAAATAATTATATATATTAGATGGGTTAACAACCTCGAACTTTTATTTGTATTAAAAATAAATTTCATTTTAGATCCACACTTGCTAATTTTTCTTGCTGCATAAAAGTTTGGATATATATATTTTTGTACGATATAACGAAAAATAGGTACTAACACATTTCTCTTTTATTCTAACAGGGCAGGAAAAATATATATATACATATACACATGAAGGAACGCCGATGTACATCGACCAAAAGTAAAGCAATAATACTTTCCTTGGTGACAGAAGCACGACAATCACAAAACGAAGCAACGGACAAACACAGTTTCAATTGCTGATGACACTTGGACCCGGCGAGATTGTCGACGACTGGAGTTGGGATCTCGGCTTGATGGTTGTCGTGGTTTGTTGTGGCAGTGGTGATGTTGTCGTGGTGGAGGATGGGGGTGTCGGGTTTCGGAGATCCGGCAAGGGTGCAGGCGAAGCTAGGGGTTGCAGGCGCTGGTTCTGTGCAGCGAGGTCGGGGTTGGTTGCAGGCTCGGGGAAAGAAGGGAAAGCGAGGAAGAAGAGAGGAGAGAAGGGAAGAAGAGATGTCGACGAGGGCGAGGCAACGTCGGCGACGACGAGGCAAGGGCGGCGACGGGGTGCAACGAGGATGGGTCGTGCGGTGATAGGTTGTAGGGGAAAGCTGAGATAGGGAGGTGAAGAGGTCGAGGAGGGAAGGAGGAGAGACCGGGTCGAGGGTGGAGGCGAGGTCGAGGTTTAGGCGGCGACGACGAGGCACGGGTGAAGGCATGGGTTAGGGTTTTGTAGAGGCGACGGGAACGAAGAAAGAAGAAGAAGAAGAAAGAGAACGTGAGTGAAAGGAACGTGGGGGTTTTATAAATAGGGTTTAAAAAATTCATATATAAAAAAATAAAGAATATATCTTTATATATAATGCAAATATCCTTGGTTAGAGGTTCATCCTTCTCCTTTTTTCTAGAAAAAAGAAAAAATGAGAAAAATTCTCACCTCTCAAGTCCTCCACATCATCTCTTTCACCTCTTAAGCCCTCCACATCATCATCTCTCTCTCCTCCCATAAAACAATAAATTGTTTATCTAGAATTCTCCACATCATCAATCTTCTTTTTTTAAATAAATAAATAAAACTCTAGAACCCTCCACATCTCTCCCCACCTCTTCTCCTTCTCAAATTTTTTTAAACTAACACGTGCAACGCACGTGCATAAATCCTAGTATATATAAGGAAAGAGACGGAGAGAGTTTGTTTTGATTAGGATTTTGATTTTTTTGGGAATACTGTTAAAATATTTATTTGGTTAAAAAAAATATAAATGAATATATATTAACAGTTTAAGTTTAAAGATTATAATATTAAGAAAATTTGAGTTTTCTGGTTAATACAAAATTACTCCGAAATATACCCGGCTTGGGTCTAAAATTATGATTTGAAAATACGGATAATATACATGTCAACCAAAACCAAAAAGCGATATTCGGTTAAAGAAAAGGCATACCCCAAAAAACGGATACACGTAGTATGCACGTAGCGATCCAAACGAGTCTGTTTCACTAAACGGGACGTGAACACAATGTACGGATGCAACCATAGGGTCTGGCATATGATGCAGACCATGCTGGATATTTAAAAATATATTATTTGACTATATTTGTATTATTAAAAATATATGTAGATACCGGATATTCGATACAGGTATAACGGAACATATGTGAACATGGATCCTCGGGACAAGCAAGAATAAAACATAATCAAGAACCAAGATGGGTTTCAAGCATGCGGATCGGGTCGGATACTAAGCACGGATACCAAAACACTATCCACACCCAAAAACGAATAAAATCAAGAAATAGCCACAAAATAAATAAAATAATCAAACGCATATGGTATAACTGAACTAGGATGTTACACTCTCTCCCCTCCTGTCAGGAGCTCCCCTACGCACTCAAAATACTTCTCCCCTTTTCTAACAGAGCGCTGCCCCCACACCTCACAAGAGGGCTGCTAGCACTCTTGACACCCAGCCAGCTAATCGAGTAGTGAGACCCCCGTAAACTCTACGAGGCCCCCGATATGCCCAAAAAGGCCTAAACTTCGTCTTCACACAACGCACGGATCATAAAAATGAGTTTGCATGATACGCATGATCCATCAATCGGAGGTTCCCCGTGTCAAAGCGAAAAGTAATTAACAGCAGTTTTGTCCGCGACTGCCGAAAATTAAAATCCCCACAATCAATAAACCCCTGCCTATCATAGGGAGGGGGAATCTGTACACGCCTAAATCACGAGCGCATCCCATCTCAACAAAGTGACGAAAAACACTCTACAAATTTTGGCACGCCCGGTGGGACATATCTTTCCTTTCATCTCTCAGGTCAAGCGAACTCGGTCAAGACATATGTTGTCTGTACGGAACCATGCTCCTTCATTCAGATCATCAACTTTCAACAATAATCAACAATGATGGCATTTCGAATGCTTATTAGTCGCAAGTAACGGATGACGATTAGAGTCCGCTCGCCGTTCTTCGCTTCTATCTTGTGTTCGAATGCCAACAAAGAAGCACTCCACATATCTGTTCCATAAGTTCACGTTTGAAATGATATTAAACTAAAATTTCTCAGGCTTTCAAATCATGTCTGAAATGACATTAAACTAAAAATTCTCACGTTTTCAAGTTACGTCCGAAATGATTTTAACTAATATATGTCAACTTTCCGAGAAAACAAGCTCAGCTTCCAACGCGGCCACCGTCTGTCGCATACACAATCAAGGCTACCACCAAAGTGATTCTCCCGTCAAGCTTCATGCAACAGGGGACATGACATCCAATCCGATTTGGGCCCATCATATTCTTTTCAATCTCCATTAGCGCCATGCCGCGGAGACTCTAATGAGCCAAATCAACAGACCGACCTGAAGGGAAAAAAGGTTGAACATCATAACTGCAAGGATGCCCGAACCAAAGCATAAATCGATGTTCGAGTGGATTTCTATCTCTCCATCTGGAGGCAAAGCCGTCAACTCACAGGGGCAACAAAACGTTCTAGGCCAGTCCAGGCAAGGCCCATAACGACCGCAAATGGAAGTGTTTTCTCTAGACTGTCTATCGGTCAGTCCAAAACGGCCGCTAAGGAAGCAGACGCCTGCCAAGCCTTTAAAAATGAAGAGTTAAAGCAAAAACAGCTCAGATATTGAGCCAATAAAAAGGCTAAGGTTCCCGCTAAATTGGAGTTTATCGAGTTCCAAGGACATGGCTACCCAGCGACAAAAACCAAATCTGTCGTAAAAATCAATAATTCTTTCGAACCTCTAGGGTCGGCACAGAAATATGATATGGCTGCGCGGATCAAGAAGATGGGGATTCAAAGAGTCCTGCAAAAAGTCGTGTCTAACCCCCAGAACCAAAAGCATAGCACAGTCTCATCAAAGGCATACCAAGCTCTCCTCGCCGAGAAAAATCAAAAGAAAGAACTCAAACAGAGAGTGCCAGCTATATTCAAAACCCCGGTCGGACAGACTGCTCTCAGTCGATTGTCCTTCCTTGAAAGGAGCGGACCACGGCTACAATCCAAAAGCACAGCAAATAGCATTACCAACAAAGAGGTAACGGACGGATATACAATCCATACAGTCTACATGGTGAAACCCGAAAGAAAAAATCCTCCTTTACTTTACAACCATGATAAAGATAAGGTTGCCGCTGCCCAATTCCGGATTGGTTCAGAAGACTATACTCAAGCATCTGAATAAAAAGAACACACAATTCCTGAAGAGTCAGACGACAATGATAGCCTAGTCTCTGCCGACAAAAATACGGAACGAGCAATGCTCCTAGATCTTCAAAAGCAACTTCATAACAAAGACAATGCGTCAACAAGGCCAAACAAAGAATAAGTGCAGAGTTGAACCCTAAGTCGTTAGACTGGGAATAGTTGACCCCAAAATTTTTTAACTGGGAAATAAAAAAAGAAAAGAAAAAGAAATAAAAGAAAATAAAAAGAAACAAAAAGAAAAGAAATAAATGGTCAGTCCACAAACAAAAGAGATATGGATGAAAACCTGAAAAGCTTTCGTGAGTAAAAACTGCGAGACTACCTGTGAGCTTGTGAAAATCCGCAAGGGCACAAACTCGTAAGAAAAACAACCTCCGACGGCGAATGATGAGTCGCTCCTGGTACCATATTCCAGTGTAGCGATGCAGACATCAATCAAAATTCAAATCTCTAATTCCTAAACGGCGAATGATGAGTCGCTCCTCGTACCATATTCCAGTACAGCGATGCGGACGTCAACAAAATCCAAATCTCCAAATTCCTAAACGGTGAATGATGAGTCGCTCCTGGTACCATATTCCGGTGCAGCGATACAGACGCCAACCAAAATCCAAATCTTCAAATTCCCCAACGACGAATGATGAGTCGCTCCTGATACCATATTCCAGTATAGCGATACAGACGCCAACCAAAATCCAAAGTCCCTAAAGCCTCCAATGACAAATGATGAGTCGCTCATGGTGCCATATTCCATTGTAGCAATACCGACACTAAACAAAAATCCAAATTCCAAACCCCCCTCGGTAGTACTTCCAAGCTCAAAGATCCCGCCGAACAAAGAAGGAATCCAACAAATCAAACTAAAATTCCATCCGAATCCGGAAATGCTTCCAAGCTCAAAAAAGTCTTGCCCAACAGTGCCGAAGCCAAGAAAATCAAATCAAACCCAAAATCCAATTCCAAATTCTATTCGAAATCTTCAAATCCCAATTAAAAAACAATCCAAATTCCAACTCAAATTCAAATCCCTCCAACTAGAAAGTTTGAAGTTCTAAACCAAATCCCTAATTCAAATTCTCTGAGTGCAGATGATAAATCACTCTTAGGATCAAGTTTCAAATATTCCGTCTACGATGACGTTAAACCCTCCGCTTACGACGACGTTAAACCCTCTGTTTACGACGACATTAAACACTCCATCTAAGATGACGTTAAACATTCAGCTTCCAAACCAAAATTCCGAAATCTCCATCTATGATGACGTTAAACATCAAAAGTTCCAGAATCACCAAAAACCTTCCGTCTAAGTAGACGTTAAATCAAGTTTCATCTAAGTAGACGTTAAACAAAACCCTCTGTCTAAGCAGACGTTAATCCAAGCTCTTCCGTCTAAACAGACGTTAAACAAATCTTCCGTCTAAGTAGACGTTAAACCAAACCCTCCGTCTAAGTAAACGTTAAGCAAACCCTCCATCTAAGATGACGTTAAACATTCAGCTACCAAATCAAAATTCCAAAATCTCTATCTAAGATGACGTTAAACATCAAAATTCCTAAATTTCCGTCTATGATGATGTTAAACGTCAAAAGTTCCAAAATCTCCAAAAACCTTCCGTCTAAGTAGACATTAAACTAAGTTTCATCTGAGTAGACGTTAAACAAAACCTTCCGTCCAAGCAGACGTTAAACCAAGATCTTCCGTCCAAGCAGACATTAAACAAAACCCTCCGTCTAAGCAGACGTTAAACAAATTCCTCCGTCTAAGCAGACGTTAAACAAATTCCTCCGTCTAAAGAGACGTTAAACCAAGCTCTTCCATCTAAGTATACGTTAAACAAAATTTCCGTCTAAGTAGACGTTAAACAAACCCTATGTCTAAGAGACGTTAAACATATTGTCTACGGTGACAGCAAACCTCATCCTGTAGCAAACGAGAAGAGATGTTGGCTCCATCCCCAAATCAAATTAAGTCAACCAATGACTCCCCGTCGAAATCAAGCTCCGTCTCGGAATCAAGTCAACCAATGACCTCCCAGTCGGAATCAAGCTCCGTCTCGGCATCAAGTCAACTAAAGACCTCCATACCGGAAACAAGTCAACCCAAAGACCTCTGCACCGGAAACAAGTCAACCTAATGACCTCCCCGTCGGAATCAAGCTATGTCTCGGAATCAAGTCAACCAATGACCTTCTCGTCGAAATCAGGCTTCGTTTTAGAATCAAGTCAACCAATGACCTTCTCGTCGAAATCAAGCTCCGTCTCAGGATATCGACTTCTATGTCGCTAAAAGAGAACCAAGTCAAGTATCGACCGTCTACGTCGCAAAAAGAACAGCATCAACCGTCCACATCCAAAAAGGGCAGTATCGACCTTTATATCGCTAAAAGTGAACCAAGTCAAGTATCGACCGTTCACGTCACAAAAACGGCAGCACCGACCTCCACGTCGCAAAAAGGACAGTATCGATCTCTGCGTCGCAAAAAGGACAGAGTATCGACCGCTCACGTCGTAAAAATGATAGCATCGACCATGCATGTCGCAAAAAAGGCAGTATCGACCGTCCACGTCGCAAAAAATGGCAACGCCGACCTCCACGTCGCCGAAAAGGAACCAATCACCGACATCCGCATTGCCAAAAAGGGAAGCACCGACCTTCACGTCGCCAAATGGAACCAAACACCGACCTCCACGCCGCCAAAAGGAAATCAAGTCAGCCTCTCCATGAAGAAAGATCCATCAATTTTATGCACACAACACATGCATGTGGTATGCATTTATTGATGGGGGGCACTTTGTTGATGTCAAAATTTACACCCAAGTCAAAAAGTGAACGTCAAAGAGTAGGCTCAACCCAAAACAAACGGATCCTACTGCCGAATCCATGTCGGGCCCATGTCCAAACTCAAGCCGGGCCCACGCCCGATCCCAAGACCAAGCAGGTAGGCCCAAGCCCAGACTGGTCCAAGCTCAAGCATGGGACCGGCCCCTCTGGCCAAGAAAATAAGAGTTTGCAATAAATGTAATATTTAAATAAATGTACAATATAAAGAAATAGACAAATAACCAATTTTGTAAAGTCCAAGAGCTCAAGTGCAAATGTGTAAGGGTATTTAAACCCAACAAGATGATGAAATGAGAAGTTTTCCTCTTCCCATAATTTTTGCTAGGGTTTGAGCCCCCATCAAGAAAGAGGCAAATCTCTTTCTTTTTCATTTTCTTCCTCAAAAAATTAAAAGAGAAAGACAGAGCTCCAAAAGGAAAGAGAGTTCCTTTTGGGTCTCTCCCATCTTCTTCTTGCTCAAAATAATTCATAGCAAAGAGTTCCTTTTGGGTCTCTCCCATCTTCTTCTTACTCAAAATAACTCATAGCAAAGAGAACTCATCTCTTTAAGAAAAATTTATCTCAAGAACCCAAATCCAAGACCAAAATCAATTAAAAGAGCAACCTTTCTCCATAAAACTTGAAAAACAAGAGTGAAGAAGTACTCTCAGGATGAAAGCCCATCGACTTTCATCACCGTGCACCCAAGGAAACCCCGCAAGGGGATTTTCACTCGGAGATCCCCACGAGGGGATCTTCTGCTTCGGATGTCCCCGTGAGGGGACTATCCGCTCTCAGGACCCCCCCAAAGAAGGTCCTGCTGCCTCGGGAGGCCACCAAGACGCTCTTTCTCTCTCTCTATCCCCTTGTCGAAAGCTTCCCGACGCACTCAAAAGATTTCTCCCCTTCAAAAAAAATTTCTAACGGGACGCTGTCCCATATCCCGTAATAGGACTGCTAGCATTCTTGACACCCAGCCCGCTAACCGGGTACCGGGGCCCTCGTAAATTCTGCGAGGCCCCCGATATGCCCAAAGAGTCCTAAAATTCATCTTCAAACACAACGCACGGATCACAAAAATGAGTTCGCATGATAAACATGACCCGTCAATCGGAGGTTTCCCGCGTCAAAGCGATGGCTAATTAACGGCAGTTTTGTCCGCATGTACCGAAGATTAGAATCCCCGCAATCAATAAACCCTTGCCTATCATAGGGCAGGGAGAATCTGCACACGCCCGAAGCACGAACGCATCCCATCTCAACAGGATGACGAAAAACACTCTACAATCCAGATTTGGTACGACAAGCAATTTGCAATTCATATTGGCATTTTGAAGGAAAATGCCTGATTCCAACTAAGTTTTTAAACACGTGAAACAAATTAAGTCACGTTATAAGCAAATAGCATATAATAATAAAAAGAAACACATGCATGGTTAAATTGAAATGCATCTTCCTTCGCTTCATTGGCTTATATTGTGTATAATAATATATTAATGTAATCATTCCCCTTCGAGTCTAGACTCTTACCAAAACTTTCTCTTTGGTTGCATATACACTACAATTTTTTTATTTTTCTTGGCACTGACCCGTAAGTCCTAACCCTATGCATACACCACACACAACACACTCATGCACAGATCATACACTAACACACAACACACACGCACCCAAGGTACCCACGAATTTGCTCCGAAAACGTTAATTTGTGATCACTTCCCCTCCTGGGGTTCCCGCGGTTTGAACCCCGCACTCTCCCCAAGAGGGGAAGTACCCATACCAACTGAGTTATTGCTCATTGGTATGGGCATGCCTTGAATTTGTCACCGGAAGATTAATAGCTCATTTTAAATTTAGGTCATATCATCATGAAGTGATCTCAACATTGAGTAGTCAAATCGTATACTCATTTTAAAAATTTGGTGTAATGATAACAATGATTTTCTTTTGTACTATGCAGTTTTAGTTACTTTCGTGCTTAGCAGTACTATCTAACGATATTCACACATGCAACTGAAGCGGCAGCACATGCATATTAGTTATTATTGTGACAGTTGAGGAGAAATTATAGATGCTATTTTTTTAAACCCTTATTTCACCCTATGAAGCAGTTAACTCATATAGGAAAGGGAGAATATTTTAAGGCTTACATCTTTTCACCCATATTCCAAAAGATAGAACTGAAGAGAAGGCCCAAAACAAGTGTGGATAAGAACCGGACAGCATTATATTGCGGGTTTCTCCAATAAGACCAGTATTGTTTCTAGAGACAACCCATGCATTGAGTAATAAAACTTTGGGCATATTTGGTAGCGAAGGATAGATCCTTGGAACCATGTGCAGGTATGCTCAACTCATTGACAATGTCCTGGTTTTTCCTGGATGCCATGAGGAAAATCCAATTAATATGAAAAGGGCTTCCATATTAGAATATATAGTAGTAATTGCTTACTGATATAGAGAGGATAGGGAGTAAAGCTCAGCGAAATCAAGATTGAGGCGTGCCTCCATTGAAGATGAACTTATCTCCAGCATCCATGTAGCAGGGTTTTCTCCTTCAGAAATTTTCCGAACCCCAGGAATTGCCTGTGAAGAAGCAGTATAGGTAATATGAAGTGGATTTTAGAAGCGGTTTTTTGCCGCTCAACATTAAGCTGTCAATTTATTCTTTGTTCTAATAATTGTGATGAAGAAGTCGAAGTTGGAAAAATGTCAAGTCTGATGTCATAGTTCTAGAGTAGCATAGTATAAATGGAAGAGTTAGCACATAGTTTAATATGTTCATTTGATTTTCTTTTCCCGAGAATTCACTAGACAATTGGAAAATGGCAGATCTAAAGTGTTGCACTTTATCATATGTTGAACTTGAGAAAACACATGCATATCACTGCCTTTACTACATATAACCTATGACCATGACTTATTCTGCAGTCACCTATTTCGCTAAAATATACCCTATTATTAGATCAGAAATTCTATAAGAAATTTTCTGATGAGTAAGGATGTACTCAGCTAGTGATGTAGCAGTTCATATAAATGTGTACCAACAAAGACCTGCCTTTAAATGTGAAACAAATCATGGAAAACACTGACAAGTTGTGAATGCCTGAACGTGGAAGGGATAGCTGTAAAACTAATACTGTTCTTATATTTACTCAGAACATGATATGAATCTATAATCCATCAATAATCAGGCATACACTTTGGACTCGCTTTGAAATACTCAATAAGCTTGTGAGAATGGTGACCAAGATCTCCAGCATATATCACTTGCCCTCCCCTCTTCAACAACAGTAGCTGGAAACAGAATTTGTCTATTTGAATCAATTGTCCCATGCACAATATTCTCAAACAAGTACTTCAAAGTTCAAACAACTAGCAAAAATTAGACACAAACCTCATCAAAAGCTTCAAAAATATCAATGCTTGGTTGATGGATTGTACACACAACAGTTCGCCCAGTATTCACTGTATTTCGCACTGTAAGCATAACAATTGCTGCAGCTCTAGCATCAAGGCCAGATGTTGGCTCATCCATGAAGATGATGGATGGATTGGCAACCAGCTCTACAGCAATTGTAAGTCGCTTTCGTTGTTCTGTTGTCAAGCCATCTACTCCTGGTAGGCCCACCAGAGATTCTCTTAATAGATCAAGCTCCACTAACTTCATAACTTCCTCCACAAATATCTGCATCATGACAATTAAATATTTTAACCATTCCCAGAATTTAGCAATAACACTATCTGAAGATTTATTGAATAGATATGCTTACAGAATCTGAAGGGTAAGACTACGTCCGGTATGCAGTGGAGATAACCTATCTAAGACATGAAGATCACGATGATCGGCACGGATCGGTGAAATACATGGCAAATTGTGTGTTTGAGGAGTTGGCCTCATAATAAAAAATGAGGCATCAATGGATCGGCTTCGGGCTCCCTATGTAAGCACACACGGAATAGCACACAAACACACACACGAGTGCGCGCGCGTATATGTATGCATGTATGTATAAACATCTGTATATGTATGTATGTGTGTATATGTGTATGTATGTATGTATGTATGTATCCATGTGTGTGCGTGTGTGTGTATACATACATACATACATACATACATACATATATGAGGATGTGAAGTATAAGTGGCACGATAGGAAATTTCCTGCGTTGGCTGCTTGAGTATTCAACCGTCCGTCGATTTTTTGGACGATCGACTCCGGCCATATCATTCTCCATATCCTAATTATGGGTACACCAATTTTCATGTCGTTTGGACGCACACGCGTGTATGTATGTGTACATGGATGTATGTATGTATACATGGAGTAATGATAGGGTGAGATGGTGAAATAGGCAAGGAAATGAGATGGTGAATCTCAATCACTGGATAAAAATCAATGGCTGAGAGTATATCTATCCATTCACCTCCACTCTTCCTCATTCCCTCTACCGTTTTCATCTCTCTAGTAACCTCCATGATTCTCCTAGTCTCCATCTTCCACATATCATTTCTCTCATCCTTGAACAAGAATTAACTCAATAATCTGAATTATGTAAATATAAAATTACTTGATCATTCAATTCCTCAATTTATTGTTCATCCCAATAGTCCCGATCATCCTCAGTATAATTTATTGTTCAATAGGAGTAAGTGGAGACAGAGGATTCATGTGCTCAACCCGGCATAATTCTCATGTTGGTTCATGTAGCATACCCCATATGCTTGGGATAAAAGGCTCGGTTGTTGTATTCAATCCCTCAATTTTTTTATTCGATTTGTTAACTACCAGACTTAAGGAGGTAGGGAATGCTGTGATTAGAATCAGATTGATCTTAAAAAATGAAGTGCAATTGGAGGATTTGAAACATTGGCCTCATCTCTGGTTTAGTAAAGAATTAAGAGAAGAATGAAACGATTGTAGCTTAATAAGTCGGGTTCATATTCGTCCCTGGCACGAGGGGCCAAAGGATGAAGCAATTGAGGGTTTTTTTCTCAAAAAACAATTGAGAGTTTTGGTTTAGTTTTGTATAATTTAAGCCATAGTCTCGCTTATCATATCTGTTCCTTTTAACATATCATCCTCTATATAATTTGTTTTGCCATAATCAAATAAATTCATTCCCTCGAAATCCTCAATTGATTCCTCTTCTATGTGATTCTTTCGATCCATGAACCCAACTCATCAAAGAAGTCCAATTTCTTTCTCACTTATTTTCATGCCAGACCGAAGTGTGCCCATCTTTAAGAAGGTCAAGCCCTCATTTTTTATCTCCAGTTTATGTAAACCTAATCTCATTGGAGTACTAGATAATGCAAAAACCTAATTAAATAAAAGAAACGAAAAGGGTAGAAGATTGAAGAAGAGAGGATGCATGAAAGATGAACATGAAATCATCAGGCTGCAATGGAAACAGGATTCATTAGGTTAGGCATGTGGAGAACGAAGAGAACCAAAAAAAAGGGAAAAGCTATTGGAAAAAGTAGGACTTACAAATAAAAGTAAAACTTCCTAGTCTAGTAACTTAGTGTTAACTTACAGATAGCAACGGTTGGATTTGATAAATCGGTAATATAAACTAGTCAATGAATTTCAACTTTAAATTTAAAGTACGAAACTAGTTTAGTTGGCACACCGACAGAGTGGAACCATAAATCATGAATGTTAAATATCATATGTCAGAAAAAGAAATGGTTATATGATTGACAAATTTTCTTAACCGCTAAGGATAAAATGCCTGCAGAAATTACTGGAGAATAGGATATACTATTATAAGTTGTTGGCTAGAGCAGCATGTGCATTTCTCCATATCGTGGCTTATTTCCCCATTATTATTGCATTTCTGAATACAAAAAGAAGACAACGCCAAAGAAATATACAAGGAATGGTTTACATGCCTTTTCATTTCTTGGTCTATTTCTGGGGCAAGCCACAACCAGGCTGAGTATGTAAGTGATTCATATACAGTGACATTTGGTGAGTGAATGTCATTCTGTTCACAATATCCACATACCCTAGCAAAGGTTTCTTGCATTTTAGAGTAACCAGAGATGCTGATGCTTCCTTCAATATAACCTCCTGTTTTCCTTCCTGCCAAGACATCCATCAATGTAGTCTTTCCAGCTCCACTGACCCCAACTAAAGCCGTTAGAAGACCTGGTCTGAAAGCACCACTCACATCGCACAGAAGTTGGAGACGACTTTTCTTGACTCCTTGGCTCTTCATTTCCTGAATAAAGTAAGAAACTATATCAGTCATGACATTTCATTCTACTGCACTTGTACGTGAAGGATAAAAATGATACATAGCTGATGAGATCTTATAATGTTAATAACCAAAGGTAAAAAAAATTTGTGTGTGTGTGAGCAAGGCCTTGACCTTTTCTTTTTTTCCTTTTTTAAATTAATAAGTTGTAACCTGTTGCAAGTGGCATTCGAACCCGACCCCCAGCTCAACTGCAAGAAGATTATATTGCTAGGTTATAGAGACAATTGCAAAGGTAAAATTATCCGATTAAGGCATTTATGCACTTCAAATTAGGCTCAGAGTTACAAAGAACAAAAGAAAGTAAACCTATTATCAGCTGGAATTGTAGCATGCAAACAACGAATAAAAAGGAAATGAAATCCTGAATGCTAAAGATAGAAGGACTTACAGCAGGCATGTCTACATAGTAGTTCACATGATCAAATCCAAGAGAAAGAGGCTGAAACGGTAAAACCATTCCTCTCCTTGATGGGTGGTTTGCATTATTAACAATCTGAACAGTGTCATTATCTGTGGGAAGATAGTTACTTAATAGTATCAAATCAATACCCCAGAAATAATAAAGAAATGATGTGATTTTATAAAAGGATATGTACTGGTGATGCAAAGCAATAAAACAGAAGAGAACATCCCCCCCCTCCGCCCCAACCCCCACACACACAAAAAAAAAGGAAAAGGAAGAAAAAGAAAAAGAAAAGACCACACGGTAAAAGAATAACTTAAATGCTGGACAAGTCCGACCAGGTTACATATACACATGGGGAAGATGTTTCCATTTGTGGATTATCATGTCTTCCGTAGACTACATCTATCTGGAAAAGCTAATCTACAGCATTCTAGAGGTCATTGTTGGTTCATTAACTATAATTGTTCACCTATAAGCGATAGTAATAAATAAGCAACATAACTGCAACGAACAATCAAATACAAACTATTTATCCCAAATTTCTGGGGTCATACCATTTAGCTCTGCTAAGGGAAATCTCGTAGGTTAAATTAACGTCCAATAAGTCACACGAGTGTGATGCTCAGATTTACAGAAAAGCAAATAATAATTAAGTCAAGAATTGAGCTAAAATGGTCAAAGGTGACTAATCCGAAAATCTGCATAACAAGTAGTAGTAGATGAAGGAATCTTTTATGCTGAATTGGAAATATGCTCTGCATCCGGTGCTGAGTTTCTTTTACTCTTCTTTTCTACATCCTCATTTATTGTGATAACCTGAGAGCTTCCAATAGCTACAACAAAGAAATATAATCAACATAAGAGTCTTAATATTTCAAGGGAGACAAAAAGAAACATTAGTAACAACTTACGATTTAGATAAGCCAGTGCCAGAATAAAACAAGAGTTGAACAGAAGAGAAAAGCCAATCAAGGCTCCAATAGAAATCCAATACCATTAGCCATCAACAAACAAGCCTCTGGATTTGAGAATTGCCTTTCCTACTATTGGCGCATCGATGCTAGTATCATAGCTTGGCTGTACCAGAGAGCAAACAAAGACCAAATCAGATTGGATAGAAATATAACGATGACCCTAAACAGTGGGCGGACAATATTGTATTTACTTAACAGTGGTCCATCTTGGGTCAAGGAATTCATTGATTGCTATGGCATTCTGTCCATACATCATAGGGGAAATCCAGTAGCCCCATGTCAACCATGGTTTGATGTTATCTGCTTACAGAAGAGAGAAGGATGAAATGGAGTATAATTAATAAAATTAATAAAGTGAAAAACACTACATGTTACATATTAGCAACATTAAATCTTCCAATATATTCAACTTTAAACTTCAGCAATATAATAGAAATTATAATGTAAGCATGAGTATGACAAAAATCTGATCCTATAAATTTTTATACATTCGGTAGCAACTATATATAGATAGATACATATAACCCTAATTTACAAAAGTTATTATATGATAGAATAAAAAAATCTGCTTGCAAATACTGACATGTGGGTAAAGATCAAATAACCAAATATTCATACTATCAAAATTTCTGCAATCTGAATTTTGATAATGTAATTGCTATTTATATATGTACTAGTATCCAATCATTTCTCAGCCCTAGGGAATAATTTGGGTATATGAAAACAGAGATTTGTCTTTCTAATTGATGTACAACCTTTAGAGACTACAAATCCCCCCAGCACAAAAATTACAACTAGAGCAAAGTTTCCAAATGTCATAGATAAAACCATTGTTCTTCCAGCTGCCGCCATGAACCGGAAAAGAGCGAGAGCCATCTGATGTGTAAAGAAGTATACCATTAACTGTTTAAAGAATCTGAGAAAATTAGAGATGTGTCAACATGCTATTTTGTCATTTTATGAAGCTGTAGAAATCGTAGAATTCTTAAGAAAAGCTGAAGATATAAAAGACCTATAGATATAAAAACAAGCATGTTGGACTAGTGAGGTTTGTACCGGCTAGCAGCTGGAGCAAAACCAATTGAGTAATATGTAAGAATGGCCCATATTCCTGATTCCAGTAGTGAGAGAGGGATCTTAAGAATGCAATATGACAATCCAAAAGCCCATGGAGGATAAAACAAGAAATCTCTGTGTTTAAAGAACATGGGGAGCTGGAACACGGTCATGGCCATTTCAGCCATCCCATTAAACATCACACTAGAGAGACTATAAAATAAAGCGCCCGAGTGCTTTCCACCATCAGCAATTGTCTTATCGTGCATTTCAGTTCTTAGAAACACAGTCAGGGATATGATGGACATGATTGCTATATGGGTAGTCTTGAAAATGTACAAAAAAGAGTTGCGTTTCATCAGTAACCATTCCCTTGATAAACAAGCCTTGAAGAGCTCCCAGAGAGAGATTCCATACTTATCGGTCGCCAATGCAGCAGGATGGATACTAGATTTATCATAAGAAATTCTAAGATCTTCTGAAAGCTGTTGGCCAATATGAAATGATCTGAAGGACCGTGCAAACTCAGAAACTGGGATATAATGGTCAGGTTCATTTTCTTTAAACCAGTATTGTTCTTGATCCTTTTTTGAAGTTACTTCTTGAAGAAAGTCTGCAACTCCTTTTCTCTCAGGACATCTAAATCCCATGATCTGAAAAAAATCTAGGATATTGTCACGAGGGCCATGATAGACAACTTCTCCCTCAGATAATAAAATAACATCATCAAAAAGATCACAAGTTTCAGGTGCAGGCTGAAGGAGAGAAACAATTACTGTTCCATCCATGACATGAACCATCTGCCTAAGTAACCTGACTATCTGAAAAGTGGTGGAACTGTCAAGTCCGGTCGATATCTCATCCATGAATAATGCCCCCACAGGTCCAGCCAACATTTCACCTGAGAGTTTCAAGTTCGTAAGTCTTAACTGTGTAAGTTTACAGTTACAACAAACTTCAATGATGTAAAAAAAAATATTATTCAAAATAATAAAGATTCCAAAAAATTGAAAACCAATAATAATTATAGCAAGAAACCAAAAGTAGTGACAAAGCAAAACAATTATGTGAATGAAGAAATGCATGGTCTTGAATGGAATGCTGAAAATTTAGAAGAATTCCCAACACCCAATATCTGAGATAATAGATATAGAAAAAGTAAGGAGCAAGTTGAGCAGGATAGTAAAGATGCATAATTTATTAACCCCAATAAAAACCATACAGGATAGTTAGTGAAACTGGCAAAAGGGAAAAGAGCCATAGCAAAAGGTCGAAGTGTATAATATTTTGAGATTAATAGTTAGCTAGAAACTACGAAGCCAAATGAATGTATGAGATCAAAGACTAGAAGCTCAAGAATAGTATAACAATAACTGCAACAAGGAATCCTTTATTCTAAGTAGTCAGAGTCTAACAACAAATCCTTTATTTTAAATAGGCTAAATTTCAACCTGACACCGTGAACTATAGGCACTTCGCCCAAATGGCACCATGAGCTTTCAAAATGATGGATTGATACCATGAACCTTCAGAGTATCAAGAGACCCCCCCTAACAGTGTTAGTGGAAAATTGTAAAATGGCCATAATACCCTTTCCCATTTTTTGCAAACATATTCTTTTTTATTATATGAGAGGGGTATTATGGTCATTTTGTAATTTTCCGTTAACGCCGATAGCGGGGTGTTTGATACCCTGAAAGTTCATTGTAACATTTGGGGAAAGTGCCTATAGTTCATGGTAGCAAATAGAAATTTAGCCTTTTAAATATTTGGAATCTACCGCATAACTTTCTCTGTGCAAGCTGAAGCTACAAGTATCAACCAAAATTTGTGCTACAAACAGATGTAGCTAGGGTTCCTGGTCTTCAAATGCTATCCAGCTGACCCCTTCTTGTGGCATACATTTTTAACCTCACGATGAGATGCTAAAGCTCCCCCACCCCCCACCCCAAAAAAAGAAGGAATAAAAGGAAAACACGTGTTCTCTTGTATCTTACCTGGTTGCTGAAAATTATTTCAGATTGAAAGATTTTCCTCACAGTAACCTTTCTCATCCATGATTCTGCCTTCGGTGTGTACATTGTAAGTTTGTAACTATTAGAAATAAGCATAGAGAAATCTAGACACGTAGTGTAACACTACTGATTTCGTTGAAACTAGACACGTAGTGTAGAACACTGCTGCTTTGTTGAAACTAGACATGTAGTGTTGCAAACTGCTGATTTGTTGAGATTTGAAACTAGACATGCAGTGAACACGACTGATTTCTTGCCTGATATCCTATCGGCTTGCCGAAAAAAATTCAGATTGAAAGATTTTCCTTGCAGAAGCCTCTCTCGTCCATGATTCTGCCATTTGGCATTTAAACTGTGTTACTACATATCACAAAGTAGAACGAAAACAATAGAGAGAATAGCAAAATTAAAAGGAGACCTATCACACGGATTTAACGAGGATCGGCTAAATCAACCTAAGTCCTTGGACGAAAAAGAAATGATTTTTTAATATTATAAATTGTAAGGTCACAATGATGGTGGAAGAACTCTCAAACCCTAATCCCAAATACAGCCCAAATCTCACAAAAGCCAGCGGCCTTAACTCTCAAAAAAAATTCATGCAAATTCATGAATTAATTTGTACATTTAGGAGGCACCTTATTTTTTTCCACATATGGTCAAGTGGCCCTAGGTTGATTCCTTAGACTACAACCTAAGAGGTATCCCATGTGGCATTCTTGTTAAAATTTAAGAAAACACTTTAGCTCACAAAAGTCGAATGAGCATTTATTAGTCATGCATCAAAAGTGGTTATTAGTGTGCCACATAGGCTACTCCTTATGTCGAATTTCATGTGATTCTAACATTTTTTCACCTGATTTAGTGAGTCCAAAATTAACGGTTTTCCGATAATTGAACATTTTTAGAATTTTTACATCACTAGATCAACGGTGGAAAGGTGTTAGAATCACTTGAAATTTGGAGTATCTACATCTTAGATGATAAGGATCAAGATGGATGGTTCCGATAGTCGGAAAAACGGTAGAGGGTATACTTTTCTCAATGCTATAGGAGGGTTTCCCTCCTAGGGCATTTGTCCTCCATTACATATGCGCGTGCACGCACGCGCGCGCGCGCGCACACACACACACATATATATATATATATATATATAAACCGTCAAATATTATTCCTCCTTTTCGATCTTCTCTCATTTTCATTTGATGATTCAGTCATTTGCCTCTACAGATTCCATCAGTGTCTCTCAAGAATTTGAGGAGAATCAAGTTTGTAATTTCAAAATAATTTTGGGAAATACAAATCCCATCTGTTTCTAGCTTACTGACAGCATATATAGTTCAATTTTACATCCTATAAGATAATTTTCTCTAAAATCTTAGAATAAGGAAGGAGGTTGGAGCAATCGATTAGGGATGAGAAATTAAAAAGGGAAAGGAACAAGACCCATAATAATCCTTGTTTCATCAACCAAAAATATTATAATCAACTCCCAGAAAAAGATGAGCTAAAGTAAAATTGACGACGTTTACTACAATCCACAAGCAAGAATACATCTCTTAAGTCAAAAATCGGTGTCTTTCTTTGTTGATTTTTGGCATTGACTGAAAGGACGAGATCGAGAAAGGAGGAAAAGACAAGATCGAGGAGGGGGGCCCATAGGTTTGTGTTTTTTTATCTTCAATGTGAGGGTAGGATCCAATAATACCATGGAACAATAGGACCATTCCCCAATCAGATTTTGGCGATGAGGGTAAGGGCAAGATCGAGAACGGCAGAGAAAAGAAATTGGTCGCTGCAAAAAAGAGTCACAAAAAAGAAAGAACACACGCGCGCGCGTTCTAACTATAATAAATAAGCATAGATAGAACTAAACACGTAGCGTAAAACACTACTGAGTTGTCTAATTAACAAAGTACTTAATAGCTGTGGGAGAAAACAAGCCATTGATTTTCCTGGAACTATATGATGTTTAAATTTAGAGTATCCTCCCCTACTAGACTATTATATTGACTAGATGACTATGATATGAAAGAAGATCAATCGTAGTCTTCCTATGTCCACAAATGAGATTCAAAATGCTCATGTCAGTATGAAAAATTAATTTAAGGCCATAATTTAATGGATTTCTCACAGTTGTACAAATGTATTCCAGATGCTTAAAAATGAAAGTCTAGCGCGCGCAAGGGGGGGGGGGGATAGTGGTGCATGGTACACCACAATTTTCTCTTACAAATTGTAAGGTGCTGTCAGCATACCTGTAGCTACACGCTTCTTTTGTCCCCCAAAATATCCTCTTCTCATCTCATCTCCAACTATTATATCCGCACAAATATCCAAACCAAGCACGTGGATTTCCATACTTCAGAAGATTAGAAAAAAGAAAGGCTCACTGAGTACAACTGAGCAACATGAAAGTTAAACACTAAACCTTGAGTATATAATCCGTCGCAAGACTTGTTTTCTGCCCTTCCAATGCGGTTGCTTTCATGAAGGCATCAATCTCAGGATCTGGTTTAATACCGGCATCCTTCTCTCGCCTAGACAATTCCGCTAGCATTTCATATCGTATTCCCACACCCAAGCACCGGGCTGAAAAATCGAAAGTCTCTCGAACTGTCATCTCAGGATTATGAAGATCGTGCTGGCTGATATATGCACAACTTCTTTGGGGAATGAATTCTGCTAGTTCATGACCACAATATGTGATACTTCCAGATACCTGACAGAAATGCAATGAAGCCAACAATGTAAAGCTAGGTTACATAGGTCACATTGAGGTGATGCATGTACCCAGGAAGAAAAATGCACAAAGTGCATGCCGAATGATATACAGAGGACACAGACCCTAAGTTCTTCATCAAGCTTTCCAGCAAGAGCCAGCAGCAGTGTTGTTTTCCCTGATGCTGGAGGTCCAAGTAGCAGTGTCATCCTGAAATTTTGGATTAAGCAAAAATGTTATATGACATGCTTGTTCTTTGATACAGCCCTGAAACTAATATTTCAACATAATAAAGACTGCTAGCTTTCATCTTGAAATAAAAAGGTGATAATCAGTACTGCTTAGATCTCAGATTCTGAAGATTTGGTAAATAGTTATCTAATATCATTTCGGACCACCAAGTGCTCATGAGGTCAAGGTTCCAAACTTCCAACCTAACATAACCATTTCAGCTTTTGGATAGAATTCTAAGAGAGTGCATTTCAAAATTTCAATTTGGATTTTACCCTTGTAATTTTGCTAGTACGTCTGCATCTCCCTCTATTTCTTGCAATGTGTAACATTATATTTAATGCATGATAGGACGCAAACAAGAAAACGGTGTTGGCACTTTGTTCTTAAGAATGATGATGCTTATCTTGCGAAAACATACATATAAGCCAGGGACATTTGACAGAAAAAGTTCTGCTAGAAAAAGTTACCAAAGAATCATTGTTAGCACTTAAGCTGGTCGCTCAATTAAACAGCTAATGCATTAAAATCTCTCCACATGAATAAGAATGCATTCTCTAGTTTTCACTTTCCATGATGAATACAAATCATCTCTTATGGCCCTTATCTACTGTGGGCAACGCACAATCAACAATATGATTACCGCTTATGCGCTCCAAGCATCATAGATTGTTTAGGATGGACAATGAACACATCTATTGGTTGAAATGGTCCAGCACACTGTTGTGTGGGTGACGAGATGTGTTCACGCAATTCAAGTTACACATGGCGAATCAAACTAAAAGCTAAGGGAAATTCAAATTTTTTCATGAAATTGCACAGCGGCATGCATTTTATCGAGCAAACAATACAAGAATCAGGTTTCTAAGAAAACCAAAAAGGGATTAAATATGTTATTTACCGTGTCCTTGAATCATCAAGCAGCCAAATTTATAATTCAATATGACAGAGGACACACTTTGTAGACATACCTAGATGGCTTCAGGATCCCACTAACACCTTTAAGTATCTTTTTAACGGATGGTGAAATCCCAACAAACCCAAATGCCCCCTGTACATAAAGAAACAACATACATGACCAAGGAAAGAACTAAAAAACATTAACTCCCATAAACTTAAGATGCAATTAAAGAGAAAATACCTCAATGGTGTTCAATGTGGCATTTAGTAAAGTGGGCAAAGCTCTACGTCCAACAAAGGTATCCCCCTCTACCGACAAATCCTCAAACCTGACCTCGATCTTTGGAAGCTCAAGCCCAACCCTGTTTCCAAACAAAACACATTGGAAAAATCAAACTAAATTCAAATAAAGATGCAGCTTTGGCATCAAATCAAACAAATTTGTCGGGGACAAAACTGATCGATCCGGTTCTTAAGTCGATGAAGGAACCGCTCATTGTCCTCCTCCACAACTTTAGGACGCTCTCAACAAGCAGCTTCCTTTCACTGATCCCCAGTTTATTTAGATTGATCTCATTGCTCACGATACTTCCATTCTCAGCTTCGTTCCTCAAGATCCTCTTCCGCATTCGATCATAGGTCGGCAGCTTCTCGAGCGCCGCCCATTTGAGCGCTCCTCGTCGTCGGCTCGATCGACCGAAGACCGCCGGAAGACATCGGCAGGTCTCCGAACCCTCCAGCGATCCAGCTCCGGCGGCTGCTGAAGGATCTGGCGGCGAGATCGTCGGCGGACATTAGGGTTAGGGTTAGGATTTTGGGGACAATGCAATTGCAATGAGATCATGGTGGAATTTTTATGTAGGAGATGATGAAGGAGAATAGCAACGAGGGATTAAAGAATTAGACGATTGAATCTCAGTAAAGAGAAAAAAGTTGAAGTTTTTAAAATGGAGTTCGCGAGCGTCGCCCATGGAAGCGGGCGGGAAAATATTAAATAAAAAAAAGAGGTTGGGGGCTGGGTCGGATCCGGGTCGGTCGAACTTAACCCTACCCGATAATGACGGATCCGATAGTTAAATTACTTAATAATGCCCCACCTGATAGATAGACAACAAATTGTTCCCATTAATTAAAAGGCTTTCTTTTTTCTACTTTTTCTTTTCTTTTCTTTTCTTTTGATTCGTCTAGCTTGGCAAATGCCTATCTCATGCATTGAAGTTTCCCCTCCTCTTGCTGAAGTCTTTTATTCCATTCTAAAAAAAATTAAACTGGCAGCTTTCTTCTGTACCATATCTATCTCGTGTTTTTCGTGTAAAGATGACCGAATAAATATGGCGGATTGAGTATGAAAACTTTTCAAAATCTTTCATAAAGCCTTCCATTGACATTTCAAATTTTCAATAGTAAATTAAACGCATGTGATATCTCTGAATTCAGGCTCTATGATTATATTACTGGATGATCTGTTAAAAAGATTAAAAGAAAGGAAAAGGAGGAATGAGGATGCTATATATGCACAGATTGTTACTTGCCCAAGATAACATAAACAAAACAAAGGAGATTAGGGCCAAAATAAGAGGAGACTACGCAAAAGAGATCCTTCACCCAAATTCCAAGGGACCGTGTAGATCCACCGCCCCCAAATAAAGGTTTAAGCATAATCTCCTGCTTTATATGCATCTAGTGTTATTATATATACTTGTCTCTTTTTTAATAGGAATTACAATCCATCTAAAAATCAATGAATGACAATTGCTATATGCTACCTCCCAAGGATATTAGAATTTTGTAATTAAGTTTTGAAGTCATCAAGATACATGGTATTTTTTGCATATGTGATCGGCTATATGTTGCCTAAATCAATTTTCAATAGCATCACAATCTCATCGTCAACCCACAATGAAGAACCTCAAATAACCTAGTCAAACACATGCTTGGCAATTGAACAAACCGATTTTGAACATGAATCAAAGATTAGATGGAATCAACAAACAACCATTCGATGTTCACATACATACGATAAGCTAGTAAATGAATAACATAAAAGATAACAATCCAATCCAATCCAACAGGAAACAAGCTGCTCTAAATTTAACCATCTGTAAATTTCTTTTACACCTGGATCTAAACCACACAAAAAATACATATACGAAGAAACTCCTACTTCAAATATCTGCATGATAAGAAAGACGGTTCATAATTTCTGCTATAAACAACAAACATTTATTAAAACTCATGCTTTAAGAAAACATATAGCAAATGCTAGGGATTAATAAACACACTGACAAAAAAATAAAATATACAAGGCATGGCACATATAAAATGAAGTCTGTTGGAAAAGCCAGAGATTCAAGTACATGCATGGTACATAAAAGGGTTTTAAACAGTATCGGTGGTCAGTTACATTACAACGGCAATTTTTCGCTTCAAATGCCCTTTGGAAGACGTTAGGACCTCTGCTCCAAATACTAATATCAAATGGTTCTCCTCACAGACACATATTATCACTTGGAAAACAATGCAAAATAAATGGGCAAGTTCAGAGTGTCCATTGCCTCCAAATGAGTCAAAGTTTCGGTAGACCTGATTGCATGGATTTCAATCTCCGCTAGCACATCCTGGGCAACCACAGTGGACACATTCAATGACCTTTTCTTCCCTTAGGTGTTTCGGAACCCTGCAGACGCAAGTGGTTCCAAAGTTGTGATCTCGTGGTTGTATGCACCTAAGGCAGCAAAGTCGCTCATAACCCGACTGTACCAGGAAAAAGAAAACCAAACATAGAATCAGCACATAATGATAGAAAGTAATGTTGATGGGAATAAATTCTTAACGACTCTATCAACCAAACATAGAATCAGCACATTCAATGACCTCATGCAGTAAGTATTTCCTCTCCAATGTGAGAGGTCAGCGGTGCGGTTCGATTCCTGAAGGGTCACATCCCAACGACAAAGAGTGGGAGAAGATCAGATACTTGAGGGGTAATTTTACGAAACCACTTTAACTATTGTTGAATTTCACCAGCACCTTAGAGTTTTTCTATTTAAGTAAGCTCCCTTAAACTTTGGTTTTAAAGGACTTCTTTTCACTAAAATACCCTTGAATGTAGCACTCTAAGAGATCTTACCTTATTTTAATTATTAAAAAAAAACTTTAAAAGTAGTCAAGTTAAAAATTCTGAAGTTTATAATAGTTTGGTGAAATTTAGGCTATGCTTGAGTGCAACTTGTCCTATTTAAATTGTACGAGAAATACACGCTTCAATTGAATATAATGATCAGGAAAATAAATATTTATAATGACCTTTCTTACAAATTCATTACTCCAAAAGACCTCATACATTAATAGCGTTCAAAAACTCTTTTCGATTGTTAACAATGATATAAATCATTGCTCTCGTGCGCATATTTATTTAACAACATTAAAAGAAATATTAATAAACAAATTAATTGTCGGTTTGCAATAATTTTGGAATTCAAAAATGCACTTGATATAAACCCTCTTATCAGTGGTGAGTGGCCTCTGAAAGAAACCATTCATCAGGACCATTTAATTAGTAGGATTCTAATATTAAGTTTATTAATAAGTTATTGGGTTACAATTTATTTGACATTATTAGTTTTACCAAGCATTAAAGTAACCATCTATACATCATCAATTGCTACAGAATTGCTCAAATTGTTCATAGTTACTTTTATTATTTATTTATAGATGTTCAAAAATCATTAAAAAAAATTGTCAAACGACATAGCATCTGATATTTCTGATCCGAGACGATAGATATGGCCAATTTCGATCCCAAGAGTGATCGCTCGATACCAATATAAATACCAAGATTTTAAACCTTGGTTCTAATAAAGCATTGTCCCTTTGGATTAAATTAGTTTGGGTTTGCCTTGGAAGATGACGTCGTTTTACAATGTAACTGCAGCTAGTTCATGTTGGTCATTTTACAATTATCATATGTCGATAAAAGTATATGATGAGCTAACTCAAAGGTTTCATCACAGCTTTCTTGCCTAGTTTAATAGCATATTTGTTCATCGTGTTATCAACATCTAGTAAACATCTATGAGTAACATTCTATGTTAGTGCTAAATTAAATACATGTGTATGTCCTCAAAACATATAAGAATATAACATCACGGAAGAAAACTCTAGAAACCAACCTTTTTCCACTTTGCAATTAAATTACAGTCCGCGTGACCTTGGTCCAAACAGAATTCATATAACTCCTTCGAGATTTCTTTCCTTCGGTAGTATAAATCATATATGTAGCGGCTCTTTTGATGCGAAATTCGAAATATAGGCCAGAGTGCTTCACACTTCCTCTTTCCATCGTGTGGATCATTTTCAGCTGCTCATTGACCCCAAAAAAAATTGGTTGTCATAGTATAAACTAAGACGAATAATTCAATTCCAAACTAAAAGCTAATGTTTAAAGATTGAGTATAAGGTTGCATGGAAATGATGGAGAAAACCAAGACTAACCCTCTCTCATCTTCGCCTCCAGATCGCGAAGTGTAGGCTCAATAAGCTCCCATCCCTCTGGATATTTAACACGGCTTGTTTTTATCTTGGGCATGATGTTACAGGATTTCAATAAATAAAAATTAACCTGCCAATTGTAAGGCAACAAAGCAGATTCATGAGATGATATGTTCAACCAAAATATTCCTTCCAAATAAAAGGAAGGCGTGGAATTTATCAAACAAAATAGCATGGTTTAATTAAAAACATAATCATCAACCTATATTCTAATGGTTCGGGAAATTAAGAAGGATGCTCTTTAGATACATAAGGTCATCGAAACCGCAAAAACAAATTCAAGATGACCATCAACAACAAGTAGCTTTGAGAACGACATGGAAAATCTAGCACGCCTTTATGTGCTACATGGAGAATATCTCCCCGTTATACTTTTTATTATTTATTTGTTTATTATTATTCCTTTTGGTTGGAGGATGCCAGTGAACACTCTTTATTCGTCAAGGGTTTCAAGAAAATACACTTTTATAAATAAAAAAAAGTCCAATAACATCATGACAACACAGAAACTAATACCACCAAAATTGAACAAAACGCCTTGACAAGTATACGAACAAAGCATCCACTGGAGTTTACATTGGAAAGCAAATGCCTTAACCATTGACATTAATGATTGCAGGACTTATAATAGGATTGATATTTTAGAAAGGGCATTGCCTACACCTACTTAAATTCAATTGGAAAAAATTTATCTATCTACCTTTGTTTCTATCGCTCAGTATTTAATCGTGCGCTCTAGGCTGGAAACCACTCTCTTGTTGGTATTGTCGTAGAGACGTTTTATGAATGCCGATCTTTTCTTATTTTATGTATTCCTTTTAGTTTGCATAGAACAGGTCCCGTAAGGAATTAATCTTAACTTGAAGTGACAAAAATAAGCATATCCAGCTACTAATGTTTAAAATAAGTTTCATAAGATGTTTCACTTGTCTTTTAAAAGAAACAAATTTTGCATGAAATAAAGGAAAAACCATGGTCTTAAGCGGAGGATGAGTTGTGAGTGTCTTCAAATCTATTCTCTCTAATTCAAAAAGACCTTGCATCTCCCGCCTTAACTCTGAATGCTAATAGGACATTGGAAAACAAATCACATAGGGAAAACCATCCAACATTATCCAGGCCAGTGATCGGTACTCATTAACAATCATCTTAGCTAGCCTAACATTCCAAATTTCATCCCAAACTGATCGATGCCTAAACGAGACAAAGTACCAATCAGGAGCATAATCAAGGCCAGCTTTCTCTCCTATAGTTTATTTTGGAAATTTAATGATGTAAGAACTTTATGTTTAAGCATAATGAACATACGAACCAAAATATAAAAAATATACAAGTCATTGCGAAATCCTAGCATCCACTCTCCAGACAATCAAGCATGCGACATTTTTTCCAAGAAATAAAATTTAATTCCTTCAAGAAAACCAAAATCCTATGAATTATGATATGCAATCACATAAAAGCTGAAATTTGCACTGTAAAATTCAAACGAATTTCAGAAATCTAAACCTTGGGTTGAGGGTTTATATGGCTGGGTACTGTGATTCTTCAAATAAGAATAGGGTTTAGCGTTTGCTACTGTGATTTCCCGAATAAGATTAGGGTTAGGGTTAGCCACTGCGATGTTTAGGGTTAGGGCTAGCGATTTCAGACAAGATTAGGGTTAGGGTTAGGGTTAGGGTTAGCAAGAATATAGATAGAGCGAACATAGCAAAACCTGTAGTTTGATCGAGATCGAGAAGATGATCGCAGAGAGCGAGAGAGATCTCTCTAAAAGGGAACACACAGCGCAAGAACGCGAATAGCATTCCAGAGAAAGATAAATAAAGGGCTTTATGGGCTTCACTCAATAAAAGCCCATAACTTTAGTTTTGACATAAAGAACCTGTACTGGATGTAATTGATGTTTCGACAGAGGGATTTTTTTTTGGAATGAGATTCCGAAAAAGTTAAGAGAGGTTGAAGTGCAGGTATTTAAAATCCAGAGTGGTTCTCTGCTAAAAGAGAAAAAGCCAGGGGGTTTCGTGCAATTTAAGCGCACTGCTTTTTGTTGCAGGAAAATACCTCATAGCGTCTTGATTTGCATTTTGATAACTTGTGTTGCTCCGTTCGTTAGAATCTTGTATCCGTCCTCCATCAAATAATATTCACAAGGATACCGTGCCGTCATACCTGCTATACATGCAAAAGCGAAGTGTATAGCAGGTTGCATTTTCTATTGAAGTTTGGAGGCCAAAGCAGGCTGCATTTTCTATAGATATCTCTGTGAAAGATACTTCAAAGGATAATTTCCATTATGAACCTTTGGAAGATTCAGACAAGATTTCAGTTAGAAGTGTACCTGAGCATATAGAAAGTTCAAATGTCTCAAAAGAAGTTCTGAGTATTGAAAATGTTGCTGATCAGTCTACATTGAAACGTGTTAACACTGTTGATGCAGCTGCTGATTCTAAAATAAAATTTGTCGATGATGAAGTTCAGAATGCTGGAAAAGTGATAAAAGAGTATAAACTGAAAGTTTTTTGCATAATGGAGCCATTACTTGCAGAAAATAAATCTGCATTTATAGCTTCTCAGCTTGGTTTTACTCAAGGTTTCACTGATACAAATAGTAAGATCAGGATTTTAGTAAATGCTGGAATTCAAGCTAACCAGTCGGGAAAAATTCCTAGAGCAATAAACTCTGCTTTGATCTGCCTCATCCCAAAGAAAAAGGATTGCGCCAAAATTACTGATTTCAGGCCTATTAGTTTGTGCAATTTTCTTTATAAAATCTTCACAAAGATTATGAATGATAGACTTGCATCATGCTTACCAAAGTTAATTTCATTGCAGCAAGGGGCTTTTGTTCGAGGCAGAGATATTTTAAATAACATTGTTTTAACTCGGGAACTTGTGCAGGACTTGAGCAAGAAAATAAGAGGGCATAATATCATATTTAAATCTGACATGGAAAAAGTTTTTGATAAGTTGGAATGGGAGTTTATTTTTCAAGTTTTAGATGCTTTTGGACACTCTGCTCACTTCATCAATCTTGTGAAGGGTTGTCTACAAAATCAATATTTTTCTGTTCTTATGAATGAGCAATCAAGAGGTTATTTTAGATGAACAAAGGGAATTAGACAAAAAGACCCCTTATCTCCATCTTTTTTCATTTTGGCCTCAGAATTTTTTAGCAGGAGAATCACTCAGCTTATACAGACCGTAAAAATCAATCCTTATAAAAGTAAAAGTGGATGTCCTATTGCTTCTCATCTATTATTTGCAGATGACACTATCATTTTTGCTAATGTTGGAGCAAGAGCCTCAAATTTCTCTTTGATTTCATAAAGTTGTATGAAAATTGCTCAGGGCAGAGGGTGAACAACAATAAAAGTACTTTCTACACGAATTGCTCTGATATTTCTAGTGGCAGAGTAGCTAGCTTATCTAGTATTTCTAGAGGGCATTGGCCTTTTATTTACCCGGGAGCTCCAATTTATTCAGGAAGTGTCACGTCCTACTTCCCAAGATACCAAAATTTTGGGACATAATTCGACCAGCCATGCTACCTACGGTTAGGAAATATCTTTCTATAGTCACATTAAGGCCGTCAATCAGTAATCAAGAACAATAATATAAATATTTATCTCTAAACATTATAAATATTTATCTCTAAACATGTCCAATAGCCACGATAAATAATAACAAGAAACAATAACGGAAGCAATAACAATCCGAAGAACTAAAGGAAATAATAACTAGTAGTTGTCCTTTATGGGCTCACAATGATACTTCCGACAAGTTCAAACTAGAAAGACACCTAAAGCATCAATGAAACTAAACCAGCGAACTGCTCTTCATTGCTTGGCAAGCTTCTCGAAGTAGTCACGATCCTCCTGTGCTAAAATCAAAGTATTTGGGTCATGCAAAACCCATACGTCAGTGCGTCATAAATAATATCATTATAATAATATAACCAGTATGTGATATAATATACCATATGCAATAAACTCAATGTCATGGGTATAAACTGTAACACCCTAGTATGTTTATACAGTATAACTTGGTAATTTAAGTCTTGTTTATAATTCTTTTATTTTATTTATTTGGGTTGAGAGTGTTTCGAATAGAGTGGTGGTTATCCGATCTGACTCGCATGTTTGGAACCCAATATGGTGCTAGATTATATCTGATATTTTTACCAGTAAAATATATCTATGTGAATCTAGCATAATATATACATCATATTTATTTAAAATCTTTTTAGGGGTATATGTATTTAAAATTCTATTCTTACATTATGGTTTAGAATTTTACGTATGTGTATTATTCTCTATAATATATTTTTTTTGACAAGATTCTGATAAAAGTTGGTTGTAATTTGATATTATCTAGTTACCCTAAAACTATATATATATATATATATATATATATATATATATATATATATATATATATATATATATATATATCCCCTGTCTCTGTCTCTCTCTTTCTCTCTCGGTTCTCTTTCTCTCCCTCTCTCCTCTCGTTCTCTTTCTCGTATTGTCCCTGAGCCCTAACCCATGCATTCGAAACCTCATCGCCGCCCTCCTCCCTCCTGGTCGTCGTCCTCCTCACCTCCTCAACCTCACCATCTCCGTCGTCACCTCCTTCTTCAACTCCGAGACCTCACCCCGAGTCCCAATCTCCATCACCGAGAACTCCCTCCTCCTCTTCCTCGTCGCCCTCGCTTGAAACCGACCACCGCGATCTCCTTTCACTGAACTAACCCCTCACCACATCACATCACCTCGCCGTCGACGTCGCCTCCCCATCTCCTCGTCGCCGATCCAATAATCTCCTCTTCTTGCCCTCGACCGTGACCCATAACCCAGCCATCATCATCAACCCCGACCTCACCTTCTTCTTCTTCTTCACCAAGCTTCTACCCCGATTTCACCTCGTCGCCGGCGAACTCCGACTCGTCGCCGTCACCTTAGACCCAAACACCAGTACCTGAGCATTCCACAAAACACGAGCAGATATCCCATCGTCGCACTTGATTGGCCGAGACTTGTTTTGTGAGTACGTCATGTTCGCGAACGTTGCCGTCGTGCGGGTATCCGTATTTCGTCCTGAGTTTATCAATCGAGGCAAGTTTCTAAACTTGCAACACGCTACATTATATATACCAATATTTATATAGTTATTTATAATATACGCATTTTAATATTTAGCAAGTTATTATCAATATACAATTTTATAGCATTAATCCGTATTTCGTATCAATAACAAGTTTATCTTGTTGCATGCTAGTTCATTATAATTTCAATATAGTTCCACTATGGTTTCATTATCCTTTACCTATACTACTGTATATTTAGTAGAAAACGTAAAACGTTATTACAAATAGGTGTGTCTATATATATATATAATATACATTAGTTATTTCTACAGTACTTTAAATAAACTGGTTACTGTTCTTTAACAAGTATCTATCATGTTTAATACACACTGCCTGACATGTTCACGACACATTATCTTGTCTATTACTTAGATAATTTACCAATGCCAACAATCCTGACTTGTTGTTCTGATAGACGTGACTTATTGTATAGATAGACAAGACATGTACCTGCTTGTTCCTATGTTGGCATGAGGTAGATATCGTTAATACCTGACTTGAACATGAAACCTGGGGAAAAGGGGAAATCAATAATGAAACCCGACTTGTAACTCAACAGTTCACTACTTTACAGAGACTGGTCATTCGATACGGGCTTCGAGCCCCGGAATGATGATGATGACATCATTTGTCTGTAGATGATATTGTTTTTACTGCCTAGCGGCATGTCTCATATTCAGCCCCGAGGGTCTTGACCGTGGTCTCGAGCACGCACGGGATACTATTGAATTACATCGATAATTCCATTAATTGATTTCAAATACCGTTAGGATAGATAATCTAGAAACATAGACTTTAGGATATTCGTGACATACCTATAGCTCACTGGTATAACGCTTGTGATTATTATTTATACTTGTATCTTCTTTATAGTATCATGTTCTGGTCATTACTATTATTATTGATATTTATGACGCACTGACGTCTAGGTTTTACATTGCCCGGTTCCTTTGATCTTATCGCAGAAAGATCAAGAATATTTTGACAAGCAAGCTGAGCAGTGAGGAACTTGATGATTAGTTTAAAGATGCTTAGTGTATTTTATTTCCATAATTAAGTTTATCGTTGTGATCCCATGAGAGACGTAATTAGGAATATTATTTCTTGATTGGATCTTTGTTGGTTTCCGCTATTTTTCCTTGTTATTTTTTATTGCGGCAGATGGACATGTGCTAGTTAGATTTTATTACTGTTCTTGATATCTGATTGATAGCCGAAATATGACTATGGAAGGATCTTTTCACGCCATAGGTAGTATGGTTGGTTTTGTCACGTACCGTATTTACTTATTTTGGGAAGCGGGGCTTGACAAGATTTATTGGTATCAAAGACATAGGTTTTAAGATTATTTGGGTTTGGTTCTTTTGTAGTTAGGTATTGGACCTAATACACTGATCAGGAAACCCGGAATTAGGGACAAGTCATGCCACATCACTACTTTGCCGGTCTTGAATCTATAGTTTATCGACTTCTTGTTTATTGAATCATGTTTATTGTTGCTAATCATCTTCAGTGCTCTTGGCTTCAGAATCATGGCAGATAAAGATTTGCAAGCATACCAGAGGCGTGTTGACGACGCCGCATTACTTGGGGTCGTACGTGGTATGTTGGAAACCAGAAACATCAAAATGAGTTGAATCAGCGGCAGGCCGAGTTTTTCCAAGAGGGTCTGAGGACGGTCCAACAGAGTGTTGTCACAGCAGCTGAGAGGGCAGCAGCTCCCAAACCAACACAGTGTGATGGCACCGTGGCGGGCTTCAGGAAGCTCGGTCCGTCCATATTTATAGGATTAGAAGAGTCATTACCAGCGGAGCAGTGGCTAGTTGATATAGAGAACCTGCTTGTTGCTGCACAGATTCCAGATGAGAAAAAGATGGATGTAGTATGCATCCAATTGGTAGATTACGCTCGTAAGTGGTGGCTTGTCAAGGAGACCCGTCTGACCAAGCCGATCCGCTGGGCGACTTTTTCGTGAAGTTTCTTTGAGAAGTTGTCACGCCCCGCTTTCCAAAATACGGAAAACGAGGGATGACTAGGCCAGCCATGCCGCTACGGTCAAGGAATAATCCCGCCGTACTCACACTTCAGCTTCTAGTATTACATGGTAATCAGTAAACACAACACAGAAGTAAAGGAAATACACCACTAGTTATTACATCAACTTTCATTGTTCACAATTTACAACAAAACAAGGAAAAGAATTACTAACCGAGTGCGGATACAAGGTTTCTTTAGGGAAAGTAGTAAAGGTAAAGGAGGTACTGCCGTCTAAATCTCTGCAAGCTCGAAGGGCAGGTCTGACTCCTGTACTGGTTCTTCCTCAAGGTCTGAGCATGCATACTCAGGTCGTCAGAGCGACATAATAGCAATATTATAACAGTAACAAAAAACAAGAAAAAGAAAGTAATAACAGTGGAGATAAAATGCAGGTAGTCAATATGTCACTAACTGATGTAATGAATGATCAGTGTCTCTATCGGTCTCTAAGTCACTTTTGAAATCGAGTTGTAGAAAGGAGGATCATGTTTAACGAGGGTCTCGTACATACCCGAGACTACGGCCCGCTATCGCCCGGAACATAACCCTGTCAGCCGGACCGCTAGGCTCAACCTAATATATATAAGAGTCGTTGTTCGAATGATCATTCTCTAAATCATTGTCCTCGCTAAATACAATTCACTTTCTACTTCGATTTTCCCCTTTTTACCCAGGTTTCACTATTCGTGAGTATAGGCTAGTTGTGTACAAGTACGCATCAATAACACTATTTCTTTCACTGTTCACTGTATGGTTCATTGTCACAAATCACTCACTATTCATTGGCGTACTTGACACAACCGCACCAATACTTCACACGTTCGACAATACAATATACACTGAGAATTAACACGAATGTTCGCTATCACTAAAGGTCTTGTAGTCAGGTAGAACTATGAATCATGCCGCTAAACAGTTCATGTGCAGTGTGAGTCGTTATGCATCTTATAAACATAGAAAATTCGTATTAAATCATACATTCATAATTAAGCAAAAAGATATGAAATAGGTAATAAGTAAACTCAGTCGGAAGTTCAACAAAATTAATTTCAGGACAATCGGATTTCGGGTTTGCAAGTTACAGTCGTTTCATTTTAAGTGTTCACTGCTGGAAATTCAGTTCCTGAACTGAATATCCATTTCGCAACACAATTTTCACCCTGTTGGGATCAAAATTAGGCGATACAATAGTTGAACAAAAGTTAGGTTTGTCAATTAGGTTACCAACGCACCAGACGGATTGCTGATATCCATGGTGTACTGGAAGTTACGCACTGTACATCAATGGGGTATAAGGTCTGTCCCTGTTTGGGACTGCTATACGTTCTGTTAATTTAAAATACAGTTTAAATAGTAAACGACAGTAGAAATGGATGAAATCACTTTCATTAGTTAGATAACTATTTCAAATTCGCTATGGTATAGGGTTCCTCATTGTAACATGTTCATACAGTAGAGTGAAAGCATTACAAAATGAGAATCAACAGCCAGTGCTGCTCCGGCCTGCAGTCCAGAGCCGCACTCCGAACCAGTTTCCGTCATCTATTTAGCATAGAATCAGATTAAAACTCTTATGGGGTTCTAGGTCGTCGAGTCAGATTCGATATGAGCCCTCTAACGCAACGTTCCGATTTGTAATCAATTAACTGTGATTTTTACGGGTTTCAAGTATAGGAAACTTTCAGTTTTACGGGTCTAAATGGGAAAGGCCTATCACGTCATTAAAGACCGTATTTTCCAGCCAAATCGTAACACGACGTTCGTTATTAATCGGGCCATCCTATGTGATCAGTTTCCATCAATTTAATGGGGGTTTTTCATTCGGGTTTTGCATCAAACACTTGCATCATATTAATTTGCACGAATTGTATATACGGAATTTGTTGGTATTTCGAATTGTAATAGATAAAATTAGCATGAAGCAAGTAGTGTACTTGCCTGATGACGTGTTGACGACGGTACGGCAGCGGCAACGGCACACGATCGCGCCACGAACACGGCACGGCGACGACTAGGCTCAAGCTCGACTGCGACTGTGACTGCGATGAGGGGGCGTCGATGGTGGCGGGGTTGCTTGCTGTGGTGGTGGCCGGAAGAGGAGGCGACGACAAGGTGAACGGCGGTGGCTGTGGTGGTCGCCGGTGAGGGTGCGGCGAGGGGGTCGAGGCTCGAAGCTTGGGTGTAGTGAAAGGAGTGAAGCAGTGGAGGGGGCTCAGGGTAATAGGAGGTGATGGTGATGATGCTGAGGGATCGATGAGGTGGCCGACGGCGAGAGGGTTCGCAGGGGAAGCTCGGTGATGAAGGAAGAGGGAGGAGGTTCATCGACGTGTCGTCGTTGAGGGGAGCTCAGCGGGGTGCACGGAGGTGGTGGGTTGAGGTGTCTTGGGGTTGTAGGGGGGTGTGAGGAGTGGCGATGAGAGGAGGAGGAAGAGAAGGAGATGAGGCTGTTGGGGAGAGGCGGTCGACGTGCAGGCGAGGGTCGAGGAGGAGGCAGGGGAAAAAGGTAGTGAGGATGAGGCGAGCTCGGTTTTGTTATGAGAGGGGGAGAGAGAGACGAGGTCGAGAGGGGTGAGTGGGCGCGCGCGAGATCGTGGTCGAGGAGCGGGGACGTGGGGCGACGAGGCGTGGGGCGACGAGGCACGGGGCGTGGAGCGTGGGGCGACGTGGGAAGAAGAAGGAGAAAAAGAAGCGGGAGAATGAAAAGAGTGGGGAAGAAGGGTGTCGGGTCGGGTTTGGGGCACGGGGTCGGGTCGGGTATATGGGAAATTAAAGGTTGGGCTGGGCTTTAATTGATTAGGAAAATTTAATATTTTAAAACCTAAGCATCCAAATTCATACAAAAATACAGAGAAAATAGAAAAACATTCGGGGGACTTGGAAAAATATGGAAAAATTGCATTTACGGAACTGGGAATTTACATCATATCCTCCTTACAAAATTTCGTCCTCGATATTTCAAAAGAGACAACGAAACTACAGTACTACACAAACAGGTGTGGAAAACGTGCACGGATATCCTCCTCATGCTCCCAGGTAGATTCTCTTGGGGAACGACCGCCCCAAGACACTCGGACTAACGGAATGACTTTATTCTTTAGCACTTTCTCTCTGCGGTCGAGGATGGTGGTAGGCTGCTCCTCGTAGGACAGGTCAGTGCCCAAATCTAACTCCGAATGGTCCAGAACATGGCTCTCATCCCGAACATAACGCCGCAACTGAGATACGTGGAAGGTATTGTGCACACCAGCTAGCGACGGAAGCAAGGCGAGTCGATAGGCCACCTCTCCTACTCGCTCTAGCACCTCAAAAGGTCCGATGAAGCAGGGACTGAGTTTCCCGCGCCTCCAAACCTGATAACTCCGCCGGTAGGGGAAATCTTCAGGAATACGTGATTTCCGACTTCAAATTCTAGTGCTCTCCTGCTGGCATCCGCCCAACTCTTCTATCGATTCTGAGCCGTCTTAATGCGTTGTCTGATCATTTGGACTTTGTCTACCGTCTGCACAATGAGTTTGGGGCCCAATAATCTTCGTTCGCCCACATCATCCCAACAAACAGGGGATCGACATTTACGCCCGTAAAGTGCTTCGAAAGGGGCCATCTGGATGCTAGCCTGGTAACTGTTGTTATAAGAAAACTCAACTAGATGCAGATGATCCTCTCAAGAACCCCGGAAATCCAACATACAAGCTCTCAACATGTCCTCGAACGTCTGAATCGTACACTCGGATTGTCCGTCCGTCTGTGGATGATACGCTGTGCTGAACTTGAGGCGGGTACCCAGACTCTCCTGTAAACTCTTCCAGAAATGCGAAACAAATCTGGTGTCTCGATCTGACACAATGCTGACCGAAACTCCGTGAAGTCGCACTATCTCTTGCATGTATTTCTCCGCCAACGACTCTGTCGACTGTCCCACTCGAAAGGGTAAAAAGTGTGCAGCTTTCGTAAGGCGGTCGACGATAACTCAAACGGCGTTGTTGCCTCTAGGGCTCCATGGCAAGGCAGTCACCAAATCCATAGTAATGTGCTCCCACTTCCATTCTGGTATCGGAAGCGGTTGTAACAGTCCCGCTGTTCTCTGGTGTTCCGCCTTCACTTAGTGACATACCAAACATCTGGATACAAACCGTGCAATCTCTCGCTTCATCCCGTTCCACCAAAAGTGTTGCTTCAGATCTCGATATATCTTCGTGCCTTATGGATGCACATAATAAGCTGAACTATGAGCCTCAGCTAATACCTCTTTTCGAACATCCCCTTTGGGTACGCAAAGTCTGCTACCAAATCTCAGAGAACCGTCTTGATGTATGAGTAAGTCTGTTCTCAGCCCGGCTTCCACCTGCTCTCTGAACTTTTGCAATTGGGGATCATCAGGTTGCGCAGCCTTGATGCGATCTATAAGAGAAGACCGCACCTGTAGTTGCCAAAACTGCCTGATTGCACTTGGCGTAACGACCTCTAATTCGAGCTTCTGGAAATCTTCAACGATGCTCCTCTGTCTGGTCAACATCATGATCGCTGGCTTGCGACTGAGTGCATCGGGTACAACATTTACTTTTTCTGGATGATACTGCAAGTCTAAGTCATAGTCCGCCATTAATTCTAGCCATCGGCGCTGCCTCATATTCAGTTCTTTTTGAGTGAAGACGTACTTCAGACTCTTATGATCTGTGTACACCTCTACCTTCTCGCCTAACAGGTAATGCCCCTAGATCTTCAATGCAAAAACCACTGCGGCTAATTCCAAGTCGTGAGTATGGTAGTTCCTCTCATGATTCCTCATCAGTCGTGAGGCGTAAGCAACCACCCGACTGTGCTGCATCAGAACACAGCCTAAGCCCTTCCCTGAAGCATCGCTATGTATCACCAAACCACCGGAATTATCTGGTACTGTAAGAATAGGCGCCGTGGTCAATTTCTGCTTCAGTGCCTCAAAAGCCCGAGTACACTCTTCCGTCCATACATACGATACATCTTTCCGTGTCAGCTTCGTCGAGGGTTTGGCGATTCGTGCAAAGTCTTGAACAAACCGTCGATAATATCCGGCCAATCCCAGAAAGCTTCTGATCTCGGCCACTGATTTCGGTGTTGGCCAATCTCTGATAGATTCTATCTTTGCCGGGTCCACTGAGATGCCTTCGCCCGAAACAATGTGTCCCAAGAACTGAACCTCGTCGAGCCAGAACTCACACTTGCTCAATTTTGCGTACAACTTCTCTTCCCGAAGAATTTGTAGTATCGTGCACAAGTGCTCGACGTGCTCCTCCCGAGTCTTAGAGTAGACTAGTATATCGTCAATAAATACAACGACAAAAGTGTCCAAATACTTCGCAAATACTCGATTCATCAGATCCATCAATATAGCTGGAGCATTAGTAACACTGAACGGCATCACAAGGAACTCATAATGTCCGTATCGGGTCCTGAAAGCCGTCTTGCATATATCTTCGGCCGCTACTCTGATATGGTGATAACCCGAACGGAGATCCAACTTCGAAAATACTCTTGCTCCACTTAACTGATCAAATAGGTCGTCGATGCGTGGAATGGGGTATTTGTTCTTTATCGTGACTTTGTTCAGCTCCCGGTAGTCTATGCACATCCGTAGCGATCCATCCTTTTTCTTTACCAACAAAACTGGTGCACCCACGGTGAAGCGCTTGGTCGGATAAATCCTTTCTCCAGGAGTTCTTCAATTTGCTTCTTCAATTTTGCCAACTCAACCGGTACCATTCTGTACGGGGCCTTGGAAACTGGTGCTGTACCTGGAACAAATCAATCGAGAATTCCAAGATGCGGAGAGGTGGTAAACCTGGTAAGTCTTCAGGGAATACATCTAGAAAATCCCGAACAATCTCTGGGGCTGGACTCTCATCAATCTCCATAGCTGTCAACTCTTTTGGCTTGGCTCTATACTTGGCTGGCTCCAAAGATTCGCTCCCACCTTCGAAAATAAACTCTGGGTGATTGGGAATGCGGAAAGTCACGTTCCTTGCTCGGCAATCAATAATTGCATGGAAGGCACTCATCCAATCCATCTCGAGAATTGTGTCATAGCTGTCTGTTCCGATCAAAAGGAAATTCGCATAGAATTCCCTGCCACACACTACAACTGGACAGGATCTACATTCTCGACTGGATACTATAACACCATTACCCGTATGTATTTCCCAACCCTTGGTTAATGGTTCATGTGGTATGAAGTGTGTATCAACGAAATGCATAGATATGAAATAGTGTGGTGCTCCAGAATCAATCAGTACTCTAGATGGCATGGAATGAACGAGTAGAATACTTGTAACAACTTCACCTGAAGCCTCTGCCTGCTCGGCGGTCAAGGTGAAAGCCCGTCCCTGACCGCGGCCTGTGTAGGGTTGCCTCTGCTCCTGTGACCCCTGCTGCTGCGGTCCAGACCCTCCCTGTAGCTCTGTTCGTTCGGGGCAACCATTGACTCAGTGTTGGCTGGATCCGCAAATCAAACACTGGCCCTTGGCACGGCGACAGTCCTTCTGGGTGTGCATATCCCTGTTGCAGTAGCCGCAAACTAAGTTTTTACTCTGGGGGCGATGCTGGGGCGCGAATGGACGCTTCATCTGCGTCGTCCCTGGCCTGTGAACTGGTATGACCCCTCGAGACGGTGTGTGAGTACGCACTGGAACAACTGGGGGCCTCCTATCACTCGAGCTGGGGCCCCTAAATTTACTGATTAGTTTCTCCTGAATTCGTGCCATGTTGAGTACCTGCGTAAAAGTCTGCAACTTGAGTGACGCGATCAACTGCTGTAGCTCAAAATCAAGTCCCCGTAAGAAGCGTCTGGTCCTGGTGGCCTCTGAAGTGACCATATATGGAGCAAATCGGCTCAGACGGTTGAATTCTGCCGCATATATGTCCACGGGACGGCCATTATGCTTCAGTAAGATGAATCCCTCTTCCTTCTCTGCCTTGGCGGTGGGAGGAAAATAATGGTCCAAGAAGCACTCCTTGAATTTGCTCCATTCGATTGGCCCTTCTAGTCTGCTTTCTTCAACTGACCACCAAGTACGGGCTTCGTCCTCCAACTGGATCTTTATCACATTCACTTTCTCTTCATCGGATACCCTTGTGGCCGTCAGTAGGTTCTCCATATTGACCAGCCATTGCTCGGCCTCGAGTGGTTCGGTTAGTCCCTTAAATGCAGCTGTATGTAACCTCCGAAAATCTGATACGGTGCCAGCCCTGGCAGAATAAGCTGGTGAAGCAGTGCCCTCGGGGTGGTAATGAGAGCAGAGGGTCCCCCTACTGCGGTAATCGCCCTGAGTCCCTCGGTGAGTAGGTCCGTCTTTCTCTCTTGAGCTTCTGCGATGGTCGTCAGTGCACTCAAGATCCTCTCTGTGCGATCCTGAGAAATTGAGTCCGACGAGTGGTCGTTCAGGGACGTTATGTTGCTGGAAGACATTTAAACGGATATGATTAGATACAAGGATGAAAGTGAGGGATAGTGAAGCAAAAATAATGTAATAAAATATAGTTAATGTTATCCCTTACTACTAAACGCGGCTCTGATACCAACAAAACCATGTCACGCCCCGTTTCCCAAAATACGGAAAACGAGGGATGACTAGGCCAGCTATGCTCCTACGGTCAAGGAATAATCCCGCCGTAGTCACATTTCGTCTTCTAGCATTACATGGTAATCAGTAAACACAGCACAGAAGTAAAGGAAATACACCACTAGTTATTACATCAACTTTCATTGTTCACAATTTACAACAAAACAAGGAAAAGAATTACTAACCGAGTGCGAATACAAGGTTTCTTTAGGGAAAGCAGTAAAGGTAAAGGAGGTACTCCCGTCTAAATCTCCGCAAGCTCGAAGGGCAGGTCTGACTCCTGTACTGGTTCTTCCTCAAGGTCTGAGCATGCATACTCAGGTCGTCAGAGCGACATAATATCAATATTATAATAGTAACAAGAAACAAGAAAAAGAAAGTAATAACAGTGGAGATAAAATGCAGGTAGTCAATATGTCACTAACTGATATAATGAATGATCTGTGTCCCTATCGGTCTCTAAGTCACTTTTGAAATCGAGTTGTGGAAAGGAGGATCATGTTTAACGAGGGTCTCGTACATACCCGAGACTATGGCCCGCTATCGTCCGGGACATAACCCTGTCAGCCGGACCGCTAGGCCCAACCTAATATACATAAGAGTCACTATTCGAATGATCATCCTCTAAATCACTGTCCTCGCTAAATACAATTCCCTTTCCACTTCGATTTCCCCCTTTTTACCTAGGTTTTCACTATTCGTGAGTATAGGCTAGTTGTGTACAAGTACGCATCAATAACACGATTTCTTTCACTGTTCATTGTCACAAATCACTCACTATTCATTGGCGTATTTGACACAACCGCACCAATACTTCACACGTTCGACAATGCAATATACACTGAGAATTAACACGAATGTTCGCTATCATTAAAGGTCTTGTAGTCAGGTAGAACTATGAGTCATGCCGCTAAACAGTTCATGTGCAGCGTGAGTCGTTATGTATCGTATGAACATAGAAAATTCGTATTAAATCATGCATTCATAATTAAGCAAAAAGATATAAAAGCGGTAATATGTAAACTCATTCGGCAGTTCAATAAAATTAATTTCAGGACAATCGGATTTTGAGTTTGCAAGTTACAGTCGTTTCATTTTAAGTGTTCACTGCTGGAAATTCAGTTTCTGAACTGAATGTCCATTTCGCAACACAATTTTCACCCTGTTGGGATCAAAATTAGGCGATACCATAGTTGAACAAAATTTATATTTGTCAATTAGGTTTCCAACTCACTAGACTGATCGCTGATATCCATGGTGTACTGGAAGTTACGCACTGTACATCAGTGGGTTATAAGGTCTGTCCCTGTTTGGGACTGCTATACGTTCTGTTAATTTAAAATACAGTTTAAATAGTAAACGACAGTAGAAATGGATGAAATAACTTTCATTAGTTAGATAACTATTTCAAATTCGCTATGGTATAGGGTTCCTCATTGTAACATGTTCATACAGCAGAGTGAAAGCATTACAAAATAGGAATCAACAGCCAGTGCTGCTCCGGGCTGCAGTCCAGAGCCGCACTCCGAACCAGTTTCCGTCATCTTTTCAGCATAGAATCAGATTAAAACTCTTATGGGGTTCTAGATCGTCGAGTCGGCTTCGATATGAGCTCTCGAACGCAACGTTCTGATTTGTAATCAATTAACTGTGATTTTTATGGTTTTCAAGTACAGGAAACTTTCAGTTTCACGGGTCTAAACGGGAAAGGCCTATCACGTCATTAAAGACCGTATTTTCCAGCCAAATCGTAACACGACGTTCGTTATTAATCGGTCCATACTATGTGATCAGTTTCCATCAATTTAATAGGTGTTTTTCATTCGGGTTTTGCATCAAACACTTGCATCATATTAATTTGCACGAATTGTATATACGGAATTTATTGGTATTTCGAATTGTAATAGATAAAATTAGCATGAAGCAAGTAGTGTACTTGTCTGATGACGTGTTGACGACAGTACGGCAGCGGCAACGGCACGATCGCGCCATGAACACAGCACGGCGACGACTAGGCTCAAGCTCGACTGCGACTGCGACGAGGAGGCGTCGATGGTGGCGGGGTTGCTTGCTGTGGTGGTGGCCGGAAGAGGAGGCAATGGCGAGGTGAACGGCGGTGGCTGTGGTGGTCGCCGGTGAGGGTGCAGCGAGGGGGTTGAGGCTCGAAGCTTGGGTGTAGTGAACAGAGTGAAGCAGTGGAGGGGGCTCGGGGTAGTAGGAGGTGATGGTGATGATGCTGAGGGATCGACGAGGTGGCCGGAGGCGAGAGGGTTCGCAGGGGAAGCTCGGTGATGAAGGAGGAGGGAGGAGGTTCGTCGGCGTGTCATCGTTGAGGGGATCTCAGTGGGGTGCACGGAGGCGGTGGGTTGAGGTGTCTTGGGGTTGTAGGGGGGTGTGAGGAGTGGCGATGAGAGGAGGAGGAAGAGAAGGAGGTGAGGCTGTTGGGGAGAGGCGGTCGACGTGCAGGCGAGGGTCGAGGAGGAAGCAGGGGAAAAAAGTAGTGAGGATGTGGCGAGCTCGGTTTTGTTATGAGAGGGAAAGAGAGAGACGAGGTCGAGAGGGGTGAGTGGGCGCGCGCGAGATCGTGGTCGAGGAGCGGGGACGTGGGGCGACGAGGCGCGGGGCGTGGAGCGTGGGGCGACGTGGGAAGAAGAAGGAGAAAAAGAAGCGGGAGAATGAAAAGAGTGGGGAAGAAGGGTGTCGGGTCGGGTTTGGGGCACGGGGACAGGTCGGGTATGTGGGAAATTAAAGGTTGGGCTGGGCTTTAATTGATTAGGAAAATTTAATATCTTAAAACCTAAGCATCCAAATTCATACAAAATTACGGAGAAAATAGAAAAACATTCGGGGGGCTTGAAAAAATATAGAAAAATTGCATTTACGGAACTGGGAATTTACAGAAGTTCTTTCCGCAATCTTCTAGGGAGGAAATAGAAGAGAAGATCATTAGCTTGAAGCAGAATGGCGGATCGGTTGATACACATGCGGCTGAGTGGACCCGACTCAGCCGATTTGCGGAGCCCTTGATTGCCAATGAGGCAGATAGGGCAAGGCAGTTTATACGTAGTTTGGATATGGAGATTCAGAGACACATCATATCGTTGGGATTGACCATCTTCTCCCAAGTTCTCAGGACGGCTAGGGAACAACATAATTTATCGATAAAAGTAAAGGGTAATCAACAGCAAGAAATTGTAGTGCGGAAGACTGAGTTTGCACCAACCAGAGCTCCTGTACATAGAGGCATTCCGGTAAACAAACGAGGGACAATATCTATGAAAAGTCCTTTTATATCAGATCAAAAAAAGACCGTGATTTGTGACTTCTGCCATCTACCCTGCCACACGCAGAAAGAGTGTCGAAGGAGGCTTGGACTTTTTTTAGTTTGTGGATCAGCTGACCATACCATTAGTACGTGCCCTTTGAAATTACGATTGAGAGATGATATTCAAAAACCATCACAGAAGCAAACTTATAGACAGAAGCAGATTACTCAGAGGCCTAATCAGGCACGGGCCTTCACCTTGACGGCCGAGGAGGCAAAAGCTTCAGACGATGTTGTTTCAGGTATCCTACTTGTTTATAATTTTCCCGCATTGGTATTATTCGATTCTGGTGCATCCCATTGCTTTATGTCATCTAAGTTTATTAGTGCACACTCTGTCCCACACACAGCCCTATCTAGCTCTTGGGACATACACACTGGGAATGCGAGAATTATATCTAATAGTGAGTGCAGGGGTTGCTCGGTTGTTATTTGCGGATGGGAGTTATTCGTGGATTTCTTGGTGATTGATACCGGCAGCTATGATGATGTCTTGGGAATGGACTTTCTTAGCATTTTCCAAGCTCACATTGATTGTAGGGTGAAGAAAGAGAGTTTCCAGATTCCCGGACATCCGGAGTTCGTATTCTTGGGAGGTAGCAAATCTGTTGGGCCAGTCGAATTTAAGGCTAGGCCGACAAGTGCCACTTTTCGTCAATGGAAGTAATCAAGGAGGAAGCACCAGCTGTAGTTCAGGACTTCATGGACGTGTTCGAGGACATCTTGGGTTTACCTCTAAAACGAGATGTGGAGTTCGCGATTGATCTTATTCCTGGAGCAGTGCTGATTTCGAAGACTTATTATCCGATGGCACTGGTGGAACTGGAAGAGGTAAAGAAATAAGTTACCGAATTACTATAGAATGGTTGGATTTGCAGCAGCGGTTCTCCATGGGGAGCTCTAGTTCTCCTAGTCAAGAAGAAGGATGGCACGCGGAGGATGCGCATCGACTATCGAGAGTTAAATCGGATGATTATTAAGAATAAGTACCCAATCTCTCGCATCGGCGAATTATTCGATCAACTCAGTAGCGCGAGAGTATTCTCGAAATTGGATTTGCGATCAGGGTATCATCAAGTTCGAGTTAAAGCAGAAGACATTTGCAAGACGGCATTCCGAACTTGATATGGGCATTGCGAGTATTTAGTGATGTCATTTGGAGTTACTAATGCACCGACAATATTTATGAACTTGATGAACCAGATCTTTTCACCATTTCTAGATCAGTTCGTGGTTGTATTCATTGATAATATTCTGGTCTATTCGAGGAGCAAAGAAGAGCATGAAGAGCACCTGAGGATTGCACTGCAAACGTTGAGACAAGAAAAGTTATATGCTAAGATGAGCAAGTGCGAGTTTTGGCTCGAAAAAGTGAAATTCTTGGGTCATGTTGTATCCGGAGATGGGATTGCAGTTGATCCCTAAAAGATTACAGCTGTTCATGATTGGCCAATTCCAAAAAATGTGGAGGAGATCAGAAGTTTTCTTAGACTTGCTGGATATTATAAAAGGTTTATGAAGAATTTCGCTCGAATAGCAGAACCATTGACCAAACTAACACGAAAGGAGACATCGTTCGTATGGACTGAGAAGTGTGCGTCAGCTTTTGAAGTGCTGAAGGAAAGATTGACAACCACTCCTATTCTAATAGTGCCAGATGGTTCCGGAGGACTAGTTATTCACAGCGACGTATCTGGGAAAGGTTTGGGATGTGTTTTGATGCAACATGAAAAGGTTGTAGTTTATGCGTCGAGGCAATTGAAGACTCATGAGAAGAACTACTAAACTCATGATTTGGAGATAGCAGCAGTGATTTTTGCGCTGAAGATTTGGAGACACTACTTATTGGGTAAAAGGGTAGAAGTGTTTACTGATCATAAAAACCTAAAGTACGTGTTCACACAGAAAGAGCTCAACATGTCTGACTATGATCTTGATCTAAAATACTATCCGGGTAAAATTAATGTAGTGCCGGATGCTTTAAGTCGATTGCTAGCGATACAGATGTTCACTCCACAGAAGGAGATTATAACTGATCTTCAGAGATTCGAGTTGGAGATCGTACTACCAGATTCTTCGGGACAGTTGATGCAGTTGTAAGTACAGTCATCCTTGATCTATAGCATTAAGACAGCATAGTCGCACGATCCTAGATTGCAGAAATTTCGAGGACAGGTGGAAGCGGGACTTCGGACAGATTTGTTGATTCATGAAGATGGTTTGTTACGATATGGAAATTGTTTGTGTGTACCTAAATGAGTTGTTCGTGAAGAGGTCATGAAGGAGGCTCATAGTTCCGCATATTCGGTACATCCAGGAGGCACGAAGATGTATAGAGATCTGGAACAATACTTTTGGTGGGAAGGCATGAAAAGGGAGATTGCTCGCTGCGTATCGAAGTGCTTGGTGTGTCAGCAAGTCAAGGCTGAATATCAAAGGGTAGCTGGTTTGTTGCAACCATTTCCGATTTCTCAATGGAAATGGGAATATATAACCATGGATTTCGAGATAGCCTTACCACAGAGTCTAAAAGGCAATAATGCAGTTTGGGTGATTGTCGATCGATTGACCAAGACAGCTCATTTCATACCATTTCGATTTGGTTAGTCGACGGAGGTTTTGGCAGAGCGGTGCATGCAGGAGATTGCGAGATTGCATGGAGTATCAGTGCGTATCGTTTCTGATCGTGATACTCGGTTCCTATCACACTTTTGAAGGAGTCTACAGGAAAGTTTGGAAATTCGCTTGAAGTTTAGTACGGCCTACCATCCTCAGATAGATGGACAGTCCAAAAGAACGATCCAAACTCTTGAAGATATGTTGAGAGCATGCATGTTAGACTTCAAGGTTTCGTGGGAGGATCATTTGCATTTAGTGGAGTTTTCATACAATAACAGTTTTCAGGCGACTATACAGATGGCTCCATTCGAAATAATGTACGGTCGTAAGTGTCGCTCGCCTGTTTGTTGGGACGATATTGGAGAAAGAAGATTGTTAGGACCAGAACTTATTGTGCAAACTGTGGAGAAAATTACCTTGATTCGTGATCATATGAAGGTGGCACAAGATCGACAAAAAAATTGGGCTGACACTGGAAGAAGACCTTTGGAGTTTGTTGTTGGTGATCTTGTGTTCTTGAAGATATCATCGACTAGGAGAGTAATCCTATTTGGTAGTCGAGCCAAGATTAGTTCTCGATTCGTATGGCCTTTCGATATCATTGAGTGTATTGGAGAGGTAGCTTATCGATTGGTTTTACCACCATCCCTGACGGGTGTTCATAACGTGTTTCATGCACTCAACTCCGCAAGTATGTTCGAGATGAGACGCACGCCCTTGATCACTCGGAATTGACAGTGAGAGAAGATTTAACCTATAATGAGCAACCGATGGCTATTGTGGATCAATGAGAAAAGGTTCTCAAAAATAAAATAATCCCTTTAATACTCATTTCATGGGGAAATCGTTCGCATAGAGAATCTACCTGGGAACGTGAAGACGAGATTCGACAAAAGTTTCCACATATTTTTCCCTAGAGCCGTATCCTCTTATCTTTTTCTGTTTCGTGAATTTCAAGAACGAAATTCTTTTGTAGTTGGGTATAATGTAACACCTCAGTACGTTTATACTATGTAACTTGGTAATTTAAGTCTTGCTTTATAATTCTTTTATTTTATTTATTTGAGTTGTGAATGTTTCGAATAGTGGTGGTGGTTATCCGACCCGACCCGCATATTTGGAACCCAATATGCTGCTAGATTATATCTGATATTTTTACCAGTAAAGTGTATCTACGTGAATCTAGCATAATATATACATCATATTTATTTAAAATCTTTTTAGGGGGTATATATATTTAAAATTCTATTCTTGTATTATGGTTTAGAATTTTACGTATATGTATTATTCTTTATAATATATTTTTTTGACGAGATTCTGGTGAAGGTTGGTTGTAATTTGATATTATCTAGTTACCCTAAAACTATAATATATATATATATATTAAATATAATATATATATACTATATGCTTTATATAATAATATAACTTTCTCTCTCCCCCCGTCTCTGTCTCTCTCTGTTCTCTTTTTCTCCCTTTCTCTTCTCGTTCGTTTACTCGCCTTGTCCTCGAGCACTAACCCATGCCTTCAAAACCTCGTCGCCGCCATCCTCCCTCCTAGCCGTCGTCCTCACCTCCTCAACCTCACCATCCTTGTCGTCACCTCCTTCTTCAACTCCGAGACTTCATCCCGAGTTCCAACCTACATCACCGAGAATTCCCTCCTCCTCTTCCTCATCGACTTCGCTTGAAATCGACCACCACCACCTTCACCCTCATCAACTCTCCTCTCTCACCACTTCCAGCACCACAAAACACCACCGCCGGCATCTTCTTCTTCTCCTTTCACCGAACTAACCCATCACCGTATCACATCACATCGCCGTTGACGTCACATCCCCATCTCCTCGTCACCGACCCAACAACCTACTCTCCTTGCCCTCGACCGTGACCTAAAACCAAGCCATCATCATCAACCCTGACCTCACCAAAGGGTTTAGGGTTAAAAATATGGAGGCAATACCGACGGTCCAAACCGGCGGCGCTGGCCCAAAGGGCTTCTTCGCCTGTTAATTGGAAGAGGAGTGGGGTGGGATTTGTGCCACGTGTCGGGTCTGTTCATATAATATATTCCACATGTTTATTTAATCTGACTTTTCATTTCTACGTGTATTGCACGTGTAAGCTTTTGGGCTTCCAAAAATTTTTAAAGAAAAATCATTAAAAATAATATGTGGCTGATGGAATTCAAACACAGGGGTTATGTCACAGCAGTGCAAGGCTTTACCAATGAGATATAAGTGCTTTCTTGTTGTTTTTCAAATAAAATAACACTTAAAGTATACTCAGGCTTGCAAATACTCCATTCAGTACATTAATTTTAAGAAAATTTTGTATATTAAAACAGAGTCGTTACAATAATGATAACAGTAATGATCATGATAATGGTAACAGTAACGATCACGATAACAGTAATGATTACGATAACAGTCATGTGCACACAGGAAAACAATCAATATATTATCAAGTTCAAGGGTAGCATACACGTCAATAAAAAGGATATATCTTAATATAATTATTACGTATTATTATTTCACTTTAACTAGAATATTGTTTATTATAATGTTTTCTATTTTCTAGAAAAGACTTAGAACTAGTTTCAGTTTGCAATAGTTAATAAAACGGGTTATATATATATATATATATATATATATATATATATATATATATATATATATATATTTGTGGTGATCATCATTAAATAAACCAGACAACCTAGTCAACGATGCCAATATAAATAAACTGAGATGCCTATCAACCATATTAAGGAATTTATATAAAACTATAAAATATATCCTCGCTGTATATTAAAATTATAATATACACATGCACACTTAATGCATTACTTTGTACATGTTTTATATATATTCAAATATTAAACTGTAGACAATATTAGTTAACAATCCGCAACAATCAATACCTATCAAAATAACATTGTTAATTAAACATGATTATTCTCTTAAAGCATATACTAATTTTAACCGTTATAGATAAATAATATTAATTAAATATCTTTATTATATTTTACTTATTAAATTTATGTCTTAGTTATTAAATAGTTAATGACATGGAATGATAAACAAGATAATCGCATGAAATGATATAATAGTATTACGGCAATATATGTAGGTATATAGTAATTATAGCTTGTAGCAAGTCAAACTTGTCTCGACTGATCACGGATAACAATACGACGAAAACTAGATTAGATCTTGATATATCATTAACAGGTTTACAATTAATTTAATTATACGACATTAATAATAATAATAATAATACGTATCATGTAAAAAGTATTTAGAAATACTTGCCTGGAGAAAAATGCGGACACCCAAACACGAACAGAGCAAAATGGAACTTGATATTGTCTCAAGACAATGTACAGCTCGGGTAGGGTTTGCTGCAAGGGGCCTTGAGTTGATTTGTGGGTCTCAGTTAAGAGAGTTCTCGCCGGGGATGGTGTCTCGGGGAAGAAGGCGGCGGGTTCTCAGGGAGGTTGACCGGCGATGAAGACGAGATGGGTTCTCGGTGATGGAGTGAGGAAATACAGTCGATGGAGGTTGAAGGCGGAGGATGGTGTCGAGGTGATCTCGGTGCTCGAGTGATGGGTTCGAAGGGACAACGAAGGTGATGTCGATAGTGGTGGACAGAATTGAAGAGAAGATGTGGGTTCGATTGTGGTGAAGGCGAAGGCGAAGGTGAGGGAAACGATGACGGCGACGATGCTTGGGTCGATGGTGAGGCGAAGATGAAAGGGAAAGAGGGGATCTCGGGTGTTGCAGGGCTTGCCGGTGATAGAGGATAGGGTGTGTGGTAATGGTGGAGATGAGATCTTGGTGAAGAAGTTGCTAATGATGAGGAAGGCGGAGGCGAGGAGAAGAAGAGGGAAACGAGAGAGAGAGAAAATTTTTATGAAGATTTTGTGTGTTTGTATAGAATTTTAGGAAAATTTTGCACAAACCTCCCGTGAATTTGGTTTTCTCACAAAACCCCCCAAAACAATTTGTTTAAGAGATCATAAAGGATTTTTCATATCTTATCATATCTTTTTTTTAAACTATCATTCTAATATTTATTTTGTTACATATCTAATGTTAAACTATATATTAGCAAACAAATAATAAAACATCAATAAGATATTATGGTAACTAAACACAATCAATATTCCAGTAGAAATTACACTTGAAGATTTTCATATCTTTAGTGAAAACAAACATTATATATATATATATATATATATATATATATATATATATATATATATATATATATATATATATATATATATATATATATATGACACCTATCTAATATTTAAAATAAATTTTATGAACACAAACAATATTTTGGTAATTAAACACAAACAATATTTTGTCTAGAATATCTGGTTTAATATACATGCGGGTACAAATCTTATACCAATTTGAACTAAGAATCAAGGTAAAGTAAAATACGATTACCATACTAACCATCAAATATAACCCAATAATAATAATACTTTAAATAAAAATGCCCAGAAATTTATTTAATATAATTAAATAACATATATCATGTTAGGGTTTTACATGAAGAAACAAAGCATTGTTCTATGAGGAAATCATTGAAAAACTTAGAAATAAACTTAAAGGCTAGCAAAATAATTTCCTGTCAAGTGCTTGAAGGCTCATACTGATAGTGCTCCATATTGGCGATCCCCAAGATCATGACACGTGGCAGATGACGTGTCCCAGAACTCAGAAAAAAGGGCCCGCAGGGGCCGACCAGGCCACCCCGTGCCCGACCAGCAAGCACAAGCCGGCCCCCTTCGGGGCTCCTGCAAATTGGCCTCCTCGGCCTCTCAGCTCGCTCCCGAGCTACCACAGGACCAAGACTCCTCGGCCTCCTTGCTCGTCCCCGAGCTTCCGCTGAGGACGTCTTCCTCGGCCCTCCGACCTACTCCCAGGCGTAACTGCCGCTCCGCGAATTTCGCCATGCGCGGATTTTACGCCAGCAACATCCCACGTTCCACACCATCACGATCCACATTAATGGGTGATCCGCTCTCTACGCGGGCGTGGCGTCGGGAGCGTAACTGCCGGCGAGATTCTCGCGCCTGCTGCTGCCTGCCACCACTGCTATATAAACCTCTATCACATAGGGGTCAAGTAAGACATTTTTTACACTTTTATTCCGTTACTCTGCTCAGATCTCATCACTAACTTGAGCGTCGGAGGGTCCTTGGTGGTACTAAACCATCCCGGGACTTCTTTGCAGGTACTCGGCAACAGCTTCCTCACCTCACCTCTTCCTCCAAAAACCCATTGAGACCCACATGCAACGAAGGATAATCAGCTAAGTTCACCGCGAGATCTACGGAAGACAACATCTGATGGAGGCCCGAAAAGGGGCTCCATCAGTTGGCGCCGTCTGTGGGAAACAATAACTCCACAAAATACAAAGTTGGCCTTCCGATCTCCGCCCGCATGACAACCGATTCCCCTAAAGATCCAAACGCTCGCTGTCGCCTCCCTCGCAACGGAGACGCGGGCGAACCCTCGCCCAAGGTCGTCGGTCTCCCTGCTGGCTGCCACCTCACAGGCTCCGGCGGCCGCCTGGGCAAAAGGGCTAGGGGCCGAGAGCCCATCACCTTTGGCGACGAGGATCTCCACGGCATATCTGTACCCCATAGCGACCCGCTGGTGATCGTAGCACAAATTCACCGATACGAGGTCCACCGAATACTCATCGATTCGGGCAGCTCGGCGGACATCCTCTTCCACGACTGCTTTTTGCGAATGGGGCTGGCCCCAGCAGACTTGAGACCGACCTCCCACGTCCTCTCGGGATTCACCAACCACTCCATCCCGGCACAAGGGGTGGTCACCCTGCAGTTCACGATCGGGGAGCTCGGCCGCACGCGCACACTGCCTGTAGACTTCATCGTGGGTAGGGTCCCATCGGCCTACAACGTCCTCCTCGGTCGGCCGACGCTGAACTCCCTCCAGGCCCAGATCTCGACATTCCACCTGGCGATAAAATTCCCCCTCGATCAGGGTGGGATAGGCCGGGCATACGGGAGCCAGCGAGTCGCGGAGGTAGGCCTGACAGAGGCATCTTCCCCCGAGTAGCACGCCGATAGCGCCGACGCATGCGGCGACCTTAAAGGGTCCCTGGACACCCGGGACGAGCGGAAGGAGGTTCGTGGAGCACCGGTCGAGCCTCTGACCGAGGTGCCCTTAGCGGAAGGAGACCCAGGAAAGACCGTCTAGGTCGGGTCACTCCTGACGGGAATTCAGCGGGATGACCTGACCGAGTTCCTCCGAAGCAATTCCGATGTCTTCGCCTGGGCACCGGCAGACATGCCTGGGGTCGTCCCCAAAATCATCTCCCACAAGCTCGGAGTTGATCCAACGGCCCGACCCGTCAGGCAGAAGAAAAGAAACCTCGCCCCGGTCAAACAGAAGGCCATCGAAGAGGAAGTTGACCGGCTCCTCGCCGCCAACTTCATCAGGAATGTACCCTACTCGGAGTGGATAGCAAACGTGGTCCTGGTTAAGAAGTCGAGTGGGAAGTGGCGTATGTGCGTTGACTTCACCGACCTTAACAAGGCCTGCCCCAAGGACAACTTCCCGCTCCCTCGCATAGACCAACTCGTCGACAGCTCGGCCGGGCACGAGCTTCTGAGCTTCATGGACGCTTTCTCCGGCTATAACCAAATCCGCATGAATCCTGACGACGAAGATATAACCGCATTCACAACGGATCAGGGGGTGTACTGCTACAGAGTGATGCCCTTCGGCCTCAAGAATGCCGGGGCCACATACCAGAGGCTGGTCAACCGCATGTTCAAGCCACAGATCGCCAGGAACATGGAAGTCTACATTGACGACATGCTCGTCAAGTCCGTCTCGTCGGCCGACCATGTCAAGGACCTGGGCGAGGCATTTAGGGTGCTCCGCAAATTCAACATGAAGCTGAACCCCGCCAAATGTGCGTTCGGAGTCACCGGAGGGAAATTCCTCGGGTTCATGGTCACTCACCGCGGAATTGAAGCTAACCCAGAGAAGATCGACGCCATCCTGAGCATGACCGCACCCAAGACCAACGTCGAGATCATGTGGCTCACAGGGCGGGTCGCCGCTCTGAGCCGTTTCATGTCCAGATCGGGGGAGAAGTACCTCCCGTTCTTCAAGGCACTAAAGAAAATTCCGAGGTTCGAGTGGTCGGAAGATTGCCAAGCCGCCTTTGACCAACTGAAGAGGCACCTCGCAACACCGCCCCTGCTCACCCGGCCCGTAGAAAGGGACGAGCTGTCGCTGTACCCGGCAGTATCCGACCAAGCAGCAGGCTCGGTGCTCGTCCGAGAGGCCGAGGGGGCACAGAAGCCAGTGTACTATGTGAGCCATATGTTCAAGGACGCGGAGACGAGATACCCCGCCATCGAGAAGATTGTCCTGGCCTTCGTAGTAACCTCGCGGAAACTGCGACACTACTTCCAAGCACACACAATCATCGTCCTCACTGAGCGCCCATTGGGAGCTATCCTGGCATCGCCGGAATCCTTTGGCCGTCTAGAGAAATGGAGATGGGAGCTATCTCAATTCGACATAAGGTATCGCTTGAGGCAAGCCATCAAGGCGCAGGCCCTGGCCGATTTCATCGTTGAATGCACCATCTCTAGCAGGAAGCCGGATTCCGCGCCGCCCCTCACAGCCCGGCATCCCGTCCAGGAAGGCCCTAGCTCAGCTCCGGAGTGGGTCATCTACGTCGACGGGTCTTCTACCGAGGAAGGCTGTGGTGCCGGCCTCATTATCCAGGGCCCAAACGAAGTTGAGATGGAGTATTCCTTGAGGCTCGGTTTCAAAGAATCGAACAATGCGGCGGAGTACGAAGCCCTCCTAGCCAGACTGCGCATGGCCGTCGGACTGGGACTAAAGATCATCCGGGTCCGCAGCGACTCGGCCCTAGTTGTCGGCCAAGTGACCGGCCGCTTCGAAGCTCGAGATCCCTTAATGATGAAGTACCTAGACGAGGTGAGGAAGCTCCGAAAAAACTTCGACGAAGTCCAGGTGGAACAAATACCCAGGCAAATGAATGCTCAAGCAGACGCCCTGAGCAAGCTGGCTTCATCATACTCGGCCAACAACAGGCGGTCGATACTCTTCGAAACCTTGACCCGACCCAGCGTGGGAGACGAGGCGGCGACACTTCAAGTGTACACGGCGCAGGGGAACGACCGGGATTGGAGGAAGCCCCTCGTGGAATTCCTGAAGGACGGCACGCTCCCGGAAGACAGAGCAGCCGCCCGCCGCCTCCGGCCCAGAGCCACCCACTTCGTTTGGAGCAACGGGAACCTCTACAAGAAGGCCTTCACCCAGCCCCTGCTCCGATGCGTTGAACCCCACGAAGCCGACTACGTCCTGCGGGAAATCCATGAAGGGGTGGGCGGCGCACACCAAGGGGCTCGAACCTTGACCAAAAAGGCACTACTCCAGGGGTACTACTGGCCCACCATGCACGAGGACGCCCTGAAGCTGGTCAGGAGGTGCAAGAGCTGCCAACTCCACGGCAGTATTCCCCGCCTCCTGGCTTCCGAGCTAACTGCCCTGACGTCCCCGTGGCCATTCGCCCAGTGGGCATTGGATATGATCGGCCAGTTCCCCACCGGAACTGGCGGACATAAATACGTCCTCGTCGCGGTGGACTACTTCACCAAGTGGATCGAGGCCGTTCCCATCAGGAAACCGGACGCCGCCACAACCATCAAGTTCCTCCAAAACAACCTGATACACCGGTTCAGGATCCCGAGGTGCATCATCACCGACCACGGGACGAACTTCGAGAATGAGAAAGTAAGGGACTTCTGCAAAGAATACCATATCCTCATGAAGTTCGCCGTGGTCGCGCATTCCCAATGTAACGGGCAGGCCGAGATCGCTAACCGGGACGTCCTCTGGGGTCTCCAAACCCGCCTGGAAGGGAGACAAGGCAGTTGGGTTGAGGAGCTACCACGGGTCTTATGGGCCCTGCGCACGTTAAAAAAGAATCCCACCGGGGAGACCCTTTCAGCCTCTGCTATGGGACCGAAGCGATGGTCCTAGCGGAGATCAGGCTACCCAGTCACCGAGTCGAGCACTTCGACGATGAAACAAACACCACGGCACTACGAACCAACCTCGAAATACTGTTGGAGAAAAGGGATCGGGCCCAGATCAGAGCCGCCGCCTATCAACAGCAGACGGCCCGATACTATAACGTTCGGGTAAAACACCGCTCCTTCACGACCGGGGACCTAGTCCTGCGGTGGAACGAATTCATCGACCAAGGCAGGCTTCACAAGTTCTCCCCAAAGTGGGAAGGTCCTTTCCTCGTCTTCGAAACGCTCCCCGGCGGAGCCTACCGCCTACAGGACGCGGACGGACGGAAGCTCCCTCGGCCTTACAACACCGAGAAGCTCAAGCTATACCAATGAAGTCAAAGCTAGCGAAGCGTCGCACCCCAGCTACCGCTTGAGATTTCCCTTTAACAAGATGGTGTAAAGCGTTGTCTAGAATTCCTACCCATACGAATAAAGAAACTTCGAATCTTTTTCCCCAGTAGAGTTCCCCCTATACAACGAAAAAGCCCTCCCAGAGGCGGTCAAGCCCGAGGTTCCCTCGCTCGGCTATCCCCTGCGGGCAGCTTCCCTGCCGCAACGCCGGGGATCAAAAAGCCTTCCCAGAGGTAGTCGAGCACGGGGTTCCCTCGCTCGGCTATATTTCAGGACAAAAGCCCTCGCCAAGAGGCACCGGACAGTTACCCTGCCCGGCCAAGGGTCCTTGGTAGGCTTCTTACAGCCTTATAGCTCTTCCCGCGCCAAGGACCAAAGTCCTCCCAGAGGCAGTCGGGTCCTCGCTCGGCTATCCCCGGCTAGTAGCTTCCTACCACAACCGACATGGATCAAAGTCCTCGCCAAGAGGTACTGGGCAATAACCCTGCTCGGTCCCCGTCCTGAAGGATCAAAGCCCTCACAAGAGGCAATCGAGTAGCTACCCTGCTCGGTAAAAACTCCGGCTGGTAGCTCCCTACCCGCGACGCCAGGATAGAAGCGGCTGCCCCGCTCATTCATCCCAGGCTGGTAGTTGCCTACCCACGACGCCAGATGTCAAAGCCCTCGCCCAGAGGCCGCCGCGCAGCTCCACTGCCCGGACATCCTTAGTGGGCCTCTTACAGAGGCGGTCGAGCCCGAGGTTCCCTCGTTCGGCTATCCCCTACGGGCAGCTTCCCTGCCGCAACGCCGGGGATCAAGAAGCCCTCTCAGAGACAGTCGAGCCCGAGGCTCCCTCACTCGGCTATCCCCTGCGGGCAGCTTCCCTGCCGTAACGCCGGGGATCAAGAAGCCCTCCCAGAGGCAGTCGGGCCCGAGGCTCCTTCGCTCGGCTATCTTTTCAAGACAAAAGCCCTCGCCAAGAGGCACCGGTCGGTAACCCTACCCGGCCAAGGGTCCTTGGTAGGCTTCTTACAGCCTTACAGCTCTTCCCGCGCCAAGGACCAAAGTCCTCCCAAAGGCGGTCGAGCCCTTGCTCGGCTACCTCCGGCTGGTAGCTTCCGACCACAACAGACAAGGATCAAAGTCCTCGCAAGTGGCAACCAAACAGCCACCCTGCTCGGTCAAGCCCGGCCGGTAGCCCTGTGGCCATACATGAGGATCCGAGACACCCGGAAGGACGACAGGTTCATCCAAATCTGAACGATCTCCCATCGACCTAGGGGGTCGTACATGAGGATACCTCCGCGGCAGCGCTTGACACACTCACCGGCGGATGATTGGAGTCAACTCGACAGGAGATCGCCGGACAAATGGCCAACCTGACACGGAAACATGACAATACAAGCGAGGATACCCTACGAACATCCTTCACACATAAAAGACAAAATACAAACCGACGAATCAAGGGTTTTTCTTTTATTGCCAAAATCAAGGTCTTTACAAAGGGTACTCTGGGGGCCCCCAGCCCTACAAACTGTCCGGAGGCTTACTTCGGCCACTTTATCGTCGGCGTTACGCCCAAGGCCCTACCACCGGAGACTCTGCCACAAGGGGCGCGCCCTGCTTCCCTCGTCATCTCTCACCGGAGGCCTCGTCGTCAGAAGCGGAACCCAAGCACGGAGTTTACCATCGTCGAACTCGGGAAGCTATTCCTTCACGGCGTCCAAAGCCTTGTTCCACGCGACGACAGAATACTCCCCGAGCTCGGCGTAAAACTGCTCTGATGCCTTATACTCGGCCACAACTTTCTTAGCCCGAGCCTCGGCAACTTGGGCCTTCAGTCGAGCCGCCTCGGCATCTCCCCTGCTGGCGTTCCTCTCTTTTTCCAGTGCCGCAAAGCGTTCGGCCATGTCCGTCAGCTTCCTATCGGCAACCCGGAGAGATGCGTTCAGACGACGAAGGGCACCCCGAGTCGCCGAGTTGGCAAGCTCCGCAGCTTCCGCCCGGCCCGCCACAACGTCAGCCTTTTCGCTCTCCTGGCGTAGGTCGCGTTGCAAAATCTCGACCTCCGAAGGGAACGCCTCCACTGGCCTCGGGGCGTGGAACGCCCCCTCGGCCTCCATGCGAGTGGTAAGGGCGCAGTGTTGAAGAACCTAACAAAAAGCCGATGAGAAACCAGGAAGCACCCGAACCAAGGGAAGGCATACCAAGGCAAATACGCGTGGAGGGATTCGTACTTGGACCGTCCCTTGGGCCATGGCCTCCAATTGATCCCTCAAGGAGCCATACGGAAGCTTTCCCCCAGCCGACTCCTCCATCCCAGCGAGCAGGCCAGCGGCGACAGAAATCCCAGAAGGAACCGTGAAGACGGAGCCCCCTTCCTGGGAGGGAATCCCTTCAGGGACCTTCGACGACGGCACGTGAGAAACCGTCCTCTTTCTCTTGAGAAGGGGCCTGCCCCCGCCCTTCCTCCTGTAACGACCGTGAACTTTAGATACGTAATAAAAATAATTTATAATTTTTATCGATGTCAAAACAATTATTTTACTGCTTATATTGGTTGAAAACACTTTAAAAATATTTTACCGCGTTTAAAATGAATTAATATGATTTTAGGAATTTTTAGGAATGATTAGGAATTTTTAAGAATTTAAATGTTTTTTTTATCGAAGGGAAAATTTTTATAACCGATGAGAAGATCTATTTTAGACCAAATTTGGTTGCAAAACATATAAAATATCAAAATACATTTTATATAATTTTTTCAGATTTTTAAAATATTTTTTACTATTTTTAAATAATTTCTAGAAGCCAAAAACAATTTTTAAATATTTTTAAATAATAAAAATAATTTTATTTTATTTTATTATTCTGAAATAAATCTGGACCGTCAGATTTAGAAATCAATGGTCCAGATCTTGCCGACGTATTTTTATTATTATATATATATATTTATATATATTATTAAAATTAATATATATATATATATATATATCTGCCTTTAATCTGGACCGTCAGATCAAGATCCAACGGTCAAAAATTATCCACACCAACCCCGACACTGTTCACACGTGTAAACCGTGGGCCGTCAGATCTGACCAAATCAACGGTCAGATCTGATCGGCTACTGTAGCAAAATAATTTTTTAATCCCAGAAATCCCTATAAATAGCCATGAACTTCTAAAATTCCTCAAAACATATCTGTTCGATACAAAATTCTGAAAAAAAATCCAGATCTTCCTCTTTGAGTTCTCTACACTCTAGAATAAGTCTCCAAGGTAGCAAAAATCTCAGATTCGAGATATTTAGTTTCTCGTACAACCCGACGGTCGCCGACTTTCATTTTTCTAGATCATTTCAGGTAAGATCTCTCAACACTTGACCTCTTGTTATCTTCATCATGAAAATATCTATCTGTGAAAAATATTTGGGGACCTAATTAATAATATTTAATTGTATTATCTATTTTTTTGAGTATGATGATAAAAAACAATATTAAACTATAATAATATAACGACTTTTTAGCAATTATCATTCATGATAAAATCACGGGATAACAAACAACTATGAATTCATGCTTGGACATACTTAAATAAGTCATAAGACAACTATCATGACCGGGACAACTTTTGCCGGAATAAATTAATTATTTTACGGTTTAATAAAACCTATCGATAATTAGTTTATTAATTATTAAAATATGGAAAAATTTATATTAAATTCTATATATTGTTAAAATTAATGGTAAACATTTAAAACCATATTTTTTGCTAATTTGGGGTATTTCACAACAAATACCATGCTGTGTAACTTTTATTACATTTTACGTTTAAATACCATAAACTTTACATATGATGTCTTTTATCATATTTTACCTTAGAAAACTCACGAGGTAATGACCTATCTCTACACACACAAATATAACCCCAATTAATAAACGTCAAAACATAGAATACGAAAATACAGGACTTTTCACTAAAATACCATTATCTTTATAAACCTTTCCTGAAAGCTTTAAGTTGTACACAATTTTAAATAAAATCTTTTATAATGGAAGCACGATAGGTCATGGACATCGATCGTTTATCTAAACTGACTTTGTGGTGTCTAGGCTAGGCAAGTGAGCTTGGGTAACTTTAAAAGGCCCGCCTCACGATTCGTGAGCGGATCCCTCCCTCCTCACTTGTACTTACCTGGCCACAATTGACGGTGAAGAGACGATTTGAGGCTTCTAATGACTCATCGTTTAGACCTTAGAAATAGGCTAGTTGGCTTATGAAACCCTAACAACTAAAATACGGAAAACTATACTCTTTTACAAATAAATACCATATATTATGAAATTAGGATTTATTCACTAGAAATGATATATTGATAAAATATACATCTATGAAAACTCTAAAAACGATAAATAAATACTTGAGTTTTATTTTGAAAATATATTAAAACTATTTTACATAAAACCTCCTCAAGTTTTATAAATTACAATAAGGTCCCTAACAATTATTGAACTTCAATTTACTTTCTTTTAGTCTGACTCGGGTTAGAGTCTGGCTATTTCTGACTTGAAAATGATTCAAGTCATTCTATATTCTTTTATATTCCAACTCAAGATAAATACAGGAATTCCTGAATCCAGTTAACAATCTATATAACTTGACTGAACCAAACCATGGATATTCCTTTTACATGTTTCCCAGATATTCCATTTACATGAGCATACAGTTACATCCGTTTACTGATATCATGGTTTTGGTCAGTCATCCAACTATACAATTTATACAATACAATAATATGATTCAAGTACAATCTATAATATTACAAATCAACATGAATCCATGAATCCATTATTCCATACATTCAATCTATCAATCTATACAACTTGACTGAACCGAACCATGGATATACATTCCATTTACATGATTCTACGGATATTCCATTTACATGATTATACAGTTACACCCATTTACAGATATCATGGTTTCGGCAAAGTCATCCAATTATACAATCTATACAGTTTACAATACAAAACAATACAATACAACAATACAATCAAAACACTACGGGGTTTTAAGGGGTAGACTGGTACGGAAGGTGTTAAAGGTGGCACGAGACAGTAAGATTAACACACCTAACATGAATCCAGTCGCTGTTGTACCGTGGCCCAACGGTTCCTTGTACTATACGTGCCTCTAGTCTCTGGCATATAGAGACTCCTCTCGTATACACTGGCATTCTTCTGTACCAAGCTACAAACAACAACGTTAATATAACATTACCACAATATAAATACAACTTTAATAGCTACGCCTTGTACTCTATGTTCAGTTCACCGTAGTCTCTGGTCTAACAAGACTCCTCTCGTATATACTGGCATCCTTCTATACCAAACTACGAACAATATCGTTAACACAACATTACATCAATGTAATACAACTATAAAAGATACCTTCTTATTCTGTCTATTCTATTCTTCCTCTTTCTTTGAGACTTACCGAGCGATTGTTCGCTGACGGCATTCCTATTTCTATTCTTTCTTTGGAATGTCGTCAGGAGGGCTCGACTCTAAGGAGCACAAAACCAACCAGGAGCATTTGGAGCAGACCACTGAGCAGCACGATCACTAGGCTTCACTTATACATTTTCTTTTATTTCAGTTATGCCATTGTTTAGGCATCGCTTTCCATTCCATGTATTTACTTTTCCATGTACTGTAAAAGAATGTTAATGAATAAAGTTGCTGATATATTTTTTCTCTTGTGCATTTTATTTATATTGCTTAGACACGCTTAGCGTATTTACTTCGGAGTAAATACGTAGCGGGCCTCGCCGCGTCCCCTTGCCCGTACACCGGGAAGCGGGGCGTGACACCTCCCGTCCCCGGTCTGGGACTCGGGTAACTGCTGACGACTCTGGCTGCCGCCAAAGAAACCACCAGATGCCGTCGACGAAATGGACGGCCCTGCTGCCGGCAGAGAATCCGGCGGAGGGCGCGAGCTGGCCGTGGGCTCGGCTACGCCACTAGCTTCCTCCCGGCGCGGGCCGCCCGAAGAGTGGGAGCGAACCATGTATCCCGAAAGAAGAAGAAAGCCGAGCGACAGCGACTCAAGGAAGAAGGAAAATGAAAGGTTGGGGGCCCTGAGGCGGGCCCCGCCCCCGTTTTATCACCGCGCACGGCCGCATCCAACGGCGCTCGTCACCTCCCGCCGAAACGACTCCTCACGTCCAGCGGCTCCGATCGCTCCACATGTCGGTCCTGCACTGGACTGCATCCAATCGGGCGCTGTAGGCCCGTTTACGTCGTACCGGCCAGTCATCCTTTGACACGTAGACTATTGCTTTCGTTACATAGTGCACGAACCGGCACACCCTCTTTAAGGTGCGGAGATCTCGCCTTGGTTCGCTAGCGGAAAAAACAACCGATGGGCCGAAGGCTCGCCCTGACGAAACCATAGAAGGGATCTCATCTCAGGAGGCCCGGCAGTCCACTCCTGACCTGACCACTAGCTGGTCGGGACAAGAGTGGATGGCTAATGATAGTGCTCCATATTGGCGATCCCCAAGATCATGACACGTGGCAGGTGACGTGTTCCAGAACTCAAAAGAAAGGGCCCGCAGGGGCCGACCAGGCCATCCCGTGCCCGACCAGCAAGCACAAACTGGCCCCCCTCGGGGCCCCTGCAAATTGGCCTCCTCAGCCTCTCAGCTCGCCCCCGAGCTACCACAGGACCAAGACTCCTCGGCCTCCTTGCTCGTCCCCGAGCTTCCGCCGAGGACGTCTTCCTCGGTCCTCCGACCTACTCCCAGGCGTAACCGTCGCTCCGCGAATCTCGCCATGCGCGGATTTTACGCCAGCAGCACCCCACGTTCCACGCCATCACGATCCCCATTAATGGGCGATCCGCTCTCTACGCGGGTGTGACGTCGGGAGCGTAACTGCCGGCGAAATTCTCGCGCCTGCTGCTGCCTGCCACCACTGCTATATAAACCCCCATCACAGAGGGGTCAAGTAAGCCATTTTTTTACACTTTTATGCCGTTACTCTGCTCAGATCTCATCACCAACTTGAGCGTCGGAGGGTCCTTGATGGTACCAAACCATCCCGGGACTTCTTTGCAGGTACTCGGCAACAGCTTCCTCACCTCACCTCTTCCTCCAAAAATCCATTGAGACCCACACGCAACGAAGGATAATCAGCTAAGTTCACCGCGAGATCTACGGAAGACAACATCTGACGGAGGCCCGAAAAGGAGCTCCATCACATACTAATTAAGCAATGTCTCTACATATTATGGCAGGTTGCAATCCTCCCAAAATTGTGCTTCATAAAGTTAATGCATTATTGGCTAGATTCTTTTGGAATGATCAGAATTCTGAGAAGCATTACCATTGGATTTCCTGGAGGAAAATCTGCATGCCTATATCAGAGGGGATTAAATGCTTGAAGCTTGGAGGAAGTATCTTTGGCATATACATTGAAAAAAACATGGAAACTTGAAAAAGGAAATTCTTTATGGGCAGATTTTATGAGGAAGAAATATACGAAGAATAACTCACTTTTTGCTCCACAAGCCTCATTTGCAATTTGGAGAAAAATTTATAAAGTGCTGCCAATAATTCAATGCAATTCAAAGTGGCAAATAGGATGTGGGAATACTGATTTTTGGGCTAGTACATGGCATGATGATATTCCACTAAAATTTCTCTCTAATGCCCAGAATCCAAATAAGGTACTTGTGTCTAACTGGAGGCTTCTCACAGATACACTGTCATTGGATTCTGCAATCCAGAGGCTAAGCTTTTCTCCACCCAGTAAATGCATTTATTGTGCTTCCCCTTCACAAGAGAATTTGCATCGTTTATTTTTTGATAGTGACTTGGCTAAAGCATTATGGTCTAAGGCTACGAATGCATTTCAATTAGTGCTGAAAAGTGTGTTTAGGGCACTGCTATTGTGTGTTTTAATTTCTGGTATGATAGCACTATTCTCAATGGCATAGCAAAATGGATTCCGCAATTGCTGCTTTGGAATATTTGGAAGCAAAGATGTGTAGTAAAAAATCTTAAGCATTCTAACTCAGTTTAAGCAGTTTGGCAGAAAATTCTTTCTGATTTGAGGACCCTGGCAGTTATAAATAAAAATCATGCATTCTCTACTGCAAATGCTGTTATACTGGAATCTTTATCTCTACAAGATATTATGACTTCCACCCGCACAACAATAGAAATTATAACAATCAAATGGCTGCTACCCCCTCAGGAAAGCACAAATTAAATACCGATAGAGCACAATCAGTTGAAACAAAAAATGCATCTGGTGGAGCTGTGTCCAGGGATCCTAAAGGTGAGGTTGTTTTTATAACTAAATTTTAATATGGCAGATGTGATATTTTAGAAGCCGAAGCCAAAACTATTCTGGATGGGATTTTTCAATGCTATTATAAGAAAATATATAACATACAAGTGGAAACTGATTCAAAACTACTTGCGGACTTTATCAAAGACAATAACAGAGTTCCTTGAAAAATTAAATATCTTGTTAGATCAATTGTTTGCATGCTGAGTAAGATGAAAGCAGAAGTTAAGCATATATATAGAGAAAATAACATATTGACAGATTATGCAGCTAAAGATGGTTTAATATCACAATGCTTGAGTTCCTATTGTATTATGTAGCTTTCAAATTCCTTGAAAAATTTAGCCAAACTGGATCCTGACAGCTATTCCAAATCTCAGAATTATAAAAGCAAGAACAAGAGCATAAACAAGAAGATACAAAATAGCATATTGGAGAAATATTAGAGCTTGATGTTATAAATGTTACCTTTGAAGCGTTTATGACATTTGGCTATTAAGTTTGGGCTACTAAAGTTTATTCAAGAAAGTTGTGGAGATGATCGAGTATGTGAAGATCCTTTCCGCAATGAAATCTTGTAAATGGAAAAGATTGAATCTGATTCTCTATGTTCAGTTGAAGCTGCAAAACTTAGTGAAAATGGAGTTGAAGTTGCAAAACTCAGTGAAAACGGAATTTTTATTTTACCCGGAGCTTAACTGGGTAGCTTGCAAAGAGAAAAGTATAAATTGAAAAGTTTAAAAGAGAAGACCATGGATCAGAGAGATAATCACTGATCTAAAGATCTGCAGTACTAAAGGCTAATGAAAAGCTTAAAAAATGAGACCTTACATGAAGAAACAAGGCATTTTTATTACCTACCTGGAATTTGTTGGATCAAAATTTTTGGAGAGGAGAATGATTTTCTTAAAAAATTATCCAATTTTGAAGATTTTACAAAAGAAGTAAGCGGATCTCTGCGCAGAGATATATCTGAAAGAGTTTTGGCAACCGGTTGCAAAACTTAACAAAAGATGCGATTTTTATACTCACTGAAGTTTACTATGATAGATCTTAGAATTGCGAAAACTTCTTAGTCAAAATAATGGTGGGAAAAAGAGAAATTTTTCAAGACTTGAAGTTTCGAGAGAAATGGAGAGAAGAAAACAACGCACCTGGAGAAATATATGTTTTGGAAAGTCTAAATTCCTTTGTTGTATATATACTTTCTAAATAGGGCTTCATGTATGAGCTAAAGTTCAAGTAATTTTCTTTGTGTGATAATAAAGGTTTTAACTGGGCTGGTTCCCAGTTCAAGTTTAAAAAAAACGGAAGAAAGTAGAAATTCAATGTATTTTTATGGCATAAGCATGCCCTATGCTTTGGGTTAGGATTTTAAAGTATTTGGAATCGGAAATAAAAAAATTGTATTGATGGTTCAAATATAGGAGAAATAAAGAGAGGAGATGACAGAAAACTCAAGTTTCAAAAAAATAAGAAATAAAAGAACAAGCATACATATTTAGGATTATAAAAATTAGCTTTGCGCTAATCTTCTTAATCCGGAAGAATGGATCACGTTGGGGCCTTCTTTTTGGATTCTTTTTAATCCGGATGAATAGTTCATGTTGGGGCCTTCTTTTTGGATCAACACAACGACACATAACAACTCAACTAAACAAACAATTCCGACAGAGTTAATGGATTTTTTTCTTTTAATCCGACAAAAAGCGTGAATCCTCCTCGTCCAGGAAAAGATTAAGATGTGAAATGATCAATTAAAGAGGCGAGTTTCTCCCCTATTGTATATTGACCAACCTTATCAGACATATATCAACCGGGGGTTCAGCTTAGTTACTGCCAATTTTCTCTTCAATACGAGAGATTGCAAATCCAATCCCCCATCGCCAAGGAGGGACCGATTCCCCCAAAAAAATTGATACCCAAAAAAATTAAACCTCCCAGAAACAGGCACCATTTCAAGTTAAATTGGCATTGAATGAAAATTATAAGATTATAAAAGGTCCCAACTATATAAGGCAATGCCCCTGCAGCTATTATAATGCTAAGAGCACCAACAACGAAATAAACCAGGAAATTATCATGAAGGATACAGAGAGGATTCACTAGCACAAAAGCAAATAATAATACATAAGAATAAGTCAAATTTGGATAACAGCGTCAGAACAAACACAGAATTCACGCGAATGTAGGTAAAGCATTGACATCTATAACAGCTAGCTAATGAATCAAAAAACAAGCTCATATGATAAAACACCAGATGAATATTATCTCAAAAACAAGTACATACACATTAAAATCAATTTAAGTACCAACTAAAGTGCAACCTAACACAAATTAGAAAAAAAAACGCCTAAACAATATGCAGAAGATGAAGAACAAGAATAAAGGTTCCAGGATGCAAGCACTATGGACTCTTTAACATATGCAACCATCTCCTTCTCAATTGCTTCTCCAAAACCCTTACAAAATGACTAATGAAGAGAAGCTCCTCAGTCGAACAAACTGAAGCCCATATCCTACAACAAGCCAAAGAAAAAGACGAATCAGGGATGATGTACTAAACGTAATATGCGAATGCCAAAACAAAGTCATTTGTTGGGAGTCATCTAAAATACCCATAAATACCGCTATTTCCTACCAAAATATTATAAATTATTTTTGGTGCAGCAAACAAGCATTTTTTTAAAAAATGTTGGCCAATCCTCGCTTTGACTACAACTTATGCAGTAAAGCGGCCAAAGGAAGCCAGATATTTGTTTTGTGCCCATCACACAATGTGTGCCACGACATTAACCTCTCCCGTGGAATACCACGCCACCCCATTTCTTTAGGGGGGAGCGCTCGGCCTTGGGCAATTGCAGCAAATTACCATAAACTTGAAAAAACCGACAAACTTAGCACCTATTATAAAAAAAAACTTAAGGTGGTTAACTGAAAATTTGCTCATTGTTAAGGGTTGTTTAGTGTTATTTAGCCTATTTGTTATAGTAGTCTCTTACATCATCAGATTCTTCCTTCTCCTCAACTTTCTCTTCCTTCTTTGTCTCTGCCGCAGCAGCCGGTGCAGCAGCACCACCAGCAGGTGCGGACACTGCAATGGCACCGCCGCCGCCTGAAGGGACAGAGGCAAACTTCTCTCTTCCAGAGGCAATGAGCTCGGTTATGTCCTTGCCTTTGACCTCCGACAATAGAAGTTCAACTCTGTCATCATCAGCTTCAGCCCCAACTATCAAACAAAAGAAAAGGCAATCAATATATATTTCATCAGCCTCGTTCTGATTGATCCTATGAGATGAACAAATGAAAGCATTCATTAATAAAAATTTTGGGAAGCTTCAACAGAGTATAAAGTGAGGGAGAATCCAATTGAGATGATTTGGACCAGTATAATGTGTGACGCCAAATGCTAGAGTTGGGAAGAGTGAATGAGGACTAATAATATGCTTAAGCAGTCTTGAATGGAACAATTGAAAAGTATTATATTAGCTCTCCATCTAATTAGGACGGTTCTTACAAGATTCATGAAGTCAACCTCATAAGTTATGGACAGAAGGTGGCTTCTTGTTACTGTTGTTGTAGATTTTTTCTGACCAAAACATAACCTTGTTTGGTTGGTACTAGTTAAGCAACACTATAGGTATATGATTGGTGCAGTTAAAACCCTTGAAATTCCAATGGGCTGCAAATGCTATGGTTGAAAACTTGAACCGTGCCTTACTCAAGAAAGCTCCAACGTCAGCATTAGAAAGGCCAATCAATCAACAATGAATGCTTCTAGATGTGTAGTTCGGTAACACAGATAAACAACAAACATCAATTTGCAGATAAAACTACAAAGCTTAGAGAGAGCACGGTTGGAAATGAATCCTAATCTTAAACATAGTTGTGAAACCATGAGCAAGACCAATTCTGCACGACTAAAGCTTGTCTTCAATCTCATCTAATCGGTAACAACATTCTAAGAAACTCCAATCCCGCTCCAAGACTTCCACACTATATATACAGTCTTCTTATATTGATGTCCGCTGTAAGCTCAATGGTGGAACCGCATGGTCAATGATGTATGTTTTCTATCCACTTACTAGGTGGTGTTAACGGTTTCACAATCAACAATTCTTTTACAAAGATTGAAACACATACAATATATTTTAATTGAAAAAGAGAGGTGACAACAAATTTGAGCATGATTAGCTTATTAGAAATATTTGGACATACAGCATTAAACAACTACATTCTGTAATGGAATTATTTCCTGATAGGAATAATGACAGCACAAATTTTTCATCTTTTGTATTGGCTTAAATTTTACCACTTTCTACTTATATGTAGGACAAATGAAAATAAGACCAGTATTCCGCATTAAACAAAGACACATTCCACCAAAAAAAAGAAGATTTTGGCACGATATTAATCGCAAGAAGAGAACTTTTATACAAACCCCAGCTCGAAAGTTTATCCATTTCGATCAACAAAAGGAGAACCTTTTAACAAACAAGCAGACAACGGTTCATCACAAAATCTTACAAAAATTATAAATCGATCCAAGAGATGAGATGAAATCAAACCTGATCCAAGGATGTCCTTGAGATCTTCAGCAGATGGGGTCGTGTTGCCCCCCAACACAGCAAGCAAATAAGCAGCCACAACCTTCATTCTGCACGCAAGAAACAAACATGCGACAATCATCAAAAACTATGCCCTAAATGCCTCATAGACACTAAGCAAAAGATCAAGTGAGAAAAACGATTACATGAGAAGAGCGAGGAGCGATCGCGCGAGCGGCGACTAGGGATCTAGGGTTTACGAAATGAGGGAAGGAGGTGGGCTTTGCTGAGTGAGTATTTATCTAGAGAGTTTTGGGGTGTTTGGGATTTCATCTCTGCCGTTGGTTAATGATCCTACGGTTTGTGATCGTATAACCTCTGGTGTCAGAAATGGACGGTTCAGATTTGTTTGGTCCGTTGACGGTTGTATCTGAAGGCCGTGTTGTGTCAGGCTTGTGAATTAGGCTTTGATGACGGGGATATTGCACCTGAAATACCTCAACTATTGCTGCTTTCACTAAAATGCCATAAACAATTTTTGTTTCACTAATACGGCTGCCTTAAACCAGTTATATTACTCTACAATGCTTTAACGGTTTTAATGGAGATGTGTGTTTTACCCAAAGGAGAGGCGGGGATCTTTGGTGGAAACGATAGGGGCAAGGAAGAGTATAAAAGGAGAGGGCAAGACCACAAAGGAGAGAGAGGAAGGGACATCAATGAGAGAGATGGACAAGGTGGAGAATGAGATGAGGGAGAAGAGGTGAAAGCGAAGAGCGGGTAAAGAGGAAAAGAAGACCTGGAGCTGAAGAAGGAAGGAGATGGTGGAATAATGGATGAAAGGAAGAAAGAAATTCCAAATCTTCACTTCACAAGGATGATTTCGTTCCTTATAAAACCAAGTCACAAAAAAGGAACTAACCAATTGACAAAAAGCAGATAAAGTACACTTTCGTAAAACAGAGGATGGCGATTTAAGGTATATTAGTGCAACTAAAACCGTTTAAGCTATTTTAGTGAAAAAACAACAATTGTTTAGGAAGCACTCCTGTTAATTACCCAAATAAAAGATGAACGAAAACATCCAAGTACATATTTTTGAAACGCTCATACCGTGATACTTGATTCAACATATATGTTATATACGATATTTATCTAAACGGGATACTGAAAAATCATGGGAATTAGCTTTTATCGGTCAACTTCACATCCAGTGACAAAGTAGTTCCATGCACAGATCATAATATCTACCTTTCTTTTATGTCAAATATCATTACAAAAAGGTATCAATGCCAACTTAAAAAAATATCAATAACATAAGAGAAACACATCAAGAACATAGAAATCAGTTCACAATCAACATATATTTCCAGATGCATACACAAAACTTATCCCGAGAAGTAAGTTTGTCAAAATCACGTTTGTCAAAATCGGAACTTATGAACCTTGGAAGGTCACTATACCCTTTATCCAATCAAAGTTTGTATTACTGCAATTTGCAGGCTACAGCTTTAAAAAAAATACCAAATTCTCTTCACCATCTTACATCAGATTTGGCTCTTGGTATGCACAGTTTACATTTCTGCAGCGGCATCAGGAGTAAAACTGCACAAGAACCCCCCATTAGATGACTAAAGTGAAAAATCTTTTTTTTTATACAGAAAGTGCTTTCACTTTAGAAAATGGATTACCCAGCGCAAATTCAATACAACATATCTCAGCTTAGACAACATTAAATTAGTTGAGCCTGAATTGGGTTTGTTAGATACACAAGCTTGGGCAAGTCAATATCAAGCCACCTATCCACTGTCGATGATTCTTGAATAGAGGACAGTCATTAAAGCCATCAATCATCTGATAGGAAAGGCATTTTTTTTAATGGTTTTAACCTGTTAACGAATCTTCATGAACCGGTTCTGCTTGTAACTGTTGGTTCGACGAAGAGATGCATATATATCTAGTAAAGGGATGTGCCTGTATTTGTATCAAAGGGTGTGGTGGTTAGTATCAAGGCGGGGTTTGAAAAGTTGTGTTTCTTGGAGTCTTATATAAAGGATGTTATGGTTTTCGAATGTAACACGTGAATTGTGTAGTGAAAAACAAGAGGGCAATAGTGTATGAATGGGTTTATTGTGAAATAAACTATTTCATTACTTTTCATCTTCTCTTTTTTCGCTTTTTTTTTCTACCATCTTTTTTGCATTCCATTTGGGATCAGAGAGACGACGAAAAACAATCTTTTCCGGCCCCAAATCCCAAAACCCACAAAAGAAAATTATAACAATTTCTCTATTCAAATAAAGGCGATATTCCGATCATAATAACTTTGGAAGATCTTTATTAAGTATGAAGAACTTGTAGGTAAAACATGCAGCAATTACAGAGCTTTAAACTTTATTATCTTACACACCAATCTCTTGCACCAACACACATAAATAATACAATTACACTATTACCTTTACTATTACTACTCCCTCACACCGGCTTTATTCTTTTTAGTTCTCTCTTTCTCTCCTTGCTTTTTATTTTCTTTCTACTTGCTATGGATAGATTACAACGAAAGCTTTGCTTCATTTTATTGATTTTATTAATTACGTGAGTGAATGACGGGGTTGGTGAGGAGGTTGGGGTTGGTTAGGGGCGGCCCATGTGAGGGTTGGGGTTGGTGAGAAAGTGCTGACTTCAACACTCCCCCTCAACATCAACTTCTCTAGACATAAGTCTAAGTTTCTATCTGAATTCCACAAACTTTGACAAGCTCAATCCTTTAGTAAATATGTTTGCCACTTGATCTTCTGTTTGTATCGGTTGCATTGCAATCTCTTCTCTCTGAGAAAATGATGATGTACTTCGATATGTTTTGTTCGTGCATGAAAACGGGATTCTTTGCTAGTTAGATGACCGATTGGTTATCACAGTATAAGTCCGGTGCATAGTCCACTGGCCGGTGTAGATCTTGCATCAGCTACATAAGCTATGCACTTCCTTGAGCTGCCATGGCCGTTGAGCTGTACTATGCCTCTGTTGTTGACAATGACACGGTCGCATGTCTTTTACTGCACCATGAAATAGCTGTTGAACCAAAGACCGAACACATGTCCGGTTGTTGATCTTCGAGTGTCGTAATCTCCAGAGAAATCAGCATAACAATAACCAAATACTTTGCACTCCATATCTTTCTTATATAAAAGACCATTAGTCAATGATTCCTTTTACATACCTTAAAATTCGTCGAACTGCTACCAGATGCGGCTTATTTGGCTTCTGTATATAGTGACGACTCATCACTCCAACCGCGAAAGCGTTATCTGGTCTCATTATCGTCAAATATATCAAGTGTCCAACTAGTTGTCGATACATGGTCGCATCTTCAAGGTCTTTTCCATCTTCTGCACATATCTTGACATTCGTCTCCATTGGTGTAGATGCCGGCTTGCAATTTATCATGTCATGCTTGAGCAGTAGGTCCTTCGCATACTTCAGAGAAACATTCCTCTTTTCTTTGATTAGCTTCAAGTCCGAGAAAATACTTTAGTTGTTCGAGCTCTTTCAACTAAAAGCGAATCGAAATATTCTCTCTCGTTCTTTTGATCTCTACCTCGTTATCTTCAGTCACAATCAAATCATCGACATAAATTAGTACCGCGGTTAGCTTGTCTTCTTATTACTTGACAAACAATCTGGAGTCTACAGGAGTAACATAGTATCCACTTTGTATAAGGACCTATGTTATCTTTCCATATCATGCCCTTAGCGCTTGTTTTAATCCATACAAAGATTTTCTTAACTTGCATGTGTACATGTACCTTTCTTTACTTTTGAATCACCAAGGTAGCTCCATGAATATCACTCGACTTGCCGTGTCAGAATGCATTCTTTATGTGCATACGTCAGCACCTTCTCATCAACCCCAACCCTCACATGGGCTGCCTCTCAACAACCCCAACCCCTATCACTCACTCGCCTACCAACCCAAACCGTCACCAACCTCCATCATTCTCACTCAATTAATGAAATCTATAAAATGAAGTAAGGCCTTTGTTATAATCTATAGATAACAAGTAGAGAGAAAATATAGAAAAAGGAGAAAACGAGAGCTAGAAAGAATAAATCTTTTAATAAGTTAGTGTGAGAGAGTAGTGCAGTTAATAATATAGTAGTTGATTGTATTATTTTGTGTTGTTATAAGAGATTGATGTGTATGAGAAAAAAGTTTAAAGCTATGTAATTGTTGTCTGTTTTACTTATAAATGGTATCAGGGCGAGGCGGCCAGGGACCGGCTTTGCAACTACGCGATTTTATCGGCGGTCTTGGTGTTGCTCGTGAAGCTTAAGAACTTGCATAAGTCGGAACTGTAAAGTCGGTTTTAGGGACTAACTTGCGAGAAAAGATTCAAGAAAGTACATCCGGTCAAGATGACGGATTTGACGAATGCGGCTGGTGTGATCAAGAAACTGAACGGGCACAACTACAATTATTGGAAGACTTGCATTGAGTCCTATTTGCAAGGACATGATCTCTGGGAGGTCATCGGAGGTTGCGCGACTACGACACCCCGAGAAGATGATGCGCTAAGAAAATGAAAGATAAAAGCCGACAAAGCGATGTATGTATTGAAAACAACTATCGAGAAAGATCTTCTTGAAAATATTCGAGACACTGACACACCAAAAGCAACATGGGATGCTTTCACGGCGCTATTTTCAAAAAGAAACGATGCACGACCCCAATTTCTTGAAAATCATATGGGAATTTCCTAAGGAGAAATGATAAAAACTCTTTATCGAGAAATTGCTTAATTGGAACCCGACTCTAAAATCACTGATCTAAGATGAGAAAGATTATTATCCATGGTCTCAGACCAGAATATAGCGGGTTTGTCATGGCTATTCGAGATTGGCTAACTCAGCCAACTCTTCTATAGTTGGAGAGCTGTCACAATAAATATTAGAATTATTACTAATATTAGTATTAGAAAACGACTTTTTTATAGTAGAAATAAAGTTCATTGTATTTTGATACAATCGCGAATTTCGAGTACCAGGCCAAGCCGCTAAAGTAGTGATAAATCCTGTCAGTAAAATAGGTCCTATGGAAAGTCCATCGATTCCCAGCCTCCAGTGAAAATAAAAAATATTTATCCATTTAGAATCCTCCTCCAATTGAATTAATGGATCGTCCAATTGGAAATGAAACAGAACACATATGTTGTTAGAAGGAGTTCTAGTATACATATAGCAAAAAAGAGCATTTTTCCTGATATTGTCGTTCCAAACAGAAATTGAAGAAAGTCGAAGGCAATGCAGCAACATCCAACCGCATAAAAAAAATAGTGAAGATGAGTGGGATTTCTATGCATCTTTTATTGTCAAGGATAAAGTTTGTACAATACAAGAGAAGGTCGGCGAAGTGGCTCTCAGTTCAATTATCGTCGAAGAAGAAACATTAGCAGCCGTGGCTGATCGAGAAGTCAACTATAGTGAAGACTGGATCGTTGACTCTGAATGTTCCTACCATATGACTGGTGACATGAGAAAGCTTGTGAACATGTCACAGTATAAAGGAAGACAGATGGTCGTGATGGCAAATAATTCAAAATTGCTAATCACATGTATCGGCAAGACGACGATTGTTCCCCGCTTCAACTCTCAGCAGGTACAATAACAAAATGTTTATCATGTTCCGGGAATGAAGAAAAATCTTATGCCCGTATCACAACCGCCACCGGTAAATATGTGGTATTTGGACCAAAAGATGTGAAAGTGTATAATAACTTGAGGTCCGTGAACGAGCCAATCATGAAGGGGCGAAAGCTAGAATCCATTTATGTAATGTTGGCCGTATCGACATATGTAGAGAAGACTCGAAAGAATGAGACGGCGGATGTGTGACATGCAAAACTTGGGTATGTGAGTTATCACAATCTTAAGGTTATGACGGAGAGATCGATGTTAAAAAGACTTCCATAGCTAGATGTTCGGGAGAACATAATGTGTGGGATGTCAATACGATAAGGCCCATCAACTGCTGTAACAAGAATCCAATTTCAAAGCTAAAGAACTATTAGAGCTCATTCACTCTGATGTGTTTAGGCCTGTAAAGCAAGAATCTATCGGCGGGATGCATTATATGGTGACATTTATCGATGACTTCTCAAAATATGTGCGTCTATTTTCTTAAAGAGAAATCAGAAGTTCTTTCTAAGTTTAAGGAATTTTAGAAAAAGATATGAGAACTAGGCAAAAATATCCATTGCTTGAGTAGTGATAATGGAGGAGAATATACCTACAAGGAGTTCTCTGACTATCTGCATCAACACAAGATTCGTCGACAACTAACTTGTCTCAACACTCCACAACAGAATAATGTTGTTGAAAGACAGGATCGACATCTTAGAGAGATGCAGAATTATGTTGCATGCTAATAATGTTCCAGGATGTTTTTGGACGGAATGCATAAGGACCACAACTTGCGTCGTCGACCGACTACAACAACTAAAGCCGGAGTTCGTCTCGTCATTCCAGACGCTATGAAATATCAAGCCAACAATAAGCCATTTTCGAGTTTTTGGATGCGTGTGCTATATATTTTCGTACCAGATCACATACGCAGCAAGTTTGATAAGAAGGAAATTCGGTGTATTTTCATTGGGTATGATAATGAAAGAAAAGGGTGGAGATGTTGTGATCCCACTACAGGGAGATGTTACATCTCAAGAAATGTAATGTTCGATGAGATTTCTTTCTGGTGGTCATCACAAGAAGTTCTGCCAGATTCGAATGATCTGAATATAAAGCTGCAAGAGAAAATGAGAGAGCCAAAACAAAATAAAGAACCGCAACAACCAGAAGATGCAGAATCAAGCTCTCCAGGTTCATCGAATGAGAAAAACTCATGGCACATTGGTGTCACTACAAGACGTCAGAAGAAGATCGTCCATGTCAACTAAAAGACACTGATGAAAATACGACGTTTTTTGGAGATCCGCAAGCCTGAAAACAAAATCCAAAATATGCTAATGCAGCTATTGCGTAAGAGGCCAAAGAAAAGAAGCCATCCACATTTGAAGAAGCTCATCAAAGTCATAACTGGCGAAAGACGATCGAAGAATAAATTCAGGCCTTGCAGCAGAACCAAACTTTGGAGTTGGCGTTGATGTTGAACCCATCTCATACAAATGGGTTTACGAACTTAAGACTCGACCACATGGTTCGATCGAGAGATACAAGGCATGATTGGTGGCTCGAGGGTCTTCTTAGCAATATTGACTAGATTACGATGAAACGTTTAGTCTAGTTAAACTCATGTTCAATATTGTAAAACACGTATTCGTTTTCTATTCGTTCGGCTAGCAGGTAGCGTATAATCGGATTATACGGTGATTAATCGTTTTACGAGGATTATATGGCCAAAAACAAATATACGCCCACATAAATATTTATAAGAAAAATTTAGCCTTACTTGTAATTATTAAATATTAAATGTCTATGGTAAGGCATCTGAATAAAATTAAATAGGGAAGATTAAGGGTTCGAGTCCCACCGGACATACAATATATTTTGTACGATATATATTATATAATTTGCGCACAAACAATCTAAGGGGGCCTATGCAACATCTCACGCACATCATACAATTATAAATTATCATATGAACACACCACAACAAACCACACAAAGAACATCAAATCGAAATATTGATAGTACGATACGTCAAAACCATAACACCACATAATGTGACATAAATATAAGTCTCGCAAAAAAGCAATACCATATGGTCTACAAATAACTTAAAAAACAAAATATCATAAACAAACATTCTACTAATCGTACTCATCATCGTCTTCATAATACTCTTCTGTATCATCCAGCTCCTCTTCATAAATTGAAATTTGGCATATCGTTATTAATAGAGATTGAAAAATAAAATAGGATTTTTTTCTCCATAGCCAATGATTTCTTGCATGCTACAGTCGATGAGAATAGATAAAAACAAAATTTTCCCTGAAAAATCATTAATAAATGATATGCTACGGGCAAAGAAAAAAATAATTTATTTGGGGAAACCCAAAAAATTACCACTAGAGGCTGTGATCGAGATGGAGGTGAAGCAGGAGATTGCGATCAAGGTAGAAGGCTGGAGACGTCGAAATTGGAGGATGGAGTTCGAAGGCTATAGGATCGAGGTTGAAGGCTCGTCGAGGCTGGAGGATCGAGGTCGAAGGCTCGTCGAGATCGAGGTGGAGGATCGAGGTCGAGGATGGAGATCGAGGCTGGATCGAGGAAGAAATCTGGGCTAGAAAAAATGAAAAGTTTTGGTTGCTTCAGTAAATGGATAGAAGCGGGTACGTTTTTTTCCAAAGCGGATTTATATGTTTTCACAACCGTTTAGAAAATTAACACCCGATTAACCGTTTTAAACATATTATACGGTGTTCAATCGTTTTTGACTGGTTAATGGAACGATTACTGCAATTTCTATGCGGTTAAGCACCGTTTACGATTATACAGCCGATTAATCGGTCGGGTAGACCGTTTTTCTCAACACCGCTAATGTTACAAGATGAAGAGAAACTCACATAGAGAAAAAGGACTGATATGAAAGATGGAAAAAAGAAAAAGGGCTAATATGAAAGATGCAAAGAAGAAAACGAACAAGAATGCATCCTTCCTATATATATCCAGCAGTTGACGAGTCCTCATCTGAAAAAGTTGTTGAAGCAAATTCGAGCAAGCATAGGACATTCTGGCCACTATCCATAGAGGAGATGAGTGCGTGAGGCTGGTTTGCTATCTTTTTTTGCGACCCCTTGAGAATTGAACCGGCCTACAAACGTCGAGAGTGGAGTTGAAGGTATCAACATGAAATAATCCAAACGCGTTATTTGGGTTGATGGAGACGAAAAAAATCGAATAAAACAATTTGAATAACTTGTAAAGCCACGAGGCGCGTTAAATACAACTTTCTTTAAAGTGCTTATCGTCCCTCACCCAGTATCGAGTTTGCTATTAGGGTTTATGGACGATACATTTCTAGGATACAACGAAGCCAATGGGGGCCCGATAATTAGCAATATTGACTAAACCCTCTGATCACAAAACCTTTGCAACTCGTGTAAATAGGAAAATGGTTTTCGGATAATTTGCTTAAGAAAGAAGAAGAGATGAGTTTGTTGTTTTGAAAATAAAAGAACAAGATTTACAGGCTTCAAAAAGTTACTATTAGAAAAACTCGTCACGAGCGAAAAGTTTCTAATGCTTGGGCTCTGTTATAGTTCCCTCTGATTGGTGCATTTTTATGCATATTTTATATCCATATTTATTCTTATTTTGTCACATTTAATGCCGCGCAAAAGTGTATTGTGATATTAGCAGGTAACGGGGTCTTAACTGCAAAAGGAGATAAAAAGAAACCAACACGTGTGATTCATGTTGCAAACCAAGTTAATATGGAGCAGAAGCGCAAGAGGTATCAAATCATACAAAAGACATTTAAATAAAGCCAAAATAATACAAAAGATCCAAGCCCAATTCAACATATAGGCCCGACATCAGAGTCTACTTCAAACGATCATATCTCGAAGATCGTAACTCCGATGGGGATGTTCTTGGGCTCGTTGGAAAGCTATTGACAAGACGAACAAGCTTCCAAAATTTGATGCCCAAAATCAAAAATTGGTCGGCTTTTAGCCGACTTGGGCCGGCAATTCGCTACCCTCTGTGCGAGTTTTCTTCTGAAATTTTACGTGCTCCTCATGGTTTTAAATATATATGTTTCTATCTCCTGTAATCGGCCAGAGAGCCTATATATACTGCAGTGTTATTATTTTAGGGTTATCATCCTCTTTGGAAGGGATCATCTTTTTTTATTTTTGTAGAGGTTAGGAGAGGATCAAAGTTTTGTAAGTTATTTTCTTAATTTTTATGCAATGAATTTCCTTTTTATTATATGCTTTTATTCGCATGCTATGAGTAGGTAATTTTCTATTTTAAGGTTTAGATGAAACTAGATTTATGATTGGTGTTTGTTCTTAAAAGTTTCTGTTTTACTTTCATGATCTTAATGACGACTGTTTAAATAATAAAAATAGATTCTTTGTTTTCAATTCTGATAAACTAGATATATCAATAAGTGATTGATGACCATGAGGTTTAGTTAGGGAAAAGATATGCATTGCTGATAAACTGGTAGATTGATGATTAATTGACAATTATGAAATTTACCCGAGAAAAGTAAAGTTTATATTTTTATTGTCTGTATTCGATCCAGTTAATTAGGGTTAATCTTGACCAGCCGATAAAGCTAGATAGATTTATGATTGACAACCATTAGATCTACCTAGTGGAAGCTTTAGATCAAATTAATTCCAAGTTAATTAGCACATAATTCTTAAAGTGATTATTTTTCTCATTGTTGATTGACAGGGTATGCGATATTCGTAAAGGTTATGCTTTCTAACATTGTATGATAATTTATTGCGATGAGCGTATGCTTTATACTTCTAACAATTGATAGATTATTATTTTAAGAGTGGAAATCACGAGAAAGAAAACAAATTAATTTAAATCACCCTGAATAGATTTAGTGTATTCGGAACCCTAAGTTTTTTTAATTCAGATCTTTATCAATTTTGCATTTAATTATTTTAAATTTCAACAATTTATTTAGTTAGTATAATTTCCTAAAACACAAAGATTTTCTTAATTCGTTAGATTTAATTAGGATTGCCTTCTTCCATGTGGATCGATCCACAGATGCTATAATTGACAATCGTGCACTTGCAGTATAAATTAAGACTAAGAAATATCTTATCAAGTTTTTGGCGTCGATGTTGATGATGACGGTTTAAAATTTTAGTTAAATTTTTTTGAATTAATTTTTTTTGCTTTCTCATTTTTTATTAGTTTAATTTTTTTTTAAAAAAATTTATAAAAAATTTTAAAATTTCAAATTTAAAGTAAATTAAATTTAAAAAATATCTTTAAAGTAATTTAATTTTTTTAAAATTTTAAATTTCAATAAATTAAATTTAAAATTTTAACTTCTTAAATTATTTTTTAGGAATATGGGTGATGAACATGCAAAACCAAGCTTATATGATTTATGTTATCCAGTTAATCCATTACTTGACTCTTGCATTAGAACAAATAAATATAGGAGCGGTTTTAATTAAGCTCACACATCCATAGCTGCCAATGATGCCAAGTTAAATGCAATGTTAGATACTATTATGCATAGGATAAAGGCTCATAATAATAAAAATTAGGTACCTAGTAATCCACATTTTCAATCATTTTGCACACACCGTCAAGATCCCTGTCATTTTGACGAGTGTCTATTTATTGATCAGAAGAACCAACAAAATTATTGTTGAAATCAAGACATGAGTTCAGCAATGTCCAACTATAATTTATTCCAGCAATTCCAACCCAACTCTTACTATAATGTAGGTCCTCCATCATATCCAATTCAAACCAACATAACATTCATTTCTCTAAGTTTCATAGACCAACAATTACCATCTTACCCATATTATGATGTTACCTCTCCTTACGATCATATCCAATCCTACTCAACTTTCACACCTTCTCTAGACGTTGATAATAATCATGAAATAAGGAGTTCAATGCTGCAGACCGAAGTTGAATCTTCATTTGAAACCCCTTCACAAATCACGTATAATTTCCAAATCAAAGTTCTGAAAATCTCACCGAATGATATGCACCCCCAATATATTGATGATGGACCGTGATGTCCCTAAACGAGCATGTTGCCCAACGACATGGATCATATAACTAACCGTATACAATCCACGGGCATAAACAATCTATGTCCCCATCTATGCTCTCCATGTCTTTTGAACCGCTATGTCCCTAAACTGGCACCCTTGCCCTACGGTGAATCGCCATATTGATCGCCGTATACAATCCACGTGGATATATAATCCCTACCTCCACCAAGTCCTACCGGCGAGGCTAAACCTAAGTCCTACCGGTTATGAAGCTCCACCAATGATGCAGTTAAAAAAAACGGTATGTCCACAAGCAATAAGGGCAGGGATGATAATCCGAAAAGGCTCCGTGAGTAAAAACAGCAAGACTGCGGCAAAATTGAGAAAACCCGAAAGGGCACAAACTCGTGAAAAGAAAAAAATACACTTGCAAAACCCTCCCGACTCCGTAAGGAGAAAACACCCGCGAGAGATCCTTACGACCCACAAAGGAGCAACACTCATAGGAATCCCCACGATCCTTAGGGAGAAAACACACTTACGAGATCCTCTCGACTCGTAAGGAGAAAATACTTCTATTAGACCCTCACGGCTCATAGAATTCAAAAGCCTTGGGTTACAAGGATTCAAACATGTTTCTTAAACCATCAAATCTCCAAATCTGCCCTACAAGTAGTTCAATATCAACTCTTATATACAATCTACGGGCGTAAACAAATGTGTTTCAACCAAATCCCACCAAAGGCGAACGATACTTCTCGTACGGTGAATGACACTTGCGAGATCCTCTCGACTTACAAGAACATTCATGTAAGATCCTTACGACTTGCAAGAGAAAATCCCACTTAGAAATCCACACAACTACTGAGAAGAAAATACACATATGAGATCTTTTCGACTCGTAGGGAGAAATAACTCTCTTAGATCCTCACGGCTCATAAAGATTGAAAGCCTTATATTACAGAGATCTCAACCTGTTTTCTAAGCCACCTCTGCCACACGAGCAACTGTAATGATGAGTTGCTCCTGGCATTACACTTCAGTGTTAGCAATATTGATGCCGAATGACGCAAAATCCCGTGTTCCAAATTCTTGACCCCTAATTCGTTAAACTGGAAAATAACATATATATATATATATATATATATATATAATAGCCGAAATGATTGAGCACCACGACTACGTAGGCGAAATGATTGGGCAATCGCGACTTTCGCGATAAAAAAAGCTGAAATGACAGCATCACGGAGGATAAAAAATCTGCCCAACAGGTATGACAATATCGACTCCCGTAGACAATTCACGGGCACAAACATATGAATAACAGCAGCATATTTTGCTAAAAGAAGAAATAGGTCTCGATGGCTATATACGCAAGCCTAAAGACCATTGGATGTTATCCCACCTCAGACGGATGCGGCTATGACTTCCCTGAGACTCGAAGAATGGAATCTGAACTTAAGGTAAAGTGTCACGGTGACGCTCAACGCCGAATCGTCCAATGGCAATATGGATACCCTAGCCTATGAAGGTTACTTGAGACATTGTATCACCGCATCGAGATGGTTGGGTGACACAGCAAGTACGCAGGTACTCGAACTAGCGACCCGAATGGACGTGGACCAAAAAGAAATCGGCTGATGTAACGGTGCGATGGACTAAACCCAGTACCACAAACCTAACCGACTTTTGAGTTCACATGGATTATGTATATTCAACTTTAGGCCGAGTTTATCCATATACCTAAGAGAAAGGTAAATTGAACGCTTCGAGACGAGTAAATAAACTAAGCTAAGCCATTTCAGCACAGAAAGAAAAAATAAGTGTGAATATAAAAAGAAAAGGTTGCTTTCCATTCATACGTCAAAAGAGGATTACAAACTATCAACTGAGAAAAACTATGGAGAAGCAAAAGACAAACTAAAAGGAACACTTCTGCATTGATCAAAATTACAATGGCAAAACACTAAATTCTGGACACGGATTTTCGAGCTCAAAAGCGAATTTAATCAAGGCATTTTCGGCTTCATCGACCATTTTCTTATGTGTTCTATCTCGAATGTGAGCCCTAGGATTACCGCTGATATCCTCCGCCCTCTCTTACGAAAACATTATTGCCTTCTGCTGGTAAACACGATGCAGAATGGTGATGAGATCTTTTCTTCGTTTTTTCGAGATCGAGCCCATCAGAAATACTGAATGCACCTTGTCTTCAGCCTTGTCGAGTGCTTGGAGCGGCATAGCCTCAAAAAGCCCAGGTAAGGCATTCCAGACTGATCCAACAATGATCTTCAGGAGGACAGAGAGATGAGGGGGTAATCGTCCATTGTGATCCTCAAAGCGATGTATCACAACAGTGCACTGAGCGACGGTATATTCTTGACCATGAATGCGACCGTGAATGCGAATCTCTTCGTCGGAGACAATTTCCCCGATAGAATACAAACAACTAGCCATGATAACCGAAAAGAAGACGAGAAAAATGTCAGCAAAAGTATTGTAGTTTCAAAGATTGGAGTCTTTAACATCAGAAGCCAAGAAACCCTACCGGGTCAAGTTTAACCCATTAAAAGTTAGGATCTTGCGTACATCCAACAAAAATATCTAAGGATTTTCCCAAAGTAATTGATGCATGACCCAAAGGGTACGCACTAAATAAATTGAAGCAAAGGTTTCGCACAAAGGGCAGAGGTGCACATGCGCACTTACTAATTGATGTAATGCCTAAAGAAGCAAAGGCTTCTACAGGAAGCAAAGGCTTCAGCAGGTGTGCATGCACCGAGAGAACAAAGTTCTCAAAAATTTAAAAAGAGAGAAGAAATAAGCGCACCTCGTCGAAGGGGGCTGGGGCCTTATTTATAGGGATCAATGGTCGGCTCGTATTCCACAGATCTTGGAGCAGATCAGACGGTTTGCAGTTTGACACAGACTGCAACTACGTGCAAGCCACGTGCGCACAGTCGGTAGGAGGTATTTGTTCGCATCTAATTAAATACGCAAGCAAATGCGCACCTAGAATAAAGAAGCCAAGAATACTTGCGCATGTACCAAGTGTGCACACGGCGAAAAGCAACTTTGATGACATGCGCATCGATATACATGCGCATATGTGAGCCGATGGATGAGACAGCTGCGACACGTGCATAGCATGTACGCACATACTTGCAGCGCACAACTATACCCAACGAAACATGTGCTTCTGATAAAGAAGAAAAATCTTCTTTGTTTAATCTGAAAATATATTTCCTAACAAAAAGATTGACATGGCGTTTGATCCAACGGTACGCATGCACTGTAAATTGATCTAACGATGCGCACACGTCTCTAAATTAATATGAATCGATTTAAAATTAATTAAAATAAAAACAAACCCTAATTTCCTATCTCCTAGAAACCGGAGTCCCCTTCATAAAAAAGACAAACTATCAAGGGGAATTACATTCATCAAAGAGGTAAATAAAAGGAAAGAGAGAAGAGAAGAAAGACTGAGACTTTTATATCACGCCGCTATCTAACATCGTGCGCACCTGCATCCAAACAAGAAGAAAATTCATATTCTTCAATTTTCTTTACCAAAGAGGTAAAAAAAAGGAAAAAGAAAGGATCCCGCCATTAATAATTAAAGCTTTAGCTTTACATATAAAAGAGTTTACTTTTTGTTGAATCTATTGATCCATTAAAGAAGATCAAAAGATCTTATGGCCGGTCTCTCTTCTTAATAAAAGTTTCGATTTTTTATGAAAGATCGAACATAAGATCCAAGACTTGAAGACAAGAACCTCTTACAAAATGAAAATAAGTGTTTTAACATGTAAAAGTTTGAAGCTTTTACTTTTGATTTTTGATTCTTCATGAAAACCATAACTTCGCATAAAAAAATAGATGCGCACCATACATGCACTACAAAATCAATGCACATATACTTAGGTTTCTTCTTGAAAGCCAAAGTTTTCTGTTTAAACCGTGTGCACCCAACCCTAGGGCGCACTTATAGAAAAATTGCCTATGCGGACTTGCGCATCTCGTGATATGCACGTGTGCTCATGGGGGAAAGTGTGCATGTGGGAAAATAATGTCCCAGGAGATGTGTGCATCACATGTGCGCGCAAATGAAAAATGTTGATTTTTGAACATACGCGCATATATACATTCGCAGATGGATATTTGGCCTTATGAAGAGGTACACAACCACGTGATATGCACGTGGGTAACCTCCCGACTACAAGCAAGTGCGCAACATATATAAAGCATGTGCGCACTTGGACAGCAAGATTTTGCTTGACTACCTAGTTCAAATAAACTAAGTATAGAAACTTATGCTTCTCATATGTGATTCTATGATCAAACAGACAATTTTATCTATATTGATCTTTATCTAAAACAAGAATAACGATTCTTAGACCATATTTCTAAGTTGACCTTAGTCCCAAATATGACTGACGGCTCTTAGCCAAATTTTAAGTTGATCTTAATCTCATATACGGATAACAATTTTTATACCATATTTTCTAAGTCGATCTTAGTTTATATACGACTAACGATCCTTATACCATACTAAGCAAATATCCTTTGAACTGATAGACCTTATTTATATAAGATATGCTACCTAGATTCAAAACCAAATCTAATATGTACGGATTTAGACTAACATGCGCCCTACGGGCAACGACGTATATTAGTCTCTGAATACAATCCAAGGGCAACCCAAAATAAACACAACATGACACATGAAGATTTTTGGAATAGAGAAAGTTGATATCGCGTGGTGATAACGTAATTAGCTGCAGGGGTTTGCGCTTACAGGAAAAAGCATCCCCACAATCAAAAACCCTTCATCATTGAGAGAGAATCTGTAAAGTTCAGCTACAACAGTCGCATCCATCCAAACCTCCGATATATGGTGCCATAAATCTACTTGGTATCTTCGGAAAGGTGGATGGATATGTTCCATATAGCATCTGGCCTCGTATTCAGGATAGACGCCCTCCCCACGCCTCAATCCGATTTCCGGTGATAAACACCCACCATGATAAAAGACTGCATAGATTATGCAAAACGATGTCATGAATGTCAAATACATGGTGATTTCATTCAACACCTAAACCCACTACATCCAACGGTGGCATCATGGTCGTTTGAGATATGGGGAACTCATATAGTCCAGCCTATTGACCACCACTATCATCTGGAGGACGTAGGTTCATCCTGCTACCACCTACTACTTTTCAAAGTGGGCTGAAGTTGTATTGCTTAAGTGAAGACAGAAAATATCTTACGCTTCTTTAAGGAAAATATGATATATCATTTTGGTGTCCCACGGCGTATTATCTCAGACAATGGACCGGCGTACAAAAGCTACAAAATTGACTGCTTCGCTAATTAGCACAAAATAGATTATTGAAGATATTCATCTATCTATAACCCGCGTGCTAATGGTTTAGTCGTGGCGTTCAACAAAATCCTCACAAAATTATTGAAGAAAATGGTCTCTAAAAATAAAAGAGACTGACACGAGAGATTACATGAAACTTTATGAACGTACTGTACCACATATAGGACGGCTATCTTATTCATTGGTATTCAGTATCGAATCCGTATTACCGCTACAAATCGTAGCTCCTTCGCTCTGTATCGCTGTTCAATATGAGTTAACCTCTGAACAGAATGCACAACTTCATCTCGACGAACTGGACACACTAGACAACACCCGTCTGATGGCACAACAAAGTCTAGAGGTCTATAAAGCATGAATGTCACGAGCCTATAATAAAATGGCACAACAGCGTTCATTTCGAAAGAATAAGCCGGTGCTTGTATTACGCCGACCCATTATCTCAAACTGTGCTAAACGTGGGAAATTCATGCCCAACTACGAGGGCCCATATATCATTGAAAAGGTCTTCCAAGATTGAGCCTACCAGCTAAACGACATGAACGGAAAAAGGTCAATACCTCCTATCAATGATCGATTTTTGAAGAAATATCATGCTTAATGGACCTCGAAGTCCCTAAACTGGATTGGACCTCTAAGTCCCTAAACTGGATCAGTAAAATTCATAAAATGGACCACTACGTCCTTAAATTAGAACCTTATTAAAATCTCTGCTAATAGACCCCCAAGTCCCTAAACTAGATCTACAAAATTTCTGCCAATGGAACTCTGCGTCCCTAAACTGGAAGCAAACTGACCTTTACGTTCCTAAACTGGAGGCCATTGGACCACTACGTTCCTAAACTGGAATTTGTCCGAGAAGACTTTAAACTAAAATTTATGTCCGAAATGACTTTAAACTAATATATAAAATTTCTGCCAATGGACCACTATGTCCCTAAACTGGAATTTTATTCTATAGAAGATGAAATGAGCATCTTCTATATACTATCCACGGGTGACCCATGACACTGTCTACCAAAAAACTACAAAGTCTTATTGTGGCGTGCAAAAGAACGTTCTTGATGTCGTCAGAATGATCAAACAAATCAAATTAAAGTCTCATCCGGCAATGCTTCCAAGCTCGAAAGTCTCGCCGAATAAGGCAGGAATCTAACAAATCAAATTAAAATCTCACCGATTTACACCTATGACTTACGGTCACACTTAAGTTATGAAATTCCATCGATAGCTTACACCGGTAATACTCCCACTACGACATAGAAGCCAACATCCTGCGAGATCCTCTCGACTCGTTAGGAAAACTACGCAATGAGATCCTCACGACTCATTGGAGAATTAATCCTCGTGAAATCCTCTCGATTCATAAGAAAACAAAAACCTAAAAATCCCATTGGACACCACCTATACAATGTGACACTGAAGTCAATCTATGCCAAAGCCTTATCAGAGGCTCCAAAAATATCTATCAATAACAAAAATCTACCAAAATGTTGGTGTCATACGAGTAGCCCAAAGCTGATTGTCGTATACAATCTATTAAAGTTATTTTTAAAGTAGAGTAGAGTTTGAACTTAGAAAAATTGGAGTGATGGGCTTTTAATGATAAATGAGTTTCAACAATAAAACTCGAGACTTATTGAGGTGTGACCCGTTTAATATTTTATACCCATGTGTTTTTTTTGTTGTTTCCAAAGTGGGACAATCTTTAAAATCCCATCATTTGTTTTTTTACTCTCAACGCTCTCCCTCACATGCAACCATCATTTTTTTCTTTGGTGTGGTTGTGACGTGGAAAGTACAACACTGGGTAGTATTGTCGAATCGAGTTTGGATCAAGCCATTGACTCTGATATCTTGTTAAAGTAATTAGTAAAGTAGAGTAAACTTTAAAGTTAGAGAAGAGTTGGAGTGATGGGATTTTACACATGAGCTTTTAATGATATGCATGTTCCAACAATAAGACTCAAGCCTTGTTGAGTTCTGACCCATTTTATATTTTATACCCATGTGTTCCTTTTGTTGCTTCCAATTTAAGACTATCTTTAAAGTCCCATCATTTGGTTTTTTACTTTCGACACAATCCAAAGGCATAAGATACCAATGCTACATACTGTCAGCAAATATGTCTATCACGTTGCGTTCCAATATTGAAGACACCGATCTACGATTCAAAAGGCCACAGAGGCCGAATTTATATGAAACTATGTATAGCACGTTGTGTTCCAACATCTAAGGCACAAATTCCGGATTCAATATGCTACAAAAGCCGAATCCATCAGTTACTATGCCTGTCGCGTTGTGTTCCAACGTCGAAGACCCCTTATGATTCATCAAGTCAAAAAGACCGAATTAGACATAAACCCATCGAACTGTGCTCTAACGTCGATGATATGAAGCAAATGATTCAACAAGCCACAAAGGCCGAATTAGAGATATGCTTGTCATATTGCGTCCTAATATCGGCAAATATACTACTATCACCAGTTCTGAAGATCTCGAGGATAAAGCGATTAATTCGTGTCAGTTGATTCCCATAGTCTAATACGTCACAAAGACCGGACAATAGATCCAATGAATGATGTATTTGCCTTGTTATATGTTAATGCTGGGAAACTACGCCCAACTGGATAGTTCGAACTACTCCCTACTCTGCCCTGGACAGCTCTATAGGGGGCTTTTTGCAATATTAGATTAATCAGAACCGTGAATGCGATATTATAGTGCCTATTGATCGGCTGTAAATACAAATCAGAAGCCTCGCCAAGACGGTTACCCACCGACACTACAAATCTCGAGCCGGTATAATAAAACCGAAGCTCAAACCAGCATTATCCCAAGACCTCCATCGAAGGTTGAAGTTTCTTAAAGCTGATGTGTTTAGGGAGGTGCTGATCAAATCCTATATGACGCCCTAGTTTGTTGGGATAATATGGCTCGAAGTTAAGAAGGCCCTTCGACCGATAGGGGATCAATCTACATCTCATAGAGATCAAGAACTCTAGAGTTCTCCCTATTAATTTAATCTAAGTCGGGCTATGCTTGTCGGTTGCATCGAGATCCTCACGAGTGGCAGAGATTGCCTTTTCCGCCGGGAAATCTGGACCGGCTATTCTATTTTTAAACGGATGATGGGCCTGAGCAGGCCTGGAGGCTTCCCTGGCTGTAAATCTTACATGAGGACCGGTACTCGCCAAAGCACTGGCCAGCCGTATCATCAAAAAAAAGGGAGGATCATAGAAAATGGAAGGCGCGATCGCCGTATACATATTATCTATATGAGGCCTAGCCACGTATAAAGATAATGAAGGGGCCCACAGACCGGAGAGCTCCCCAGAGGATCGCCTTTAAGGAACCAACCGATGCATCGGTGAAGTGGGCATAGACATGAATACCCATTGCATGCCACATCCCATGAGCAATGCCATCTTCTGTGACGAAAACTTCTGGTCAAATCTACCCGACCGGCTCTGATGGACAAGCAAAATGGCAAATCCATAATGCCACAAAGGCACTTAAAAATGTCTTCCTGTCGATATTTTCTGATTTGTGTAATTCATTAAGGTGTTTTTCATACCAATATCGACGTGGGACTGTAACGTCTTCGAGTCTCATCTCTCTCCTAACTGCGGAAGCGGAGGAGGCTGAAGCGGTCTTCGCAAACTCAGAGGCTAGAGAACCTGACACGACCTCCGTCGTCCTTACACCTTTCTTCTTCTCTTTCTTATAGGGTGCAATGGTAGAAACCGAAGTACCTTCAGGGAAAGGATCCACGATGTTCAACCAGGACTTCCTTGGTTTTTACTCGCTCGATATCTATGAAGAAATTGATCCAACCCTTGAATCCTACCATGCTGCTCGGATCATCCGGCGTGTTCCGACAAGCAATTGCATAATATGCATGAAAAAAATTGCGGCAAGATTGCTTGACGTAAAATTCATCAGAGTCGTCAGTCCCAAATAAGAAAGTGTTGGAAGGAATACATTCATCATATATGTCTCCCATCGGCAGAAGTCCAAAGCAATCCTTGATATGAAAGAGAGTGGTCCCCATCTCTCCCATCCGAATATGTGGTATTGGTTGCGCCACTCCAGACTTCCAAGAAAGCCCGCAGATAATCGACCCCCCGGGTTATAACGAAACAACGAGCAGTAGATGGCATCGTATATTTCAGGATGATATAGTGGCTTGTACTCATACGTGGCCCATTCGATGTATCCCGGAAGAAACTGGGGAAGTCCAACAAAACCGAAGTCCTGCCCCCAGACTCAAGCGCCTGGCGCGAGGGCTGCCGCTAAGATGGAGGGATAGCGTTTATCTACGCTATGGGTGTACGGGCTCTCTACCATAAGAGACTTGCGCACGCTAGATGGAGTCGCCAAATGTCCTTGATGACTCGAAGCAAGCCCTTTGTGTAAATACACGAGGGCACAATTCAGTCGCATCTTGTACAAACCGGTGTTTTGCATCGACATAAACTGCGTAAAGGGAGAGTAAAGGGTGACGCTCAAAGATCCTTCCACGTGTCTCGAACCGCCAGGAAATGACGTCTTACGGCGTTGCGAGTCACTGCGCTGTCGCCTGCCTTCTTCTAGACGTAGTCCTCTAGAACTACTTAATTGGGCTCATCTAATGGCACATCACTCCGAACCCAGTACGCGGTACACTCTGGCATGACGAATCCTTGAGCCCCAGAGGTGCCTGCCTCATAGTGGGATCCGCCTTAACTAAAGTACCGGCCTATGCTCTGATGCTCCGATGCAGTTGCTTCTGTCCCACTCTGCCCTTGTGCAACAGGCTCTTTGGGCATGGACGTCTCACCGATGAGAGAGGATGCCTGGCCCTTGTCAGAAGACGACAAAGCACCTTCCCTCGTTCGAGTATTTGGCAATTAGACGTCGGACGAACCCCAGTCAGATGAATCCGAATCTGCGCCCGGAATCTGTGTCAGGACCGGATCCTGAACGACCTCAGAAAGAACCTCCATTGGGCAGGAATGTTCTCTGACTCTCCTTCGGTCAACATACTGCAAGCTTCGGAACAACAAAGACAAGTCATGAGAAATATAAAATGTACTATGGAAAAATAGCCTAGGCTAAAGGGGTCTCCGACGCCGAACACCCAAGTCAAAGAAAGGGAAGTCCCCGACGTCGGACCTCCCGAGTCAAAGAAAGGGAGGTCCCCGACGTCGGACCTCCCAAGTCAAAACAAGAGGGTCCTCGACGTCGAAGACCCTATCGTCTTCCCCAAATCAGAGGATGCCCGAAAGCAGAAACCCATGAAAATCAATGGAGGAGACCTTCAAAAAGGCCCCAAATCCATACGATTTTAATCCCTGATTTCCCCAAACAAAAATTAAGGAAAAATCATGGATAAAATAGGGGTTTTAGCTCTATTTCTCGAAATCGAGAATATGGGCGAACCTAATCCTATGAAGGGAAAATAGCTCTCGCTACTTCCCATAAGATTGAGATGGGAACAAGTCCCATCTCTTTTCGACACCACGCAGCAACGAAAACACGACAAAGCACTCGACGAGGTTGTCGAGCCCCCTCTTGTTCAAGATCGGCGGTGAAGCCTTACCTAGATCGATGGAACTCAATCGGTTCTCGTACAGGAGGAAGAAGAAAGAAGACTTCTTTTCAAAAATTTTGAACTTGCAAGATAATGAAAAGACAATAAAAAAGAAGAAAGAAATCCCTTTTTATAGGGAAGGAATCCCAAAAGATTTCCCCAAATCTTGGACGATCGTACTTATTGGATCCAAGTTTGAATTTGGGTCATTGATCTGTTATAAAGTCATCTCTGTTTAAAAGTATGGCCCACTCAAACTTCATCCTAAATCAAAACAAGGGGTACCCCCAACGGCGGGAACCCCATTTGCATACATTATTATCAAAATTCTGCCTTTTGAATGAAACAAAATCATGAACAATTATTCAAATCAGGCATTAATTAGCAATGACGTTAAACTACCAATGTCTGCAATGATATCAAAGCTAAAATAAGCAAAATGATTATATCCGACAAAAGAAAAAGAAAAGGAAAAGAACTTCCATCAACTTCACGCACTCAGATGACTTGTGTGCCTTCATTAATGGGGCGCATTTGTTGACGCGGAAAATTCGCCAAACGAAGACAAGTATTTATTCTAATAAAAGAAACTATTAAAGACATGCATTCATTCCAGACAAGCATTCATTTCATTAAAAGAGCGCCAAATACAGAATCTAAAATACAAGGGTTAACAAAACTAAGTTCAAGATGCTGGAGCTCCCTCTCACCCTCTTCCATCATGTCGTAGCGGACGCCTCACGAGGAGTATCCGCCCACCTAACAATGCTTCATCCATTGGCAAAAGAGGGCATGATAGCCCGGCGAGCCTGTATTTGATTCAAAATATGGACGGAGTGATCCCTCAGAGATTTCGTGATCAAACGCGCCTCATGAATGGAGTCGACTTTGTCCTCCGGGGCATCGAGCATCGCTAAAGTCATCTCTACTCGATGAGAGGGGATGACATCGACAATAATGAGAAAAATCATTCGAAGCCAAGAAAAGACGATAGGAAGAGGAGACCCTATGCGGCTTTCAATCTCAGCCACCATAGTCCCGCACCGAGCATCCATGAAATTGGGGTTCACTAAGCGTGCGGCAAAATAGAAAATAATGTCCCTGATGGGCACCTCCCATGGCTGCAAAGGGGCATGCGGGCGGTTACAAGCCATTGTCTTCTTGCAAATAAGGAAGAAGAATGAGCGCTCCTCAATTTATGAGGAAAAGCACCAGACTTGCACAAAAAACGGTGCAGGTTGTTTAAGATAGAACGCATCCCATGCTTTGACCAAGGAAAAGCGCTAGAAAAGAGGAACAGTTCGAAAAGCCATGAAGAAATCAAAAAGAAGGTCCCAGCCATGCTAAAAGGAGGTCCCCGCCATGCTAAAAGAGATCCCCCGCTACACCAAAAGGAGGGTCTCCACCATATCCATGGGGTTCCCCGACGGAGACGTCTTGACTATACGTAAAGATGGGTCTCCAACGAAGAAGTCTCTACCATACCCAGAGGGTCCCCGACGTCGGGGAGGCACACGCATAACGTAAGGAAATGGCTATAATTGCGCCCCCACGTCCTCTTTTCATGCCCCTAAGTTTATGTTTCGTTCCCCACGTTCGTGGTTACGTTTATAACTGCCACGAGGCTATAAATACCCTCTTATACGCCTCCAGGAGAGTTTTGATGACTCTCAATCACTGTTAATCATTAACATAGCATAAAGTGCTCACCATAATAAAATTTTCAGAAAAAGAAGAAGAGAAGACGACTTAAACTTATGTAAGTATGGAGCAATGGAACTTCACTTCTCTGCAAGTTCCCTCAGCTTCAGTGATTCATTCTTTAAATGCCATGAAATTTAGGATTGGAGGGATGCTCGCCCAATAGCCACTGTTTGAGTTATTTGATGGTCTGAAAAATCTTTAAAAGCCTCGTGATGGCTTTGATATTAAATTATGGATACTTGCAAAAGTTATCCTTTTTTGGATGCTTTTCGGAGCAATCTCCATGTATATGGATGCTCAATTGAGTTATCCCCCGTGAGATTGTCCTCATAATGAACTTCATGAGCATATACATGGGTAAAGGGTGGACAAATGCACAAAACATATGCATATGCGTACTAAACATACTTCATACAACACATTTTCAAGGTCTAAAAAGACCTGTTGATAAAATAATCAACGACAGGGGCCCTCTGTTATAATCAACGGCGAGGACACTATATCAAAACTCAACTGCGGGCACCCCTATGCAACCTATGACGAATATCTTCCTATAAAACTATGGCGGGCACCCTCCAGAAGTCCCCGCGCTTACCAAAACTATGGCGGGCACCCTCAGATGTCCCCGGTCCCTACCAAAGCCATGGCAGACACCCTAGAAAGATCCCCGCACTTGTTATCAAAGCCATTTTAATATCTATGCCATGGACTACCACGTTCCTAAACAGGAATTTTGTCCACCTTTTAGCTTAAATCTGGCTATCGTATACTATCCATGGGCATCTATCGTGACACAGAAGTCAACAAACCCAACAAATATAAACCCCGATTGCCCTATGGCAAATAAATAACTTGTCATATGCGATCCACAGGCGTATACCGTGACACAGAAGTCAACAAACATCAAACTACCCCGCTCATATAAACTTGCCATGTGGCACAAAAGCACAAAGCGTGTCGTATACCATCCACGGGCAACCTTCATGACATTGAAGTCGAGAAAATTATACAACCCATGCCCTATGCAAGTAAAATAACTTGTCATATACAATCCACAGGCAACCATCGTGACATTGATGTCGAATACCTAAAGCATGTTATACCTACAGGAGTTCACCAAATTGACTCTCGTTGACACTCACTAAGTTCCACCGGAAGTGTTGATCAATGATCGCCGTCTCAAGAACTTGTCATTTCAAACGTTTAATTTGACCAGAAAACAATATACATGCTTTATGGCAAGCAAAACTTGTCATATACAATCCACGGGCGTCTATTGTGACATAGAAGTCAATCTCCCACCGTAAATACCAAATATTGCTCATCGGTGGCATTAATACCCATGTCCGAGATGACTTTAAACTAATACTCATGTTCGAGATGACTTTAAACTAATACATATACCTAAGTTCCAAAATTGCCTTATGGCAAGTAAAATAATTTATTATACACCATCCACGGGCTACCGTTGTGAGACAGAAGTCGACAAATATACCATTCATCCCACATGGCGTATACCTTCTGCGGGCTTCTCCTTGCAAGAAAATACTACATGTTCTCTTATAACTGCCCTTCGGTCCGGATAAATACATTCTATAAAACCGTAAACAATACACGGGCGTGAATAACAGTTCGAGTACATATTTTCTACCAACGGCATGAGACAGATGTAAATTGAAATGTACAATGTTATATATGATGATTAATGAAATACATCCTAATTGCTGTCTCTATACACTTTTGTTGTTGAATATATATATATATGCATACCATTGTCATTTGTATTGCTCTTGTGTTTAATGCACTTAGAAATAAACCACTTATAGAAAGTTCTCTCCGTTTAATACGGAGAGGCAATTAACTACAGGGGCTCGCATATGTAGGAAATCTAATTCCCACAATCAAAAGGCCTTTCCGAAGGATGAATCTGAAAAGTCACGCTACATCGATCGTATCCGCTTGAACCCTTGGTCATATTGCGTTGTAACAATACGTCGCGCTGAGCCAAGCGGATTAGCATCGATCTGACCCTTAAAACCCCTAGGGTCTTTCTCTCCCGAGGATCTTCTCGGCGACTAGCATATAATATCTTGATATGAACCTGACATGAAACACTTGAACACTTGAAACTCTTGAATCTCGTGAACATGACATATATATATATATATATATATATATATATATCATGGGGATGGGGTAGCTCGAAGAATAGAGGTATTTATGCGTAACATGGGATCATATCTTGTTCCTCGTGGTACCGTGAATACGGTACATTGCATTATATATCAATCTTGAATCTCGTAAATCTTGTAAATCTCGTGTTGCTGGTGTTCTGTGGGAACTGCGGAATATCATCGTTACATAACTCCCACAAATCGAGCTTATACTTATAATTAATAACACTGAAATATTGAATATCGTGATACTCTAGTTAACTTACACTGATTAACACATACTATTTATTTGACATGCAAACTGTTGTTTACTGTTCATAGTTATTCTTATACCTAGCATTATGTATACCATATTTCATTTTTAAATATGGTTTTTTTTATAAAATAGGGACTTACCGAACTTTAGTTCGCTAACGGCATTCTTGTTTTCAGTTTACTTTTCTGGAAAATGTCGTCAGACGACAATGGGACAGAAGAAGAGGCTAGAAGAAGAGGCTAGGTATGAGGTGGTACCAACCGAAGAGGACTTGAAGCACCTCTCAAGCCAAATCGACTTCTAGTTCTTGATGTTGGTTTTGTTAGACTTGTTTCTTTTTATCATTAATAATTGCCTTATTTGTTCAAGGGTTTCTTGTTTATGTAATAACTGCTGGAATCTATTTATTTATTTTGAAATTCTCGTATTTTGTCTTTATTTTGCTTGGAATTACGCTTAGCGTATTCATGACGAGAAGAGATGCTTCTCGTTGTGGATACATGCAGGCCTCGTAGGCTCTCGCTCCTATTCTTTTGGGAAGCGGAACGTGACAAGTTTTATTGATGGCCCATACATGTCAATTCTGCATGACCATTGAAAGCAGATAATACAAGAATTTAAAAATCCAACAGCATTTAGCTTTTTCTTTCAAACTCATACCATCCTTTGAATCCATCTTGAACTTCAATCACAACTTCCTTGAAAATCATATCTCGAGACATCTTGTAATTTTTTTGATTCCTTAGATTTCCGTTAGCTCTTTTTTATCTGCATCCTTTAGATCGTATTTCCAGCACTCCTTTTCTTGTGAATAGAACATCAACAATTTGGAGCACGAATACGATTTGCGACTGCGTTCTTACCCTATTACGATATGATCAAAATTCTTTTGAGAGTAGACTGTTACAATTGCACCACGATTTCATGCTTGAATCCTATTCCCTTGAATTCTTTCTTACTTTCTCTGACGATCATATCTCGACGAGAAGGAAACAGAAATACAAACCCTTCATCTCTGTCTTGATCTTTTCTTGTAACTTTCGTGATTCCTTCTTGATTTTTTGACCTACTATTGTTTTTCCTTTTGCTTACCTTTTAAACTATTCCTAGCTTACGTCCTTGAACCTTTATTCTAGTAGTCTTGTATTGGCTCTCGACTTCTTCGATTTGAAAATATCTTCTAATATTGTGTTCTATTCCGCTCACCTCTTCCGATTAGTTGGCATATCAACTGATAGGACGCGAAGACGCCAAGCGACAACGTTACCTTTATCTTGTCCAGTAGTGGTAGGCCTTTATGTAATTTCGATGACGAAATTATTTTAAAAAGCGAAGAATGTAACAACCACAAAATCTTAGTACTTTTCTTGAATTTTCCTTTCTTCAAGAAATGACCTTTTCTTTGAAACACTTGTGTGTATTTCCGTTCAAATTATATACATGGTCCATTCTTGTACATCTTGGTTATCACATTGTATTGCTATCCCATAAGTCACAGGTTCGGGCCCCTGATATTACAAGTTTTTATTTATTTAATAGTATTTTTATTTATGAAAAAAGGGTCTTATTTTGAAATTTAAAATTTTATTTTAATTTGAATATTTATTTATTTTTTTATAATTTAAATTTTTACCTAAAGTCAAAACACTTTCTAAACCGTTTGAACCCTTGGTCTTTAAAACCCTAATCACTAATTCTATATATAAACCCTAGACCTCCTCAAACCCTAATTTTCCCTTCATCTGTTTCTCCGTCTCTTTTCTTTCCCTCTATTTTTTTTCATATCTCATATTTTTAAAACCCTAGCCTAAGGAACGAAACGAAGGAGAAGGGCCCATCAACCCATCGTCGGAAGTCTCGAAATCAATTTGAGCCTAACTCTACACATTTTATTAGCAACTTGATATTGAGATCAAGTTGCTATTTGTTGCTCATAAACAAATAATATACTTATGTTATACTGAATATTAAATGCATTAAGCTCTGTATTATACATTATGATTAAATAAACATTGTGCATGCTATATTCAATATAATTCCTAACTTAATATGAAGTAAACTTGAATGTGTGATTAATACCTTAACTTTCTATGTAATATGTCTCACACACACACACACGTTAACCTATTCTCTTGCTGTATTCATCATGTAATCTACTAATGAATGCACATCTACAATTTGTAATCTTGCTACTGTTGCACTTATAAACTGCAATATAACTCAATTGTATATACTGTACATTTAAGCTTTGTTCATAAAACCTAGCTTATTTGTTACTACCTAATAATGCACCACAAAACATATGTACAATATATGACAGAATATGTACATGATACTAACACGTAATACTAACAAAAAAAAGAGCATGATACAATAACTGTGAATAAGCAAACACGGCTAGATATAAATTATAATACCCTAAAAACACCCCCATCTGTAATTACTATACTACACCATATAATATTAGCAATGAGTAAAAACTACACAAAAAAACTATATTACATTCTACACTCATACTTTATCTAATGTAATGTGTTGCATATTACTTATCACTCTAACTGAGCTATAAAATTACCTAATTCACTTTTATTGATTTTATTGGCCACTTTCGGAGACCCATAACTCTATCTTCCGAGATCCGTTTTGAGCAAACTCAAGCGTTTTGGACAACTAAATCGAAAGATCTAGATTTTTCTAGTTTTAATATATTCCTGAAAACCGACATAACTTGTAGAATTCTGCATTTTAAAATAATGTGACAAATCTGGACAGAATCTATCCTGATTCGCACACTGTTTTTAAACATAACATAACTCGAGTTCCCGATGTCGGTTTAAAACAACCTTAGATGTATGGATGCCTGATTTTTTTGTGACTCGGAAACATATAGAACAACTCGATATATGTCATGCAAGACGCCCCATAGTTGCTATCCTGAAACTATAATTTCTGTTTTAAACCCTGATATTAATCTGATCATAACTAGAGTTTAAGAAATCCAAATCGCGCGAAACTTAGTTGTTTGGATGAATACACCGAAAGACCTATAAGTTTCTAATTATTTTCGAAACCTGAAAACTGATGGAAAATAGTGCAGATTGTGTTTTAAAAACATATGCCGGGGCTGGACAGATTTGGATCTGCTCTGCACAACGATACAGAAACGCATATATCTCCCAAACCAGTAGTCGTAATTAGGTGAGACTTGAACCCACGTTTGCATAACACCTAGGGCTATGTTTTTCGTTTATTTTCTTATTTCAATTGATTTAAGTAATTAATAGTTCACAACCCTTCTTTACAGTACTGTTTTCTGGCCATTACATATAATTTAACATACATGGGGACATTGGGGCAATTTAAGTTGAGTTCGAACAACGGAATCTCAGAAGTCCCATTACTAACTCATGAATGAGCCCGCATTTTCTTGCCCCTGGATGATAGTCTTGGGTCTGAGAATACTCCTGCAGTTGTTGACACTCATACTCGAATCGGCGTTAGATTATACTATCTTGACCTAAACTCGACATGAACCTGGTATGAACCACTTGAAACTCTTGAATCTCGTGAACATGACATGCATAATAGACACTATTTATTGGATATATATATATATATCATAGGGATGGAGTAGCTCGAAGAATGGGGGTATTTATGTGTAACAGGGATCATATCTTGTTCCCCGTGGTACCGGAGAATACAGTACATTGCATTATATATCAATTTTTAATCTCATGAATCTCGTGTTGCTGGTGTTCCGTAGGAATTACGGAATATCCTCGTTACATAATAAAACTCCCACAAATCCAGCTTATACTTATAATTAATAACACTGAAATATTGAATATCATGATACTCTAGTTACCTTGCACTGATTAATACATGCTATTTATTTGACATGCACACTACGGTTTACTGTTCACGGTTATTCTCTTGCCTAGGTACGAGATGGTACCAACTGAGGAGGACTTGAAACAGTTCTTAGGCCAAGCCAACCTCTAGCTCTTGAAGTTGGTTTCATTAGACTTATTTTCCTTGATCATTAATAATTGCCTTATTTGTTCAAAGCTTTCTTGTTGATGTAATAACTATCGGAATCTATTTATTTATTTTGAAATTCTTGTAATTTTTGTCTTTATTCTGCTTGCAATTACGCTTCGCGTATTCATGACGAGAAAGGATGCTTCTCGTTGTAGATACGTGCGGGTCTCGTCCGCTCTCGCTCCTAATCTTTTGGAAAACGGGACGTGACAATAGGAGATATAAATACAAGTAGATTAAGTTATAATCCTTGAAATATTCCATTGAAAATAGGATAGATATATCTTAGTTAAAGAAAACCCAAATAAGCATATTTGACCATACATGCCAGTTATTATATCTTTCGAAATGAAGTAATCTAACTAGCCATAATAAGGAAAGACAACCATCCTTCAATAACTCGCGACTACAAACCCACGGAAGATCGTCTACCGAGGGTTTGGATGGAGATCTTAATCAACAATCTACAAAGACGATGACGAGGAGAACACAACCTTTGACACATTGAGTAACATGAAATGAAACCCCTAGTCTCTTTTGCATGGCGCTAGGTGGTCTGTAGTCACTTGAGTTTATGCGGACTCTTGAAATTGACATCATGAAGTCACTTTTGCTGGAGATAGGATATGATGGGGAGACGAGACTATGTCGCTGTTGCAATAGCGAGATAGAAGTCGTGGAACAAAGGAGTAAACTGGTGATTATCTAAGCAAAGACATCAAACCTAAGGAAAAGCTAACATAGTTTTTATTTATTTATCTATTTATTTCCAAAGGTACATAAGGAATTAATGGAAACAAAAGGAGACAAATTGAAGTTGATCGCAGTGCAAAGGAAGGAGGCTAGCTAGGAAGTTTAGACCAGGCAAGATGTCATCTCTATGAAATGGATGTTGATGTGTTGGTCTGGGTGCACATCCAACATGGTGTAGGAGTACTAGTGTTTAGTGGGTGAATATTGATGGAGGCTCGTTGTGCATCTTATTCAAGTCTATATTGTTAATTAGTAAGGTACGAGCCAAGGAGGAGCAGAATAGGAGTTTGGGTTTGTTGACTTATGAGGTGTGGGGAGAGGAGAGATGAGTTGGACGGTGATGAAGATGATAATGGCAAGCAAACAAGTTTGTAGCGAAAGCTAACTTGTGAAATGTTTTTTTTCTCCTTTTTCAGTGAGTAGGAAGGTGAAGAACTAATAGGATTATCATGGCTCTGATACAATATCAAAGATAAGAGCTTAATCGATTTTATTGATATTTTAGAAGATATAGCTACAAGTTGATCTCGGAATCATCCTTGATATATTCCATAGAAAATAGGACTAGAATCTCCTATACAAGGAAACCCAAAAGACATAATTTGACCACACAATTAAAACATGAAATCTCTCTAAATAAACTAATCTAATTAGCCATAACAAGGAGAAACAATCATCCCAAATTTAGAAGCAATATAATTAGTATTAGTATTGAGGAACTGCTGGAAAATGGCTACGTCATCCATATGGATGGCTCGACATTAACTTTAAGGGATAATGAGAGATTGATCAGAAAAGTACTGATACGGGATAGCACGTATGTGAATCCAAGCTCGCATAAAGCTTGGAGGATCCGAACCCTACCAACCAGCAGAACTATTAGGTCCAAGCCCACAAACAACTGGCTTGAAAGCCCACCGGGTCCGCAAACATGCACACACCATTATAACCGTTGAAAGTAAAAAAACCAAATGATGGGACTTTAAATATAGTCTCACGTTGGAAACAACAAAAGAAACACATGGGTATAAGATATAAGATGGATCAAACCTCAACAAGGCTTGAGTCTTATTGTTGGAACCCACTTATATCAAAAACCCGTGTGTACCTATTAAAAAGCACATCACTCTCTCAACTTTAAATACTCTAAACTCTAACATGGTATCAAAGCTAATGGCTCAATTTAAACTCGACTCGACAATACTACTAAGTGTTGTACTTTCCACGTGAACCACACTAAAGAAAAAATGGATGGTTGCACGTGAGGGGTGTTGAAAGTAAAAAACCAAATATTGGGACTTTAAAGATAATCCCACATTGGAAACGATACACATGGGTATAAGGTATAAGATCGGTCAAATCTCAACAAGGCTTGAGTCTTATTGTTGGAACCCACTTATATCAAAGGCCTGTGTGTACCTATTAAAAAGCGCATCACTCTCTCAACTTTAAATACTCTAAACTCTAACAATAACGAAGATCAATGCATCACCATAGATAGAAAGTATTAATCTACGAGCTAAAATGGTAAATCTTTACCATACTTAGGATACACACAATTAACTAACAAAGTGAATATCATATAAGATTTTTCTCTCCGGCATAGCATGCATAAATTGGCCTTCAACCCTAACTTCGGTATGCGTTTTTTCTACCCTAAAATTCTCTATACTTTATAGCGGTTTTGACTAGGAATCAGAGGAGCTCCCTGGAGAACGATATCCGGGAATCCTTTGTTTTGCAAGTCTTCGACTTTGACGATGCATCACCCTGTTCTACACCCACGTAAAACAAATTCATTGGTGCTCAAGGTATGTTAAATTTCGCGCAGCATCAAGTACCAAGGCTAAAAAAAGAATGTTTTCTGTTAGGTGTTTTGAAGCAAGTATTAAGTAAGAGTCAGGTTTGGACACTTAAAATTTAATTAAATTGAATGCTTTATCTTCAAGAGAAATGGATTCGACAACTTTTCAAAAGCCTTGTTGGAAGCCTCCACTACTTAAATATTAGTCGTTCGGATATATTTATCGAGCCTTTATCAACCTGAAGCGTTTATGAAAATGAAGGTGAAGCTTGGAGTATGTGAACAGGGTTGGGGGTGTGCGCGCGCGTACCCTGTTCATGGATGGGTTCTACTCTTAACTGTTGGTTTAGGGAAGAGATGCATGAATGTAGTAAATGGATGTGTCTATATGTAACATAGAGGATGTATCTGATGTTATCAAAGGCGGTGTTTGAAAAGTTGTGCCTGATAATATTGTTTCTATAAAGAATGTAGTGGTTTCTAAAGGTACCAAGTGTGTAGTGAAAAACCATAGAGCACTCGATTTTGTTTGTATGGGTGTATTGTGAAATAAAATTTGAGTTATTTTCATAAACACCAATAAAAATAAAAATACATATGTTGTATAGAAATTACCAGCGACACAGTGTTAAAGATTCCCTGTAAATGATTATATGCATCCTTGAGCATATCTAACATCCTCGAGCACCTGTTGAGAACAAATATTATCAAGTGTTTCTCAGGCATATTAGTCCTGAGAACTTCAGAAGAAATCAGGGACAAAAAGAAATGTAGAGGCATGAAAGTTATAGTTGAAGGAGTAGTAATTTACCACCATTTCCATATTTTTCCTTTTCTGAACAAATCTTTTGCATAGAGGAGGATGCAGCATTAATGTTTAATGTTGAATCTTAAATATACATATACAGATACATTTATAGGTACAAGGAACATAAAATGGATCATTTGTATTTTTAATAGACCCTCTTGGAGTTCTTCTACAACCAAGATCTTTTGGAGGACTTACAAGTTTAGTAATAGTAAAATATTGGTGTTTTTGTGTGTGTATGAATGTAAACCAGGTACTATGATATATATTTTACCTTTCATAATTTGCAAAAACAAAATTCTACAAGTTATGGGAATGCTATATACTGAGATATCTAAATTTGTAAGATCAAGTTCTGCAGCTATTACATCGAAGGCATAGGGAAATTACAACAAGCTAAGCCACATCATTGTTCTTACTCTGCCATACAATGAAATATGGATACAGCTAAAATGATAAGGCTGAGGGATGTTTTCTAACTTCTATACATCCAAAACCTGTGTGGTTGAACACGCAATAACAGTATGCTAAACAAAACCTAAACAATGAAACAGTGATAATCATTGTACTCAGGAAAACAGAAAATAAAATCTCACAACTTAAGCTGCCTTCCAGGCGCGATATTAGGTTTATTAAATAAAAGAGCCAAACTCAGAAATTAACTATTCCATACTAGCGGGTGACAAATCTATTACTATAACAGAACCCTACTATTAGAATTTCAAAGTAAACACGATTCCTAAGGATGGACTGGATTAGGAAACAGAGAGAGAAGCCTTTTTTAGATGTATGTTATGTTGTTCAAGAAATTAGTTATTCAAAGAATTGAACTTCTCCGAATGGTAACTTCAGTCAAGGAAGTAGATAGAATAAGGATGCATGTTGTTCAAGAAATTAGTTCTCTATCTGATCTGATTTCTTACATATAGACTGGTAATACAATGGTTGGAATTTTTTCTCACAAATTGAAGGTCCATGCACAGGTTATGGAGGTTAATATACCAAAACTTAACCACATAACTCAAGCAGAGATATATGATAATAAGATAACCAACCATGTTAGAGTCTAAGTTAATTGATTTGCAGGTGCAGATTGAATTTCTCATGCGAGAATTGCAATTTACAACAATACAAGTGCAATGAGCAGCTAGAAACATACATGAAGGAGCCTAAAGGCCGATGAAAGAAAAAATAAGTTGATCACATCATGAGAAAATAAGAAATTTGCTCAAATAGCCTATGCACAAACCAATGCACTATTGATTCTCTGACCAATGGGCTCAAGCTTCAAAAGATAATAGCAGTGCTGATTGGTAGTCACTGTCTGATTTATTTACTCAATAGATATTTCCTTTTACTATAGTTAGTTTCTAATTTAGCAATAGTGTTTGGCTGGATGTAATTGGAACCCATGTGGTTCCAACCATACTAAAATATAAAAACAAGTGTTTGGTTCCAAGTTGTTGGTTCTGCAACATGTAGTTGGAACAACAAATAGAGTTAAAATCATGCATTTGAACATACACTCAAATTGAGCGCTTTTGCAACTAATGTGTTTTGGAACACAAATGATAATAGAAAAGCTAGTTGTTGTGTTGCAACTACAACCAAACACATGTTCTGCAAAACATATAGTTAAAACTACAATTTAACCAGACAAAGAAATGAAGTTGGAAACACGGTAGTTGGATCTACACATAACTGTAAATGCATTGAATTTCCAACTACAGCAACCAAATAGGAGTTCTAGTAAAAAAAGTAACGAAGAACAGGTCATCAATTATACAGAATTTAAGGAGCATTAATTGTTGTAATGTCCAAGATATTTCTAGTTCACGATATACCTTGAGAAGCAAACATGGGAAGAAAGACTAACCAAACCATTCTAAAGCATATACCATGGAGAAAATGGAAATTATAACAGCCATGTGAGGTGGTAAAAGGCAACTGATAGGCCCTTTAACAATGATTGGCAGTAGTAATGCAGTAAAACCAGTTCAATTTACTTTGCCTTCTTTGTTTCCACCCATCCACCCTATTACACGCGCACATAAACAGTCATATTTCTCTTTTCTGTTACTTTTTAAAGAATGATGGGGGAGGTATGGTAGGCTAGGTATCGTAAAGCTTACACAAACACGCAGGGTCTCCTCTCAATTGCTTCTCTCGTATATGAATGAAGAAAACTTTTCATTCCCTCCCACTGCATCCAGTATGCACAGACATCCTAAAATTGAGGAGTCTCGTTTACTTATCACTCTCTCATATATCAACTAAAACATATTATTTTTATGTCTTACGAGCGAATAATATCTAAAATTTAGACCAATGATCTGATATATCATATAGATCACCTGATATTACTTCAATGCCCTAAGCCATGAAAATTATTTGAAGATGGAATATGTGATCAATAGTTCCTGAGTAATGATAGATCAAGTACTTGGAAATGTTTTACAGCATAAGATTTGTGTTGTAGGTAGAGCATCCTACTTACCCAGGTAGGTCCTGTATCCCACAGTAGACTTCGAAGCTGTTGCAGACCACATTAACTCTCGTAGCACCGATGCTGATTTACAATTAAATAATTGATTGATCAGCACATGTTGAGCCAACAGGGTTTTGAAACAATTGAATAAGGTATATGTTTGCTATGATATCTGTAAATACCCACCAATCGTAAGAATAGCTTAACAGAATGACAATTCTCTAGCATATATGGGAAGAAATAAGTACTTGTATAATAAATTTTCTCTGCTAAATTGCTAGAATAAAAATCTCGCCGAAGATACTGTGTGGCACATCAAAATTATAACTATATCAAACATAAGTAGAAGCAGATTTCTTTATCTTATATGTGTTGAATTATACAAAAGATCACTTTATCTGTTTAAAGGCTGCCACCCTAGATGATAAACTAATTGTTGCATTGTAACATTATAGCTACATGCATTGGTTCTTAGGTCCGCCAAAGTGTCTCCTGGTTTCATACAGTCAAAAACAATCATAATACTTTGATTTCATAGGGACTCCCTATCATAAATTTATGTACAACTTTTCATGACCCTCACCCAGTATCATTTCTCTACCATATATTATCAACAGAAAAGCATCTCAAAGTTGTGATTAAGCCTTGACTAAAAGTAGTGAAAGTTGTGTCGTCTACCATTATAATTACTCGGCCATAACAGAGGAAAGTTTCTTGCTGAAGTTTATGGAATGGAAGATTGATTTCAATCTCTCCAAAGCATGGACATAGCTGCTGTAGTGAAGAAATTTCTGAAGACATTATATAGCAAGGAGAGGCAAACAAGGCAGTCTACTATTTTTCCCGTCATAAGATTTGCAGTCAAGACGAGTTAATCCATAGTGGGCACATAAAAAGGTGATCAGATATTGGCAACTAAACCAACAGTGTCAGTCTAAATGATTTGCTTTTTCCCAGTCAACCAATTCATATTTTCAGATAATCAGATTTTTTTCTATTAAAAAAACCTCGAACCAATAGAAACAATCTGTGTCCCTCCTGTCATTGTTGACCATCTCTTGTCGTCAATCAGCAGGCTTAAGATCAAATACAGAGTTTGGCACCCCCAGAAGTCTTACAAATAGTAAGCAACTCTTTGATGTGAGTGAGCAACTGAAAATGCATGATGCCCTATCCATCCCTCTTTCTCAACCTATCTTTCATTGTTCTTCCATTGAGGTTTTGTATTGTAGAAAAGCTTTAAATATCAGTTGCTAAAATAGTTGATTGCATATTTAATGATAGATGGTAATACTATCACTATTTTAATGTTGCTATAAATGATTGTGATTGCATGTTTAGTATAATAATCTGATAATTAGCGCCCAAATTATTGGCTGCCTGTTTGCTTCTTTAAATGCTTGTGAAATATGCTTTGAGTTAAAATATAGTCTGGTGTTGCTCCTTTCACATTTTTTTAATCAATTTTGCCTCGGTTTCTTTTGCTGTATTTTATGGTTGCTACCTCCTTGCCCCCAGATCAGTTGTGTGGTTACGAAAATCAATTTCAATGGATTGTGTGACCGCTTCCTTGATTTGTATGGGTGGGGACATCTTAGTGTCTTACCTAATTTATTTGTGTTCTTTGTCTTTGCCTCGGTGCCTCTTGTGTAGTTGCAGTCACTTTTTCTTTTACTTAGTGTGTGTGATCGGTTAGCTTGTTGTCTTAGGTGGATTTGCATTAGTGCTCTATGGCTTTGCCTCAGTGCCTCCATTATGTGGCTTTGCATTAGCATGTATCAATGTGTGTCTTGCATCACTATGCGTTACTTTTCTCCCATGCAAAATATTTAGTGAATGATAAGTTTTTGTTTAATGATTTTAAAATCCCTTGACAACATCAAATCTTCAATGCTATGATGAGGATTGAAAAAAACATTTCCAGAGGGTAACACACTCACTATTGAGAGCACTTTTCTATGGGTAAACACAGATTTTCTTGATAGCGATATTGTTTTAATATGTTTTTGAATTTACGTCCGGTGGCATTTAAAAGTTAAAGGCGGGTTGCTCTCTAGTTTCATCGATCACATTTTGTCTCCAAAGCTGTGGTGAAGATCGAAGAATATATGTTTTATATTTTAATAAAAGGCAATGATGAAATTTTGTATCAACCTTTATAACCTGAATTATGAAGCATAATATGCCGTATTTCTAAATGTCCATATAGATAGACATGAAAAAAATCGTAGTCCTCATGGGTATGGACAAATTGTGAATAATTGAGCGCGGCTTGGACAGTCTCACATAATACTAAGTGATAGCGGAACTGGACGCTCAGAAGTTCGGATTGTTGAAGTTGAATGCTATAAGAAAAGTGATTAGGTTCGGTCACTCCTTAATTCAGATAAGTCGATAGCACACGCGAGCTTCAATTTATTTTCAACAAAATGTTGTTAACATCTGGTTCGATAATTAGCTTGTGAAAACTATTCAATGTTTATTTTTCACATGAGATCAATGATTTAAGCCTAATAATAAATCATTAAAATCAACTGATCACATTAACCGAGGACTATGAAGCGCACACATGGATACAAACTTGGACATGGGACACGACAAGTTTGTAAAAAGGACACGAGGACACATATTATTTGTTTATATATTTAATTATATACATTAAACAAAATATAATAAACTATAAGAAGAAATATATATTAATAAATCTTGAAAGCATAATAAAATAAATCAAAGGTTATAACTTTATCCAAAACCGTAAGTTTTTTTAATCACAAACAAATACATATATAAAACTAAACGTAAAACGCATAAGAATACAATTCATAAGAACATAAACAAATAAAATATTAACCATTTTTAATTGGAGCCAACTTTCATATATCTTATGTCATCATTTGCATCAATATAGACATTTACTATTCTAGTTGTAGTCCGTCATGAAAAATGTTTAACCCCTATACTATCTAAATAACCCCTATACTATCTAAATATGGACATTTACTTTCTAGTAGTCATCATGAAAGAGATTCAACCTCTACATTATCTCGAAGTGTCGGACATGTCCAGTATAGACGGACACAGTCCAAGGGTGTCCGATGGAGTGTCCAAGAGTACAATACGGATCGGAGTGTCGAACATGGACACAACAAGCAAATAAAAGTGTCTGTGCTTTCTAGACCAAAGAAAATTTCAATTATATTTACTTTTATAGGTTTTGCATGCGGTGGCACAAAAAAATAGATATCAGAAAATATTTGATTTAACATGTACTTGGGATAATGATGATTAATTGATAAGAACTTACAGTGACATTCCAACTTTGAATGTTTTATACTATTATATCAACTTCAAAATATTTAACTGATATTTCAGTTTAAATTTTGGTTAATATCTTTATATATCTCTTGATTTGGCATGTTGTTAAGATATGTGAATTAAAAGCCCACATCGGGAAAACTATAAGAAGTACATGGTATAAAATATAAAATGGACCAAACCTCAACAAGGCTTGAGTCTTATTGATGGAACCCACTTATGTCAAAAAACCATGTACACTCATGTAAATAAAAATATATAGTCGCCCCCTCGAAACTTAACATGGCATCTGAGCTAGATCAAACCGCATCTCTGTCTCACGATCTATACTAGAGCCCGCGTGCTCTCACAGAGTCTGACCTCTATATAAACTATACGATCCACGTGCAACGTCACCACGTTGCACGTGAAGGGGTATTAAGATATATGAATTAAAATAGTCACACATCAGGAAAACAAATACATGGTAAAAAATATATAATGGGTCAAAGCTCAACAAGGCTTGAGTCTTATTGTTGGAACCCACTTATATCAAAAACAAGTGTACTCATATAAATAAAAATATACAGGTCTCTCCCTCAAAATTTAATATGGTATCAGAGCTAGGTCAAAAGCGCTCGAGCCCTCGCGCCCTCTGCACGAGTCCGACCTTTATACGAACTATACGATCCACGTGCAACGTCATCACGCTGCACGTGAGGGGTGTTAAGATATGTAAATTAAAATAGTCTCATATCGGGAAAACTATAAGTATACGGATATAAAATATAAAATGGATCAAATCTCAACAAGGCTTGAGTTTTATTGATGGAACCCACTCATATCAAAAACTCATATACACATATAAAAAATATACAAGTCTCCCCCTCGAAATTTAATACATGTAATTAATTTAATCTCTGAGAGCATTTTTCCAAGCAACAAGCAATGGTGAATGGGGTCATGAGCTCCTTAATCAATTAGAAGAGTATTTGACCGTGAGCATAGCTCGGCTGGTCATAGGAGAAGTGCCCACAATCCGGAAAGGGTATTGCCCACAATTGAACGAATTCGGCACAAAACCGTAGGAGCCTGTGTACGATGTCCATGTGGATTAAGCTTGCATGTCAATTTAAAAAAAATAAATGCATATTTTTCGCTTCTAATTTTCTTAGTATAAATTTTTTCTATTTTTTAACATTTCCCTATGAAAAGTTTATGCTCGCATCCGGGATGATGGCACCATAGCTACATCTTGGAGTTAAAAATGATGGTTTTTGAAAATTACTCGATTATTTAAATATAAACTAATACTACTTGTCTGAGACAACTAATTATTAACAATTTTAAATTATTTTTAGGATCAATTTTAAATTTAGTTAATTACTTAAAAAATTATAATTTATAGAGACTTTAAAATGACATGTTAGAATCATATTAGCTTTAGGTGCAATTTTGGTACATCCAAGGCAAAACTTTTATTGCAAGAACAATCAATTTTAAAAGAAAAAACTATCGTAATAAAACATTGATACTTCAAAATCATAGATTTATAAGGTCTAGCTAAACTCAATTGAAAATTGATCAATTCTACTTGGTCAGAAGAAAATCGGTTATAACTAATTGTTTGATGATTTAGCGAATAAAATTTGTTTAAGTGGATTTTTTCTACTCGAAACTAAATTGAACCGTCAGTGTATCAAACTTAACGTACAAGTTCACCCTTGATTCTCTACACTTGCACGTGTTACCTACTTTGTAATATAAAATCATTTGGTATTGTTAAATGTACTTATTATTTTCAATTGACGTTGTGATAGTCTTTAAAATTTCTATCCTACCTTAAGTTTTTTGGCAGGTTCTTTATCTTTTAAGTAACCCATGTTAACTTTATATAATATTAATCTTGACTAGGTTTTTAATTACCATAAAACAAGATGAGATTGTAGTAAGAAGGCATCCATAAATTTTTTCACCAATGCACTCTATAAAAAAGGTAGGCTTTTGACATTTCCTATGATGTATAGCTTTAAATATTTTTCGTGACATGATGAGCCTTTTTCATGACCTAGCTAATTTAAAAATTATAGACGGGGATTTAGATTTATAAAAAAAAGAGGACAAGATCTTTGATTCAAGTAGCTTACATTGTGTACAATGTTTAAAAAACTGTTAGACAGACGATATTGAACGGCAGCGAAGTCGCAACATTTTTGTTATTGTTACAAATATGGGCTTGAATGAAAATGTGAACCAAAAACAAAATGTTTTTTAAAAGGAAAGTAGGTTTGATTGGGAAGATGAATTGCAAAAATGATGATGGGTTTAAAGAAATAAGAATTACAAAATGAAAGATACAATTATTATAATCACAAAAATTATGAAAGTTCATTGTACGGTATGCATTTAGCTTCTTGCGCACATAAACTGATAAAATAACAAAAACTAAAATTATTAGTAAAATTATAAGAAATTACAATATAAAAATTACATATATTAAGTGCATAAAATCTAAGAACTAAATAGATATACATGGATCGGTTGGATAAAGGAGAGCTTATAGATTTTTACAAAGGTGACGAAATATTAGTATTTTCGATGAGAAGTGGAATGTTTAATTCATTTTAATGTCTACTCTATTCTTATTTAGACAAGTTAACCCATTTCGGAACTAGGCTAGGCGCTTTAACTTGAAATTTGATTAATCTTTAGCATATTATAGCAGGTTATTTGGTCATAAATAATCGTGTTATGTTTAAACTAAATGCAATAGCTTGTCATGGATGTTATGTTTATTAGGTTGGAGCATGAGTCAAAGTCAGGGGAGCTCTATAAAGAGTTGACCAACCTTTTACTATCGTTCGCCCCTATAAGATGGTATCAAATCTCGTATCAAGACTAAACTGGATATGAGACGGACCCTAAGGAAATGATTTTGCATCATTTGACAATTGTAAATCATGAATGCAATGGTCATCTATCCTAAGAAACTAAGAAAATTGAATATATAAGAAATAATCGTGTTTGAGGGTTACATACTAATAAACGGAGAATATTGTCGAATTCAGGATTTAATTTTGTTTTATATTCAACATCAGTTATAAATATATGTGATATATTTTATATTTCCTACAAGCAAATTATTTAGTTTAATAATTTAATGATCGATATTATTACCCAATCTAAATAGACGTAAAAAAATTAGTGTTTGATGCCTCAAACTCAAGGAGGTATGTTCAGCCTATATCCTTCCAATACAAGGAAGGGGATCTCTTAAAATAGAGAAGGGTAGGTATTCGAAAGAACCTTCCCCCTCTTCTTGGTCAATATAAATGGGAGGAACCAACATGACCTGCCTTTGTTTATATTTTCTTTTCTTTTTCGTGAAAATATTATTTAGTTACCTAGGAAAGATTTTATTCAGTTTGGTAGGTCAAGATTTTATGTCGTTCGAGTCCTATTAGATTTAGATTTCCTTTATGCTTGTATAAAAGGCCTACTTAATATTTTAACTTTTTTGTATAAAACATTTAGTTTTGTAACACCCCAGCCCGATTGTATGTTTTTTTTGGATGCTTTGGTTTTTGTATTATTATTATTATAAGTTGGAGTTTAATACTTTCTAGTTAAAATAAAACAGATTATTATGGTTGTTCTAAGTTTGTTATAGTATGATTTTCCAGATTTATTAAATAAGTATATTACTAGTATTTACGTTTGTTTACTATTTGATTAATATCTTAAATTTATATACATATAATATTTATTTATCTAACATTAGTTTCATAACTAAATAGATAATATTAGTATGGTTGTTTTAACAAAATATATTTAGTATTTAAGCTTGTTTGATAATTTATTAATATCTTACTTTAATTTTCATCTAATATATTTCAAATACTAGATATGTAAACAAATATATTATGATTATCTAAATTAGTTAAGTATATGATATTTAACTTTTAAAGTTTTATTTTGCTAAATCTACTAATATCTTATTTATATTCCAGTACAATATTTTGTCTATCATGATATATTATTAATAATTTTTTAATTTTTAAATCCTATTTTAAATCTTTTAAATTAAACTATTGGAGGTTATGAGAATTATTTTCCTAAACTTATATATATAGTCTTATATTCTCCAAATATATTGTCACCCCAAACAAATCTATACATATTTTAATCATACACATTTAAACTAATATATATACATCATATCTATTTAAAACCCTATATATTAATATAAATATTTCCTATTATTCTATATAATAACAAACCCTACACCTATATTAACTATATATATCTTATACCAAACAACCTTTACAAGCTCCCACATAATTTAATCTATTTAACAGTATTTGAATCTCTTCAAATACATCTCCTCAATATTTTATTCTTACCTTATAACAACTTTATATATATTCATCTCTCCTCAAAAATCAACCTTCTCTCATTCCCATCACAATATTTTCTTCTTCAAAATTAGCCGTGCCATCAAAGCTTGGAGTTGTGCTTTGTGTCGTCGTGTTTATCCGTCTCCAAGGCAAGTACTCTTGCTCGTTATTCTTTTAATTGATGCAACATCGGTTATCTCTTGGTTTAATACATTGTTTTGGAATCACTAGAACGTAATCTTTAACACTGAGTTTCCATATTGATATACAATCTCTGTTTGTTGTCTATATTATCGAAACCCTAGAATCCAAGCAAAACCGTTAATCAATTTATTAAGAATTATGCATGTTTCATACTTGATTAAATGAAATTTCTAATGTAAAAGTTCATTTTATAATTAAACCCTCACTACATGTCTCACAAATATCTTAATTAATTATTGCAATGACACGCTGACGGTTATCATTGACATGCAAGAGAACATTTTCTTTTACACGCTATATATATATATATATATATATATATATATATATATATATTCGAGACCATTATAGATTGATGTGTATGAAAACACCTTGGCATGCCATGCCTATTCATGATCACAGTTTATTTACATTAAAATACAATTACCAATCGTAGTGCTGAATTACATGACATTATTTGTGTTTACGCGTTTTCCTATTCAGTGATATCGTTGTGACTATGATTCATATCCAAAGCCTATCCAGTTAGTATTCATGTTTATAGTGTAGTGTTGCTGGGTACCGGGCTGAAACGGTTAAATGATAGTGTTGCCATATACCGGACTGAAACGGTAAGAAATGGTGTTGCTAAGTACCGGGCTGAAATGATAAAGTGAGTGAATTGCAAGGGTACCAAACAAAAACGGTAAAGTGAAATGTTTACCCATTGATTCGTGTCCATGTTTTTCTTGCCTCCAGACATTTCCATTATAGGGACATTTAACATTCGTTATGATACATATTCGTACTATTACCTTACTCATATTCACATGTGCATACGGGTTCACAACACTCACACATTCATGCTATCACACCACATACACACTTTTACGTTTGAGTACTTGTTGGGATGTTCTGACATACCTGAGACTTGCCATCTCAGGTTTAGAGACGGATTTTCAAGCCAGACAGGATCAGAGCGATTATCGGGAGTTTGCAGAAGATCGATAGTATCGTAGGTAATTTCTATTTTATTTCAGTTGCTATTAGAATATGCGTCCTCACAGGACGTTAAGAGTGATGTATCTTTATTTTATATCATGTATTTCGTTTATTCGGATCTTTTATCTTCCCTGGGTATCTTATTGGATCTATCATCTTGTGATTTCATTTTTGATATTACTCGTTATTCTTACAGCATGATGTTAATAATATATCTTGGATATTATCGTACAGGTTTAGCTAGAGCATTAGGTGTGACTATAACAAGACGATTTCCCTTTCCCTAGGAGCACTGGCGGTTTCGGTCTATATTTCTGTATTACGGGAATTGAAGCGTTATAGGTTTAATACAATTTTGAACGTGTCCTCTTTTGTCTAGAGATCTAGGGTTTTTCCCCTTGTCCATTACATAGGACTATACATATCCTCACATTGCCATCACTACGCCACATACAATCCTCTCACCACATAAATGTGTCAGGCCGCCGCCATGCCACATACTTTCCTCTCATCACATGAACATGTATATATGCATATCAAAGTTAATCGAAAAGCCTAAATTTTGCATCTATCAAATAAAATTTATACTCAACTTTAATTTAATTAAACTTTACATCTATCTATGTAATATTGATCCAACTTCTAATTTACTAATCAACAACATAAAGCCCAATAGAAGCAATTGCAAAGCAAAGCAAAACAATAAATATGCCCAATAAATATCTTGCCATAATTGAGAATGAAGAGACCATAACCAAACCAAACCAAACTCATGGCTTCAAATAATCAAATTCATAGAACAGGAGAACCTTATGCTGGCCCCTTTCAGCCGTTGAACAAGGTCGGCCGCCCTTGGTATATCGACAGTAGGCTGACCACTGCCAATAGCAAAAATCTCACAGATATCAATCAAACAATCACCAGGCGAAGAAAAATTAATTTTTTATACCAAAAAAAGTGAGAAACATACAGCAATGTGTCCAACCGTATGATCAGCAGCTCACAATCGGAAAGAAACGTCCTCATCATCTCGATGATGAAGCGGCCTCCACCGTCGTCAAGCGAGAGCAGCTGCTTGAACTGATCGTCCAGCACGAACTAACGAAATTTTTTTCAAGGATTAGGAAATTCGAAAACCCTAGCTATGAAATCGCGCGATCGATCAAATATCGTTTAGGATCAGAGATACCTCAGCGATCAGTCGATTCACGTAGGCCTCGAGCTGCTGCCTCGGATTCGGTGGAGCCGCCATTTCTTAGGATGAGATCGAGAGATCAAAGAACGATGATGATGATGATGATGAGAGAGAGAGAGAGAGTTTCCTGAACGAAGAAATTGGAAAAAGAGGAGGGAGAGAGGAGATAGAGAGAGCCAGAGAGAGTGAATCATCTTCTTGCATTTAATGAAGTGAATTAATGTTTGGAGTTTTTTTCTATATAACACCCCAAAACTTGCAGAATCTACATATCACTCCCAAAACCCAAACATTCCATTTGGTTTTCCTAATTTCTCCTATAATTGTTTTTGTAATGGAATATGGTCATTACATGCGATTGGGATGCACTGAAGTAAAAATAATCTTGCTATGTATAAAAAGCAGATGAATTTATTTTAGGTTAGAGCTATAAAAAAATAAAAAGGTTTTTTGAAAAGATGCCAACTTTTTAAATTTTAAAATAAGAAAAGTTGGCACCATTTGCGGGAGAGGGGGATTCTACCCAAAGAGGGATCATTTTTTAAAATTTTAAAATAATAAGAGTTGCATTGATGTATGATATTATGGGAAATTCTTGTTTTTTAAAAAAAAAATTGTAACATTTCTTATAAAAAAGAGACCATTACTTATACAATTGTTTGTTAATTTAGCAGGCCCGGCATGAGTTTGTATGATAATAATAGATATTGTGACTATTAAATGGTCATCTTTAATCTAAATAAAGGGCTGCAGATAAGCTGAGCTGAGCTGAGTTTTTACTCTCTCTATTTATATAAAAGATTATTGTTGGAAGCGAGCTAGATGAGTTTTTGCAAAGAGATCTAAATGTTTAAATTTCGTAGGGTGAAGGAAAGAATTTTGTAATAAGAAAGGATGGGTACAGAGAGGAAAGCGAGATGAATTTCGTAATACCGCAACCTTAGTGTAAGCTAGCCTAACTCGAGTTTAAAAACTGGTTGCAAAAGTCGCTAGCAAGGGTGTTCTTTAGATAGCAGAAAATGCATGATCCAGATAATGTAATTTTAGGACTGGTTTCAAGTAGTATGCAAGTTTTGAGGGTGATGAACCATTATTTTATTCCATCTTTTAAGAGATTAACAAACAATTTGAAACAGGATTTGTTGTTTGCAGAGGGTTTGTATTTCTCTCTCTCATATGGTGCTTAATCTTATTTTGGCATGTATTTTGAAGGGCTTTAATCATTAATAAACCATCAAACTCTATAAATGTATTCCGCTAAACTAGCCCAAGTTCGTAAAATCTCCACCTTAGTTTAAGCTAGCCCAACTCAAGACTCAAGAAAAGCAATCTTTGGACTGCGGAGCACATTCCTAGATGAAATATGGAATATCAAAAATTCTGAGATGATATCTACTGCAGTTGAGTTTTGAAGATGATAAACAAAAACTGACCATTATTTTTTCTTTCAATAGATTAACAAACTTGAAACATGAATTGCCATTTACCAGGAGATTGTTTGTGTTTTTCTCTCTTCGGCCACGCTTTATCCTATCCTAGCATGTATATTGATGGGCGTTTAATCACTAATAAACCGTCAAACTCTAACTTGTTTTCCATTAAACTACTAATATAACGACGGACAGCAAAATTTGTAGAATACTATTATGGCAGTTTAGCGAAAAACAGGTAATATTAATAATATAGTTTTTTGATACTTGATTGGTTTTCCACGGGTAAAGCATTCAATCGAATCCTATAGTTTACAAACATCTGGAGGCACAAACAGTCATCCAACAAGAACAACAGCCGTTTCCCCACTTTTTATCTGCTAACTTCACCTCCAACGGCAAAATAATTACATGCACAGGTCATAACATCCAGTGTTTTTTTTTTTTTTTGAAAATCAAATATTATTACAAATATCTATACCAATAAAAAATACATATTAAGAACAAAAGAAAAACACGTTGAGAACATAGAAATCAGTTCACAAACATATTACATATATTTCCATAACCATGCACAAAGCTTTGCCCTGATAAGAAAGTTCGCCGCAATCAAAACATATAAATCTTGTAAAGTCGCTATACCCTTTGTCCACTCAAAGTTTGTATTGCTGCAATTTGCTGGCTACAGCTTCAGAAAAGATGCCAAATTCTCTTTACCCTCTTACATCAAATTTGGCTCTTTGTATTCACATTTTGTAATCATTCACACAGCTGCATCTGGAGCAATATTGCACGAGAACAGCCCATTAGATGCCTAAAGTGAAAGATATGTTGTCTATGTACACGAGATGCATAAAACAGATATGTAGCTGTATTTTAGCATCAAGATTTCATCACAATACGGAAAATATTTATGTGCATTTTTCTTTAAGAGAATGGTATTTTAATGCATTTATAAGAAGCATTACACAACTCAATATCTAGGAGGCAACAAGATACAATAGGCAGTCCAAGAATAGTCTTACCAACCAAGGACAAGTATAGCCTTCGGCAAAAAAATTTCCCCAAGTTAAGAAACTCAATTCAATTGCGGGTCGATTGAGAGAGAGAGAGAGGTCACACACACGCACGCGTGCATGCAGAGAGAGAGAGAGAGAGAGTAAGAGGTTCAATTCAAATCCGGGGTCACATCTAGAGGACCAGAACGATGGTGAGTCTTTCCAGGGTCCAAAAGCATTAGGATAGGCTTTAACTTATTTAAGTTTATAACCATAATTTGATCATAAACCACTTCACTTTCGGGCATGTTTGGCAATTGAAAAGTGAAAATAGGAAAGTAGGAAAGTGAAATGGAAAGAAATTACTAATTCTTGTTATTTCTTGTTAAATAGAAAGCGGAAAAGAAGCTGGGTTGACACTTATGCGGCAATGGAAAATGAGATTGGCATGTTTGGCTGGAATAGTAGAAAGTAGGAAAGAAAAAAAGGAAAGTAGAATAAAATAATAATAAAATATTCACTTCCTTATACTTTCTCTCTACTTTCTATGGTTTAGGCTAGAAAGTGAGAAGGCCACAAATTGCTTAGTGGCAATACGTTTTCTCACTTTCTTATCTAACAATTCAAACACGTAATGTGAGAAAGTGAAAACCGCTTTCCTATCTCCTTTCCTCCAAACAAACACGCCCACCAATTGGGTAATTGAGATGCTGTGTATCAAAGACACCCATCCATGCGGTTAACCCTAAATAAAATAAATACCGAATATGTATGAAACACACCCACCAATTCCACATTTTTCCTCTCTCGATCTGTGCATTACTTTACTATTATTCAGAAAGTGATTTCACTAAAGAAGAAGAAGAAGAAGTACCCAGTGTGAATTCAATACACAATGTCATCATCACCACATAGCCATCATTAAAAAAGAGAGAAGGAAATAGGCTGCATAGAAATTACCCTCAACAGAGCGCCAAGGAATATCGTTGAATGACTAAATGCAGTCCTAAGCACATCTAATATCCTCGAGCACCTGTGAAGAAAACAAATGTCATCAACTGTCGTCGCTCCTGAGGCATTTAAGTGCCGAAAGCTTTAGAGGGAAATCAGGGACAAAATGATATGTAGAAGCATGAAAGAAATTAGTAGGTGGATCTCAAATCACATGATTGTGCCATATATTTTATCTTCCAAAAGTTACAATCACAAAATCTGCATATGATGGGAATGCAAGTCTATCGTGAGATATCTAAGCTTGTAAAATAAACTTGTGCAATTTTTACAACTAAGAATTTGATTCTTGAGGCATCGGGGATCTACAACAAGCCAAGTCACACCACTATTCTAGCAATATCATACAATGACTGTCACGCCCCGTTTCCCAAAAGACAGGAGCAGGGACGTGACAGGCCCACGATGTATTTATTCTGAGAAGGTCTTTTCTCGAAACAAATACGCTAAGCATATATAAGCAATATAAAATGACACAAGAATAAGCATGAAACTAAAATTTCCAACAACAATTTTATTTGTATTCAACTTCAACAAGTTTAATATATTGATAGCTTGTCTGAAAAGGAAATAACATGAAATATAATGCCTAAACAAGTAATATACATAAGCTGAAACTGAATAGAAAATCTATGGACCAGCTTGCGAGCTGAGCTGGTCGTAGTCCTCTGTAGTCGGTTCCATCTCCTCGGTCTCTAAATTATCTGACGAATATTTTAAGAAAGAAAGAAAAATTAGTGGAATGCTCATCGGCGAGCTTGCGCTCGGTAAGTCCCCAAGAAAGATGGGATGTGAATGTATATAAATGAATATATAAGGTGACATGTGATATAATATGAATGGAATTAATGAAGCATCAATAAGTATAACATGGCAATATTAATGGAAACTATGTAAGCATGACAATGTAACATGAGTATGGTAAACAAGTATAGTATGGCCGTGCAGTGTAAGTATAGTGAACATGACGTGTACTGTCAATGTATCCTAAAGAGGTCACTAAAAAGTTAAGTTAACCAACATAAGTTCAAGTGTGAATATCAACCAATCTTAAAAGTGTTCTCGAACTCAAGGGTAGGGCCCCAAGAGCAAGGAACCATGGGCCCTCATCCGTAAATTCGTGATGTGACGTTAGTACGGGACTCGTGAGATTCCATTGGATTCATACTTAACTACCCAACACCCCGTGTATATTAGTCTATGATTAATGTTACGAGTCTTGATCGAATCCATTTGAGAACAACAAAGTTGATGTCCTCGCCATTATCCGACTAGAAAACATTATCCGAATAGATTAGAGAACAACAAAGAACTGTTAAAACTAATTCCTCTGTTCAGACTGGAAAACATTATCCTAATAGAGAACAACAAAGTTGATGTCCTCGCCAAATTAGCAAAAGAGTTGACTGATGAAAACAATGGAGAAAGAATAACGGTCCGAAACCGAAAGATAACGGCGCCGTTCAAATTTCATGAAATATCAGCCGACGAAATACCGGACGTGACGGCAATGGTGGCCAAACAAGATGAAGAATAATAGCGTCAGATATTTGTCAACTACTTCAAATATAAGAAGCTTCCTGAAGACAAGTCACAAAGACAACTCATAAAGAGAGCATTATCATATGCATACGTTAGCGACACTTTATATTGAAGATCCATCGCCCAACTACGGTTAAGATGCCTTGGTCCTGAAAAATCCAGTTAGGTTGTAGGTGAAGCCCATGATGGTCTCTATGGAGCTCACCAAGCTGGGCCCAAAATGAAATTTAAAATAAAAAGAATAGGTTATTACTGGCCTACAATGATAAAAGACTGCATGGACTATACAAAAAGATGCCATGCATGTCAAATACATGGTGATTTCATTCAACACCACCCAAACCCTTTACATCCAACTGTAGCGTCATGGCCGTCTGAGATGTGGGGAACGGATATATTTGAACCTATTGATCTGCCATCATCTGGAGGTCACATGTTCATCTTGGCTACCACCGACTACTTTTCGAAGTGGGCCAAAACTGTAGCCCTTAAAGAAGTAAAGACAGAGAATATCTTGCGCTTCTTTAAGCAAAATGTGATATTTGGCTTCGGTGTTCCAAGGCGTATTGTCTCTGACAACAGGCCGACATACAAAAACTTCAAAATCAGCCGCCATTTCGCCGATCAACATAAAATAGATTGGAGATATTCATCCATCTACAACCCGCGTGCTAATGGTCTAGCCGAAACGTTCAACAAAACCCTCACAAAGTAGTTAAAGAAAATGGTTTCTAAAAACAAAAGAGACTGGCACGAGAGACTACCGGAAGCTTTATGGGCATACCACACCACATATAGGACGTCCACTAAAGCAACCCCCCTATTCACTGGTGTTTGGTACCGAAGCCGTGCAATCGCTGGAAATTGAAGTTCCTTCATTCCGCAGCGCCGTTCAACATGAGCTAACCTCTGAACAGAATGCTCAATTTCACCTCGACGAGCTGGACGCTCTAGACGAAACCTATTTGACGGCGCAACAGAATATGTAAGTCTACAAGGCACGGATGTCACGAGCCTATGCTAAAATGGCGCGACAACGTTCATTCTGAAAGAATGGGTTAGTGCTTATATTATGCCGACCTATTATCCCAAACCGTGCAAAACGGGAGGAATTCGGGCCCAACTACGACGACCCACTTGTTATCGAAAAGGTCTTCCAAGATGGGGCCTACCAATTGATCGACATGAATGGGGAAAAGCTAATGCCTCCCATCGACAGTAGATTCCTGAAGAAATATCATGCTTGATGAACCAACCTAACACCAATCGTCCGAGATGGCCTTAAACTAATACTTGGTCCGAGATGGCCTTAAACTAATATTTTGGTCCCTATATCCGAAATGACTTTAAATTACCTATAAAACTGCCCTATGGTAAGTAAACTAACTTGTCATATATTATCCACGGGCGATCATGGACCCCTAAGTCCCTAAACTGGAACTGGTCCGAAATGATCTTAAACTACTATCTATGTCCGAGATGACTTTAAACTAAAACACATATGAACCTACAATTCTCCTTACCGCCCTATGGCGAGTAAACTAGTTTGTCACACACTATCCACGACCAGCCAAAGACCACCAAGTCCCTAAACCGGAAAAGACCATCAAGTCCCTAAATTGGAACGGACATCCAAGCCCCTAAACTAGAATTGACGAACCTCTATGTCCTTAAGATGGGACTTTGCCAAAATCCCTGAAAGGGACCTCCAAGTCCCTAAATTGGATATGTGGACCGCTACGTCCCTAAATCGGAATTTTCGCCCTACAGAAGATGAAATAAGCATCTTCTATATACAATCCATGGATAGCTCGAACAAAAATTCACCGTTGTCGGTCCCAAGTCCGGATGAGAAAGGGTGAGGGTTGTGGTAGGTTTGTGACAGCCAACGTAAAACTTTGTCACATTCTATGACGTGAACCATGATAAGAATATCGTTGGGACGTTCCATGCTCAGCGACGTGCTACATCGGATCAGTATGCAAGGACTTCTAGGTCGTCGTCCGTAGCCTACCCCATATGCTTGGGATAAAAGGTTCAGTTGTTGTTGTGGATAGCTCGAACAAATGAAGATTTTTGTAATCAAAAAGCAAAACTTTAGGAACAATTGCAAATCGAAGACGTGGGTTGTCTTTTTAAAAGAAGGAACGACGTTCACAAATCCCTCACTCACAACGGACCACTACGTCCATAAACTGGAATTATGATGTATGGGCCTCCGAGTCATTCAAATCTACAAGCACAGCAATGATTCCTAATGCATATTACCATGGACTCTATTTAAGCTCCACTTGGGTGAAATTGATTCCTGACTGGTTGCTTGGTAACCGTGTTGTTCCGTTCAAAACAATTTGAGCAAGGTCAAGCTGGAAAGTTGTTAATCCTTCTATAATAATAATCCTCAAATGGTGGACTCTTCCAGCCGATTAAGGTTACTATGCAACATGACTGCTAAAAACATGTGACTCGCTATTGAGCTAGCCGGGTTAGATATTGCATGGAAAAGACAGACAAAATAAAAGTTGTATCGGATCCAGATGGCCACGCCTGGACTAATGATGCACTTAACCCTAATTCTATAACCGGAGCTTCAATCCCTAATACTGAAATACCCGGACCTGTTAGTCAAGCTGATGAGAAATATAAACCCAACACCGGTTCGAATAAAAGTATTGGAGGTTCAATCCCTAATATTGAAATCCCCGGATCTCATAGTCAAGCTGACGAGGGATATAAACTAATGTCGCAACAGAGTTACTAAATCATTTATGAGAAATGAGTGGAGCCTGAAAAGTTGGCTCAAACTCAAAAATCCTAGAAGAACAATGATGAACCTAAGGTTGCAATGGTTATGATCAATCTGATTTACCTGCTGCCTCCAATAAATAAGAAGTTTGTAGATGATCTCGTGACTATAATAATTGACCTCGAGAAGTCAATCCCTTCAAAGCAATTATGTATCGCTCCAAAGCATAAACACATCAAGCGTTTCACAAGCAATTCAAATGGCTACAAAATCCTACCATAGCATGCAAAAGAGTGTCTTTGACCTCATCATGATTAAAGTCTCACTGTGGTGTGCAAGAAAGCTACTTCGACCTCGTCATGTTTAGAATCCCGCTAAAGCGTGTGAAAGAGCGTTCTTGATGCTGTCAGAACGGTCAAGCCGAACAAGGCAACAAGGTCCCACCTGGCAATGCCTCCAGGTTCGAAGGTCCCGTCAAGTAAGGCAAGAATCAAATAAGATTAAAAGCCCCGCTGACACGTGCAAAGAAACATTTCTGACGTTATCAAGATGATCAAACCAAACAAAAGTCCCATCAAGACGTGCAAAAGAATGTTTTGACATCGTTGGAGCGATCAAAGCAAATCAAGTCAAAAGCGCCACCCGGTAGCGCTTCTAAGCTCAGAAGCTCCGCCAAACCAAACAGGGATCAAAACCAAATAAGACAATGAAGTCTTGCTGATAACTTACACCAATGGTTTACTGTCACACTTCGTAAGTTATAAAGTCCCACTAATTGTCTATGTCAGTAATGCCCCCACCGTGACCCAGAAGTCAACATCCTACGAGATCCTCTCGACTCGCTAGGAAAACTACACAATAAGATCCGCATGACTCGTTAGAAAAGTAAACCTCGTGAAATCTTTTCGATTCATGAGAAAACAAAACTCAAAAAGTCCCACTGGACACTGCCTGCTCAACATGACATTGAAGTCAATCTATACCAAGGCCCTATTAGAGATTCTAAAGATACCTGCCAATAACAAAAATCTACGGTATACTTACGCCCTACGGGCCTGACGCTTCAAGCGCGCTGTATACAATTCACAGGCATAAGTGTTGGGGTCAAAATTTGCATCCCGGTTGACCAAGTCAAAGTCAAGATCAACCCCAAACCAGGTGGGCCCAAGCCCAGGTCAAGCGGGCCCATGCCCAAGTCGAGCCCGAACATGAAGCGGCCGGCCTCCCCCATGCCAAAATGAAATCATGTAATAAATAATTTTTATGTAATTTGTTTAGGCATGAATGTAAGCAAAATGGGCATAAAACCAAATTTTTGTAAAACCCATGGCTTATGTGCAAAAGAAATGAGCACATGAGGCATGAGATGGGCAAAATGCCATTTTGTAAAGCCCAAGGGGCTATATGTAAATGTGTAAGCCTATATAAGTCATCATGATGATGAATAAAAAGACTTTTTCATTCTAAAAAATTAGGGAATGTGCCTCTTTCTCCTTCCTCAAGGTTCTAAAACCTTCTTACTTTTGAATTAAATCAAGAGTTTTACTCTTGCTTTTTCAAAACTAAATAGTTTTTCACCACAAAACCCACAAAGGGGAGCTCAGATCTTCCATTAAATCTCAAAAGGGGAGATTTTTTAATCTCACCCCCTTTCTCCAAGATCCGGCCAACCGACATGAAGAAGGAGATCCGTCTCCAGAAATCCCATCTTGGGAAGATCCAGAGCCAAAGGGACAAACAAAGCAGCCCCCTTGATCATTTCTAAATTTTTTTAGGAGTCTAACTCCATTCAAGATCCATTGGAGTTTAACTCCCTAAATTAATCTATGTTAGGAGTTTAACTCCATAAGTCAAATCGGGAGCACAGCTTCCAGTGCAGGGACCAAGTCACTTTTGCTGCGGACGCCTAGCGCCCGTGTGCCAGGCACGTGGTGCGCTGGCGCTCCGGCGCACAGCGCCCTCGTGCCAGGCACGTGGTGCGCTGGCGCCTTCTCCCACGCATCCTTTGGATGCCCCTTTCCCTTTATATATATATATATATATACACACACACACACACATACTCCACACTAAATATACATCCCCCGTTAGAAAAATTTTCTAACGGGGCGCTGCCCCGCACCCCGCAAGGGGGCTGCTAGCCCCCTTGACCCCCAGCCCGCTATCCGGGTAGCGGAACCCTCGTGAAAACTCTGTGGGGCCCCCGATATATTCAAAACACGCACACTGCATATTGAGTTCGCATGAATAGTTCACCCGTCAATCGGAGGTTATCTCGCTTCAAAGACGATGGGTAATTAACGGCAGCTTAGTCCGCGGCTGCCGGAGATTCGAATCCCCACAATCAATAAACCCCCGCCTATCCTAAGCATGGGAAATCTGTAATGCGCCTGACAAGCGCGCGCGTATTCTCATCTCAATGTGGTGACGAAAAACACCCTACAAATTCTGGTACGCCCGGTGGGACCTACCTCTCCTCCCATATTTCGGATTAAACGTTCATGCAAACTCAATCAATATACATATCGATCGCCTGTACTGAAATCATGCCTTTTTGTGTAGGGGGTTAACAATTTTCAATTGCAATCTTCGAACGCAAGTCGGTATTTGAACGACTTTCCTTGACCCCGGCTGGGGGCAAGACCATCGACACCGACAAAGTAATAAGGCATCTCGGGCAAGCTCCAGTAGTGTCCCTGACAACTGCTCAATCGGGTATCTTCTCTAAGCTCCCCGTCAGTCGACCACCGCGTCATTAAACTGGGAACAGTCGACCTCTAAGTCGTTGAACTGGGGATGTAAAAAAAATGTGTAAATAAAAAAAGGAATGTGTAAATAAATAAATAAAAAGAAAAGCCGAAATGATGGGGCAACTCGCAATAAAAATCAGTGAGTAAAATAAAGATGAAAAATAAAGCCGAAATGAAAGGGTAACCGCGAATAAATAGACGAAATGATAGGGCAATCGCGACCTTTGCGATAAGAAAAGCTGAAATGATAGAGCAATCGCGGTAAAACAAAAAAATATACAAAAACAAAAAAAAAGGCGAATGATGAGTCGCTCCTGGTACCATATTCCAGTGCAGCGATGCAGACGCCAACCAAAATCCAGTTTCCCAAAATTCTTCCAGCCCTACGGTTTGGTCCCCAAGTTGACTACCGTATACAATCCACGGGCTCAAATAATTCTCATCATACCCATATCCCACTGCAATCACCAGTCCAGCGGCCGGTCTCCGTCCTCGGAATTATGCTCCATTTAAGAAGACACACTCATGTGTCCTCATGATGCATGAGGAGAACAAAACTTACGGGATCTGTTAGTGTTTATGCCCTAGAAGGCCATTACTGTATCATACTAGTTTGTATATTACTTAATGGAAGCTTGGGATATTCACATGTATATAACAGTCTTGCTAAACATGGTAGTATGCTACTTGGTTTTTCTATCTTAATATGTGAGCATACGTATTGATAGAGCTCTTAGGATCCTGCTTGACTACCAGCGTTGTGATGGCAGTCACACTAGTGGGGGCTGGGTAGTCTACAAGCACATCCTTATTCAGGTCCCTAGTCGTTGGATTATCGAGACAGAGCATCGATAATCCGGAGTAGACTAGTGTGTACGCTTCTCATCCCAGTTGGGGAGATGGTCTGTCCCACAGCCGTCAGTACGTCGTACTGGAGATAGTATGCAGGTGCTCGTTAGGTTACGGGTACACCGGACAGGACTCACAGGGAACTGTTGGTTGGTTTTATACCAGTCGTCAGTGAACAGTTCCCAGGTGACATGAGTACAGCATAGTCCGCAGACTTGACACTGCTACTTCGCCTCGAGTGTGTCCCACTGTTCTTAGATTGCTACCCTACCATGGTTCAGAGGAGTCGTGCAAACAGGTAGCAGTTGGGTGCAGTCCCGAGCACTTGGAGGCAGTGGCGGTTAGACAGGATTCGTCCCTCCCGGTATTGGGAGTAGATATCGCGCTGTGTCAGAGAGCCATTACGCAAAGTCCCTGGCCAGGGCAAGCGAGATTTGCTGGTAGGTTCCAGTAGTTTCTCAGGGTGTAATGGGCTTCCCTCCGACACGACTTATACAGCTATAAGGGGACTGACGCTTGCCGCCCCCTAAGCCGGATATGCGATAGTCCTGGACGAACGGACCGGACTGTATGGAGATTGTCACATCAGACTCAGTAGGAGTTCGGATGGGTTTTCTCATCGGCCTTCTTATCGACAACTACCTGGGGACCGTTACGTACAGCTAGTGCCGCTTGCGGTCTGTGGCTAAACCTACTGCCAGCGTAGTAGTCGAGTCTCTAGAGTCCCACATAGAGAGTTTCCTATTCCAGGCGAAAGGATATAGAGGTCGTATGGTTTTACGACAAGGGTTCGGACACATACGTGCGTTTACGCACGTACGACTTTCGGACAGATTTTACCAGTCGGCTTTGGTTTAAGCCAGTTACTGGTATCCGGTTATTGGATTTTTACAGTATAAAGTTTTTCCGTATTTTACGGATTGGAGGGGCGTTTTCGTAATTTTACGGGAACCTTCTAGAAGATGGTGACTAAGGAGGTTAAAGTGTAAAATGAAATGAGTGTAAAAATGAATCATCATAAGATATTATCTAGCATGGTTGTTAATATTATTTTCTAATAAGAGATATGCTATATCTTCTTGATTTATTATTTTTTAAGTAAATAAAAAGATATGCTAGATATATATATATCTTCTTGATTTACTATTTGCACAAGAAGAAGAAGCTCATTATCATTTTTATCTTATCTCTCCTCTTGCTCTCCCTCTTCAAGAAAACTAATCCTCCCTTCTCATGAGTTGAGTACAAGGATTAGTAAGACTTTACAATCCATAACCATCACTCTATATCGATCTATCTTCTTCGATTAGCAATCCAAGAAGGTTAGTTGTCTCAAGTTTAGAGGCGAAGCTTGGAGTTTTGCTCTCGGGTGGATCTTCTACTACTTCAAGAAGGCCGAGGAGAACAAGGAGTTCGCAAAGACGAAGGAGTTGATTCATTAGGTATAATCCCGAAACACCGTATTTTAGGAACACTTGTGTTTCGTTATTTATAGTTTAGCTTCGATTCAAGCGGTTAGTCGATGTTCGTTCTTTAAACATGATCGTTTTTGAAAATTCCGCCTCCCCATAAGTACTGGGGTGTTCCACATCGACTTACAGTGGTATCAGAGCCTCGCTAAACAATAAATAACTTTATTGCGAATTTGTACGAATTTCGAACGGAAAAACGACGCCGGAAAATCCCAAAACTGTCAAGTTTCTGTCGATTTTAAAATGATGTCTAAAAATTTATTTGGGATGTTCAGAGAGCTAGAAATGACCACACAAGAACACCCAAGAAAAACAGTCACCTGATTCGTCCAAACCGCCGCGGAACCGCGGCCTCACCCTACTGAGTCGCCGCGGTTCCGCCGCCGAGTTGGCGAGTCAGGGGCCGATTTTTCTTGTGTTGCTTCTGTGCAATATTTTGGGTTTTCTGGGATATTTAATAGTTGCTCGGTTTCCAGTTAATACAGCAGATTTTGGAGCAATATTAAATACGTTTAATCGATCGAAATTGTACAGTATTTGCATGTTGGATTATATCTGTGATTGATAAATGTGTTCGTAAACCTCCCCTAACTGCTAGTATGTCAGTTGGCAGGGGGTTGCACATTTCTGAAATGGTTATATCTGTTTGTGCATATAAACTGTATTGGACTGTTGTGATGTATAGCCGGGGTTATGCAATGGGTTATCTTTTAATTCATTTGTTGTAAAATGTAATTTGTTGTAATATTATTTTGCGGGGCACATCCAGGTTGCGGTTGTAGCCACCGTTGTATTATTTCATTTTACTGTTTTTGCTCCTAGGATTGACCCAAGGTGGGGTACACAAACTGCCGGGTGGGTAGTTTGCCGTACCCGTAGGGGTCGAGAGTGGGGTAACGGCTATTCATCACAACTGTGTAATCTGTCTTTTCTTGCAGGCTCAAAAGAAATACAGATTGCTTGCAAATCCAATATTGTTTATCTGTGTTCTGGAATGAATATCATTGCGTCAGACGAATGTAAAATATCTATATTTATGATAGCTATTTTAGACGTCACTTATGTTTTACACCCGCGCTAGCCCAGTCCCCGCTCTGTCGTTAGTTAAGTAACCTAACGAGTAATGACGGGACCCAGTGGCGAATGCGGATGGCATAAGAGGACGTCATATTTTCGTTGTTTTCTGCAATGATAGGTTAATGATGGGACGCATTATCTATAATGCAAAGAAAAATAAACCAAAGTTTTAATCGTTGGAACAGTTTAAAAGAAACCAATCGGTTATTTTTAAAACAGATATTTTTAAATGCGGAGCCTTAACCACTCCTTTTAAAAGCTATCAGGTTCCTTCGGTTATATCAAGTTCATTACGTTCACGGTTTCGCCAAAACCATTCGTAGCCCTCCGTCATTTCATTTGGGTATTCAGTAGTATTCAAGCTATGCACTTTGGCCAAAGTCAAGGCATAGTGTTTGGTAGCTACTGGGTTTTCAATTGTTGCATAAGATAGATGAGTTGGTTTGGGACAGTCGTATTACCATTTGACCAAAGTCAGGGGTATATACGGATGGGTTCAAATTGACAAGATAATGACGGGTAGAACTTGACATGTGACTTATGACACTTTGACCAAAGCCAAGGTCATAAGAGCATGGGGCAAAAACTAATATCGGGAATTTCTAAAGAAACTGAAATTTGCAAAGAGATGCATACCATTTGGAGTTTGATGAATGTTGGTAGCACTCCTTCAACATTATCATACGATGATATTTGGATCCCGATCCTACTGTGAGTATATGCTACTTATCAGGATATTCGTCACTTAACGATCAATGCTATAAACCTAGTAGGTGTCCAGAAAAGTGTCAGCGGGGTTACGCCCCCAGAGAAAAGAGGTTATATAATTAAGGAACTTCGTGAAAGCGTTGGAAAACCTCCCTCGAAGTACCGACACCAGCCTGGCTGAACGGTTAAGCAAGAATTGTACGGTGAGAATAGTCTTGACTAATTCTTCCTTTATGGTTTGAGGAAGGATTCGAGAAACAGTGGGAGCCATCCAGTTTAGATAAACTAAAAACCACTCTAAACTTGCAAGAGCATCATGCTAAGAGTTTTCTTCTCTCTCTCCTAATTGCAGCGACCCTGAAAATGACTGGACTTAAGTTACTTTTAGAGAAAAATATACTGACAGGGCCAAACTATAAAGATTGGCTGCGGAATGTCAAAATGGCTTTGACCTATGACAAATTGGGGCACGTCCTCACCGCTACGGCACCTGCTGTCCCTGGTCCCAAATCCAGCAATGCGGATAAGGAAATCCGCAAAAACTGGGATTTAGATTGCGCGAAAGCCAAGTGCATCGTGCTTGCCTCGATGAACAATGAACATCAGAGGAGGCACGAGGATATGGGCCTTGATGGCATATTTCTCCATACAAAAGAACTTTATGGAGAGCAATCTCGTATAGCAAGATACGAGACCTCAAAGAACTTGTTTCGAGCGAGGTTGGCTGTCGGGTCATCAGTAGGAGAACATGTCCTAAAGATGATCGGCTATATAGAAGAGCTCGCAGACCTTGGGACGACTTTGGATAATGAGCTCTATACAGACCTTATTCTCCAGTCCCTTCCTCACACCTACGCCCAGTTTATCCTGAACTTCAACCTTCAAAGAAAAGAAGTTGAACTTCCGGAACTCCTGAACATGTTAAGGAGTGCAGAGGGCACCTTGAAGAATTCAAGGGAAACACCCGCTATGTTTGTTGGCGGTGCATCTTCTTCCGGGTCCAAGGCTAAAGCCAAAGGAAGGAAAAGGAAGGCCGCACCCAAACCTAGAGGAGGTGTTAGTAAGGTGGGAGGAAAGGGAAAGAAAAAGTTTGCAGCACCTGTAGTTGGCCAGGATGAGTGTTTCCATTGTCACAGGAAAGGGCACTGGAAGAAGGATTGTAAGGCGTGGAACGCCAAGAACCAGGAACCGAAGCAAGCTGTGGCTTCGACTTCAGGTGTGTTTGTAATTGAGAATTGTCTGTCAATCAACTCTACTTCCTGGGTATTGGATACCGGATCAGGATCTCATATTTGCAATTCATTGCAGGCACTGAGAAACCGTAGAGTGCTGAAGGAAGGTGATATGATCCTCAGGGTTGCTAACGGAGCTAGCGTGGGAGCTGCGTCCGTCGGGGATTATCACCTAGGATTGACGAGTGGACACATCTTGGTTTTACATAACTGTTATTTTGTACCCAGCTTAACGTGTAATATCATATCAGTTTCCTTGTTATCAAATAAAGGTTATGATTTCACGTTTGTAAGAGATGTTGTCAACATCCACCTTAATCATGGTTTGATTGGGTCAGGTACACTAAATAACGGAATATATGTTTTAAACCAACTCCAAATTTTCAATGTCCAGAACACACTAAAAAGAAAGTCTCCAGATGTGAATAAAGCTTTCTTATGGCATTGTAGACTGGGTCACATCAATGAGAGAAGGTTGACTAAGTTGCATAGAGAAGGATATTTGGACTCGTTCGAATATCAATCTTATGACACTTGTCAATCTTGTCTCAAAGGAAAGATGACAAAGACTCCATTTACTGGACAAGGAGTAAGAGCGAGCGAGCTCTTAGGACTCATACACAGCGATGTATGCGGTCCAATATCTACACATGCGAGAGGTGGTTTTTCCTATTTCATTACTTTCACGGATGATTACTCAAGATACGGATTTATTTATCTGATGAAACATAAATCCGAGGCTTTTGAGAAATTCCAAGAGTATAAGAATGAAGTAGAAAACCAAACCGGCAAAAGTATCAAAACACTTAGATCTGATCGAGGTGGTGAATACTTGAGTGCCGAGTTCCTAGGTTACCTAAAAGAGAAAGGTATTCTCTCTCAGCTTACTCCTCCGTACACTCCACAGCATAACGGTGTATCGGAGAGACGGAATCGAACCCTATTGGATATGGTACGATCCATGATGAGTAATGCTGAGTTACCACAATCTTTCTGGGGTTATGCGCTAGAATCAGCGGCATATCTTCTGAACAGGGCTCCTACCAAGACTGTGCCTACCACTCCATATCAGATGTGGACTGGGAAGAAACCCCATCTTCAGCATATGAAGATTTGGGGATGTCCAGCTTTTGTTAAAAAGCAGCATATGGACAAGCTCGAGGCACGATCAGTAAAATGTTTGTTTGTGGGATATCCAAAGAACTCCAAGGGATATTATTTCTATTACGCAGAGGAACAAAAGGTCTTTGTTTCTCGTAATGCCCATTTTCTGGAACATCTGTTTTTAGAAAAGGAAACAAGTGGGAGCGAAATAGAACTGGAAGAAATTCCAGAACCACAAACTGCTGCTGAAAGTTTGGTAGAACCAGAGGTTCAAGAAGAACAGGACATTCCCGCACCCCTCCGCAGGAGTAGTAGGCCGTCTCATCCGCCTGAGAGATACTACGGTTTTCTCATAGATGGGGATAGAGAGGATTGCATCATAGAAGATGATGAACCTACTAGCTTCCAGCAGGCCATCCAGAGCGGCGACTCGGTACGATGGCTAGATGCAATGCGAAGCGAAATGGAGTCCATGTACACCAACAAAGTATGGACTTTGGACTTTGCTCCAGGTGGGGTAAAACCCATAGGATGCAAATGGATCTTCAAGAAAAAGATTGGTGTAGATGGGCAGGTGGAAACCTATAAAGCTAGACTTGTTGCAAAGGGTTTTCGTCAAAGACCTGGTTTGGACTATGACGAAACTTTTTCTCCAGTGGCTATGCTCAAATCCATTCGTATCCTTCTTGCAATTGCTGCCTTCCATGATTATGAAATCTGGCAGATGGACGTCAAGACGGCTTTTCTGAATGGAAATTTAGAAGAGAGCGTCTATATGGATCAGCCAGAGGGTTTCAATCAGAGTGGGAGCAGCGGGAAAGTATGCAAGCTGCTTAAGTCTATTTATGGACTAAAGCAGGCATCGCGGAGTTGGAACATCTGTTTTGATGAAACAGTCAAAGAATATGACTTTATCAAAAATCCAGATGAACCGTGCATATATAGTAAAGTTGTGGCCAAGAGTGTCGTATTCCTCGTCTTATACGTGGATGACATTCTATTGATAGGAAATGACATTCCTATGCTACAATCTGTCAAAGGATTCTTGTCACAAAGGTTCTCCATGAAAGACCTGGGTGATGCCTCTTACATTCTGGGGATCCGGATCTATCGTGATAGATCCAAGAGGATGTTAGAACTTTCACAGTCCAGGTATATCGACACTATACTGAAAAGATTCAGTATGGAAGATTCTAAGCGCGGTAATTTACCGGCTTGTCACGGAATCACCCTCTCCAAAGAGATGTCTCCCAAGACTGATTTGGAAAGGGAACGCATGTCAGTTATACCCTACGCTTCTGCGGTAGGCTCTATAATGTATGCGATGTTGTGCACCAGACCAGATGTAGCTTACGCACTGAGCGTGGTAAGCCGGTATCAGTCAGACCCAGGGGAGAAACACTGGATAGCAGTAAAGAACATTCTCAAGTACCTGAGGAAGACTAAGGAGATGTTCTTGGTTTACGGCGGAAAAGACCTCAGGGTAGAGGCCTTTGCTGATTCCGGCTTCCAGAGTGATAAGGACGATTCCAAGTCCATGTCGGGTTATGTCTTTACCCTCAATGGAGGGGCGGTGTGCTGGAAGAGCTCCAAGCAGGACACCGTTGCTGACTCAACAATGGAAGCGGAGTATATAGCTGCTTGCGATGCCGCAAAAGAAGCAGTCTGGATGAAGAAGTTCCTAACAGAACTTCAGGTGGTTCCTACCATAGTTGATCCAATACCTCTGTATTGCGACAACAACGGAGCTATAGCTTTAGCGAAGGAACCAAGGTCCCATCAGAAGTCCAGACACATCTTAAGGCGGTATCACCTGATCAGGGAGATCATTGATCGTCAGGAGATCGAGGTTCGGAGAGTTGCTTCAGAAGAGAACATTGCTGATCCATTCACTAAGGCCCTACCTCAGATTCAGTTCGAGAGGCTACTCGAGATCATTGGTCTTCGATATGCCAGTACATGGCCCTAGTGCAAGTGGGAGATTGTTAGTGTTTATGCCCTAGAAGGCCATTACTGTATCATACTAGTTTGTATATTACTTAATGGAAGCTTGGGATATTCACATGTATATAACAGTCTTGCTAAACATGGTAGTATGCTACTTGGTTTTTCTATCTTAATATGTGAGCATACGTATTGATAGAGCTCTTAGGATCCTGCTTGACTACCAGCGTTGTGATGGCAGTCACACTAGTGGGGGCTGGGTAGTCTACAAGCACATCCTTATTCAGGTCCCTAGTCGTTGGATTATCGAGACAGAGCATCGATAATCCGGAGTAGACTAGTGTGTACGCTTCTCATCCCAGTTGGGGAGATGGTCTGTCCCACAGCCGTCAGTACGTCGTACTGGAGATAGTATGCAGGTGCTCGTTAGGTTACGGGTACACCGGACAGGACTCACAGGGAACTGTTGGTTGGTTTTATACCAGTCGTCAGTGAACAGTTCCCAGGTGACATGAGTACAGCATAGTCCGCAGACTTGACACTGCTACTTCGCCTCGAGTGTGTCCCACTGTTCTTAGATTGCTACCCTACCATGGTTCAGAGGAGTCGTGCAAACAGGTAGCAGTTGGGTGCAGTCCCGAGCACTTGGAGGCAGTGGCGGTTAGACAGGATTCGTCCCTCCCGGTATTGGGAGTAGATATCGCGCTGTGTCAGAGAGCCATTACGCAAAGTCCCTGGCCAGGGCAAGCGAGATTTGCTGGTAGGTTCCAGTAGTTTCTCAGGGTGTAATGGGCTTCCCTCCGACACGACTTATACAGCTATAAGGGGACTGACGCTTGCCGCCCCCTAAGCCGGATATGCGATAGTCCTGGACGAACGGACCGGACTGTATGGAGATTGTCACATCAGACTCAGTAGGAGTTCGGATGGGTTTTCTCATCGGCCTTCTTATCGACAACTACCTGGGGACCGTTACGTACAGCTAGTGCCGCTTGCGGTCTGTGGCTAAACCTACTACCAGCGTAGTAGTCGAGTCTCTAGAGTCCCACATAGAGAGTTTCCTATTCCAGGCGAAAGGATATAGAGGTCGTATGGTTTTACGACAAGGGTTCGGACACATACGTGCGTTTACGCACGTACGACTTTCGGACAGTTTTTACCAGTCGGCTTTGGTTTAAGCCAGTTACTGGTATCCGGTTATTGGATTTTTACAGTATAAAGTTTTTCCGTATTTTACGGATTGGAGGGGCGTTTTCGTAATTTTACGGGAACCTTCTAGAAGATGGTGACTAAGGAGGTTAAGGTGTAAAATGAAATGAGTGTAAAAATGAATCATCATAAGATATTATCTAGCATGGTTGTTAATATTATTTTCTAATAAGAGATATGCTATATCTTCTTGATTTATTATTTTTTAAGTAAATAAAAAGATATGCTAGATATATATATATCTTCTTGATTTACTATTTGCACAAGAAGAAGAAGCTCATTATCATTTTTATCTTATCTCTCCTCTTGCTCTCCCTCTTCAAGAAAACTAATCCTCCCTTCTCATGAGTTGAGTACAAGGATTAGTAAGACTTTACAATCCATAACCATCACTCTATATCGATCTATCTTCTTCGATTAGCAATCCAAGAAGGTTAGTTGCCTCAAGTTTAGAGGCGAAGCTTGGAGTTTTGCTCTCGGGTGGATCTTCTACTACTTCAAGAAGGCCGAGGAGAACAAGGAGTTCGCAAAGACGAAGGAGTTGATTCATTAGGTATAATCCCGAAACACCGTATTTTAGGAACACTTGTGTTTCGTTATTTATAGTTTAGCTTCGATTCAAGCGGTTAGTCGATGTTCGTTCTTTAAACATGATCGTTTTTGAAAATTCCGCCTCCCCATAAGTACTGGGGTGTTCCACATCGACTTACAGGATCCTCACGACTCGTAAGAAAACACCTTCGTGGGATCCTTACGACTCACAAAGGAAAAACACCCTTGGGAGTCCCCATGACTTCTAAGGAGAGAGTACACTTACGAGATCCTTACGACTCGTAGAGAGAAAATGCTTTTATGGGATCCTTACGGCCCATAAAATTGAAAAGCCTTAGGTGATAGGGATCTAAACCTGTCTCCTAAGCTATCGCTTCCCAATAGGCAATGGCGAAGGATGAGTCGCTCCCGGTACTATATTCCAGTGCAGCGATACAGACGCCGGCCTGAATCCAAATCCCCAAATGGCGAATGATAAGTCGCTCCTGGTACCATATTCCAGTGCAGCGATGCAGACGCCAACCAAACTCCAAATCCCATACCCCAACGGCGAATGATGAGTCGCTCCTGGTAACATTCCAGTGCAGCGATGCAGACACCAACAAAGCCCCGAAATTTTTCCGGCCCTACGGTCTGGATCATACATCCTGCAAAACCGTATACAATCCACCTGCGTAAAACGATCCCAATCTCTCCTAAGTCCTACCGGCGAGACCACATTCAAAGACCCACCGGCGATGAAGATTCCAAAAAAATGGGGGGGTGTCCACAAGCAAAATGGGCACGGATGAAAACCCGAAAGGGCTCCATGAGTAAAAACAGCAGGACTGCCGGCGAGTTTGTGAAAACCCGAAAGGGCGCAAACTCGTAAAAAAAAGAGTTGAAATGCACTCGCAAAGTCCTCTCGACTTTGTGAGGAGAAAATTCCCATGTGGGATCCTTACGACTCATAAAGGAGCAACACATTTAGGAATCCCCACGACTCCTAAGGAGAAAATACACCTACGAGATCTTTCGACTCGTAGGGAGAAAATGCTTTTTATGGGACCCTTACGGCCCATAAAATTGAAAAGCCTTAGGTGATAGGGATCTAAACCTGTCTCTTAAGCCACCAATTCCCAAATCCTCCTGGTGAAAATGATAAGTTGCTCCTGGTATTATTCCAGTGCAGCAATGCTGATGCCAAACAAAAACCAAAATCCCCAAATCCACTCATGGCAATGATGATTCGCTTCTGGTACCATATTCCAGTGTAGTGATGTTGATGTCAACCCAAATCAAATCAAATCAACAAGCTCTACGCTGGAATCATGCTTCGTCTCAGAGTGTACTCCGCGTCGAAATCAAGCTTCGCCTCAGTGTATCTGCCTTCCCAGTCGAAGTTATGCTTCGGCTCAGAATCAACCAGCGACCTCCCCGCCGGAATTAAGCTTCGCCTCGGAATCAAGTCAACCAGCAAGCTCTGCGTCGGAATCGTGCTTCGTCTCAGAGTGTACCCCGTGTCGAAATCATGTTTCGCCTCGGTGTATCTGCCTTCCCTGCCGAAATTATGTTTCTCCTGAGAACCAACCTCTGCATTGAAATTATGCTTCGGTCAGAATGTCTGCCGCTCGTCGGAATTATGCTCCAACCCTTTGGAATCATGCTTCGTTCATCAGAATTATGCCCCGATCCCTGGAATCATGCTCCGCTCTTCGGAATGATGCATCCGATCCTCGGAATTATGCTCCGATCCCCGAAAGTATGCTTCTCCTGGGAATCAACATCTGCATCGAAATTATGCTTCGGTCAGAATGTCCGCTGCTCGTCGGAATTATGCTCTGACCCTTTGGAATCATGCTCCGCTCATCGGAACTATGCTCTGATCCCTAGAATCATGCTCCGCTCTTCGGAATGATGCATCGATCCTCGGAATCATGCTCCGCTCTTCAGAATGATGCTCCGATCCCCGTGTAGGGTGTTTTTCGTCACCCCATTGAGATGGGAATACGTGCGCACTTGTCAGACGCATTATAGATTCCCCCTGTCTAGGGTAGACGGGGGTTTATTGATTGTGGGGATCCGAATCTCCGGCAGCCGCGGACTAAGTTACTGTTAATTACCCCTCGTCTTTGGAGCGAGAGAATCTCCGATTGACGGGTCAAACAGGTCATGCGAACTCAATGTACAGTATTGTGTTTTGAAAGGGTTTTGGATATATCGGAGGCCCCGCAGAGTTTTTACGGGGGTCCCGCTATCCGGATAGCGGGTTGGGAATCAAGGGGGCTGGCAGCCACCTTGCAGGGTGCGAGGCAGCGCCCCGTTAGAAATTTTTTCTAACGGGAACAGTGTTGTAGAGTATGTGTGTGTATATGTATGTATATATATATATATGTATATATGTATATATATATATAAGGGAAAGGGCGTCCAAAGGATGCATGGGAGATAGGGCCAGGGCTCTAGCGCCTCACGTGCCAGGCACGTAGGCGCTCGGGCGCTGGCGCTCGGGCGCTCGCGCTTTGGGCGCTGGCGCTCGGGCGCTCGCGCTTTGGGCGCTGGCGCCTCACGTGCTAGGCACGTGAGCGCTCGGGCGCTCGTGCTTTGGGCGCTAGCGCCTCACATGCCAGACACGTGAGCACTCGGGCGCTCACGCTTTAGGCGCTAGCGCTTTGGACGCCTGGCACGCGCTAGCGCTTTGGACGCTAGCGCCTCACGTGCCAGGCACGTGGGCGCTCGGGCGGCTAAAGGGACTTGGTCCCTACACTAAGAGTTGTACTCCCAGAAAGAAATACTTATTATTTTTGTATATATATAAATATATATTTTTGAGGAGTTAAACTCCTAAAATATTTTTGGAGCCGATGAAGTGGCTTCTCCCCTCAAGCCCTGAATCTTCCCAAAGTGGGGTTCTTGGAGGTGGGTCTCCTTCTTCCTCCTATGTTGGCCGGATCTTGAAGAACAAGAAGTATGAGATTTTAAAAATCTCTCATTTCTGAGATCTGATGGGAGATCTGAGTTTCCCTTTATGGGTTTTGTAGTGAAAAACTATTTAGTTTTGGAAAAGGAAGAGTTAAACTCTTGATTTAATTCAAATAGAAGAAGAAGGTTTAGAACCTTGAGAAAGGAGAAGGAGGCACAAAAACTCTAACCTTTTTTAGAGGAATAAAAAAGTATATCTTATTCGTCATCATGTTGCCTTATATAGGCTTTTACATTTACACATAGCCCATTGGGCTTTACAAAATGGCATTTTGCTCATCCCATGTCTCATGTGCTATTTCTTTTTGCATATAAGCCATAGGCTTACAAAAATTTGGCTTTATGCCCATTTTGCTTACATTCATGCATAAAAAATTACATAAAAATTATTTATTACATTGTTTTTATTTCGGCATGGGGAGGCCGGCCGCGGGCTCGACTTGGGCATGGGCCCACTTGATCTGGGCTTGGGCCCGCTTACTTCGGGTTGACCTTGACTTTCGCCCGGTCAACTGGGGTGCAAATTTTGACCCCAACACCCCAGAATCATGCTCCGCTCTTCGGAATGATGCTCCGATCCCCGGAATCATGCTCCGCTCTTCGGAATGATGCTCCGATCCCCGGAATCATGCTCCGCTCTTCGGAATGATGCTCGGATCCCTGGAATCATGCTCCAACCCTCGGAATTATGCTCCGACTCTTCGGAATGATGCTCCGATCCCTGGAATCATGCTCCGCTCTTCGGAATGATGCTCCGATCCCTGGAATCATGCTCCGCTCTTCGGAATGATGCTCCAATCCCTGGAATTATGCTCCGCTCTTCGGAATGATGCTCCGATCCCGAAATTATGCTCCAACCCTCGGAGTTATGCTCCAACTCTTCGGAATGATGCTCCAATTCCTGGAATTATGTTCCGCTCATCGGAATCACGCTCCGATCCCTGGAATCATGTCTCCGCTCTCCGGAATTATGCTCCGACCTCCGGAATCATGCTCCACGATCCTGGAATTATGCTCCGCAAATCGGAATGATGTTCCAATCCCCGGGAATCATGCTCCCCAAAGATGCTCCGCTCCCGGAATGATGTTCCACCTCGACGTCCAGTTTCAAGATCCATCAATTTCATGCACACAACTCAAATGTGCGGTATGTATTTATTGATGGGGGCACTTTGTTGGGGTCAAAATTTGCACTCCGGTTGACCAAGTCAAGGTCAACCCCAAACTAGGTAGGCCCAAGCCCAGGTCAAGCGGGCCCATGCCCGAGTCGAGCCCGAACATGAAGCGGCCGGCCTCCCCATGCCAAAATGAAATCATGTACTAAATAATTTTTATGTAATTTTTTTTATGCATGAATGTAAGCAAAATAGGCATAAAGCCAAATTTTTGTAAAGCCCGTGGCTTATGTGCAAAAGAAATGAGCACATGAGGCATGAGATGGGCAAAATGCCATTTTGTAAAGCCCAAGGGGCTATATGTAAATGTGTAAGCATGTATAAGGCAACATGATGATGAATAAAAAAGACACTTTTTCATTCAAAAAAATTAGGGCATATGTCTCTTTCTCCTTCCTCAAGGTTCTAAAACCTTCTTCTTTCTTTTGAATTAAATCAAGAATTTTACTTTCCTTTTCCAAAACTAAATAGTTTTTCACCACAAAACTCACAAAGGGGAGCTCAGATCTTCCATTAGATCTCAAAAGGGGAGATTTTTGAATCCACCGCCTTTCTCCAAGATCCGGACAACCGACAGGAAGAAGGAGACCCATCTCCAGAAATCTCATCTTGGGAAGATCCAGAACCAAACTGACAAACAAAGCAGCCCCTTTGATCATTTCTAAATTTTTTTAGGAGTCTAACTCCATTCAAAATCCATTGGAGTTTAACTCCCTAAATTAATCTCTATTAGGAGTTTAACTCCATAAGTCAAATCAGGAGCACAGCTCCCAGTGCAGGGACCAAGTCCCTTTTGCTGCTGACGCGTAGCGCCCGCGTGCCTGGTAAGTGGGGCTCCGGCGCACAGCGCCCGCGTGCCAGGCACGTGAAGCGCTGGCGCCTTCTCCCACGCATCCTTTGGATGCCCCTTTTTCTTTTTATATACACACACATACTTCACACTAAATATACCTCCCCCATTAGAAAAAAATTCTAACGGGGCACTGCCCCGCACCCCGTAAGGGGACTGCTAGCCCTTTTGACCCCCAGCCCGCTATCCGGATAGCGGGACCCCCGTGAAAACTCTGCGGGGCCCCCGATATATCCAAAACCCCTTCAAAACACGCACACTGCATATTGAGTTCGCATGAATAGTTGACCCGTCAATCGGAGGTTCTCTCCCTCCAAAGGCGAGGGGTAATTAACGGCAGCTTAGTCTGCGGCTGCCGGAGATTCGGGTCCCCACAATCAATAACCCCCCGTCTACCCTAGGCAGGGAGAGTCTGTAATGCGCCTGACAAGCGCATGCGTATTCCCATCTCAATGGGGTGACGAAAAACACCCAACAATAAGTAATATCAATATTGCAATATGCCTACAATACATCTATGGCATTGCATTCCAATGTTCGAAGATGTTAATTTGGGACTCAACAAGTTGCAAAAGCCGAGTCTACCTACTAATGCGTCTGTCGTATTGCGTTCCAATATCGAAAACTTCAAACTCGTGATTCAACAAGCCACAACGGCCAAATCAGAAATATGTTTGTAATATTGCGTTCCAATATTGGCGGGCACTATGTTACCATAAATCGCTATGCCACTAGCGAATTACGAATTGAAACTATCGTATCCAATTCAGAAACACTAGAGCTCCAGATCGGAAGAATCACCTAAGGTTCGAGGTTTCGGCCGAAACCACCGATACGTGGTGGTTTCGTATTGGTTTCGGTGGAGACCGATACGAAACCCTAAACCAACCATATAATATCGCTTCGGCTGAAACCTTTAAAAGCTTATTTTTTTAATACCATTTTTACTGTCATTGTGATCATTGTAAGCTTTCGTTGTTAGAAAACCGCAAAAAAGTGAACCTAAACCCTATATTAATACTTATCTAAGTTTACTTTCTAATATATTTTGCATCAGGACTAGATTTTAAACACTATAATCATTGTCTTGTAATATAGAACTATAAATTTAAGTATTTAATATATTTACACTTATGTATGTTGTATTACCATTGAAACCGAAACCCGAACCGAGATTAGTGAAACTAGCCGAAGCCCAGCTAAACTAATAAAATTATAAGAGACCGAAACCGAGTTCTTAATCCTTAGAATCACCGTTCCGATCGACCTATTAAAAACTTATGCTAAATGAGGCATATAATTGGGGATATGTTAGAGAAATATTTCAATACACACACATATACAAACGATCCACAAATATTTCTCTTTCTTGATGTATGTATTTCGTCTTATATAATCATATGGAGGAAGACTATCCTTATCATATCGGGTTTCAGAACAAGTCACGTTCCGCGTTCCCGTTTTCGTTCCTCGTACCGAAACGTTCAGCGTTCCGGATAACATTGGGCGTGCATACTACCGCTACCAAATCCTGAGGATAAGGTGATCAACTCATAAGTGTCCATGAAGGCAGAATCGATTCCCGCGGCCCAATAAGTCGCAAAGACCGGAATGTGGATCCAATGGATGATGTATTTGCCTCGTTACACGTTAACGCAAGGAAACCATGACCAACCAAATTCTGAAGATCCTAAGAATAAAGTGATTAACTCATAAGCGTCCAAAAAGGCAGAATTGGTTCCCATGAATCTAAATAAGTCATGAATACCGGACTATGGACACGCAAGATGATATATTTATTCCCACCGTCGGTGAATATACTGTTTCAAGAGGTTCTACGGGTAAAGTGATCAATTTTCAAGCTGCTTAGGGATAAAGTTGATTCCCATGACTCATAGTTATGAATCCTAAGGACGATATACTCACCGCATCACGCTTCGAATGTAGGCGAGTATATGTCAAACCAAACCAAATATATGCATGATGCCAAATCGATATAATGATAAAGCCAGCGACTCATGAAAGTAACAAAGGAAATAAACAATCTTATTATAAAACAGAGTTCGATTACAAAAAAAGACTTATTCTAGAAGAGATCGAATCGTTGCGAGACTTCTCTTCTCTTCTTCATCCAGCGTTTGCGACCGAGCCTCCTTTAGCTGCTCCGCGTCAGTGAGCTTCTTCACATGTCGAGCCAAATTATTGACCTCTCTGCTGGTCCAAGACAACTGTTTCAGAATGTTGAACCCCCTCGGCATTTTCGTCGAAGGCTTGTTGAGCCAGAATGGCCTCTTGTTCAGCCTGCTCAAGCTTGGTCTTCAATCTGTCCACATTAGCAAGTATGTCATTAAGGCGTCTCGCTCTCTTGCATTGCTTGAATGCTCTTGCCTTATAAGAAGCATGGGCCTCTCGATAGCGTTTCCTGGCCTCTTCCAATTCGTTCAAGGCAAGAAGATCGCTCGCAACATCTTCGGAAGGTACTCTTGACCTTACCTCTGCAACAACTTCAAGCCTAAGAAGCTCTGTCCCCAAAGCATGTACACGGTTTAGCTAGTCAACGATGTCTACCGCAGCATTCACAAGCATAACAGAGAGAGTTAGCTTGCAGAATAAATTGCTCAAGAGTCGGCCTAGGGGACGCATTAAACTCGTCTTGGCGAGACTTTAGAGCCACCCTTAGCATAAAAGCTGCCATTGTAGGGTCTACAACTTCGGTGGTAGACAGATTCGCAACTTGACTTGGACGTTCCTTAAGCCAACGGGCTACAAGATCTGATACCTCGTTGACGTACTTCATCCGATCAGGCCCTACATAAAAAGGAGAGAAGAAAAGTCGAGCAAAATCAAGAAATACATATACGACAAAAAAGGATGGATGAATGCATGCATTCACTTGCTCTAATACTTTCGAAAATCCATATCCCCTACTTTCATCAAAAGGACGGGGATATATAGCAGGCAACGTGCAAATTCCCTGGCTAAACGTTGGGCGTTACGAGCCTTATGGCAGGAGATGGTCATACCTTCTTGGTCAACGGCGCCAACAACTTGAGCAACGGAAGATCCCTCTCCTGAAATACTAGTTTGGACCGCACGGACCTCCTCTTGATGAGGAACGTAGGAGGCCGAACTAGTCAATAAACCTGTCTGTTCTACAACCGCTTCTTCCAAAACTTCGACCACTGCTACATCTTCTACCTGACTCGGGGTGGCGAGAACCATATCAGTCGTTTGGACTGCATCCACCACTCCACCCTGCGCTGGGACATCGGCCTCAGAGTCCAAAATCTCACTCGAACGCGGAACATCCAACTCCATGTCCACCTCTTAGGTGGCCGTAGCGACTTAATCACCCATATCAATATCCCTGAGGGAATGATCATACTGAGTGGTGACTCCCTCCATGGGATTAGCTTCAGGAAGAACAAGTGTTGGCACTTGAACCGGCTCCGACCTTGCAGGCAACGCCTCCGGTTGTGCTCCAACTGGTGATAGGACATTCAGTGGTGCCTCTGAATCCTCTGGTACCAGGACAACCGGTTCTGCTAGTGGCTCAATTTCTGCCGGTGCCGCCGACTCTTCCAGCATCAGTGGTTCCCCAGCCGCAGATCTACGTGGTCTCTTCACCACTGACAACCATGAAAGAAAGAGCTAATAAACATCAAAATGACATTCTGATGAAACGAATAAATAGGACATCCCTCGACATTTTCTTACCAGCTTTCTTGTGGGACTTCTTCTGAACCTCACAAGTCTGCAAGGGAGGATCGGAAGGGAGTTGAGGACCAGGCGAGGTAAGGACTGCAGGAGCTTTTCTCTTCCTATGTTGTAAATCAGCCGAAGGGTCAATTCATCCACCGGAGTCGGCTCCTCTGTAGTGATGCCCCTTAGAGGAATGAAAGAAAACAAACTTACATGTTCTGATCTGCTCTGGGAGACAGAAAGTAACACCCCCTCCGCCGCATCTTCCGCGCTCATAACCCCAGGAGTACCTGGCATATGGAAAAGTATGCCAAGACATCAAATAATGAACAAACGAAAATATAATGCACAACTATGTACAGTTAGAACACAAAGCACTCGAGTTCTTCAGTTACTGTATTCGGTATGGGCGTCAGTGAACGAGCTACATTGGGAATTCTCTCATCAAACCAAGGGGGGATGATGCAGGAAAAGTTTCCGCTAGTAGGGCTTCATAGCCGCTATAAGGGACCGCTTTCTTCTTAACAGCCGCCGCTTCTAAATTCTACATCACTTCTGAGTTGCGGGCAGTCTGACGAACTATCCTACGAAACCCTCGTTCTTCTATCAGTTCAACACGAAATGCCCGAAGGATCTCCCTTTCGGTAATGGTGGGGTTTTCCAATCTCTTCACAGCAGCAAACCTCCTCAGACGAAGGAAATCAATATCAGCTTCAGAGACATCAACATCAGGACCCTCATTGAAGGGTTGGCATGGTACGATGAAAGTCTCATCTAAAAACTTAAAAATAAAGCCAGCAAAGCCAACCGGTCTGTGAACGACTCCTCTAGTCCAAGATTGGGAGTCAGCTCATTCCTTCCTTTTCCAACCGAATAGGTGGAACTACTCACTGTTCTGTTTGAAACCGCTCCGAAAAGGGATTTCTGTAATATCTAACTGATATGATTGTCAAAGACGGTCCCATAAGATCTATTATCAGACTGCAGATATAAATTGGAAGGTTCACAGAGACAATCGCCAGACGGCACTATGAATTTTGAGCCGGTGTAATAAAATCGGAGTTCAAACCAGCACTGCCCCAAAACCCTCATTGAAGGTTTAATATTCTTGAAGCTAATGAGCTTAGGGATATACTGATCAAACACCATAAAACGCCCTAGTCGGTTAGGGTAATATGGCTCAAATCTTAAAACGCCCTTTGACCGAAAAGGAATCAATCTGCATCTCATGGAGATAAAAAAACTCAAGAACTCGCCCAATCGATTTAATTTGTCTCGGGATATGTTTATCAACTATTTCCAAACGCTCGGGTATGGCAAAAAATGTCTGCTCCGTCGGACTGCCTATACCGATTACTCTTCTCGAACAAATGCTTAGCCATGGCAGGCCTGAAAGCTTCTCTTGCAGATACCCTTACGTCGGAGTTAGCATTGGCCAACACGCCGGCTAGCCTTAGCATCGACGAAAAATGAGTAAAGAAGGCAGGAGGCGCGGCTGGCGCATACATATGGTTTATGTGGAGACCCAGCTATGTATAAAGATAATGAAGAGGTCCGCATACTGAAGTGCTCCCCAGAGGATCGCCTTTAACGAATCGACCCATGCATCGGTGGAGATGGACATAGATATGGATGCCTATTGCATGCCTTATCCCATGAGCCATGCGGACCGCCATATAGAAAACTTCTGGTCGAATTTGCCCATCCGGCTCAGATGGGCAAGCAAAGCGGCAAATCCATAATGCCACAAAAGCACCCTTGAATGTTTCCTTGTCGATTATCTTCTAATTTACGGAACATCTTAAGATATTTTTCATAACAAGGCCGGCGCATGGGAAAGACATCTTCAACACTCAACGAGGCTTTCATCTTCTTCACGCTCTTCTTTTTCCCTTTCTCAGAAGGTGAAGCTGAAATAGCCTCGGAAAAAGGATCCACGATATTCAACCAAGCTGCCTTCGGTTGGAACCGTTCAATGCCCATGAAGTAATTAATCCAATCTTCAAAACTAACCACGCTACTAGGTGCAGCGTACTCCTACAAGCTATCGCAAAATATGCATGGAACATGTTACGACAAGATGGCCCGACGTAAGGTGCGTCGGAATCATCAATTTCAAATAGGAAAGTATCGGGAGGGACACACTTGTCATAGATGTCTCCCCCGTCCACGGAAGCCAAAAGCAATCCCTGATATGAAGGAGGGTGATCCAAATCTCCTCCATCGAAGAAAACCCGGTATTGGTAGTGTCGCTGAAAACTTCTAGGCGTTCATATACTCGACCGCTGGATTATAACAAAATAACGAGCAATAAATGGCATCATATATGCCGGAGGGATATAGTAGCTTGTGCTCGGAAGAAAGAGCACACTCGGCCCATTCAATGTAGCCTGGAAGACACCGAGGAAGTCCAACAAAGCCGAAGTGTTGTCCCCAGGCACTCTGAGAGCCGGACGCAAGAGCCGTCACCAAAAGAGGAGGATTTATGTAACATATGTGATTAGAATATGGAGTCAATACCATTAAATGTCGGTGCATATCCGTTGGACTGGCTATGGGATCTGTTTTATTAAGGTTAGCCCCTCCGTATACACGCGAGGACACAACTGCATCCTTCACAAACCGGTGTTACTCATCAACATAGGCCTCGTACGGAGAGAGCAAAGGATGTCGTTCGAAGCACCCTTTCCAGTCATCCCGGCCCTTCAAGAAATGGCACCTGATAGCACTGCGAGACATTGGGCAGTCACCAACCTTTTTCCAAACATAAGCAACCAAAAGCTTCTTGTTAGGCTCATCTAAGAGCACGTCGTCAGTTCGAGCCCAGTATGCAGAATATTTTATCATGATGAAGCCTTAAGTTTCAAAAGTGCTCGCCTCTGCGGTAGGATTGGCCCCGGCTAAAACACCAACCTGATGCCTTCATTCAGTCGCTCCTGCCCCACTTGGAGCTTGTGCAGCCGGCACTCCATGTGTTGGCGCTTCGTTATCAGAATCCCAATTATAAGGATCTCCACCCGAAACCTGTGTTCGGACTGAATTCTGAACAACTTCAAAAGGAACCTCCGTCGAAATGGGAGTGTTCGTTGGTTCTCCGCCGGTCGACATATTACGAGCTGCAAGGTAACAAAAAACAAGTCATAAAAGACGAATGCATAAAATTGGCTAAGGAAAGAAGAACGGCCTAAGTTAATATAGGTCCCCACCAGCGGGAACCCCTATCCCAAGCAAAAGAAGTCCCCGTAGCGGGAACCCTAAGCCTAAGCGAAAGAAGTCCCCAACAGCCGGAACCCTAAGCCTAAGCACCCCAAGCCCAAGTACAAGAGGTTCCCAAAGCAAGAACCTCCGGCAAAAGCAAAGTTAGTGCCCGATGAGGGAACCCCAAGAGCGAAGAGAAGAAGCCCCAGTGGCGGGAGCCCCAAAAAGAGAGCCTCCGACAGCGGGAGCCCCATCGTCTCCTACATTGAACCAAGAGGTCCTCGACAGCAAGGAACCCATCAGAGGAAAATGATGGCGGTGACTTTCAAAGAGCCCCAAATCCACACATTTTTAATCCTGGACACCCCAAACAAAAATTGGGTATGGTCTCCTCTCAAATCTTCTCTCAAATCAAAGGAAAACCCATGGAGAAAATAGGCTTTTTAGTCCTATTTCTCAAATTCGAGGATATGGGTGAACCCAATCCTATAAAGGGAAAATAGCAAAGCTATTTACCATTGAAATGGAGATGGGAACAAGACCATCTCTTCAATTGACAAGTGAGCGAACCCAGAGGGGTTCACTCCCTCCATCGACCATCCCGCCGCGGTGAACCCAGGATGAGGCGGTCAATAGAGTTGTCAAGGAGGGGGAGAAGCCCCTCCTCTTGTTCTAAGATCGCCGGGAAGACAACCAGTTTCTCTGGAATTCAAAGAGAGAGAGAATGAAAAATGATATGAAAGAAGAAAAGAAAAGAAATCCCTATTTATAGGGAGAGAATCCCAAACGACTTCCCCAAATATTGGATGATCCCACCGGTTCAATTCAAATTGAAATTTTGGTCGTTAATCTGTGTTTAAAAGTACGGCCAATCTGGGTTATGCTTTAAGCCCAAGAAACAGGTCTCCGACAGCGGAGACCCCTCCTACTAAGCAATGGGTCCCTGATGGCGGTGACCCCTTTTCTGCCTAAATGTTGGGTGCCCCAATAGCGGGGACCCCTATTTGCTTGCTATCAATACCATGCATGCCAAATCAATGAAAAATTCCAACCTATCAAATAAGATTTATACTGACTTAAATATATTATCTATCTATGTACCATCCGTAAGAAATCAAGAAACACATCACAGATCAAGAATTGAGAATCGAACATAGGATGAACCTTACGCTGCTTGATTTCACCTGGTAAATGATACGACGAACCTTTTCGAAATCGACAGTAGGCTGATCTCTGCCAATGGAACAAAAAACAGATATCAGACAAATAATTTGTAACAAAAAAAAGTTTTCAGAAACATACAGATTTGCTCAGCTCTGCGATGTGCCCCTCATATTGAGAACGAAACGTCCTAACCATTTCAGCGAGGAAGCGGCCACCATCGTCTCGAAGCGGCATCACTTGCTTGAATTGATCGTCCAAAAATCCCTTGAAAAATCGAAGAAAAACCAAGAATTGAGGAAATGTAAAAACCCTAGCTAAGAAATCGAGCAATCACAAATCTTTTGAGGATTAGAAGGTACCGCAGCCTTCGATTCACAAAGTCCTCCAGCTGATAAAGCGAATCCGCCATTCTGAAGAAGCAAAAAATTTTATTTTTATTTTTTAAGAAGAACGATGAAGAAATTGAATGGGCTTTCTCCTGCATTTAATTAAGTGAATGAATTTCTGGGTTTTTTATTTTTTATTTTTTTATATCTCACACCCAAAACTTTAATATTTGCATAGATATTTCCATATTTCACAAGCAAAATCCTCACATTTGTACGATTCATTCCCAAAAAATTGTATTTTCATATTTTTACAGCTTTAAGTTGTTCAAAATCTTGCGCTGTAAAAAAAAACAGAAACACCATTTTCATAACAGCTTAAAGGTTTCAGAGGTGGAAATGCAAAATTTTTAGGATGAAAGATGAAAATATCAGGTTTTATGAGCAAAATATGGAAATACCAACCCAAAACTTTTCCCAATCTGTATATCACTCTGAAAACTCAAAAATTCCATATTTCTTCTCCAAAAATTGAGAAATGACGGTCATCATCCTCCTTAAGAAGGGGTAGGATTAATTAGAAAGTTCCTGGTATTTAGCTGTAATTTATGACGTTCTAAATATTTTAGTGATAAAATAAACAAGAACAACCAATTCTAACATAGAAATTTGTTTGCAAAAAGCATATATTTTCATAACCATGCACCGAGCTCGTCCAGAGAAGAAAGTGTGTCGAGATCAGAACTTTTGAACTCATTTATCTGAGCTCGGCTGCAATAAATGATCACATCTCGGTTTCCTTCGATTTTGTACAACCGCTGTCTATCATGTCAAATGTTGCCTCATTTACATCAACATCATAATGAAATTAAAAGATGAAAACGCCATGCTCAAAGATGAATAGGGCATCTCTCTCACATAAGAAAACATATCGGAAACATAGAACTTAGGTCCTAAACAACATTTTTCCATAACCACGCAGAGCGAAAAAAGTTTGACAGATGCAGAAACACAAGGACCCTGTAAAGTAACCATACCCTTGGTCCACTCTAAGTCTGTAATACTGCAATTTACAGGCTGTAAAAACTATCATATACTCATCATACGCCAAATTTAGCTCTTTGGCTTCATGCTGTAAAGTTCTCGGCTCGGCTGCGTCAGGAACAAAACTGCACAAGAATAGCTCATTAGATGACTAAATTAAAACATCATTATCTAGATCAATGAGATGCACCAAACAGTTGAATGTAGATCAAGATTGCAGCGCTATTTGGGGGAGGAGAAAAATTACATGCAATTTCCTTTGAGAAAATGTCATGCTAATGGATGTATCAAGAGGCATGCGCGGGAAGACATCTGCATCATGATATTTGATGCTCCGAAACCAAATAAGGTTGACATGAAACATGTTTCGTCATAAGAATGTGAAGGCATGTGAATATCATCGGTTACAGTCATTTCCATAGTGAAATGAAGAAAAGATTTGAATTTCAGAACATGTTTCGTCATAAGAAAAAACTAGAGGAAAATACATGCCAAATACACAGGTCGGGGGAAATTTCAAGGTCTAGTTATGAACAGAAGAATATGAGGATAAGTTACAGGAAACTGCCTCCATCTTCTCCAACTTTATAGAGAATTATTAACTAACTTCTACATGCCTAAAGCTCTATATTTGTCATGTGATGATGTTTCTTGCGGAAACCAAACAGGTTTCAATTACTCTTGTAGACAAAAATAAATAGTTTTAACTTGGAAGACATTTCAAGGAATATTTTCCGAAAGTGGGAGTCAGCTACTTGGAGTTGGATCATGTAGTCAATGTACAAGTTTCTATAAGATTGAGAACGAGGTAGAGTTTGTTTTCAACAATACAGCCTATAAGTAATATAATATACTTTTAGTTAAAGGTTCTATTTCATTTGTTTAAAATACATAGAACACACACGCGCACGGACATGTAAATGTGTACATATACGTGTACACATATAGGTGTATGCATACGAGTATATATGTATATCCATATATGTATAAGTTTATATGTGCATACGAATATTTATATATGTATATGTACATGTGGGGGGGGGGGGGGGGGGGTTCAAGGTTATATTTCTGAACCTGTCATTCAATAAAATAATAATCATAATAACAACAACAACAGTGTAACTAGTAGTAGATGAGGTTTAAATGATAATGATAAGACTGAATCTCGGCGCGAGCTCACTTACCCATACACGTAATTGTAATAACAATAATAATAAATATAAAAATACAAAACATGTAACAGCAAGCAACCCGTCCAAATGTATCCTGTCCCGATTGGTTCAAAAAGAGATAATAACAAAGAACTACGAATTACCCAGTGCAGATTCGATAAATATATGATCGAGTTTTGTTAAGATTAGATTATTTGAGCCTGAATTGGCTTTTAATAGATGAGCAATCTTGAGCAAGTCATTATGAAGCCACTGATTTCTTATCGACAATTCCTAAGAAGAAACTAGACATATTAAAAAAACATAAAAATCAATTCACTGATAAGAAAGAAACTTTAGATCAATGTAAACCACCATATTTTCATGACCGTAATTTTGTGCGTGCGTGTGTGCATGCGTGTGTGTGTGTGTGTGTGTGTGAGAGAGAGAGAGAGAGAGATGTGCGCGCGCGTGTGTGTGTGAGAGAGAGAGAGATGCTGCATAGAAGTTACCTGCAAAAGAGTGGTAAATCTTGTACGTACATGATCAAATGCATTCCTGATCTCATTTAATGACATCAAGCACCTGCGTAGAATACAAATATCATCATCGGCAAGTCCTCTGAGATATATTAGTCCTGAAGAGAGTACTGCCTGTAGCTCTAAAGGAAAATCAGGGACAATAAGAAATATATAGACATAAAATTATGGTTAAAGCAATTCCACCTTGTTAACAAAGTTGCAATGAGATATCTACCATTCAATGATCCACCACATCCCCAAGTATACAACCCACAACCGATTCCCATTATTTTCTCTTGCAAACATGACCATAGAGGAGAATAGAGCAATAATTCTAATGTTGAATACAGGACACACATACAACGTTGTTAAAAGAAAATTTATTCTCTATTCCTTTGGCCAGCACATACGCAAATACTGATTATAAGCCAATCAAATTACACGGAATTACATGAATATAGTATTTAATATGTATATGTGAATAGAAAAACCAAAAAAATGAAAAAAGAGAGATGACAAAATATGTTGACGGGGAGGACAGAACTAGGTCATTGTTAAGTGGATATTGAGTTTGCGCGTCATGTTTTGGATATTTAGTGGATTATGTCATATATGTGCCGGTTATATCGCCTTTCCACCTGCATATTTTGGATATGACCACTTGTGTGGTCATTCGATGTTTTGATACTATACGAGGCAGCTTACAGCTGAAAACATCTAAAGCTGTAAACAGCCTTTGTTTTACAACACCAACTAATACAAAATAGTAAGATTTATATGTACAAGGAATGTGATTGATTATTTGGGTTATAATAGACCCTCTCCTTTTGGAGTTCCTACAACCAGGATCTTTGGGGAAGGATTTACAAGTTTATCAGCATACTAACATTTCTCTGTGTGTAAATCGTACCCTATTGTCCATGTATGAATGCATGTTAAGAGTCTCTTTTACTCTCACCTCTCTGATATATCAATAAAAACAATTTTTGTTTTACATCCGATGGACACATAATATTTAAAATTCAGATCACTGGTCTGATTTATCACATAAATTGTCTGATATGTTTGGCATCAGTACCCTACAAAGCATCTTACTTACCTTTGTCGGTCATGCATCTCACAGAATTGTTTGAAGTTGATGCAGCCCTGCCTAACATTTCGCGCACCCATGCTGATTTATAAAGTCCCATTGAAAATGAAATGCATTAAACATAGAGAACAAGAATTACAAAAAATGAAAACTTAAAGAAACACAGGCAAAGTCTGTAACAATTAAACAAGGTATACATTTAGCAAGATTTAGAATCTGTTAAATACCCGGCAAGTGTATGCATAACATATAACAGTTTTCAATTCATTAGCATATATAGGTAGAAATGCATACTTGCGTAATTTTCAAAAGTCAAAACTAAATTGCTGGTCTATATATTCCACCTATGTTGGTATGTGACACATTACAATTAATAACTATACCAAACAAAATGCTGAAGATATCAAAAAAATCAGAAGCAAATCTTATTATCTTATATGTACTAAATTCATACCCATAAAATCTCTTTGGACTCGTACTGTGTACCTTCAAACAACAAAATAACTGTCACAGCGAAACTTTATAAACATGAAACAGCTGCATGCAATTTACTCTTAGGTCATGTAAATTGTTTCCTTTGTTCATTTAATCTTTAAAAAATGTCATAATACTCGATTTCATAGGAATTTAATGCCATGCATTTATGTACAACTTTCTTTGCACGACCTCTCTCACTCCATTATGATTATAACCTAATCAATCAGTAAGTGTCAGAGTTGTGATGCAGTCTTGAGTCAAAGTTATGAAAGCTCCACAAAAGAAGTTGACCAAAGAGACTCCATCCATCCCTCCCAAACTCTCATGCACGCACCCTTTAGTTGCTAGAGTTTAAAATGCTATTTTCTTCCTACTCTGTCTCATTCACACACTCTTTACTTGTTAAAGTTGAACACGATATATTGCTAGTAGCTTTCTTTTGTACCGTCTTATCCAAATATAGGGCTTAATTTCTCTCGAGTTGTCAGGTCGCATTTTATTGTGATAGGTAAATTTTATATGTTCTAATTGAGTGAAGGTCCTAAGTCAACGATAACCTAGCAGTTGATATTCTAGAATTAGAATTTTTTAATTATTCGTAAAATTTGTAAGAGATGAGAGGAGGTTTTCATCTCAAAATTATTTCATAACCTTATAATTTTTTTAATTCCAAAATTAAGAGGACTATCATTGCCGTGTCTACCCTCACCCCTCCAAGTTGGTAACAAGTTCCATATGAACACTAGATGCCAACGACAACCTGAAGTAATTGATTTTGCATCCTTTAACAATCTAAAACATGAATGCACTAGGAATCTTTTGTATGAAACTAAGAAAATTAAATATACAAGTACAAGTGTTTCTCTCACCACATGCATGTGTATCTATGTGTGTGTGTGTGTGTGTGTCCATGGGAGCAGTGCATGCATGTTCTTGACTAAGATATAGTAGCTGTTGTTGAGGATGTCAGGTGGTGGGTCTCATAGAAAACCGGCTGTTCATCTTGATTGGGTTAGTGTTATCTGGTGTTGGTTTCGAGAATACAAATGAATCAAAGCTGCATAACTTCAATTTTCAAGCATTCGAAGGGAAGTGAAACTATAGGCATTCAAAAGTTGCCAATACCGAATTAGATCAGATGTATTCATTACCTGTGTGTGTGTGTGTGTGTAGAAAGGGTTGGACACCCCTTAACACCATTCAGCACACACAGGAAATATGATCGAACAAGAAGAAAGAACAACATGCCGGAGTTTGTGTGGTTCGACCAAACTCAGCCTATATCCACATGGCAAATCTCTGATCAGGTTCCACAATAACAATTGAGGATACAATACACTTCTCATCTCTCAACTTATCTCTCTTCTCGTTAATCCCTCTTTCTTGTTCTTATTACAAGAGATGTAAGGCACAAAGCCTCACCTCAGAGATTACATATCTCTTACCCCCATGTCTCTCACCCGTTTAAGAAATATGTACCGTGCTCAAGCCCTAGCACTAAATAATGGATCCTACAAATAAAGTTGTCCATCAGTTCAAATTTATGCAAAACCTAAGTATAATCGCACCTATCGACAACACGCAAGCCCAGTGAAAGTAATTACATGTAACCTAATTGAAGATGAAGATCCAAATTTCGTAAAAACAAAATTCAAGAATCGAAAACAGGAGGAATAACCTCAAGCTGCTCCCTTTCAGCTGGTGAACAACTGCATCAACCCTTTTGTAATCAACAACAGTCTGACTCCTACTGAAAAGTAAAAATCTCACAGACCTCCATCAAAATAATCACCAAAATAAAGAAAGATCAACTTTTTATACCAATAAAAAAGGAGAAAAATTACGGCATTGCGGCCAACTGTGCGATCAGCTTCTCAGATTCGGTGCAAAACATTCTGATCATGCGAGGAACCCGCCACCGTCTTCTTCAAGCATCAGAGCTGCTTGAATTGATCATCCCACAAGCCCTAGATTTCAAGCACTGATGGATCTCTGGATCTCCTTCAGATGTTTCCTTCCGTTGATCTGCTGCGAGCGCTGGTGGATGGTTGAGATTGGATTCGGAGTATTGCCTCCCGAAGCGTGTGGATCTCAATGGGTTTTATATGGTTGTGGCCGAGCTACCTGCAAAGAAGTCCCGGGATGGTTGTGCCATCGAGTACCCTCCGACGATCAAGTTAGAGGAGTTTATATAGTGGCAGCAATGGGCAGCCGGGCACGAGATTCACGTCGGCCGTTACGCCCCTGGCGTCACACCCGCGTGATAGGCGGGATACCCCATTAATGACAAGATATGCTCGTTAATGGAGATCGTGATGGCGTGTAACACGGGATCATGGGTGGCAGATATCTCGCGCCTGGGGAGATTCGCGTAGCTGTGGCGGAGACGCATGTGATCGGTGTTGTGGATCGGTCGGTGAGACCGAAGAAGATAAGCTCGGCGGGAGGCTCGGGAACGAGCGGGAGGCTCGGGAATGGGCGGGAGGCTTGTGTTTTGTGATTTATAATGGGTTTTGTGTTAATTTAACCCCAAAAAAAGAGGACGGGGAGGGGGCGAGGGATGCAGAGAGAGTGAATCTTCTTCTTGCATTTAATTAATGTAATAATTTCTCCATCTTTTGAGGGGTTATGTACAAAGAACTTGATTACTATACAGCCAAAAAAAAATTATTTTTTGTTTTGACGTAGGTGGACCTATTTTTTGGTGGGAGGGCCCCTGAAACCTTTTCTTTTCGGGCGTGGATCAGGTGAAAGATGGTTTTGAAGAGGTTTTCTCCACCATTCTTAATGTGATTCATTAATTATTAAGATTTAGTTAAAAGAGAAACATATACTTAAAAATAAAATCTGTATTTTATTTCAATCTCAACAATCTTTGTATTACTTCAACAAAAAAGCTTCAAAGCCTGTTTTGGTCATATCCGCAGGTTTTTTCTTGTTATGAATAAGCTATGTAGCAACACCCTTTTTTTGTAATAAATTTTTTTGGTAGAAAAGAGTTGTGCATTACTGTTTTTTGCAAATCCAAAACAACAGCAGCATTTACAACAAAATTAGGAAGTTTTGAAGACTTCTAAAACCAAATTCTAACATGAAATTACATTATTTTTCGTTAAGGAATCTGTAACCGAATTACAAGAGCGAGAAGACAATTTAAGACATAGATTTGTCTATGAGAAGAGCGGTTGTCGACATATATTAATTTCGTGCCTGAGTCTTCAGGTGACATTCAGCATCTTCATTATCAATCAAGTTTAATCATTTTCATTGAGTCAAGCTTTCAATGGTAAAATCCTTGGAGAATCCAAAAATAATGCCATAGAAATGCCTAAAGATAATGTTTGGCATTCAACTTCCTCAAGACTTTTTCTATCCAGGGATTTTGCCTCACAACCTAGCACCTCTACAATATGATTCCGAAGAATCGCTACAGTTGAAGCTTGGGTTTCGCTACAGTTGAAGCTTGGGTTTTGCCCATGGCTCTATCCGCCTGTCAAATCGATCCGAAAAGAAATACTATTTATTCATATAACCTGTTTTTATCGTTTCAATTTCTTTGGATATGAACGATAGTAATAAATAAATTTGTTATTTATATGCTATGACTTTTTTCATATTTAATGACGGTGTTAATAAGAAAATTGCTGCTAATTACTTTTTTAATGAAATATTGGTTTTAAAACTATGTTTCCGAGAACCCCATTTTTACGAGATTTGCATGCTTACAAATGCGATTGCATTTTAACTTAGACGAAACCGTGGTTTCCGAAACCTTGTTGCGGAATGAGACCGCATTAAAATCCGTTAATCCTTTATTAACATCGTTGGCGAGTTTTCTGCTACAAAAAACGTTCTTTCGTTGTAGGTTTGCATTATTTTATAAGTTAATGTAAGTTTTAAGAGAGATTAAAATTCTGGGTATCCACTCGAAATCTGGCCAATTATTCATCACAGCCGATTTCTAAGCGCCCTAAACATCAACTAATCCATTAAAACAGTATTCAATTCATCAACTAACAATCAATCAAAATCTCACAAGAAACACACAGCATTGCCGAACTCAACGACACTGAGAAATGTGAAGCTAAGATGAGCCGGTGGTGATGACTCATGGACGTCCCCGTTGACAGGAAGTGCAGGAAGTGAAGCGGCCCAAACCAAACCATCGATTGCAGTAACCACACGCATCCATGATAAAAGATCAAAAACAGTCGGTCAACGAACAGAAGGGAGACCTAGGTTTAGGAAGCAATTAAAATAGCTCAAGCTCCACAGAATTCCAAGAAAAAAGAATTTTTGTTTCCAATTTTGTGAGCTCCATCGAGGAGTCTCGATTGTCTATCAAGCCCTGACTTATTCTGATAAGCAAGATATATCAAAACAAAAGGCTTTATTAGCATGCTGAAATTTTGTAGTTTGAAATCACTTTTCCTACTAATTAATAATTTGAACAGTCTAGATAAAAACATGTTTGGCTACGCAGCTTAAAGATAGAATCAATCAAACATGAATCTGAACAGCTTCTATAATGGACTATGATCATAATTATAAAATAAATAAAATAAAAGACAAGATGGCCAGTTTCTGATCAATACAATTCGATAAAGTAAACAGAAAGCCAAATCATAATAAGGAAATAAAAGTAAAAGAAAATTGTTTCCAGATGATCGAATGTATAGGGCATATACAGCAGTACAATCATCTCAATAACAAAAATAATTCTAAAAAAGATGTCCTTCATGCACCTCATATCCAGATAAACTTATTTGCACTATTTATGTTACAATAACAATACTCCTTAATTCCAAAACTTTTGGTGCCACCTTGGTGAATCCTTTTCATATCTTCCAAACTTGAGGGCCCAAGGGGCAATTTGATCGCAAAACTGGATTATTAGTCTTTTTCTCCGATGTCCTCAAACCTGCTTCCTTCCCTCCTTCGCCCGCTCTCAAGTTTTCCTCTCGCTTGGTCGCAAAATTCACTAGTACTTGAATGTTGGTTTATTAAGATGAAAACTCTCTTCAAGAGTTTGCAATTAATTCATAGACTCGGTCTCACATCCGCCTCTAAAATTTGCAAAGTGACGCTGGTAGATGAATAAGGACATGCGCCCTTCCCTTATTCTCAAGGACGCGATTGCGAGGTATGTGTCAATACCATAGTATTATTTGTATACTAGATTTTCTGGCATCTAATGATACCTGAAGCTCCGCCATAGCACAACCATCTCTCACAGCCTTTGTTCGTATTCCATCTAACTTTGTGGATAGCCACATCTTTTGTGGGCATCTCTTCAATCTTTTGAGTGGACCCGTCTTCTGTGTTCTCAACCATCTGTGGTGTTCCCACATCTGCTTCTCTTGTCGATTCCTGGTTCTTATTGTTTTTTCTGGATTTAGATTTGCATTTTACTACTGGAGTCTGGCAATCTGATACAGACAATGCACAGATGATAATAACAAACTGTCATCATAAATCAATAAACCATTAGCGATTTGAGATTTGGAGCGATTGCTCCAACCGAGAAACACTAGCATTCCAAATCGGAAGAATTACCTTACTTATCTAACACATCCAGAACTTAAGTTAAATGGGCATAAAGTAGGATTTGTGCTTAAATTATACCCAAAAAATGTCTAATTCTTTTTTAAGAACTTAAATAGATAGCCAAGAAATTAAATTATATGCGTATACTATACATACATATACACAGAATGCAAACGACCCAAAAAACATTCTGCATTCCAGAGCTATGTTTTAAGTTTCATATGAATGTATAGAAGGAAACTACAATTATCGCACCATGTTCCATGACAAGTGACGTCCACGTTCCTGTTTTCATTCCGCGTACCAAAACGTTCCGAGTTTGAGATGACATTGATAAGAACATATTCCATTATGAAGAGTGAGCAATGCTCGTGCCATGGAAAATGGAGCTAGCTATTTTTATAAAAATCCTAATTTTAAGCATAAAAGATCATTCGAATGAGATTCCATTCTTCTTCAGGGCTTATATGCAAAAAAGATACCAAAGTATTTACCTATAAATATTGCATTTGTAAAATTTATTAGGATTTGAATGAAAATAGGCGATACTTTTACATAAGAATGGAATCCTTTTGTATAGCAAATCTATCATAGCCCCCTACTTCTAGATTTTTCAACGAGTTCAGGAGAATTTCAAGTTGAACCACCTAGTCATTTAGGTAAGGTTCAAGGTTTCGGCCGAAACCTCCAAGATATGGTGGTTTCGTATCGGTTTCGGTGGAGACCAATACGAAACCAACACTGAGACCGATACGAAACCAACCACATAATATCGTTTCGAAACCTTTAAAACTTATTTTTATACTATTTTTACTGTCATTATGATCATTGTAAGCCTTCGTTGTTAGAAAATCGCAAAAAAGTGAACCCAAACCCTATATTAATACTTATCTAAGTACACTTTTCAATATATTTTGCATCGTGACTAAATTTTTAAACGCCGGGATCATTGTCTTGTAATATAGAACCACAATTTAAGTATTTAATATATCTACACTTGTGTATATTGTATTACCGTCGAAACCGATAACCGAACCGAGATTAGCGAAACTGATAAAATTACGAGAAAACGAAACCGAGTTCTCGAACCTTGCATTTAGGATTATGAAAAGCTCTTCTCTTTTCCATCGTTTACTTTCAAGGCTTAAATGCTAATTAAGAGATGGTTGGCGTCAAATTGGCATCTTGTCATAAGACTTTGTCAAGTCTTTCATGGCATTTTCTTCAGGAATCAACCATATAACATGAGAAAGGGGGGGTGATGATGACCAAGATGCCGAGTTTAAATCTTCATTTATAGAATGCGAAATTGCATTAAATAGATGGTCAAACAAAATTCAAAAGAGTCAATAAAAAGACATTAAAGAAGTTTCAAAAGGTCAAACCTTCCAATGGTTTGCATTACAAAGCAGGTATAGTTAGTTCGCAAAGAAAATTAACTTTCAATGTAAAATCACCTGCAACCAGAAGATTGCCTCCTCTTGCTTGATTCGCATCACAAAGAAAACTAGAAAGCGGTGCATCTCCAGTGTCAGTTGGGACTTTTTTAAACGGTATGTTTTGCACTGGAACCTTAGGAAGTGGAGTTTTTATCTTAAAACTTCTTTCATCGCTGCTGTACGAACCACAGAGGAAATGGGGCTCACGATGTCGATATGAATCTCTCTCCAAAGCTCTGGCAGTTAGCTAATCACAGAAACATTGGGCAAATAAATCAAATGAGAGGTAAAATATACTAGCTTCTTGGTACTACATGCAACAAAAAAATTGCTTCAAATTTCTTTTTTCAGAACAATTATGTTTATGAACTTTCTAAATTTAAATTATTATTTTTCCAGAGCTTTTATGAAAGTCTTTGCCAAATTCATGCAAAATGAAATAGAATGGCAATATATTTCAAAACTATATTTCCTACAACCCTTCATCAGAGCAAATCATGATTTAAAATCTCGGTCGGTCCCCATCTGGGATGCCCAATTCCAATCCGGAAAATGACCGACTGAGTTCCAATACCTATAATGTCCGATACCGAGTAATATGGGTTTTGCCATTTGATTAGTGGGGTTTGAGACTTTCACTATTAAGTTTATTAACATGATATTTCTTTCTTGGGTAGTGGGGTTTTTACTAATGGGTTAATGGGTATGTTAAAAGGTTATTGGGTTATTACGTTTATATGGTATCATTAAATATATTGAAAAATTAACAGGTATTTGTAGTAAAACAACTCAAGACATCATTAATTAATTAAAACAATTGCCAAATTGTTTATAGTTAATATTCACTACCGATTTTAGAACTTCTTTTTGTCGAGTGTAGTAAATTCCAATTTCCAATCCACGATGGTCAGTATGGCCAATTCTGATCCTAAAAGTAATCATCCGATACCGATATCGATACCGATATCGATAACCTTGGGGCAAATCACACATTTTAAAGGATTGTATGCAGAGCGAAATTCATGTCATCTGCCTGTTTTATAGGCTGTTTATGTTGAATCCAAAGAGAACTCCACATAGCATCAAAAAGACCAATGTGCTATATTATAGATTTCAAGTTGTGATCCCCTTGTGAAGCTTGCATTATAGTAATAAACTTTTTACTGAGTGCGAAATGGCTCACACACACACAATCCTAGAAGCCTTGTCTATGTATCTCAGTTACCTTAAAGTAACGGGTGAAGCCATCAGCCGTACAATAAGCAGCAAGACCTGAACATACACATCAAAGAGATAACATCAGTCTTACTACCTATGTAAAAAAGAATATATGTAGCTCAGGAGTTGAACAGTGACAATAATAAGAAATAGCCAAGTATACACAGTATTACCTAAGTTACCTAATACCTCTAGCTCAATACCAGAAGCATATGGCCATAATATTTCTAAATATATTCCATACTTAAAACGTACTAAAGTGTATCGTAAAGATTCATTTTGTAAAACTACAAAATTTATGGTGACAGAAAGTTACTTGATGCAATCCTCTTCCATGGCATTGCTACTCAAAACATTCGTCTATTCCTATCCTCAGAAAATACTAATTTGCAACATTCTATATCCTACTGCTAAATAAGTTTTACTAATTTTAGTGCCAAATCATAAGGAATAAATATTATCCTTGTTTTGCAACAATGGACAGGTTATATTAAATCTAGAGAACATTAATAGATTAATCATGACCAGATCAAGAAAAAGAATAATAATGTTACCAGTGGCTCGTGACACTTGACAACTCCAAATAGCAAAATGCGAGCAAGGATAGTGATGAAGACCAGGCTGTTTTGGTGTACCAAACGGTTCTCCAGTAACCAGGACATCATTCGTAACATTCCACAAGTTGAGCAATCTCAAAATTCCATCATCAAACGCCAGAATAACACATCTATAAGAGAGACGGACAAAATTAAACTTTTTAACAGGCATATCTGCCATGTATTAGCATGCAAACATATAAGAACGACAATGACTGATCCTGACTCACACTCCAGCATATGTCTGTGCGCTAATTAACAGGCAAGATGAACAGACTCATTGCAGAAACATGACTTTGAGATCAACACGACACAAACTGCTCACACCTGAAATCCCTAACAGTGATATTTACTTTACACTTGGAAACCGGATGGATCTAGGGTTTAAATGGAAGCAGAAAAACAAGGAAAAGTTGCCGGCTGAAGAAATTCTTGAGATTTGACGAGGTTAATAGCATTGTTGAGGGTTGTTGTCTAGCACAGCAAGAGATGTGGAATAGAAAGGGTTCAGATGGATGTACGGCTATAGTTTGTGGATGTGAAAAAACTAAGCTCCATACATTGTTTCAAATAATAAAAAGGAGATAACAAATGGGAATGGATGCCCCATATCAATAGAAAAATACTTCCCATACACTAAATCACTTGGCACAATCCGTCAGTATATCTCGAGCAACAAGAGAAATAGCATCATCAACGTTTCCGGAAATTGATCATAATATACCATTAGCTCCTTTAAAGTTCAAGTTCCATGTTGAAGAGCATACAGATTGAGCTTTGAGATGAGAAATAAAACAGAATGCATGCCAAGACATTTCAGTTAGATGGAAATTAGCTAATTCTATGGATCCTATCCTATCTATTTTCCAAAACTAGTGTTAGGCACTACGCACTAGCAGTAGTACTTAAAGGTTTACTAAAGATACAACTTTCAAAAGCGTCTTACAAAATATCTTAAATGGTTAGCTTTGTTCTCCTCTGTTTTTTCCTTAACTGTAATGTTGAAGAAAGAAATGAGTTCAGCGATAATGCATATTTAGGAACTGATAATATACTACTAATGCTGTGAAATGAGAGCAATTATTGGAGAAATTTGTCATCTTATATAACATCTGTTGGCTTTGGCTCCTACCTATAGCAGTTCAAGGCGAAAATATAAGGAAAGACCTTGCAATCTATAATTTAATTCATCTTGTGATCCTAAGACAACTTTTTATACCACGACGCCCTTGGTTTTCTTGTAAATGTTCGGAAAAATATGTAAATGCTGGTCGTTGATGCATAACCACTTCCATAATTTCAGAAAAAAATATGCAGATCTTGGAGGTCTATAAGATTGCTTGGATTATATGTGCAAAACGACTTTCCACCTGCAACCACAGTCTATTATGCCCTGAAAACAATCCAGCCTACACGAAAAGACAAGGCTTGAGGCACCTCCTTACTATGTGAGAATAATAACTAATAATTTAAAGTTGTAGTGATCTGATATTCTAAGGATATAAAACAAGAAGGTTAATGACTCCAGAGTTGATGTCATAATTCATGTCTAAGTATCATTCTCCAAAGGATTCATCAACAATTGTAAAAGTGGACAGATTAAGAATTTGAACAAGAGAACAGATAAGCCAGAAAGGAGAGAGAGAAAAAAGGCCATTGGACATCTCCCATGTGATGAAAAGAACATGTTACCTAGGATACTCTAACCATTCGACGCTTGATATAATTCGCTGCACAGGACTAAACTCCCACAAAGGACGATATGGATCCCTGAAGAATACATAGCAAATACATGTGTATGAGTATATATAGCAAGAACCTGAAATAATGTAATAAGAGTATGTATAGCGAAAACCTGAATAATGTAATAACGCTGACAGGCCTAAATTGCAACTCAAAGGTAAAGGTTTTTGAAAAGGGAAAAAAAAAGATGAAAACTCAATGATTAGCATGCTGTATTAACCATTTCATTGAAAAGTGAAAGCAATAGTGCGCTTCATTGGAGTCCTCAGTTTACTAAGCCGGATTTGTAAATGGAAAAAAGAAGCAAGTAGGCAATATTTAGATTTGATTTTCCAACCCAAAAAAAATGAAGGACAGCGTTAGTTAGAGCTTAGGATAAACTTTGTTAAATTTTTGGATGACTCAATCATTAAGCAAGATTCTTTATATAACCTCATCAATCAATAGACAGCAATTAATCAATTCAATTTAATATGCTATCGTAGAAACCAAATATTTTTTAAGCATCACTTGCTTAATTTACACATTGAAAGCCAAATTGCATGAATGATCACAAACACAATGTTTTTAGTCGGTTGCAATTCGTATCAAATAAGATTCCATTTAAAAGGAAATTTAATTCACAATCAATAAGTCACATTTTTGGATAAGAAGATGGATGGAAACACATACCGTATGTCCCAGAATTTCAGGCCTCCATGTCCAGCAGTCAATATTAAATTTGCACTTTCTGCGTCACTGCATACAACTTTCATAGTAATGTAAAATAGGATAAATATACACATCAATAGGAAATATTCAGGGCCAAGTAACTAGAGTGGTCGATCCTCTTTTGCTTAATACAGATGTAAAGATTCCAAAGTAATAGGACAAGTATCTAATCTTATAAATGAAGCATTACTGTTCGACTTAAGTCAATATTATAGCTTCCGGGTATGGTTACTGCAACTTGTTTATCAGAAGAATCTCATAGACACATTACTGCATCATTTTGACTAATATCTCAAAGCAAATCATGGTGAAGTTCAACTTCTCTCGATTAATTCACCGTCATGAGCTGAATGTGATAAATTATTTGTTGGATATCAGACAGATTGTATTTTTTTTCTTATCAATGTGCAAGGCCTGTATGTATGACAAAAAAAACTTTTGTATAAATCTTAAAGGCAACATTTTCAACTTGATCACAAGTTGATAAAAAATTTGAAAAAGGAGTATAATGGTTGAGATATGATTTAGCAAGTTTCCAAGATCCAGACAAGGACAACTAGGTTACATGTAAAAGAACTAAAATAATATATACAAAAAGCAGGAGACTTGTTACGCTGAAGAGTGATCAGAATAAAATTAGAAGTGGTAAATACCTTTTGTCCGGAGCCCAAGCAAGAGATCTAATAGGGACACAGTCTGCTGAGAAGCAAAGCAAGGGCTTTATATCTGTGCATAGACAGGTGCATAGTTAAACTCATCATTCTTTAAACAATAGACTGTAACATGATGCAAGGGGGTTTGAACTTTGAACCCCAGACTTCTCTGTTCGACATTTCACCACTATGCTACAGTGGTACTCACGCTAAATTCATGGGTCCGTGTCTACCATTCTCAAGAAAATACGAGCATTTTAAAACTCAACAACTACAAAGTCACATTATTTTTCATAAACTGTTATAATCCCAAATGCAACAGTATATGTGTCAGGCTGAGAATTATGGGGGAGAAAACTTTAAGAAGAGCTTGTCAATTCCCCACAGGTACTCATAAGAACTTTTCTACTTTATTACCTTCGGAGCACTGCTGCTTGGAGAACTTCCAAAGGGCAATCTGGAAATATCAGAGTGAGATCAGATTCACCAACCAAAAATTTACATAAAGAAGTCTTAGTTGCAGGGGACTGATATAAAATTATTGATTTAGAGATGCAGGAGATGCTGAAGCAGCTCAAGAATAGGATACTGGCAATGAAAAAGAGAAGGAAAAGACGGGAAGATTGGATCATATGCCATCTTATGGTGCAGCTTCATCGCTATATCAGTTAAAGTGAGCATGTATGTACAGTCTCAGAATCATAAGCAGAAAATTATGTTATCCGAATAAAGTAGCAACAAAATGCAATAAAATCTACAATTAGCATTACCGTTCCATCTGAACAGCCACCCAAAATCAAATCATGAGGGGCTGAAGTTGACCACTCCAATGTCAGAGGAATGCTGCATAGTCAGAGGACAGAGATAAGTGTGAGATAGGATATTAAATGAGCTGCCTTAAGAGAATTAAAGATGTACGAGATGTGCATAAATTCATCATAACATAAAGGGCCGGCGCCAGGAGTTCATTGTTGGGGGGACCAGGAAATTAGCTACATCGAATACGGAAAATGATCTACACATAAATATAAAGTTCAAAGGCTAAACGATTATGTACAAGTGTTTCACACATTTCATGTCATTGATTTTGGGATATATATAAAAAGAATAAGTTTAGCAAGTTGATCACAATCTCAATCGAGAGAAATTTATACAAACATGATCAACAGGTCCATTCAAGTCGTAACTATATTTCCAATTATAACAAAAAAAATATTTATTAGTTTTTAGATATCAGAATTTTGCTTCATTTATGTATTTCTAAGTTGTTTTAAAGTAATGAAAAAAAATTGAAGGGATATTAAACTGTTTATAACAGATTTTAAATGAATGTAATAGTTTTAAATATGTGATTAAAAGTTAAGTAAAAACCTAATGTTGAGAAGCAAAACTTATAAAGCAATACAAAAATTTTACGCCATACAATTAAATGTACATGCATTTTCTCTCTAAATTTTCATGCAAAAAGGTTTGTTTTAGAAGATAATAATATGAGAAATTCCCATAGCATGCATTTAATAGTACATGCATTCTCTCTTAACTTTCGTGCAAATTTTTTATTGAAACCTTTTTATTAAGAAATCCATTGAAGATGATCACATCAAAATAGACAGTTTTCGAAAGGCTATATACAAGTATAAAGATAACAAGGGGTTATATGTAGGTATGAAAAGTACAAGGGTTTTATGAGCTTTTTCCTAGCAATCAGTAACAAAGTTGTGGAAAAAAGAAAGCAGCTCATGGGATTCGAACCTAATAATTAAGCACAGGGAATCACAGACGTTTAACACCGCACCACCTCCATTTTTTGTTAGAATCTATTAAACTTCCCCATTTAACTTATATAGAAACTTATTTACATATACAGTGTAGTGTTTTTTTGGGGCGGGGGGCCCCCATCCCCCACCCCACCCCAGCCCCACCCCACGCTCAGCCCCTGATAAATATCAACATGATGTATAACAGGACGGAAAGAGTGCACTAATTACTCTTCAAACAATCAATGTGTGACAGCCCAACCAACACATATAACAGTGGGGAAGGGAAGTGATTTCATAGTCAATAACTATGCATGTTACTGTAATAAAAAGAAAAACAACAAAAGCATGTTTAGGATTATTGAATATACCCGCCAATGATGAGAATATGCAAATAACAGGAAACGGGAGAAAAGAGTCCCTGAGAGCTAAGGTGAGAAAGAAGCAATCATTGAATAAAGATTCTCATGGTGATTAATGAGGATCAAATTTAGTTATCCCGGTCTCTCATTAGACCTCTTAGCAAGGGTACTAGGAAATATCAATTACAAATACTTCATCAAACACATTCCATTACAGAATATACAAACCCCAACAATGCCTTATTTTTTCTCGTTAAAGAGTAGATTTTCAAAAGAAACATTACCCCCTAGATTTGAAATTCATTTTGTACCAAAAAATTTGCGCTAAGGGAGCGAAAGATCATATTGTCAACTGTAAGATCGTAGAAATACTTTCTGCTTTCCCTTGTGAGATTTCAATGTAACCTCCTGATAATCGGTATTAGATCCTCAACTAGTATCCCTACTGAGATGTGAGTGTGGTTTATTTGTTCTCATCCTTGACAAGAAGATAAAACTAATCTTTTATCCAATGGACTTGAAATATATTCTCTCGAGCGTGAAAAGAGTACATGTTATAAGGGTGTAGCTTCACCCTGTTAAGGAAGCTTAAACAGTGAAAAGTTGACATCTTTAGGAGGTTCAGGAAGTGCAGTAAGCAAATTGGTCGAAGATATAAAATATAATGAGGCATCGATCTACACCCTCACTCATTCTATCAACCTCTCCATCTCACTACTTGCTTCATTGTATGTTCTTTTTATTTACTTACATCGCTCTTCAACTGTGTCTCTTCTTTTCCCTCTTTTCCTTGTTTTTTTTTCTTCCTTATTTATGAATATAACATGATCTCCTGTATAACCGTCTCCTAAATTTAAGTGATGTCTTGGTCACAAATCATGCGCCTTACTAAATCTAACCCAAGTTCCTTTCCACACTTCAAGTGTTTATTACTTCGCTTGATTTGAATAATTTTTATAAAAGATTTGGTTATTGATCCACTCCTATTAAATTGGGTAATCATGTTGGTTTGCATTGGGATACACCCAATTCAGCCCACTCACTCCAAGCACCCCACACACCCGTTCCTCCTTGTATAGACTTTCAATTAACTCTTTGAATGAGCAATAGGAACAAAATGAGCACCCTTGGAAATGCAAATCCAACTGAATGTACCTTTGTCTGTCACCACACTGCACCTTTGAGCATCTGAATATGGGTTTCAGTTTCAAAAAGCGAGGATCAGTACCATCAGAACGAGAGGAAGTATATAAAATCTTGACCATGCTAGGATGGGGGACTTCCCACCTGTAAATGGAAACAAGATCAACTACAATGAGTCAGATTCAGAATATGTGTGTAGTATGTGTGCACGTATATGTGTATATGTATATGGCTATATGCACATGAGTGTGTGTATAGGAAGCCGATCAATTTCGACCGGTGCTCATTTTTTAAAATGAGGCCAACTCCTAACTCCCAAACCGCATGTTTTTCACCGATCCGGCCGGTCATCCTGATCTACATTTCAAGAATAGCTTAGGTATCAAAATTCATAAGATTAGAAGACCTCTGGCATATCCATCAAGTGATAGTATTTTCCATGCATCGAAAAAGCTGTTAATTTTTACTCCACCTAATCGATGCGTTGAAGTCTCCAAATCTAGTGATTTTTTATGTGTAATCTATCTATGACATGTTAGTTATGATGAAACACAACAGTTTGAGAAGTTGGCCTCGTTTTATGAAATGAGCACCTCTCTCTCTCTCTCTCTCTCTCTCTCTCTCTCTCTCTCTCTGACATGTTAGTTACGATGACCAGTAAGATCGGTGAAAAACACAACAGTTTGAGAAGTTGGCCTCGTTTAATGAAATGAGCACCTCTCTCTCTCTCTCTCTCTCTCTCTCTCCCTCTCTCTGTGTGTGTGTTTTGGAGTGTGGGTGGGTGGGGGTAATAAAGATAAGTAAAAGCAGACTTGTTCTACAAAGCACCAAAGATGAACAACGATGCCAATATAACATAATAACAGATGCTATACATGTACTATTGCAACTTCATGCTGACCTTTAACTGAACCAACCTTTAAGCAGGCACCATAATGTTAGCCCAAACAAACAACAATTTAGAGTAGAGGGAGAATGGGAAACCATGGTGACTGAGCTGCTGAACAAACTGCAGATAGAAATAGCAAACACTATCACAGTTTCAGAACCTATCATGTTGCCCAACTATTTCTTGTAATTGGTCCTTGCACAATTTAACAATACCCAAAAGCAGCATTGCACTTCTTAGAGCATTAAAAGGATTAAATGTCATGGATTATCGTTGAAAGGAACAATTAAGAGTGACAGGTAACCTAACTTGGAGCAGGAAAGTAAGAAGGTAGCTCAACTATTTCCATACGATACATTTGGAAAATATCTTGGGAAAAAATAGCATGTTGAAGAAACAGAAACAAAATGAAGCAAAGCTTACACTTCCAGAGAACCATTTCCCAACAAAAGCGCAAGATAACCAAGGCGGTGTCTTCCTTCAGAGTCACTGACGTTGGTAGGCCTCCATTTCACATCCCATGCAACTTTTCCCATGTGACCAAGACATAACACAACTTTAGGCAAAGCAGCATCTTTTGAAATGGGAAACTTCTCATTGGTCATTTCCTTGCTCAGAACCATCTGACCCTGACAATGATCTGCATTTGTTGGCACTAATGTTACTGCCAACTCCTTGTGTTCAGTACCAATTGACAAATGTGGATCACTCCTCTTCAGACAAGAGAATGCCCTTGCACTGTCTTTTATTTTTCTTTTCTTTCTGCATATAATTGACAAAGGCAGTGAAAAATCTGAAGATGAATCATCCATATCATCAGCAGACGAGTCCAGTTTGCCATTTAAATCACCTGTATTAGGCAGTGACATACTTCCACTCAAAGCTCCAGGTCCTCTTAAATTGGGCGGAGCTGTTACATCTTTCATAGGATCAACACCAATCACTTGGCTCCGCTCCTCTGCATTTGGGTTCAGTTCCTTCCTACATCTGTGTCCGCCCCTTGGTTGAGATGGTTCAAAATCACTGTTCATATCAGCTGGATCAGACCACGGCACTATACTTTCACATACTGGAACACAATCAATTACACTTGGAGTTGGTTTCCTGCTAGGTCTCCCCCTAAGCTTCGGAACTGGTATTCCCATGTTGTCACTAAAAGCACCTGATAAAGGATTTTCCAGGGCAGTTTCTCCTAAATCGACGTTTGACAATGGGACCAAATCATTAGTGCTCAAAATAAGGTTGTTGACAGGTAAGGGCGCCTCAATTTTGCCATTAAAATCATCCACATGTGGTTGCTTTTTACCACTCCCTTTAGGTCTTCCTCTGGGTCTTTTAACCGTCGGCTCCTCTTTCTCTTTTGAATTTTTACAAATCCCCCTAAGCTTCGGAACTGGTATTTCCATGTTGTCACTTAAAGCACCTGAAAAAGGATTTCCTAGTGCAATCTCTCCTAAATCGTCGCTTGACACTGGAACCAAATTGCTTGTGCTTAAAATAAGGTTGTTGACAGTTAAGGGTGCCTCAATTTTGCCATTAAAAACATCCACATGTGGTTTCTTTTTACCACTCCCTTCAGGTCTTCCTCTGGGTTTTTTAACTGCTGGCTCCTCTTTCTCTTTTGAATTTTTGCAACTCCCTTTAGGTCTTCCTCTGGGTCCTTTAACTGTCGGCTCCTCTTTCCCTTTCATATTTTTGGAACTCCCTTTAGGTCTCCCTCTAGGTCTTCCAGTAGGCTTCACTCCCGATCTTTCTTGACCTAATGGAGAAATCTCCATACTATCTTCCAAAGTTACGAGGCACCAGATTTGAATCATACCTCTTCCGCTCAATGGGACACCAATATTGTGATATTTAGAACCATGAGGGTGAGCAGCAACAGCTAGATACTTCAAAGAAAAAGCACAAGGTTAGATTGGTATAAATATTTGCAAGAATGAAAAAAATGTGCATATGCGCAAGGACATATAACCCATCCACCAACAATGACACGGGAACCAATTAGAGATGCAACTATGGCACATTCAATACGGAAAGAAATGGCTGTTGGGGTCAAAAATTACATCCCTTTGCCAAAATCAAAAATCAAAATGAAAAGTCAAAAAGTCAAAGTCAATGAGTCAAAGTCAACGCCAAAATGAACCCGGGTCCGACTAACCCAGATCCGACCCCAAGAAACTGGGCTCACGCCCAAAACCACCTCGATCCGAAGCAAAGCCGGACGTCGAAGAAGAAAGAAGAAAAAAAGAAATTTATAATAAATAGATTTTTATATGCAAATAAATGTTAAATTGTAAAATAAGTGTGCGAAAAGCCAATTTATGTAAAACCCATGGCTCAAATGCAAAAATAAATGAGCATATAGGCATGGGATAGGCAAATGAGCCATTTTGTAAATTCCAAAGAGCTATGTGAAAAACGTAAGTCCTATATAAGGCAACATTATGAGGAAATGAAGCATAATTCCATTCCCCACAAAATTTCAAGGGTTTGTGACTCCTTCTCCCTCAAGGTTCAAAACCTTCTTTCTTTGTTTAAAATAAATCAAGAGTTTAACTCTTGTTTTCTCAACCAAAAAAAATAGTTTTCCACCATAAAACCATTGAGGGGTGTTCAAATATCCCATCAAATCCCTAGAAGGGGAGATTTTAAATCTCACCGTCCTTCTCCAAGATCCAAAAAAAAGATGAGAAAGGAGACCCATCTCTAAAAACCTCACCTTCGGTTGATCCAAGGCTCAAAGAGAAGAAAGGGATCCCCTCTCATCATCCAAGACATAGATTTCAAAGCTTCAAGAGACCCTTTTTGGTTTTCTTTTCAAATAAAATTGTTTAGGGAGTTAAACTCCACATAATTTCTTTTTGGGAGTTTAACTCTAAATAAAATTGTTTTGGGAGTCTCCAAATAAAATATTTTGGAAGTTTAACTCCAAATAAAATTGTTTTAGGAGTTTAACTCCAAATTTAAAATATTTTGGAAGTTTAAATAATTCCACATAAAATCTTTTGGGAGTTTAACTCCATAATAAAAATCTTTGGAGTTCAACTCCATATTTTAAATTTTTGGGAGTTTAACTCCATAATAAAACCATTGGGAATTTAACCAAAATTCAAACCCTTGGGAGTTTAACTCCAATTTCAAAAACTTTTTTTTGGAGTTTAACTCCAAACATAGAGCATAGCTCTCCCCTCGCCCTTAAAACAACAAATATATATATATATATATATGTGTGTGTGTGTGTGTAAAAAAAAATGTTTCTTTTGAATAAATAAATACCTTTGTCACATGAAATAAATAAATATTAAAAAATGAAATGAACACGCCGCTATGCATTTTTTTCAAGTACCAACACATCACATTGAATTGGTATGACCAGTTTGACCGTCAATCGAAGGTTCCCTCACTCCAAAAGCGAGGGTTAATTAACGGCTGCTTAGTCCGCAGCTGCCGGAGATTTGGATCCACACAATCAATAAAATCTCAGGCAGGAAGAATCTGTATACGCCTGACAAGCACGCGCATTCCTATTCAATAGGATGATGAAAAACACTCTACAATAGCCAGTTGCATGTCCTGTTCAAACGATCGTGTATATCATGTCCTTGATTATCAAAACAACCATATATGATATTAAATATTAGGAAAGTAAAGATAACCTTGGAATTTTTTAAGATACAGGCACAGATTTGTAGTTTGAACCTAAATCCTACCTAAGCAATTAGAGTGAGATGCAATAAAATGGTAACCAAATTGAATCAAAATGAAAAAAGTGTGAAAGTAAAAATCAGAACAAGGGAACCTATTGAGATAGCAACGTTATCCTTAAGATACATTTCGCCTTCCCCAATCGATGCAACTGGATCATGGCAGTCCACCCCCAAGATATAATGATACCCCCACTCACAAAATAGTCTTCACATTGTGTGCTCCTCGATGCAGCCAATTGATGCGACCACAAATATTGAGTGGCAAAAGCATGCTTGGGCTCGAGGCTCAAACCAGGAATTTGAGTGTGCGTGTACATGCAGGCTCAAACCGGGAATTTGCATGCGCGCACGCACTCAAATTTCCAGATTACACCCCACATGTGATGTGCCCATACATGCCTGGTTACCACATTTCCAGATTAAGCCACTAAGATTCTATTCCGCTTGGGCCTGGCTCCTTTGCACGTGCAAGCCCACCCCCCATTTCGAGCTCACACCTTGCAATAGGATAGTGCCCACACACGTGCATGCATGTGCGCACGTGCACACCCCTAACACATTTCCAGATAAAGCTGCTAAATTTCTATTCGGCTAGGGCTCGGCCTTTGCGCACGCATGAACCTGCCCCATTTCTAGCTTACACGTTGCAGTAGGTTAGTGCCTATTCGTATAGTCCTTGCCAATCACCTCCCAATCCAATCATATTCATCATCATTTATGCTTATACCCATCCAAATGAGATCGGCTATAAAGCAAAACTCTAACAAAGATTTTACAAAGTTTTACAACTGGTTGTCAACTTGACGTCAATCTTTTTCAAATAAATGTCAAATTCCCTGTACAGAAATCTAGACAAGAAAGGAAAATACCATAGTCCTAGATGACCAGTTAGTATCCTCCTAATTCTCATAAATTATTGAGAAGTCTAAAAGCAGAAGAATATTTCTATATGGAATTATGTTCAGCTTCAAAGCACAAATATAGCCAAGAGTGAAATGGAACATATTCCTTATTGCCTCCCCATCCAATGCCCGACTAAAAACGGGGAGCCTTTTGAGCCAGAACAATATACACCAAACCAAAGCCTAGCTCAGTTGTTGTAACTTTCCTCTACGAGATGAAAGGTCGTCGATTTGATTCCCGTCGCATCCCAAAAAAAACATACACCAAGCCAACTAAGCTAGCTCGTTTGGTGTAGCTTTCCTCTCCAGAGTGAATCTAAAGTGAAAGGTCGTCGGTTCGATTCCCATCGCATCCCAAAAAACAACATATAAAAAAGACCAAATAACAAAAACTTCACGTTATACATAACCATGAAAACCAACAATTAGATCCTTCTAAAAAAGAATTTTTTATTTTTCAGCAATGAATACTAGCATACATTTACCACAATTAAAAGCTAGTGCGCATGCACCACTAATAGTCATAGTCACAAATTCGCCGTTCGGGAATAATTCGGCGAGGACGAAAATTCGGATTCGGAGAACTATTCGGAAAAAATCGGCAGGTATTCGGGAAAAATTCGGTAAGTATTCGGGAAATGTTCGGGAAGGATTTCGAGCAATAAATTAATATATGAGACGCTAGGTTTTGATTTTGTGAATTATTTGCTGTTTTTTGAATTATTCGTTGTTTTTTCACATAATTCGGGAATAATTCGGTAATAATTCGCGAATTATTCGCGAATAATTCGGCCAGTTCGGCAATGGCGATTAATTCGCAGATTAATTCATTTGATCAAAAATTCGCGAATTATTCGCGAATTCGGCGAATAATTCGCGAATTATGTGACTATGCTAATAGTAGATGCAATTATGTTATAAGAGTTTATGCCATCTTTATAATATACTAATTTGGTATACAAAGTGGAAATTTCAATAATTCTATTTTAGCCCTCACTTTTAACTCAACATCCTTATTATAAAATTTGGATTTTATATATAAATTTGAGATTTTTATGGAGTTGTGAGGGCAATAATAGAAAATCATTAAAATGACAAAACTTTGATATTTCCACTTTTGGCCCCACTCTCACTCAACATCTTTAGCATCAAATTGGATTTTATAGGCAATATTGAGTTTTTGATAAAGTTATGAGGGCAATAATGGAAAATAATTAAAATGGTAAACTTTCAATTTAATTACATTTTTGTCATCTCTCAAGAATTATAGTATTGTCATCAACTCAAAATAACACTTCGATTTTCACTAGAATACCATGAATTCTCAACGTTTTTATAGATAAAATGAATGAAATTTTTTTACCGATAAATACCATGAACTTTGAATACATACCATAGACTTTTTTCAAATAAATACTATGAACTTCTCAATACTTTTTAAATAGCTACCATGGACTTTTAATTTCAAATCAATGACATGAATTTCCGACATTTTTCACATAAATGCTATGGGTTTTTGATTATAACAAATATATAGAAAGAACTTTTAATGTTTTTCAGATAAGTATCATGGATTTTTTTATAAATTAAAAATCACAATCTTTTAGTACTTTGATAGATACCATGGGCTTCCTTTACTTTAAATAAATATCACGAAATTTGTTTATTATAAAAAACGATGAATTTTAGATAAATGCTTAGAAATTTGTTTTCTTGTAGCTAACAACTCAAAATCTCATGTAGATTTCCACTAAAATACCATGAATTCTTAATGTTTTTAAGATAAATGTCATGAGACTTTATTACAAATAAATACCATGAACTTCAAATAGATACCATGGGCTTTTTTCAAAAAATACCATGAACTTCCCCAAAAATTTTAAATAGATACCAAGAACTCTTTTTTATTTCAAACAAGTATCATGAAATTCCGCTATTTTTTACATAAATACCATGAGATATTCCTAATAAAAAAATTGGGAGAGCTTTTAGTGTTTTTCATATGAGTACCATTAGATTTTTTAATAAATTAAAAAATCACAAACTTTTAATGTTTTCCAGATAAATACTATGAGCCTTCCTTATTAGAAATAAATATCACAAACTTTGTTTATTACAGAAAATATGACGAGTTCAGATAATGCAATGGATTTTTTTTTTGGCAACTAAATGCAATGCTTTAACCAATTTTCATATAAATATTATGGCGTTTGTTTTTAGTTACTAAACACCATGGACTTTGTTTCTTACTAATAAAAAATATCATAGACTTTTATGTCAATAATCTAAAACCATATATAAATAATCGGTTTACATAATCAACTTTACATTGTATAAAAAATTTATTGATATTCGTAGATCCTGCACATCGCGCGGGGTCCAGCCCTAGTTAGTTTAGAGTATGATATGCCTAATATTCATATTCTATAGCTTTTGGTTTCATAATTAAAGGACGCCCTTTAGTTCTGATTATGCAGGGTGCAATCAACAAAAATTTTAAGACGCTGACTTGGTTCCTTTAAGAATTTCAAACGAATAAAGTGTCCAAAAGAATTGTATGGTAGAGAATAACATCACAAATAGTCCATAAGAACTTAATTTATGCAACTACAAGCTCAGCAACGCTATTAGTACACATATCGTAAATGCAAAGGCACGATAGATGCTAAAAGTTTAGGCCAGAAAACTATTTTAAAAAAAATTAATAATGGAAAGCTTTAAGACTATGATAAAAAGTTACCTCACATTTATAACCATAATCATAATTTTCTCGATTCCTGGGACACCAGTCCATTGCCCAAACGAGTCCTCCTGCATGCAGCACAAAATCACTGCAGAAATAATATGATATTAGGATTCAAATTTACATTACAGAGAAACGGGTTTCAATTTGAATGTTTTTGGTATCTTAAAATGACTATCAGAATGTGTGTTGAAATAAGTAGCCGTTAGGAACATACTACCTGTCCAAACATCTTCCTCCATCGGGTGATTTCTCCATCTGCAATAGCATGTGAAATAGATAAACATCTATGATTAAGTGCAAGAAGATTGACGAAACCTTATTTGCTTTGTTTTGCATTAAATATATACTTAAGGCTCAGTTTGACTTGCCTTAGGGACGGAGGCAGATGAAAACGGAGGTAAGCTTATCTCGTCAAAGTCATCCTCCACTTGTTCATATCCCAAATCGCAAGAAAACTTGATGTTTCTCGGTTCATAAATAAAATATTTCCATTCTCTGTTTATCATAGCACCAATGTCAGTAGTGCAGCATATATGTTCCCAGACTGCTTCACTTTTGGCGTGAAAGCAAAATTAGTTTAACAATCACAGCTGAAACAAGCTAGTAAAAAGTCATCCTTCACTTGTTCATATCCCATATCGCAAGAAAATTTGATGTTTCTCGTGTATAAATAAAATGTTTCCAGTCTCTGTTTATCATAGCACCAATGTCAGCAGTGCAGCATATATGTTCCCAAACTACTTCACTTTTGACGTGAAAGCAAAATTAGTTTAATAATGACAGCTGAAACAAGCTAGTAACAATGAAATACAAGAAAGTAAAACTAAATGAAAGAATTTAATGGTTATAACTTTCTAAGCAAGATTTACTCTTTAGAACAAATATGGTTTGCCTTCCAATAAATTCATATTTGCTACACGACAACTGATTCTAAAACCTTAAATAATTTAAGTATTGAACAGAAAGAGCTTTGTGAAGCAAGGAGGAAAAGATATCAGTTTTCTACTCTCTAGAAGCTGGTAAATAAACACACTTCAAGAAAAACCATAAAGCTAAACAACATATACGCATTAGCTATTTTCAGTCCCGGATTAACAACATATATCACGCAAAATTAACTCTCAACACTCTCTCGAGTGGGTCTATGGGGCAATATGGAAAGGCTTCTAATGAAAAATGACTCGTGTGAAAAGGCAAAACAAATGGAGACGGTCGATGAATATGCATTGCAAATTTAGCAAACAGAGAATTAAGACCACATTGGTAGAACACTCGAAGGGCAAGAAATATCATCGAGTGATCAATTTAGATATCTAGGTTCCATCATACAAAAGGATGGGGAGATCGATAACAATATTAATCAAAAGATCCAAGCTAGTTGGTTGAAATGGAGGAGTGCAACAGGGATTTTGTGCGATCGTAACTTTCCATTAAGGTTGAAAGGGAAATTTTATCGGAGTGCTATTCGGCCTGCCATATTATATGGTACAGAATACTGAGCTCCTAAGAAGCATCATACACAGAAGATACACGTAGCGAGATGCGCATGCTTCGTTGGATGTGTGGTAACACTAGAAAAGATAAGGAGCTTAATGAGGATATTCTTGCAAAAGTTGGTATAGTGCCTGTGGAGGAGAAAATACGGGAAAACCGGCTAAGATGGTTTGGTCATGTGCGACACAGACCTATGAAAGCACCGGTTCGACGAATGGATACTATCGATATAGACAATGTCAAAAGGGCGAAAGGAAGACCGAAGAAAACATGGATGGAGGTGATACAAAAAGATATGGTTGCCAAAGGTCTCGATGAAAGTATATTGTTCGATAGGAGTGAGTGGAGGTGGAGAATTCATGTGCTGGACCCGGCGTGATTCTCATGTTGGTTCATGTAGCCTACCCCATATGCTTGGGATAAAAGGCTCTGTTGTTATTGTGTCAATTACAATGTTTAAACCCAGGGCCTCCTGAAAACCCGAAACTTAATAAGCATGTCAAGAATCCCCTTACCAAAAGTTAAACCCGTTCAATTGTGAATTAACAAACTATGTCTAGCTTATTTAACTCCCAGCTTCATAGACCAAAACCAGTGCATTGCTGTAGTAGTGGATCAACAATTATAATTTAAATTTAAGCGTATCTATTTTACTATTAGCTAAATGGCACCCAAACTTAACAAAATGATAGTTTGCAAACAGTTACTCTACAAACGACCAATTTTACTTGCACTACCAACGACCGATTTAGAAATATTTTCAAACAAACATAATGACTTGGGGGGAATGGCTTTAGGTCCCTGTGGCCCAAAAGTAACAGGGTTTAGTCACCGGGCCAAAAAAACTTGTCAAAATTTCTCTAGACTCAAGTATTCCTTCTAAATAAACTACTGCATTAACCATATAACGTACTGTGTTTATCTTAAAGTGCTATATTTATATTATAAATTACTACATTTAAGTTGAAATCGCTATATTTATGTTAAATTATTACATTTGACCTAAAACATCTACTGGTAGAACTACTACATCTGTTAGTAATACTGCTGCATTTATTTTACCAGTAGATGTAGCAGTTCAGATTAAATGTAATATTTTAACATAAATATTCGGTATAAATATACTACTTTATAAGACAATGTGGTATTTTATAAGATAAATATAGTAGTTTAAAACATAAATGTGGTACTTTATCTCATAGGGCAGTATCGACATAACAAATTATTTAACATGTAAAACAAAGGAAAAGTATAGGGAGTTTTTGACAAGTTTTTTTTGCCCAAGGACTCGACCCTATTGTCATTTGGCCCTACGGACCTAAATCCACTTTTCCCTGATAACTAGTCACTCTGCAATAACAGCCTAAAGAGCGAATTCAGAGTGATCCTATAGTAAGAAAGTTCAAAATCCTCACTTTAACCAAATGATAACAGAGGGTACAATTATTTACTCTACAAACGACCAATTTAGAAAAGAAAAAAAATCCCGCCATAAAATAAATGCTACGGATCTCCAAATTTAGACTATAAAATAATAATGACTGATCAAAATCAAGGTAGCATCAAGCAAATTCAACAGATCCAGAGAATTCTCACTTGAGAAACATAATCATAGTCGAGAACCGCTCGATCTCGCTCAAGTCGAAGCTCTCGTCATCGTCAACGAATCCACAGAGCTCGCCGATTGAATCCATGGAAGCTAAGAAATTGTCGACGTTGTGATCGAATTTCGAGACCAAGACATCATTGCTGTCGTTCTCTTTTCTGCCCTCGGCCATCTCAAAACCCTAGAGAATTTGGGGGAAATCGTGGGGGCGGGGGATTATGCTTGTTTGGGCGCCCTTTTATATGTAGGATCCGATCCTTTAGCCGACCCGTTAAAAGAGCGGGTTCGGATCGGTTGAATAAATGGCTCGATTGCAAATAATAATTTAATTTTGTGTTGGGAATCGAACCGGCACCTTGGATCATAAATGTCAATGGACCAACCACCAAGCTACGTACTGGTTTCGTTTTATAAACATCAAATTTTCAATAAGGCTTATATTGTAGAAACAACCGTAAGGTTTACTCGAGTTTTCCTAAACCGTCAAGCAATTCTAACTCATCATGAAGCCTCCCGAACTTTCAATTCATTATAAAAAAAACATGTTGATGATGCTCGATATCGGTGATCTCCCAGATCATGACACGTGGCAGATAACGTGTCCCAAATCTCAAAAGAAAGGACCTACAGTGGCCGACCAGGTCGCTCCTATGCCCGTCCTACAAACAAACGCTGGCTCACCTTCGAACTCCCAGCACAATTGGCCTCCTCGGCCTCCTTGCTCGTCTCCGGGCTACCGCAGAACCAAGATACCTCGGCTCTCCCGCTCGTCCGCGAGCTCTCCCACCGAGGTCATCTTCCTCGGTCTCATCGACCGACCAACGACACCGCTCACAGGTGCAACCGCCATCCCGCGAATCTCGCCATGCGCGAGATATCCGCCGGCCACATCCCACGTTCCACGCCATCACGATTCCCCGTTAACGAGCCTGTCTCGCCATTAATGGGGGATCTGCTCATCACGTGGGCGTGACGTCGGGAGCATAACGGCCGGCGTGATTCTTGCGCCTATCCTGCCTGCTGCCACCACTATATAAACCCCTCCCTCAGACGGTCTAAGTAAGCCGTTTTGACTCCACTAAGCCGTTACTCTGCTCATATTTCCTCTCTAACTTGACCGTCGGAGGGTCCTCGGTGGTACAACCACCCCGGGACTTCCTTGCAGTTAGCTCGGCCAAAACAACCTCAAACCCATTGAGATCCACACGCTTCAGGAGCCCGCCTCCAGATCCAATCCCAGTCGTCCATCGCCGCCATCGGCAGATCAACGGAAGGTAACATCTCGGCGTGATCTAGGTCATGTCAGCTGGCGTCGTCTGTGTGAATAACTTTAATTCCACAAAAACAAAAGTTCATCTTCCGATCTCAACCTAATGGCGAGCGATCATCACGACGATCCGAGCACTAACCGCCGCCTCCCCCTCAACGGAGGCGCGGACGAACTTCCTCCACCGAATGCCATCAATGCCCTTGCCGGCCGGATAGACCGACTCGCGTCCGTCGTGGAGGCACTCATCCACGTCTAAACGGTAGGGCAAGATCCCCGGACCGCCGGTCCCGCTCCGCGGGACCGAAACCCCTACAGAGGGAGAGAATGCCCCGCTCGTGCAAGCACGGCCGATCGTCGCCTCACTATCTCCAACAGCCGCAGATCCCCCGGGCCGACATATTCAATAACCCGGTAGGCACCGCTTCGTTTGGCTCCGAGATCTTACGCCAAAGAGCTTCTCCCCGAGCCTCGTCGCACCCATGTCCCTCCCGAGAAGGTGGCGGTCAACTCACCTGTTCACGAGCATGACCGGCACCCCCTCCCTCGACGGGGGCGCGCACGCGAGACTCGCCACGGCAGCTCAAAAGCAACCTCACCGGGAGGCATAAGGAACCTCGCCGAAAAGAACCGAGGCTCATCAAAAATCACAGTCATGACGGTGCGGGGTACGTCGAGTACCCGTGAGACTCAACACCCCACGCCAACCGCGGAGGCCGACAACAGTCCGAGGAAGAAGGCCCGGGAGACCGAGTCGATCATTTTTGTAAATTCCCAGTTCCGTAAATAAATTTTTTCCATATTTTCCAAGTCCCCTGAATATTTTCTATATTTCCCGTTATTTTGGAGGAATTTAGAATGCATATATTTTGAATTTTAAATTTTCCTAAACAAAACCCAAATCCCGGCCCAGCCCAAACCCTTACCCAGCCTAAATCACATACCCGGCCCAAGCCCTTACCCGACCGTTTCCCTACTTCCTCACTCCATTTATTTTCCCGCTTCTTTTCCTCCTTCCCACGTCGCCGCGAGCCCCACGCCTCGCTCCTCATTCGCGACCGCGACCCCACGCCGCGCCCCCCGATCTCACGCGCGCGCTCACGAACTCCCTCGACCTCGTCTCCCTCTCTCCTACAAAGCCGAGCCATCATCCCCACTGCCTCTCTTTTTCACTGCACCACCGCCTCCTCACCCAAAAGCTTTCCCCAGCCACCGAGCTCCGACCACTCACCCCAACAGCTCCTCCTCCTCCTCTCATCACCACCTCCTCGTCGCATTCCACTACCCGCCTGCACCACCGCAACCCACCACGAGCATCGCCGACCAACTCCACATCCATCACCGCAACCAGCGACAGCCACTTCAAGCTCCCCTGCAATCACCTCATCGTCGGCATCACTTCCATCACCTCCGGTCTTCCCCACTGCCATCGTCGTCGCTCGCGCCGACCACCTCAACAGCAGCATCACCTCCCCTGCACACCCCTCGCCGAGCCCAGCTCCACCAACCTCCATCGCCGACCCTCGACTCCCAGCACCACAAAAGCTCCGCTCCTCTCCTTCTTCATCACCGAGCGCCCTCACCTCCACCTCAACATCCGATCAACACCTACTGCCCTCTATCCAAAACCCATCTCCCTTGCTGCTGCCGACGAACTCGTCGAGCCCTTCCTCTGTCGCCGACAACAGACCACCACTCTCGCCGTCGGGACCCCAGCAACCAAGCCTCCGCTGCCAAGAACCCAAGCTCGAGCCGAGGCTGCGAACCCTGGCCGCGCGTGTGTCGCGATCGCGCCGTGCCGTTGCCGCCGCCGTACCGTCGTCAACACGTTGTCAGGTAAGTGTACTACTTGCTTCATGCTAAAGTTTATCTATTGCAATTCTAAATACCAATAAATTCCGTAAATACTTTTCATGCGAATCAATAATATGTAAGTGTTCGATGTAAAACTCGAGGGGGGAAACCTCGCTAAATTGACGGAAACTGATCACATAGGATGTCCCGATTAATAACGAACACTGTGTTATAATTTGGTTGGAAAATACAGTCGTTACCGACGCGATAAGTCATTCCCATTTAAGCCCGTTAAAACTGAAATTTTCCCGTACCTGAAATTTGTAAAAATCACAGTTAATTTATTACAAATTGGAATGTTGCGTTTGAGGTCTCAAATCGAAGCCGGCTCGAAGACCTAGAACCCCATAAGAGTTTTAATCTGATTCTATGCTAAAAAGGTGACGGAAATTGGTTCGGAGTGCGGCTCTAGACTGCAGTCCATAGCAGCACTGGCTGTTGATTCTCATTTTATAATGTTTTTACTATGCTGTATGAGCATGTTATAATGTGAAACCCTATACCATAGAGAATATGAAACGGTTATCTAACTAATGAAAGTGATTTCATCCCTTTCTACTGTCGTTTACTATTTAAACTGTATTTTAAATTAACAGAACGTATAGCAGCCCAAACAGGGACAGAACGTATACCCCTTTATTGTACAGTGCATAACTACCAGTACACTATGGATATTATCGATATGTCTAGTGAGTTGGAAACCTAACTGATAAACCTAAATTTTGTTCAACTATAGCATCGCCTAATTTTGATCTCAACAGGGTGAGAACCGTGTTGCGAAATGGACATTCAGTTCAGGAACTGAATTTCCAGCAGTGGACACTTAAAATGAAATGATTGTAACTTGCGAACCAGAAACCCGATTGACTTGAAATTAATTTTGCTGAACTGCCGACTGAGTTTACTTATTATCGCTTTTGTATCTTTTTGCTTAATTCTGAATGAATGATTTAATACAAATTTTCTAAGCTCGTAAGATGCATAGCAACTTGTACTGCAAATAAACTGTTTAACGGCATGATTCATAGTTCTACTCGACTACAAGACCTCTAGTGATAGTGAACATTCGTGTTTGTTGGGGTCAAAATTTGCACCCCTAGTTGACCAAGTCAAAGTCAAGGTCAACCCCAAGCCAAGTGGGCCCAAGTCCAGATCAAGTGGGCTCATGCCCGAGTCGAGCCCGAACATGAAGCGGTCGGCTTCCCCATGCTGAAATAAAAAATCATGTAATAAATAATTTTGATGTAATTTTTTTATACATGAATGAGCATAAATCCAAATTTTTGTAAAGCCCATGGCTTATGTGCAAAAAGAAACAGCACATGAGCCATGTGATAGGCAAAATGTCATTTTGTAAAGCCCAAGGGGCTATATGTAAATGTGTAAGCCTATATAAGGCAACATGATGATGAATAAACCATACACTTTTCATTCCCCTCAAAATCTAGGGTTTGTGCCTCTTTCCCCTTTCTGAAGGTTCCAAACCTTCTTCTTTCTTTTGAATTAAATCAAGAGTTTTGCTCTTCCTTTTCCAAAACTAAATAGTTTTTCACCATAAAATCCATAAAGGGGAGCTCAGATCTCCCATCAGATCTCAAAAGGAAGAGATTTTTAAAATCTCACATCTATTGATCTTCAAGATCCGACCTACATAGGAGGAAGAAGGAGGCCCATCTCCAAAAAACCCATTTTGGGGAAGATCCGGGACTCCAAAGAAGAACCCCTTTCATCAACTCAAAAACATCTTAGGAGTTTAACTCTACTCTAAATCCTCTTTTGGGATTTTAAATCCTATTTCTGGGACTAAAAGCCCTTTTTTCTCGTCGGTGCCCGAGCGCTCAAGCGCCCACGTGCCGGGCACGTGGTGCGCTGGGAGCTCGAGCGCCTTGCGCTCAAGCACCCACGTGCCGGGAACGTGGAGCGCTCGCGCTCAAGCGCCCAGCGCACACGTGCCGGGCACGTGGTGTGCTAGCGCCTAAGCGCCCAGCGCTCGCGTGTTAGACACGCGAGGCGCTGGCCCCCACGCATCCTTTGGATGCCCTTTCCCTTTTTACACACACACACACATATGTATATGTATATACATACACACACACACACGCATACTCTACAACACCGCCCCTCTTAAAAAAAAATAGGCCGGGGCGCTGCCCCGCACCGCGCAAGGGGGCTGCTGGCCCCTTTGACCCCCAGCCCACTATCCGGATAGCGGGCCCCCCGTAAAAACTCTGCGAGGCCCCCGATACATCCAAAACCCCTCCAAAACACAACACTGCACATTGGGTTCGCATGACCAGTTTAACCCGTTAATCGGAGGTTCTTTCGCTCCAAATGCGAGGGGTAATTAACGACAGCTTAGTCTGCAGCTGCCGGAGATTCGGATTGTAACACCCGAGCCCAATGCTACTATTTTCTGTTATTGGTTGAGCATTAGATATTACTCATTTCATTTATCTTGCTTATTTGGGTCTTACTGTAAAATTTTATCTGGCTAAGTCATTCTGCATATAACAAATTTTAACATCTAAAATAAAATTAAAAAAATATTCATCTTGGCCTACTTGACATCCTTAGCCTCGTGGTAGCGTCCGTGCAGTGTGTTCTCGTCCCGTTCAGTGAAACGGGCGAGTTTGGATGGCTACGTGCACGTGCGTGTGTCCGTTTTGAGAGTATGCTTTTTAATCATAAAACATTTCATTTTAAAATTTGGAACCCGCTTAAAATCCTATTATTTGAATTTCGAATTTTTGGACCCAACCCGGGCGCAATTTGGAAATGTTTCATTTGGCGCCAAAATCCTAAATTTTAATATTATTAAAACCTTCGCATATATTTTTCTAACTAACCTGATATCTTACTGTTCATTACCTATCTTTTAAATCTTTAAGTTAACCATATAATATTTTTACAATCTTTTATATCCTTCTCAATTTATTCTCTCAGCCAATCACAACCTCCCCTTTAACCCCGTGGGCCCCACTTTCTCTCTCTCCTTCTTCTCTCTCTTTCCAGTTTCTCTCTCTCTCTACCCCTTATATATTCTCCCGTACTTCTCTTTATCATTTTTCTCTTCTTGCTTCATGTCTCGTTTCTCATTTCTTTTGACTGTTCTTTTGTTACCGGAATTCCGTCGTGGCGGTGACGTTTCTCGACGTTCCAGCGAGATACCCCGACCCGTGTAGTTCCTTTGTTCGTCGTTTGGGTTCATTCCGTGAACCGTGCGCCGTCGCGAGTTTTCCCCGCCGACGGTTAACGTTCCGTTTTCCCGATTCGCGACCCATCGAGGCAAGTTAATCTTGCTACATGCTATATACTTTTATAATCTTCATTTTATAATATTATACATTTGAAAATCTTATAGTTTACATATGAAATGTCGTTGAAAATCGGATATGACAAATCTGAAATTTACTGTACACCTTATCTTATAAAATTCATTATAAATCATAGAAAAATCATTAGTATACGTTCTTTAGTTCGTTACGAAGCTAATTCAGAATACTATAACTCTATGAAATATTTACTTGCAAAATAAATTGTTTAATTAACGTCAAATGCAAATGAACACGTCTCTAAACTGCTGTCCAGGGAAATTCCAGCAGCAAACTTTCAACTTTGAATATTCATAACTTTTTGTAGGGATAACCTGAGATGCTTATACTTATAAAACTGAAAACCTTATTGAATTATCTTTGTTTTGGTATAAGATACGTCTCTTTTGGAGAACGTTTGTTATTTTTAAGCTATTTTACAAATTAGGGTGACGCTGAATTTCTGAACGGAACCTTCTTGTGCATGGTTAATCAGTACATCTTTTATAGTTACTAATCGCTTTGAATATGCTATCCATATTAATATTATTATATCAGTATTTATATCACATATTGTTTAGTTGTACATCCTGTTGGAGATAGTGCCCTCATAGTCAATTATTGGATCGCAGGTACGTGATTGCAATGATTGCGGAGGACCTATCCCGGTAGCGCAGTCTTACTCGAGATGATAGTATGCTATCTGGTTTGCCTTTATCAGTCGTGTACATGTTCAGGTGACTGATTGCATGTTACACTTTGATAGAGCCCTTAGGATCTTGCTTTACTACCAACAGGATGATGGCGATCATATACGTGAGAGTTGGGTAGTTTATATGCATATCCTTAATTGTGGTCCCTAGTCGTGGGAGTTTCGAGACAGGGCATCGATACTCCGGAGTAGACTAGTGTATACAGTCGAGACCCCGACGAGGGGCGGTGGCCGGTCTCACAAGCCACTGGTGTCAGCTGGATCACTTAAGATGTATACAGGTGCTCATTGGGTTATGAGTACACCGGACAGGACTCGCCGGGAATCTGCTAGTTAGTATTATACCTATCGTCAGATAGCAGTTCCCTGGTGACATGTGTACAGGTTAGTTCATCGACCTGAGGTCGTCATTTGTCTCGTGTGAGTTCCCACTGTGCTTTGATTTCTACCCTACCACGGCTCAAAGGAGTCGTGCAAACAGGTAGCTTTTGGGTACAGTCCCGAGCCATATGGAGGCACGTGAGCGGATTGGCAGGGGATTCGTCTCTCCCGGTATTGGGGGCGAGATCGTGCAGTGTCTAAGAGAGCCATTACACAAAGCCCACGGCCGTGGCAGGAGATTTACTGGTAGGTACTCCAGTAGTATCTCAGGGTGTTATTGGGCTTCACTCCGACACGACTTATACTGCTATTGGGGGTCTGACGTTGCTAGCCCCCTAGGCGGATATGCGATACTCATTGACGAACGGACCGGACTGTATATACATTGTCACTGTTAGGCTCAGCAGGGTTTTCGGAGGAGTTCGCTCATCGGTCTCCCTTGAGTTCGCTCCTCGGCCACCCTTGAGGTCAGTCCATGGGCAGCCGTTACGCATAGCTAGTGCCGCTGACGGTTTGTGGTTAAACCCACTGCCAGGGTGCTGACGAGTCATTAGAGTTCCCCACAGGCAGTTTCCCAAGTTCGGGCGAAACGTTGTAGAGGCCGTATGGTTTTATGGCAGGGTTCGGAAAATGCACGTGCGTTTACGCACGTGTCGATTTTCGGACAGGTGATACTGGTCGGCTTTGGTTTAAGCCGGATCCGAGTATTATATTGAGTAGGTATAATATCTTTGTCTCAGTTGCATTTGTATTCGGTCGTAATACAAATGCGGGTATATTTATACAGTTTCGGGGTTGTCCTGAAATTCGTTTCAGGATCACTTTTGGAAGTTGCCAGTTTCCAGTTTTCTATCAGCCGTCTTTTAACATTCGGTTAAAGACGGATTTATCTTTTCTTCAGATATGAGTGAGTCATCATTCTAGAAGCTTCTAGAAGTGATGTTGAGGCTAATGACTCATTTGTGTCATTAATGGTTCATTAATGATGCAAGGTGACTAGGTTTTTTGTGATTGGTTCCATTTAATGTTAATTAGTGACTCATGCTTTCATGAAGGGTTAAGATAAGTATCATTTGATATGGTCACCACTTGAACCCTCCTACACTCACCTTCCTCCTTCTTTATAAGTGGCCACCCCTCTCTCTCCTCACTTACTCTCACTTGATTCATTAGAGAAAAGATTATGATAGCATTTGTGTGCATGGAAATTTCATTGCTTCTTTCATTTCCATCACCCGATCAAATGGCAACTTCATTAACCGATCGTCCACGGACTTGGACGAAGTGAGACAAAGTCATCTACTCATTCTCTACATCAATCTTGGTCGTCTCTTTTAGCAAACTTGACGATCGAGTTGCCTCGAGTCAGAGGCGGGAGCCCGTTTAAAGAACCGATCATGTGGTGCCACCTCGACGAGGATATCGGAGATCGACGAGATCGGAGCAGCCGCAACGGAGCGTGGGATGATGGTTGAAGAACGAAGGACTCGGATCGTTCGGTATAACCTTTCTACACTCTTTACAGTTTGTTAGTTTAGCAATAATGGCATATCCGGGTTAAAGTATACGATAGCGCCAAGTTAATAGTTTTTGTTCCGCATTTGGCGTCTGTAGACTGCCAAGGCGCTAGCGTAGACTTACAGTGGTATCAGAGCCTCACCATTTTGCTATACTAACTTGTGCTAACGCGTTTAAAACATCGATCCGACCGAAAATCGAAAAATACAAAATCCTAGCTCGACAGTTCTGTTAATTTTAAATGGTCTCAAAATCGATTTCTGCATGTCTTAAAAATCCGTGCAGGGAATTCTATGAACCACGACAAAATTTGGGGTCGTGATCCCTCCATGATGCAGCGGAAGGGCGGCCAAACCCATGGTTTGGCCGCGCAACCGCGGCCACGTGGGGAGCACGTGCTCCCAAATTTGGTCAGTGGGTTCTTTGTTGGATTTTGTGATTTTTGGTATATATCATTTGCGCCCAGATTTTGTTATTGTTCACCAGTAAGCGGTGGGGCCCACTTTTTGATATTTGGTCTTTGGTCGATCGAAATTTAAACACGTTAGTTTACAGTGCTTACATTATATCTCCGACCGGGAATGTCATTTGATCGGTAAACTGCGTCTGATTGCTATAGTTCTTTTAGACGGGTTTGCGAACGTGACATTCGCGTTGATGTTCTGTGTTGTGCTGTGATGTTGCAGATTTGTCGTGGTGGATGGCAGTGTGCAATGGTAGTACTGTTTGAGTTTATTTGTACATTTGATATTGCGGGGCGAGCGTCCAACTTGTGGACAGCCGTCACTGCCTGTTGTATAATATTCTTTTGGGGCACGACCAGGTTGCGGTCGATGTACCTATTGTACTATTTTTCATTACTGTACTAGGTTTTACCCCGCGACGGAGTGCACGGATAGCCGGGTTCGGGAAAGCAACGGGTCCGCATCTCATGGCTTTGAGAGGCAGAGGGGCCCCACTTCAGAATTGGCAGACTATTCGCCGCACTCGTAGGGAGTACAGGTTGACCCAAGGAGGGGTGCCCAAGCTTACCGGATTCCGTGGAGTGCCGGGTGTTCCATTCACTATGCTGTGGGGACTGCCTCGCTTCAGGTTTTGGCGGGTAACTTGCCGCACCCGTAGGGGTCTAGGTTTCATTGCACAGGCTATCCACACGACAGGGAAACGTCGAGTTTCAGCAGCGGCTCTGTGAAACTCGGGGATCCCAGATATCTGTATTGTTCTGTGATGCTTATTACTTTTCTGTAATGTTGCATACTATCACGCCTGGAGCGATTATTGTATATTGGTTTATATACTATTAGATGTTGTATATGTTTTACACCCGCGCTAGTCCAGTCCCCGCTCTGTCGTTAGTTAAGTAACCTAACGGGTTATGACGGGACCCAGTGACGAATGCGGATGGCATATACGTACATTTTATTTTCGTTCTTTTCTGGTGTGATTGATTGATGGGACTGCGTTGATTCTGATCAATGCAAAGTAAACCAAACCTGTTTGAGTTGTTGGAACAATTTTAAAAGGTGTTATTGCAAAGACGTTTTCTTTTGTTATGCATAGCGGTATTCAGTGGAATATCCAGCACCTCATTCGACGAGGCAAGGGCTGATATCCCTTCACCGGGAAAGACCCCCTTGGACAGAAGTTTGCGTCAGGGTAATAACTTTACTATAGTCGATTACATGTTGCTTTGCATAGCGGTATTCAGTGGAATATCCTGCACCTCATTCCACGAGGAAAGAGCCGAGATCCCTTTACCGGGAGTGACCTCTTTAGCAAAAGGTTTTCGCCACTATATTTTAAAAAGCTATCAGGTTCCTTCAGCGATATCAAGTTCACTACGCTAAAGGTTTTTCGCCAAAAACCAGCCGTAGCCCTCCGTCACTTCTTTTGGGTATTTAGTAGTATTCAAGCTATGCATTTTAGCCAAAGTTAAGGCATAGTGTTTGGTAGCTGCTGGGTATTCAATTGTTGCATAGATAGATGAGTTAGTTTGGGACAGTCGTTCTGCCGATTGGCCAAAGTCAGGGGCATGTGCGGGTGGGTTCAAATTGACAAGATAGTGATGGGTAGAACTTGGCATGTGACTTATGACATTTTGACCAAAGCCAAGGTTATAAGAGCATGGGGCAAAAATCATATCAGGAGTTTCTAAAGAAACTGAAACTTGCCGAGTATGCGCATACCTTCTGGAGTATGAGTAACGTGGATGCATTCCATCACGTTATCATGCGATGAGAGTTGGATCCTGATTCCCACTGATGAGTTGGTTTACTCTTCGGGTGATCCCGATTGATTCTTCTTTAGGTTTGGAGGAGAATTTGACAGGACAGTGGGAGGTTTCCGGATTAGATAAAGTGATGACCATTCTGATCTAGGTTAGAGTGCACGCAGAGTGTTTCTTTTCTCTCTCTCTCTTTGGCAGCGACCTTTGACCGACCCTAGACTATGACTCAGTGACCAGGTTGACCGAACCTTCTTAAAATACTGGCTTTTGGATTGTCTGAGTTGCATAAGTCATTGCCACTCCTTCTTCTACCCTTTGCATTTCTCAGAACACCCATATTACTACGGATATCCACTTCCATTGGATAGATCCATCGTATGGTTATATACGAACTCGAAGGGACTTCTTCGGGGATGGATCCAGGTTCAGGAGAAATAGAATTGGTTTATTCAGTTGTCTTTTATTATCACCTTCTCTCAGGTTGCGAGAGCTCCTTGGTTTAGGAGAGTACACCTATTACGCTTATTGGATAGTCTTATTCCAAACCATAGGCTGGTGCCGAAAGGTAGGGAATGAAGAAAACCAATTAGCCTAAGTAGGGTGTGCAGAAGGTAATATGTAAAGACAAAATAAAGGGATTAGAAAGAGGGCAAAGTAAGTTGCGACTGATATCATTCACGACCAAAACCGCGTACTTCATCGCCACTCCTAATTCACCTTTAAAAGAATAAGGTATTATTCAGTTGTCTTTTATCATCACCTTCTCTCGAAATGCGAGTACTCCTTGGTTTAGGAGGGTACACCTATTATGCTTACTGGATAGTCTTCTTCCAAACCATAGGCTGGTGCCGAACGGTAGGGAAGGAAGAAAACCATTTAGCCTAACGATGGTGTACAGAAGGTAACGACTAAAGACAAATAAAGGGATTTAGAGAGACGGCAATAAAATATACGGTTGAAGTCATGAATTGGATTATGGAAGAGGCATTGCTATGAATACCAGGATACTCCTACGAAACATTTTCATGTTTCAGTGCATTGTTAAAGGAAAAACTGTTTTCCCAATTAGACACTTACTCCAAGGGTATGTATTTACCAGGTTTCATTCTCATATCTGTATGGTTTTACAGATGATGAGTGGGAGTAAGATATTGGGAATTAGGTGATCATCCTCATTATATCGGAATTCGTTGTAATTGGTGATATTTGAGGAAATCGCCAGGGTACAGTTTTCCACCTACAACGCACAGGTTATGAGTTGTTCAACTCAGCGGACTTATACAGAGTATTGTATGTTGTCCAAGTGTCCATCAGGACAAAGGGGTAGGTCCTCGTACTATGTTCTATTTACTTATAACTTCTCTAGTATTTAGACAAGTGTTTCGTAGAAATACAAGGTCTAAGTTTTGAGAAGTTGTGGGTATAAGAATAAAGTAGAGAACCAGGTATCACAAGTATCGGGATTCTTCAAAGAGATCGAAGATGTAGATTCTTGTGATTGGTATTCAGATGATAGTGATGGTTTTGAGAAACGTGTTTCTCTTTCAGGTTACTCATAATTGGATGGATTCCTAAGTTGAGTAATGCTGATTAGCCTCTTTCCATTAACTTGATATGCACTGGAGACAGCTGCATGGATTGAATCATGGTTCCAATTAAATAAGTGCCAAAGTTTCTATATTGGATATAGAATAGTTCGTACCTTAAAAGAAATTAAGGTACGGGGAGTTGTCCAGCTTATGCTTAAAACCAGACTCTGGATAACTCAGGGCACGTTTCTGTAATGGCTGTTTGTGGGTTGACCCTGGCTATGACGAGGGTTGATATTCTACTATTTAGAAGATCAATAGTGATATTGTTCTTGACTTGCCACAGTTTTAGTAAAATGGATCTTTTTCAGAAAACAGTAGTGGGAGTATGGTAGAACTGGAAGTGATTCCAGAACCGCGAACGATTACGGAAAAATTTAATAGGACCTATACATTCAATCAGGTTTGACATTCCAATAGCCACTCCGCAGGTATGGTAGGTAACCTCAGACACCCGAGAGGTACTTCGGTAGCCTCAAGGACGGTGACAGGGAGGTTCTTATCTACCAAGACTTGACACTACTGTTGTTCCAGGATATGAGACCCGGTAGGAGGGTTGTCATAGTCAGTGGGAGCAGCGGAAGCATAGTGGGCAAGATGCTTATATCTATTTATAGACTTGAGCAGTTATAGCGGAGATAGATCATCTAATTTTGATGTGACAGTCATGGGTTTGACTTCAATCAGAATAGGGGATAGATCAGTTAAGAAGGTAGTAGGGTGTGATGTCATGGTATCTGGATGACATACACAGAGTGGGAAGTAAAATTCCTATAATACGATCGGTTGTACTGTGGTCGTCACACAGTTGTTTCTCCAGACAGGATATGGATATAATATTTGACATTCTGGTTTCTAGATCTATGGTTTTAGATCTGGATTTGGGTAGTTTCCCAATGTAGGTACTTTGACAAATATTCTAATGGTTTTTAGAATAGTTGACTCCTAGCATGGTAGTGTACCTGCAGGTGATGGAGTCACCCTCTCTAAAGGTGTCTTACAGACTAAAGAGGAGAGGGATGTGCATGATTGGCATATCACTTGCTTAGGCAATTGAGTCAATCATGAGATATCAAGTACCGCACCAAATGTTGTTTTTGCACTAGATGCAATAAGTTTGTATTAATCCAATCCTGGAGAAACATAAGGAAGCAGTTTTAGAACATTAGTACATGTTCTACGGATTTGATAACGGCAGCCTCTTTCGGGAGACGGTTATCATTTCAGGCTTCAAAGGTGACATGGATGACAGAGTGATTGTCAGTGTTTTAGTTTTCCCTCTGACGAGGGACAGTATTATGGACAGGTGGTTCCAGAGGATACTGTGGGTGGCATGGTGCCGGATACTGATTAGGTTCAGTGATCCATACAGTCTAAGAAGTTTGGATATGGAGTTCATTTATGAACTAAGGTCCCATCAGATATCCAGACATATTCTAAGACAGGTACTACTCGATTCGGGAGATGGCTTTCTCCGCGAACTTGAGATTAAGAGAGATATAGAAAGATACTTCTAGGCGGATCCACTCACTGAGGCTATTTCTCGAACACAATGGTTTTACAAACGGGCTTTGTGAAACTGATTAGTAGAGGAGTTGGATGTTCGGTTTCACACGGGCTGTGAGTAGTCGACATCGCAATATTAGCCTTGAGTGCAAGTGGGAGATTGTTGGAGATAGTGCCCTCATAGTCAATTATTGGATCGCAGGTACGTGATTGCAATGATTGCGGAGGACCTATCCCGGTAGCGCAGTCTTACTCGAGATGATAGTATGCTATCTGGTTTGCCTTTATCAGTCGTGTACATGTTCAGGTGACTGATTGCATGTTACACTTTGATAGAGCCCTTAGGATCTTTCTTTACTACCAACAGTATGATGACGATCATATACGTGAGAGTTGGGTAGTTTATATGCATATCCTTAATTGTGGTCCCTAGTCGTGGGAGTTTCGAGACAGGGCATCGATACTCCGGAGTAGACTAGTGTATACAGTCGAGACCCCGACGAGGGGCGGTGGCCGGTCTCACAAGCCACTGGTGTCAGCTGGATCACCTAAGATGTATACAGGTGCTCATTGGGTTATGAGTACACCGGACAGGACTCGCCGGGAATCTGCTAGTTAGTATTATACCTATCGTCAGATAGCAGTTCCCTGGTGACATGTGTACAGGTTAGTTCATCGACCTGAGGTCGTCATTTGTCTCGTGTGAGTTCCCACTGTGCTTTGATTTCTACCCTACCACGGCTCAAAGGAGTCGTGCAAACAGGTAGCTTTTGGGTACAGTCCCGAGCCATATGGAGGCACGTGAGTGGATCGGCAGGGGATTCGTCTCTCCCGGTATTGGGGGCGAGATCGTGCAGTGTCTAAGAGAGCCATTACACAAAGCCCACGGCCGTGGCAGGAGATTTACTGGTAGGTACTCCAGTAGTATCTCAGGGTGTTATTGGGCTTCACTCCGACACGACTTATACTGCTATTGGGGGTCTGACGTTGCTAGCCCCCTAGGCGGATATGCGATACTCATTGACGAACGGACCGGACTGTATATACATTGTCACTGTTAGGCTCAGCAGGGTTTTCGGAGGAGTTCGCTCATCGGTCTCCCTTGAGTTCGCTCCTCGGCCACCCTTGAGGTCAGTCCATGGGCAGCCGTTACGCATAGCTAGTGCCGCTGACGGTTTGTGGTTAAACCCACTGCCAGGGTGCTGACGAGTCATTAGAGTTCCCCACAGGCAGTTTCCCAAGTTCGGGCGAAACGTTGTAGAGGCCGTATGGTTTTATGGCAGGGTTCGGAAAATGCACGTGCGTTTACGCACGTGTCGATTTTCGGACAGGTGATACTGGTCGGCTTTGGTTTAAGCCGGATCCGAGTATTATATTGAGTAGGTATAATATCTTTGTCTCAGTTGCATTTGTATTCGGTCGTAATACAAATGCGGGTATATTTATACAGTTTCGGGGTTGTCCTGAAATTCGTTTCAGGATCACTTTTGGAAGTTGCCAGTTTCCAGTTTTCTATCAGCCGTCTTTTAACATTCGGTTAAAGACGGATTTATCTTTTCTTCAGATATGAGTGAGTCATCATTCTAGAAGCTTCTAGAAGTGATGTTGAGGCTAATGACTCATTTGTGTCATTAATGGTTCATTAATGATGCAAGGTGACTAGGTTTTTTGTGATTGGTTCCATTTAATGTTAATTAGTGACTCATGCTTTCATGAAGGGTTAAGATAAGTATCATTTGATATGGTCACCACTTGAACCCTCCTACACTCACCTTCCTCCTTCTTTATAAGTGGCCACCCCTCTCTCTCCTCACTTACTCTCACTTGATTCATTAGAGAAAAGATTATGATAGCATTTGTGTGCATGGAAATTTCATTGCTTCTTTCATTTCCATCACCCGATCAAATGGCAACTTCATTAACCGATCGTCCACGGACTTGGACGAAGTGAGACAAAGACATCTACTCATTCTCTACATCAATCTTGGTCGTCTCTTTTAGCAAACTTGACGATCGAGTTGCCTCGAGTCAGAGGCGGGAGCCCGTTTAAAGAACCGATCATGTGGTGCCACCTCGACGAGGATATCGGAGATCGACGAGATCGGAGCAGCCGCAACGGAGCGTGGGATGATGGTTGAAGAACGAAGGACTCGGATCGTTCGGTATAACCTTTCTACACTCTTTACAGTTTGTTAGTTTAGCAATAATGGCAGATCCGGGTTATAGTATACGATAGCGCCAAGTTAAAAGTTTTTGTTCCGCATTTGGCGTCTGTAGACTGCCGAGGCGCTAGCGTAGACTTACACATCCCACATTACCATTTTATAGTTTTATAACTTTTCGGATACCCGTTTGCATCCATCGCATTTAGGATACATATAATTGCATCCATAGATCACATTCCTACATAATAATGTGATATTAACACTCCATGTTTAATAAATTGCATCCTAATTAATATTGGAACTATAAATGTAACCCTAATCGATAACTGTGCATCCATATCCTTGAAATTATATTTATTTACATATCATATTACATGTTCCAGTTTATTGTTCCGATAGTACTCATGCTTGTTTATTTATACATATACTTATGATAGTTTGATTATGAGCACCCACATGACATCTTGTGCTTCCTGACATGACCTGTTACACTTCCTACTTGACATGACATGGTACCGTACACTCTTGACATGACATGACACCCTATACATATCGACTCAACCTGTTAAAACGTGACCTGACCGGTTACCTGATTTCATGCCTAATGCCGACAAACCTGACCATTCCTGCTGTCTATCCAGACAGACCTACTTTTACTTGATTTTCTGTTGGCATTAGTCCTTGACTACTGAATACCTGACCTGACATACATAACTTGGGGGTATGGGGAAATCAAAGATGAACCTGACTTGCAACTCGACAGTTCACTACCGACCGAGTGTACACTTTCCTATTCTGTGCCCAGCGGCATGTCTCGGTTTCGGCCGAGAATATTGTGGCCGTGATCCCGGGTATGTACGGGGTAATACCGAGTGTACACTTTCCTATTCTGTGCCTAACGGCATGTCTCGGTTTCGGCCGAGAATATTGTGGCCGTGATCCCGGGTATGTACGGGGTAATACCGAGTGTACACTTTCCTATTCTGTGCCTAACGGCATGTCTCGGCTGCAGCCGAGAATATTGTGGCCGTGGTCCCAGGTATGTACGGGATACTATTGGGTTACATCGACGATTCATCAATTGGTTTCAAAGACTATAGAGTAGAAACCTGATAGGACAGTTCAGTCACCATTGCACTTTACCCTGCTCTGTTATTGTACTGCTTTATTCATGTTCATACCTGCACTGCTTATTACCATGTTTACCTTATATACTTGATGTCTTGACGCGCTGACGTCTGGGTTTTGCATGGCCCAGATTCCGTACCACTGTCGACGACCGAGCTGGAGTACTTCAGCCAGCAGGCTGATTCGAGTTCTATAGTGGTCAGTTCATTTATTGCATTCTATTCCCAGGTGTGATCCCGCATTACGGGACGTACCCTTCTATTATTGTATTGGATCATTAGCTTCCGCACTTACTGTTTATTGATTCCTGTTATTATGGATTTGGACATGTGTTAGATTAGTATTTTATCTTGTTCTTGATATCCTTACAACCGTAATGTGACTGTGGATGGATGCTTCCTACCCACAGGTAACATGGTTGGCTATGTCACGTGCCCAATCTTGCGTACTCTGGGAAGCGGGGCGTGACATGGATCCCCACAATCAATAAACCCCAGCCTAATCTAGGCAATGGGAATTTGTAGTACGCCTGACAAGCGCACGCATATTCCCATCTCAATAGGGTGACGAAAAACACCCTACAGATTCTGGCACGCCCGGCGGGACTTATCTCTCCTCCCATATTTCGGGTTAAACGTTCATGCGAACTCAATCAATATACATACACACACACACACACACATATATATATATATATATATATATATATATATATATATATACACACTAAACTAATGTTCTTTCATGCAGATTTTCAAGCAATCACCTTTCAACGATGTCTCCGAAGATGAACTCAGCTCCCGTCTCCTACACGATGAAGATGAACTCCAGGATAGTCCTTCCGGCCAGTCTTGGACGACAGTGGGAGGAGCCGCCGCTACCATTTGGCTCTATTCTGTTCGTGTCAGCTAACGCCATCCCTGCTCTTCAAGCCCCAGTGATGGATAAACCAGCCTCAAAGGGGAAAAGGCCGAACGTCATGGTCGCGAGGGCACCTCAGCCCAAGCGCAAGTCTGTTTCCGAACGACTCTCCATGGCCCCAGTCGGGGGCAAGGCCATCAACACCAACAAAGCAACAAGGCGTCTCGAGCAAGCTCCGACGGTGCCCCCGACGACTGCTCGATCGGGTGTCTTCTCTAAGCTCCCCGCCAAAGATGAGGAAATGGCTGGATATGTGGTCCACACTGTCTATATGGTGGGCACGCACAGCAAGAGCAAGGACGGGGCCACCACATCTCAAATCCAATCTGGATTGAATGTGGTAGCCGCTTCCCAAGGACAGCCGCCTCGGCTGGACGATGAAAACCCTCTCGATGAGGATGATAGGAAGAAAGACCCTTCGGTCCATGAGAAGTCAGGCTCGGAAAGCGAAGATGAGCCAATCTTCCGTCCCAAGAACGCAGAGCAGCAACTTCTCCAAGAGCTCCGAAAACAGCTCAGAAGCAAAGACAAGGAGATGGTCAAGCTCTACTAAAAAATTGACGACTTGACAAATGTCGTCTTGCAGCTCACGGCCCAACTTGCCTCTCAGCCGCCCAATCAAGCGCAGGGCTCTGCTCATGAACCGGGAAACAGTGCCCTGAGACAGCCGACGCCTATTCCCTCAAATCCAAAGATGGGCGGGCCGCATGAAAGTCAGTCTCATCCTATATCGGGAAATGTCTTGGCTACCGATGACAGTAGCCCGCTAACTCAAGATCAAATCATGGATTTGGTTACCAACAAAGTCAAAATATTGGTAGCCGAAGCTGAAGCGCAAAAAGATATTAGCAGTAGCGGGAGACCATATCCTGCTCAGTATGATCTAGTAGAATTTCCTAGCGGCTATGTCATCCCTAAATTCGGAAGATTCGATGGGACGGGAAATGCGAATCAGCACATCGCTCACTTTAAAGCCTCATGCGGGAATACTGGGGGCAATGATGCGCTTCTCCTCCGCCAGTTCGTTAATAGCTTGACCGATATTGCTTTCGACTGGTACGCGAGCATACCGGATGGCTCCCTTACTACTTTCGTCCATATGGAATCTCTGTTCCGACAAAGGTTCATGAGTGTCAGCGATAAGATCACCATTGCCGACCTCGTAAGGACCAAGCCAAAGAAAAATGAAAGCAGCACGGATTTTATAACCCGATGGCGCAATCTCTCCGTCAAATGTGAACCGCCGATAGAGCAGGACCAATCTGTCAGTCTCCTTGTCGGAAATCTTAACAATTGGATGGCCCCGTTTCTATGCACCGCGGGTCTCAAAACATTCCAAGAGCTGACCAGGAAAGTTTAGATGCTGGAGCGCTTAAAGCAGGGGTCCTCCTCGGATTCCCAAAATAACAATTGGTCCTAGAGAAACCGAAAGGACGGAAATCGTAAAGGCGGAAATTCCGACGATTCTGAATCTTTCAACACCTCGGCTGACCGAAATAAGCAAGGGATGAGCGGGCCTAATGCCAACCGGACTCGGAAGCCAGTGTTCGGAGAGGGAGGAGAAGCTCCACTGAAAGAGAAGCTGGATAAGGTCTATTCTTTCAGAAGGGACAAAGTCCGTAAAATGTTCAAAGATGTCCTAAGAAACGGTCTATAATTGTTAGAATCAAAAGGACCGCAAGAAGCAAATATGACCGACGACCACAGATACTGCCTCTATCACAGAGTGATAGGTCATGCCATTGAGAACTGCTTTGTCTTCAAAGATTGGGTCGAGAAGCAATACAAGGCAGGAGAGATAGAACTGTCTAAAGGCGTGTTAACAAACAGTCAAGCCGCGACCGCCAATTTCATACAAACGGAGACCGAAGTCCTTCGTGAAACTGATTCTCTCAGGCATCTGCCTTTCTCTGAAAACAATCGACCACCACGTCATTAAACTGGGAATAATCGACCTCTAAGTCGTTAAACTGGGAATGTAAAAAAAAAATTGTAAATAAAAAAAAGGAATGTGTAAATAAATAAATAAAAAGAAAACGCCGAAATGATGGGGTAACTCGCAATAAAAATCAGCGAGTAAAATAAAGATGAAAAATAAAGCTGAAATGATAGGGCAACCGCGAATAAAAGCCGAAATGATAGGGCAACCACGAATTAAAGCCGAAATGATAAGGCAATCGTGACCTTCGCGATAAGAAAAGCTGAAATGATAGAGCAATCGCGGTAAAACAAAAATAAACAAACAAAACAAAGGCGAATGATGAATAGCTCCTGGTACCATATTCCAATGGAGCGATGCAAACGCCAAAAAAAATTCAAATTTCCAAAATTCTCCCTGCCCTACGGTTAGTCCCCAAATTGACTACCGTATACAATCCACGGGCTCAAATAATTCTCATCACACTCATGCCCCACTGCAATCACCAGTCCGGCGGCTGGTCTCCACCCTTGGAATTATGGTCCATTGAGAAGACCCACTCATGTGTCCTCACGATACATGAGGAGAACAAACATTTGTTGGATCCTTACGACTCACAAAGGAAAAACACACTTAGGAGTCCTCACGATTCCGAAGGAGAAAATACACATGCGGGATACTTACGACTCGTAAGGAGAAAATGCTTTTATGAGACCCTCACGGCCCATAAAATTGAAAAGACTTAGGTGATAGGGATCGAAACCTGTCTCCTAAGCCATCTGTAACACCCGAGTTCATTTATACCAATTCCAGTTCTCGTATTTCTTATTCGTGATATTTCTTGATTTAACGTATTTTGGGTGCGAATGGTATTTTACCTTCTACATTACATTCGACCCGACTCGCTTGCTTGAACTTGTTTGATTCACATTTATGAATCACCTTGACTTGTTACATAGACATGTGCATTTTCGTGTTTAGTGCATACTGGCATTTTACCTGGCATGGCATCGTTGACCTTATAACATTTTAAGCCACGTAAAATATTTTAAAAATACATTTCATAGCCTGCTTGATACCCCTAACCCCGTGGTTGCATCCGCGCATCTTGTTCTCGTCCCGTTCAGTGAAACAGACTTGTTTGGATGACTACGCGCACGTACGCGCATCCGTTCTTGGGGGTATGCATTTTCGTTACCCGGACATTCAATTTTAATTTTGGCCGTCGCATATATTTTTCGTATTTTAAAACTGAATTTTTAGACCCGACCCGGGCGTGTTTTGGACTAAATTTGTATTTACCAGTAAATCAAACTTTTATTAATATAATATTAATATTAAATTTATTAATACCAATTAAAATTTAAATAACAGTAAAGATTATTAAATCCTAACCCACTAACAAACAAAACTATCTCTCCTCAGTTCTCTCTCTCTCCTCTCGCATCCTCTCTCTCTCTCTGTCTCTCTCTTCTCTCTCTCTCCCTCTCCGTTTTATTTTATACGTTTATTTTTAAACCCTATATAAAACCCACAGCCTCTTTCTCTCTCTTCTCTTCTTTATTTTCTTCTACCTTCGCTGCCTCCTCGCGCCCGCGGCCGTCACTCGCCTCGTCGTCGTCGACATCCCTTTACCACCGCCGACGACCTCTCACTCTCCTCCTCCCTTCCTCCTCTCTCTTCTTTCCAGACTTCAGGAACCCATCACTCGATTTCCCTGCACATGATAACTCACTGCAACCCTAACCCTCGCGAGAGCCGCGCCCTCGCCTCGTCGTCGCCACCACTCTGACCCCGTTGCCTCACCGACGACCTCCCCCACCACCTCCTCAACTTCCCTTTCCTTTCCTCTCAACCCAAATCCCATCATCGCCATCAGATTCGCCACAAGATTTCACCCCAAAAGCTCCTCCCCGCTCAAATCTCGTTCGCTTGGATAAAAACTCTAGCTTTTGGGTTTATACGGAGGGTGGCGATTGTGGCTGTGGATTGGGGGTGAATGTGGATGAATTGACGGGGAAAGATGAGTTCTTGTTGCCGGTGGAGCTTTTGGAGGCTCGAACTTTGCCGCCGGGATGACGCTGAGCCAAGGGTGGAGAGGTTGAGGGAGGCGGTCGAGGCACTGAAGCTGGATCCACCTTATTCTCGCAGCGACATTTTGATATTTCAGGTGGTGGTGCCTCCTAGCACAAAAGCATTAGATTGGCTTTGTTGTCAGCAGAAGTCTTTGGGAGTGTTTCCTCAATTTTATCTTTCGGTAACACAGTTTCAACAGAAACCTGACGTAATGTCTTCCGAAAATGGAATCAGAGTTTCTGGAATAGGGGTTGCAGCTTATTTTCATGGATCTGCAATGAAAGGATGCGGTTTGATGGCAAGATATCTTTCAATTGATTCACATCTGATAAGGGCTTATGGGTTCATGGGTATCGGTTATAGTAGAAAATCATCTTTGGTGGAGCAGCTGCCTGGTTCATTCTATTTTTTATACCCCAGATCGAGTTGAACGAACTTGAGAGTTGTACTTTCCTTGCATCAACTCTGGTATGGGATAACTTCTTAGCTTTTACTTTTGGAAAAGCGGTCAACTCTTTCGAGAAATGTATCCAACAGATCACCGGAATCCGGTCGTGACGTCGACGATCCCGACGACCCAGCGAGCTTACCTGACCCGTGTGATCACCTTGTGCGTTGTTTGGATCCGTTTCGTGTACCGTGCGCGCGTCACGACTTTTCCCGTCGACGTATGACGTTCCGTATACCCGTTTCTTAATCTGTCGAGGCAAGTAAAACTTGCTACATGCTATTCATATTATTTTATACTTATTTAATTACATGTTAAACCTATAGATTTAATCTAATGTCACATGTTCCATTTTAACATTCGATGTTCCATTATATCATTTTAGATCTAGAACTTGAAACATATCATGTTGCATTTTAGTTTACAATACGTGGTACCCACATCTATATTTAACTCACATAATAATTATTTGCATAGCCCATAGTACCCTTAAAATAGTTTATACCCTATTAGACACTCGTTTGCATACATCTAGCTTAATATATATATTCAATTGCATCCCTAGATCATTTAATACATATTAATGTGATTTTAACATTCCATATTTGATAAACTGTATTTATTTAATGTTGGAACTATCCCCTTAACCCAAATCGATAGCTGTGCATCCATATGCTTTAAATCTGTACCTATTTGCATATCACATCACAATGTTCCATTTTATTGTTCCATTAGTACCCCATACTTGTTTTGTATACCCATGCTTATTATAGTTTGATATGAGCACCCACTTGTTACTTGTGCGCCCCTGACATGACTTGATACACTGTTACTTGACACGACGTGATACCGTGCACTTCTTAACATGACATGATACCTATATACTACCTGACTTGACCTGACGTACCATGACTTTACCTGTTGCCTGATCTTGTTACTAATGCCAACAACTTTGACATATTGTCTCTACGGACATTCCTGTTGTCTATCCAGACAAACCTTTACCTGCTGATCCTGTGTTGGCATTAGCTCCAGATTTATCAATACTTGACTTGAATACACAACTTGGGGTATGGGGAAATCAATGATGAAACCTGAATTGTAACTCGACAGTTCGATACCTTTACTGATCAGTTTTAGAGGCTAGGCCAGCCTTGGGATGATGCTGCTGACATCATCTATCGTTACCCACTACCTTTTTAGAGGCTAGGCCAGCCTTGGGATGATACTGTTGACATCATTCATCGTTACCCCTTTTCCTTTTAGTGCCTAGCGGCATGTCTCGGCTTCAGCCCGAGAATCTTCACCGTGATCCCGGGCACACACGGGATACTATTGAGTTACATCGATGATTCATCAAATTGATTTCAAAGACTTGAGAGTAGTTAACCCAATAGACCAGTTTAAATTATTCACTACACATTACCCTCACTATCCTCACTTATATCACTGTTATACCTGTTTTACCATTTATACTCATACCTACATATCTTGTTACCCCTGTTTATACTATTGCTTGATATTATGACGCACTGACGTCTGGGTTTTGCATGGCCCAGATCCTCTACCTTTGTTGCAGACTGATCAGGAGTACTGCCGCTGTTAGACCGAGCGGTGAGGATCCTATTGGTATCCAGTTTTACTTTCCAGGTGTTTTATTTATTGGATCTTTTGCTTCCGCATATTATATTATTTCTTGACTCATTTATTCTGGCTCATGAACATGTACTAGATAGTTTAGTTTACTTTCATGTTTTTGTTATCTCTACAGCCGTAATGTGACTGTGGAGGGAATTTTCCTATCCACAGGTAGCATGGTTGGCTATGTCACGTACCTATCTTAGCGTACTCTGGGAAGCGGGGCGTGACATGGTTCTTTTGGTATCAGAGCCATAGGATATAGGTTAATCGAGTTTGATTCTTTTGTAGTTGGGTATTGGACCCAATACACGAATCAGAATACTCGTAACTAGGAGCATGTCCTGCCATATTGTTATCGTGATTCTTGAATCATAATCTATCTCTTGATCCTTATCTTGACGATATGCAAACCTCTTTGCATCTCGACTTGAAACCTGTTGGTTCCCTATTGTTTCTGCCTGTTCTTTGATTCTGATACTAGGATTTGGGCGACTTGAGTGGAGTTATGTTATTGTAAATATGAACTGCAGCATAGTTACAATGCGGTACTCTATTTAAGTAACTTGGAGTCCTGGTCTTGATTCACTTTTTTGTTCCATGGTCGTCATATTGCCTTGTTTCTCTTGCTTTCTAGTTCATGTTTTATCGCAAGCTTGAATCCTGTTTACCGTGCTTATCTTCTTCAGTGTTTAGCTTCAGGTGATATCGTTTCAGGTATCCTACTTGTTCATGTCTTTCCCGCATTAGAATTATTCAATTCTGGTGCATCCCTTTGTTTGTTGTGGTCATGGGAATGGATTTTCTCGGCACTGTCCCCGCTCACATTGATTGTAGGACAAAGGAAGTGATTTTCCAGATTCCCGGACATCCAGAGTTTATCTTTGCCTGAGGAAGCAGTTCTGTCGGGCCAGTCGAGTTTAGGGCTAGGCCGACAAATAATGTTCTTTCGTCGATGGAAGTTGATAAGGATGAAGCGCCAGCTGTTGTTCTAGATTTCATGGACGTGTTCGAGGACATCTCGAGTTTACCGTCAAAACGAGATGTGGAGTTCGTGATCGAGCTTGTTCCTGGTGCAGCGCCAATCTCAAAGGCGTACTATCCGACGGCACCAGTTGAGTTAGAAGAAGTAAAGAAGCAGGTTACCGAATTGCTAGAGAAGGGTTGAATTCGCAGCAGCAAATTCACCTTGGGGAGCTCCAGTTCTTCTAGTAAAGAAGAAAGATGGCACAAGGAGGATGTGCATCGATTATCGAGAATTTAAACCGGATGACTATTGAGAATAAGTACCCGATCCCTCGCATTGGAGAATCGTTCGAGCAGCATAGTGGCGCGAGGGTATTCTCAAAGCTGGAATTGCGATCCGGATATCATCAGGTCCGAGTTAAATCAGAAGATATTTGCAAGACTGCGTTCCGAACTCGGTATGGACATTACGAGTATTTAATGATGCCCTTCGGAGTAACGAATGCACCGGCGATATTTATGGACTTGATGAACCGAATCTTTTCACCATTCTTAGACCAGTTTATAGTGGTGTTCATTGATGATATTCTGGTGTATTCGAGGAGCAATGAAGAACATGCAGAACACTTGAAGATCGCACTGCAAACATTGAGGAAAGAAAGATTATATACAAAGATTAGCAAATGCGAGTTTTGGCATTGAAGAAGTGAAGTTTTGGAGCATGTCGTATCCGGAGATGGAATCGTCGTTGATCCCGAGAAGATTGCAATAGTTCGAGATTGGTCGATTCCGAAGAACGTAGCAGAGATCAGAAGCTTTCTTGGATTTGCCGAGTATTATAGAAGGTTCGTGGAGGATTTCGCTCGTATAGCGGAGCCTTGACCAAGTTTACGTGGAAGGAAGTACCGTTCGGATAGTTGTGCATCAGCTTCCGAGATGTCGATGTAGGTGAGCGTTGCATGCTACCACAACTCTTGTGGCGCGGCGGAAGCGATGAACAAAAATTTTCTTTGCATACAACACGCACTTAACCGAAGATCTTGTCTAAACCACAACTAGTAAACCCCAACTAGAGATCTTATCTACTATGTTAGGGATTTTACCTTGATGATACGGTCCTTCGGGTCTTCTCTTTGATGCAACTCCTTTGCTCCTTTCTTCTCTTTTGTGGACTCCTCGGCTCCTTTCTTCTCTTTTGTGGACTCCTCGGCTCCTTTCTTCGCCGGAAGGGCACCACATCGCCTACGTCTTTTACGGGCTCCCACCTCAATACCGAGGCAACTCGGGCGCGAAGTTGGCTAGCCGACGCGCCCAAGATTTGATGTAGAATGTATTGGATTAACTTGAAATCCTAAGCTTTTGATTCACATCTCATGTGAGGGTTAAAGCTAGGAAGAATGATCACCATCATTTTTCTTTCTCTCTTCTTATGAACTTGTTATGATACACTTATCATAATTTTGTTAAGGAATTGAATGCCTTGATTTCACATCTCATGTGAAGGTATTTATAAGAAGAAATGGAGGAGAGAATAATTTCATTTATAATTAAAAAGTTTAAGCATGATAGAAAAAAGAAAGAAAAGAATTTAGCACTAATTAAAGCATGCATTATGAAAGAAGTATCATGCTTAATTAGTACATCCACTTCTATCATGCTTATACTTTTCAATTTACACCTCACTTATTTATTTTCACAAAATAAATGATGTCATTATTATGTCATTATGAGGTGGCATCTTCTAGAAGGTATTTTGTAACAATTACAAAAATACCCCTCCTCCGTATACCGTATACCCTATACTGTATACTCGTATCCGAATTCCGAAAAATACGAATACCATTAATCCAATAATATAATACCGGTATCCGTCCAGTATTATTCTTTCGATTATTATTCCTGTAACAATTACCGAACATAATCGAAAACCTGCCGCAACAATTTACGGCTGCCGTAACAACTTACGGTCTCTACATCATTTCGCCCGAAAACTTGAGTAACTAAATGTGGGGGACTCTAAAGACTCGTAAACACCTTAGTTGTGGATTTAACCACTAGCACGTTAGAGGTATAAGCCAATACATAACGGGCTACCAGGTATTGACTAAAAGGTGGCCGACGAGCGAACTCATCACAACCCTTACGAGCCTGTAAGCAACACTTACCGTACAGTCCGGTCTCTTCGTCTGATACGTCGCATATGAAGTCTAGGGGTGGTAAATGTCAGACCCCAGTAACTTTATAAGTCATGTTGATTTATGGCTCATAACAGGTCGAGGAACTACTGATAACACTTATCAGCAAACCTCGAGAACCCTGGCCAGGGATTTAGGTGTTATAGCCGATCAAACATAGCGCGACATCAACTCCCTATACCGGGAGAGACGAAACCCCTCCTATCGCTCACTGTCTCCATATGATTCGGGACTGTACCCAAAATCCACCTGTTTGCACGACTCAGTAGAGCCGTGGTAGGGAGGAAATCAAAGTACAGTGGGAACCACACAAGACTCTATGACGATCTCGGGTCTACAGACTAACCTGTACAAGTGTCACCAAAGAACTGCTATCTGACAATAGGTATATATACCATCTAGGAGTTCTCGGCGAGTCCGTTCAGTGTACCCAGTCTCCACTGAGCACCCGTACACCATCCTTGATGTCAAACACCGATGGATATGGGATCATCCATCGCCCATCATATGGGTCAAGATGCGTATACGCTAGTCTACTCTGGTGTATCGATGCCCAACCTCGACACACCCTCGACTAGGAACAGTTATAGGATGTACTCATAGACTACTGTGGCCCCACTAGTATGATCTCATCATAGTCCCAGTAGTCGAGTACAAATCCTAAGGGCTTTATCAACATGTAACAAAAGAGACAATCAGAGTACATGTTAAGATAAAGTACAACCAGATAGCGTACTATCATGTCGAGCAAGAAAGTCCTCCCTATATATGTCCAAGCATCCACTACAATATACATCGTATGTACAGTAATGGCCTCTAGGGCACACATATAACTAACAATCTCCCACTTGCACTAGGGCCATCTGTTGTGGTATCACATACCAAACAATCAGCTGTGGTTTAAGTATCTCATACTCAACCATCCCATAAAAGTCTCTACTGGGAAAAAGCCTTAGTGAGTGGATCCGCTCTGTTGTCCTCTGTATCTACTCTCCTAACCTGGATCTCCCTGGAGATCAACTATCTCTATGATCAGGTGGTGCTGCCTAAGAATTATATCTGGATTTCTGATGGGACGGTAGTTCCTTGGCTAAAGCCACAACCCCATTGTCATACAATGGTAGGAACGAAGTTCATCTTATGAACTTTTATATATATCCAAAATTTATTTTTGGTAGCATCTTTAGTAATGACGTATCTTGCCTTTCTTGTATGTCACGGTATCTGGCTTGGAACTCTTCCAACATACCGTCCCTCTACTTAGGGTAAAGACAATGACTGCGACTGACATTCAGTCGTCTTTATCACCCTGGAACCTTTCCAGTGATTCTCTCATGGATCGATTGATACTATCTCACTACATCTAGTGAGTATCCTAACATCCATTTAGATCTATCTCATAGATCAAAAACTCAGGATTTAGGAGGTATCAATTTGATCTTATATGGAGAATCTTATGTGATAAGCGGAGATTGACCGAGTGTATCATAGGAAACTACTTCCCTATCAAGAGTGTGTTATCCACGTATTCTACGAGGATCACCACCATACTCCATACCACGAGGTTCAACCATTTTGATGAAGTCAAACTCTTTGACTACCACATCAAAACAAATGTTCCAACTCCGCTGTGATTCTCCCCAGGATCAATTGATACTATCTCACTACAACTAGTGAGTATCCTAATATCCATTTAGATCTATCTCATAGATCCAAAACCCTGGATTTAGGAGGTATCACCTTTGATCCTATATGGAGAATCTTTATAATAAGAGGAGATTGACTGAGCGTAGCATAGGAAACTCCTTCCCTATCAAGAGTATGTCATCCACGAGGATCACCTTCATACTCCTTACTACCTTTTATGTATATACAAGGTTCATCTATTTATTTTGATGAAGTCAAACTCTTTGACTATCACATCAAAACAGATGTTCCAATTCCGCGATGCCTGTTTTATCACATAAAACATCTTGCACACTTTTCCGCTGCTCCCACTGTCTACGAAGCCCTCTGGCTGTGTACTTATAGACGTTCTTTTCTAAAACTTCATTTAGAAAAGCTGTTATGACACCCAACCACCAGATATCGTAGTCAAGGTATGTAGCAGTGGCAAGTAGGATCTGGATGGACTTAAGCATAGCATTGAAAGTCTCAACTTTTCCATGTACACCAAGTAATCTTCTCAAGATATACTTGCTCCTGATGGGGATTTAACCCTTCAGATAAAGCAACCAAAGTCCATACTTTGCTGGTGTATAAGGATTCCATCTCAGATCGCTAATCATCCAGCCACAGAGTCCCACTCCTGATGGCCTGCTTGAAATTAGTTAGGTCATACCATTTTGGTCAGGCAACAACCCTATCCCATAGGGTCGCCATGGCACCAAAAGGTCCTTCAGCAGCTACTTTCTATGCAGTCCCCATTGCGAGGACTACAACCCGCCGGAACACCTTCCGGTCTCGGGAAACGCTGGGGTAATATGAAATCCTCGCTTCCACTGTCATAGAGAAACCAAAATATCTCTTAGGTGGGTGAGGAACCCTACTAGATCGGCGGAGAGGCTGAGGTTCGTTAGAGTCTATTGAATCCTTTGGTTCTAGCAAATCATCTGCTGTAGCTGGAACTTCTTCCAGTTCTACCTCATGACCATTAATTTCTTCACAAGAAATTCCCTTTCATAAAGGTGGCATGTTGAGAAACAAAACAACTTTTGTTCCTCTGTTAGGTCATCTGTTGTAGTTTGTATAGCTGGAACGCCTTCCAGTTCTACCTTATGACCACTAATTTCTTTACAAGAAATTCCCTTTCACACAAAGGTGGTATGCTGAGAAACAAAATAATTTTTGTTCCTCTGTTAGGTAGAAGATATTCCCTTGCTAATGTTTGGGATATCCAACAAACTTCCACAGTTTTGACTTTGCCTCGAGCTTGTCCGGATTTAGGTTTTTTTTAGACATAGGCCGGACAACCCCAAATCTTAACATCTTTAAGAGATGGGCTCTTCCCATACCATATCACATATGGAATAGTAGGCATCTGATTTGATTAGAACCCCTTTTCAATAGGTATGCAACTTCACAAGTGTATAACTCCCAAAAGGAAAATGGGAAACTCAGTAGTACTCATCATGGAGCACACCATATCACATAGGGTGCAATTGCTCCGCCCCGATATACCATCGTGCTATGATGTATACGGAGGAGTAATGCTGAGAGAGAATCTCATTCTCTTTTAGAATAGTCCAGGATTTCCATGCTCAAGTATTCTCCTCCTTGATCTCATCAAAGGACATAATACTTATACACGTTTTTGGTTCTCTACTTCCAATTTATATTCTGTGAATATCTCAAAAGCTTCGGTCCTATGTTTCAACAGGAACATATGTCTGAATCTTGAGAGATTATCAGAGAATGTAACGAAGTACAAGGAACCAGTCATGGCATATGTAGACATGGGACCTTTCATACATCATCATGTATCAATCCCATGAGTTCACTAACTCTCTCTGTTTCCAATAAACAGAGCTATGGTCATTTAATCTTTGTGACATGACTGGCAAGTTTCACAAGATGTAAATTCAAACTGGTTTAAATATGCATCTAAAATGTAACTTCAGCCAGCCGGGTCACATTGATCTGACCTAGTCTACAATGCCTCAAGAAGGATCCGTTCATTTCTGAACTCTTCCTCTTGTGTGTGTTCTGTATACTGAGAACTGTAGTTTGATTTAGAACGTTAATGCTTTTAGATAACGTGCCCGAACCGATCAACACTTGATATAGGAAATGTTTAAAACATTATCCATCAATACAAAATTTTATCATTTCTTTACTAATAAAGAGATTGATATGATTTTGTATATCAGGTTCGGTATCTAATAGCATTTGTTCAGAATCAATGTATTCTTAATACAGGGTGACAGTGACCAACAGACTTGGTTGCAACACTTGCCCCGTTTTCTGTCTCATGAAACTTATCACCCGTTCTCAGTTTTTCTACCCTTTTGTAGCCCTATGTAACATATTACATATTTGGGATCCTGATCCAGTATCAAATACCCAGGATGCAGAGGATACTGAGAAACAGTTCTTTGTAATGAACACACCCGAAGGAGATGCATCATATGCACTTTCTTCGTTTGGGCGGCAAAGGAATTCTGGTATTTCCCTATTTCCTGCTCTGTCTTATAACAATTATTAGTTGGAGCGGGACCAACGTTCCCCATCTCAATATAACAAGCGGGTTCAGTCAATATATCCGTATTTATTATCTTAATTAAGGCATGATATGGTCACTATCTGGAGAGAGATAGAGAAGAAAACGCTTTAGCGTATGCTCTTTGCAAGATTAGATTGGTTATTTATCTAATCCAGATGTCTCCCACTGTTTTTATCAAATCCTCCTTCAAACCCTAAAAGGTAAGATTAGCCGGGAATAATTACACCCTATAATTTCGTCAAATTGTCTTTGTGTAAAACTTTCCCAGGAGTAACTCTTACTCGCAGTGAGATCGGGATCCAACTATCATATAGAAGGTATGCAATCTCATTGCAAATTTCAACTCTTGAAATTCCCGATATGATTTTTACCCCTAGTGACTTATGACCTTAACTATGGTCAACAAATCATAAGCACTAGTCAAGTTCAACCCGCCATTTCGTGATTGATTTAGGCCCACCCACATGACCCTTAACTATGGTCAACAAAGTCATGAGAATGCCCTAATCGATCGCATCAAATGCTTTGTAGGAATTCATCACTTAGCTACCGTACACCACGCCTTAACTATGGTCAACAAACGTGGCACGAATACTAAGTACTCTGCTTCCTAAAATGACGGAGGGCAACGAATGGTTTTTATGAAAACCTTTAACGTTTTGAACTTGATATCGTTGTAGAATCAAGTGGGAAGGAGTGGTTTAAGCTCCAGTTTAAAATATCGAATGGTTTTGTAGTATCTTTCTAATTTTGCTAAAGAGGTCACTCCCGGTGAAGGGATCTCGGCTCTTTCCTTATCGAATAAGGTGCTGGATATTAAAATACCACGATGCAAAGCAAAGCTAGATCAACTATAAAATCAATTCGAGTTCTTTGTAACATTTTCCAGTTTCGCTAAAGGGGTCACTCCCGGTGAAGGGATCTCGGCCCTTTCCTCATCGAATGAGGTGCAGGATATTCAAGAATACCACTATGCAAAACAAAAGCTAGAGTTACCCTTTTTTTCAAAAAATTTGATTCTACAACATCTTTAGGTTTCTTTCTTTTAACATTAATCACGTTAATGCTGTCCCATCATTTACGTTATCTATCTTTTACGCTTTCTAAACATCATAGAAAAGAAAAGCAAATAGAACGTACGCTTATGCCATCCGCATTTGCCACTGGGCCCCGTCATGCACCGTTAGGTTACTTAACTAACGGCAGAGCGGGGGCTGGACTAGCGCGGGTGCAAAACATAAGCAACGTTTATTATATATATCTCATATATAAATATAGCCATTTCAGATCACAGATGAATGTATTGTATATACTAGGAATTCCGTATTTCATTCAAGCCCTTAATGGAAGACGGATTCCACGGTCGTGATGAATAGCCAAAACCCCCTTAGACCCCTACGGGTGCGGCAAACTACCCACCAAATTCCCGAAGTGTAGCAACCTCCCTCAACAATTGAGTAGGCCACTCGGCACTTGGAGAATGTCGGATTGCAAGTTACAGTCGTTTCATTTTAAGTGTTTGTTGCTGGAATTTCAGTTTCTGAACTGATTGTCCAGTTCGCAACACATTTTTCACCCTGTTGTGTTCAAAATTAGGCGACGCTACAGTTGAACAAAATTTAGGTTTATCAGTTAGGTTTCCAACCCATCAAACGGATCAATAATATCCATTGGGTACTGGAAGTTATGCCCTGATAAACACAGGGATATACATTCTGTCCCTATCAGGGACTGCAATACGTTCTGTTGATTTAAAATACATTTTAAATAGTAAACGACATTAGAAACGAATGAAACCACTTTCATTGGTTAGCTAACAGATTTATCTTCACTATGATATATAGTTCCGCATAATATCATTTTCATACAGAAGATTGAAAGCATTGCAAAACGAGAATTGACAGCCAGAACTGTTCTGGACAGCCGCACTCCGAACCAGTTTTTGTCATCTAATTGTGGTTTAGTTCGGCTCTGATACCACTGTAGGTGAGCGTTGCATGCTACCACAACTCTTGTGGCGCGGCGGAAGCGATGAACAAAAATTTTCTTTGCATACAACACGCACTTAACCGAAGATCTTGTCTAAACCACAACTAGTAAACCCCAACTAGAGATCTTATCTACTATGTTAGGGATTTTACCTTGATGATACGGTCCTTCGGGTCTTCTCTTTGATGCAACTCCTTTGCTCCTTTCTTCTCTTTTGTGGACTCCTCGGCTCCTTTCTTCTCTTTTGTGGACTCCTCGGCTCCTTTCTTCGCCGGAAGGGCACCACATCGCCTACGTCTTTTACGGGCTCCCACCTCAATACCGAGGCAACTCGGGCGCGAAGTTGGCTAGCCGACGCGCCCAAGATTTGATGTAGAATGTATTGGATTAACTTGAAATCCTAAGCTTTTGATTCACATCTCATGTGAGGGTTAAAGCTAGGAAGAATGATCACCATCATTTTTCTTTCTCTCTTCTTATGAACTTGTTATGATACACTTATCATAATTTTGTTAAGGAATTGAATGCCTTGATTTCACATCTCATGTGAAGGTATTTATAAGAAGAAATGGAGGAGAGAATAATTTCATTTATAATTAAAAAGTTTAAGCATGATAGAAAAAAGAAAGAAAAGAATTTAGCACTAATTAAAGCATGCATTATGAAAGAAGTATCATGCTTAATTAGTACATCCACTTCTATCATGCTTATACTTTTCAATTTACACCTCACTCATTTATTTTCACAAAATAAATGATGTCATTATTATGTCATTATGAGGTGGCATCTTCTAGAAGGTATTTTGTAACAATTACAAAAATACCCCTCCTCCGTATACCGTATACCCTATACTGTATACTCGTATCCGAATTCCGAAAAATACGAATACCATTAATCCAATAATATAATACCGGTATCCGTCCAGTATTATTCTTTCGATTATTATTCCTGTAACAATTACCGAACATAATCGAAAACCTGCCGCAACAATTTACGGCTGCCGTAACAACTTACGGTCTCTACGTCATTTCGCCCGAAAACTTGAGTAACTAAATGTGGGGGACTCTAAAGACTCGTAAACACCTTAGTTGTGGATTTAACCACTAGCACGTTAGAGGTATAAGCCAATACATAACGGGCTACCAGGTATTGACTAAAAGGTGGCCGACGAGCGAACTCATCACAACCCTTACGAGCCTGTAAGCAACACTTACCGTACAGTCCGGTCTCTTCGTCTGATACGTCGCATATGAAGTCTAGGGGTGGTAAATGTCAGACCCCAGTAACTTTATAAGTCATGTTGATTTATGGCTCATAACAGGTCGAGGAACTACTGATAACACTTATCAGCAAACCTCGAGAACCCTGGCCAGGGATTTAGGTGTTATAGCCGATCAAACATAGCGCGACATCAACTCCCTATACCGGGAGAGACGAAACCCCTCCTATCGCTCACTGTCTCCATATGATTCGGGACTGTACCCAAAATCCACCTGTTTGCACGACTCAGTAGAGCCGTGGTAGGGAGGAAATCAAAGTACAGTGGGAACCACACAAGACTCTATGACGATCTCGGGTCTACAGACTAACCTGTACAAGTGTCACCAAAGAACTGCTATCTGACAATAGGTATATATACCATCTAGGAGTTCTCGGCGAGTCCGTTCAGTGTACCCAGTCTCCACTGAGCACCCGTACACCATCCTTGATGTCAAACACCGATGGATATGGGATCATCCATCGCCCATCATATGGGTCAAGATGCGTATACGCTAGTCTACTCTGGTGTATCGATGCCCTGCCTCGACACACCCTCGACTAGGAACAGTTATAGGATGTACTCATAGACTACTGTGGCCCCACTAGTATGATCTCATCATAGTCCCAGTAGTCGAGTACAAATCCTAAGGGCTTTATCAACATGTAACAAAAGAGACAATCAGAGTACATGTTAAGATAAAGTACAACCAGATAGCGTACTATCATGTCGAGCAAGAAAGTCCTCCCTATATATGTCCAAGCATCCACTACAATATACATCGTATGTACAGTAATGGCCTCTAGGGCACACATATAACTAACAGTCGAAACAGAGATTGATAACCGCTCCTATTCTGACCGTGCCAAACAATTCCGGAGGATTAGTGATTCACAGCGACGCATCTGGGAAAGGATTGGGATGTGTTTTGATGCAACATGGGAAGGTTATAGCATACGCATCGAGACAGTTGAAAACCCATGAGAAGAATTACCCAACTCATAACTTGGAGCTAGCAGCTGTGATTTTCGCTTTGAAGTTTTGGAGACACTACCTATTGGGCGAAGGGGTCGAAATATTCACCGATCACAAAAACCTAAAGTACGTGTTCACTCAGAAGGAGCTAATTATGAGACAACGTAGATGGTTGGAGCTGATGACTGACTACGATCTTGATCTTAAGAACCATCCGGGGAAAGTTAATGTTGTGCCGGATATGCTTAGTCGGTTGCCAGCAATTCAGATGTTGACTGCACTAATGGAACTTATCGAAGATTTCCGGAGATTCGATTTGGAGGTTGTGCTACCACATTCTTCGAGACAGTTGATGCAGCTGCAAGTACAGTCGTCGTTGATCGAGAATATTAAAGCAGCGCAATTGCAGGATTCAAGATTGCAGAAGTTTCGAGAACAAGTTGAAGCTGGACTTCGAACGGACTTGTTGATTCATGAAGATGGTTCGTTGCGATTGTTAGATGTATATGCCCTAGAGGCCAGTATTGTATATGTATACATATGGATACTAGGGATATGTATGTACAGAACAATCTTGCTCAGTTTTTAGTATATTATTTGACCTGTCTTTATCAGGATATGTGTATTTATTTGTATTGTTGTTATATCTGGTTTGTACATATTGATAAAGACTCGATACGGTAGTATACTATAGTGGTTTGTCTTTATCTTAACATGGAATATGTCATACTCGTTATTACATATTGCGGTTACATGTTGATAAAGCCCCTAGGATCTTGCTTGACTACCTGCCTTGTGATGGCGATCATACTTGTGGGAGCAGGGTAGTCCATAAGCACATCCTTAAATGGTCCCTAGTCGTGTGAGTATTGAGACTGGGCACTGATACTCCAGAGTAGACTGGTGTGTACGTTTCTAGCCCCGTCGGGGGATAGTTGGTCCCGCAGCCATTGGTCTGATGCACCTAAGACCGTATACAGGTGCTCACTGGGTGTGAGTACACTGGACAGACTCGTCGAGAACTTCCATATGGTACTATACCTATCGTCAGATGGAAGTTCTCAGGTGACATGTGTACAGGTTAGTCTTTGGACCCGAGATCGGCATTTGTCTCGTGTGAGTTCCCACTGAACTTTGATCACTACCCTACCACGTCTCTACTGAGTCGTGCAAACAGGTTTTGGTTGGGTTCAGTCCCGAGCCACATGGAGGCAGTGAGCGATTGTCGGGGATTCGTCTCTCCCGGTATAGGGAGTCGACATCGCACTGTGATTCGATTGGTCAGGACCATAAGACCTTGGCCAAGGCACTTGGGATTTACTGATAGGTTGATCAGTAGTTTCCCGGATTGGTCCTGAGCCACATCGGCACGACTTATCAGCTTGTTAGGGTCTGACGTTCACCATCCCCTAGACCCGGTATGCGATACTCTTTGACGAAGAGACCAGACTGTACGGATATTGTCACGGATAGGCTCAGTAGGAGATCCGGATGAGTTTGCTCATCGGCCTTCTTTTCGACAGGTACCTGGGTAGCCGTTACGTACAGCCAGTGCCGCTGACATGCTTATGGTTAAACCCACTGTCAGAGTACTGTCGAGTCTTTAGAGTCCCACACAAAGGGTTTCCCTGATTCAGGCGAAATGATGTAGTAGCCGTATTGGATACGCGCAGGGTTCGATCGATTGATGTACTTGTTACTCGGATTTTCGATCGGACAATTTGTAATACTAGCCGGCTCGGGTTTGAGCTGGATTATTAAATCAGGTATTGATTTAATAATTTACATATATGTATTTCGATATATATATTCTAGTATTATGTTCTTCGTGTTATTATATCTCTTTTGGGCGTTCGGATTTTTATCTGATTGCCAGTATATTTTTACAGTAGACTGAAATCCGTATTTACTACGGATTTCCTTATAGAAGGTGGCCACCTCATTTTGGATTTTCCATTTATTTCATAAATGGAAATGAGGTGGAAAGTGAGAGGTAAGGGAGGAAAGGTAGTGACCATGCTTCAATAGTAGTCAAATGAATTTATAATTCATTTTGGAGTTACTATTGAAGCATGGTTGCTAATTGTTTAATGAAAGAATTGATACACAAAACCTAGATGTGGATTTTCTCTTTCATGCCTGCTTCATTGTTTTTCTTGAGCTCTCTTTTGCTCTTGCTCTCCTCTTTCCTCTCTTGCTTCCTCCACCTTCATCTTCTTCCTCTTCACTACCTTCTCATGTGTTGAGAATCAAGTGAAGAGGTAAGAAAGAGATAGCTAAACACTAAGACACCCTTCACTACATCCTAGACTACTTGGTTTAGCAAACCAAGTTCTCTAGTTGCTCCTTTGGTTACATAGTTAGGAGCTAGAGCCATGGATCATACTCCCCGGGTGGATCATCTGCGACAAAAGGAGGCCGGAGAACAAGCTCGATCCCGGAGGACCGATGGAGCCGGAGTTGGAGTTCAAGAATGTTCAAGGTGGGTGCAAGGAGCTAAGGATGAAGAACGAAGACCGAAGGGCTCGATTCTTTTGGTGAGGTTTCTATCATAGTAGATAGCACTTCCTCTTTTGCTATGTAGTTTTTATGGAAAGATCCGGTTAGGGTTTAGTCTAGCGCCAAGTTTTTGTTCGTAAGAAAATTTTTGTTCCGCATTTGGTCACGGGAGTTGGCCTGGGCGCTAGGGTAACCCTTCAACGATATGGTAGTCGTTTGTGTGTGCCAAAGGGAGACATCCGCGAAGAAGTTATGAAGGAGGCACACAGTTCAGCATATTCCGTACATCCCGGAGGCACAAAGATGTACCGAGATCTACGACAGCATTTCTGGTGGGAAGGCATGAAAAGGGGGATTGCTCGTTTTGTAGCAAAGTGCTTAGTGTGTCAGCAAGTTAAGGCTGAACATCAAAGGGTTGCTGGTTTATTGCAACCACTTCCGATTCCTCAATGGAAGTGGGAATATATAACCATGGATTTCGTGACGGCTTTACCGCGGAGTCCAAAGAGGCAATAATGCAGTTTGGGTGATTGTTGATCGATTGACCAAGGCGGCTCATTTTATACCATTTCGAGTTGGTCAATCAACAAGAGCTTTGAAAGAACGGTGCATGCAGGAGATTGTAACATTGCATGGAGTACCGGTGAGTATCGTGTCCGACCGTGACACTCGTTTCTTATCGCACTTTTGGAAGAGCTTACAGGAAAGTTGGGACTCGATTGAAGTTTAGCACAGCTTATCATTCTCAAACAGATGGCCAGTTGGAGAGAACGATCCAAACTCTTGAAGACATGTTGAGAGCTTGCATGCTAGACTTCAAGGGTTCATGGGAGGATCATCTACACTTAGTGGAGTTTTCTTACAACAACAGTTTCCAGGCGACTATTCAGATGGCTCCATTCGAAGTTTTATATGGTCGCAAGTGTCGTTCACCCGTTTGTTGGGACGATATTGGAGAACGAAGATTGTTGGGACCGGATTTGGTCGTGCAAACAGTTGAAAAGGTTAACACTATCCAGAATCATGTGAAAGCAGCACAAGACCGACAAAAGAATTGGGCAGATACATCGAGAAGACCTCTGGAGTTCGTGGTTGGCGATTTAGTGTTTTGAAGATATCACCAACTAGAAGATTTATTCGTTTCGGGAGTCGAGGCAAGCCTAGTCCTCGATTCGTCAGACCTTTCGAGATTTTGGAGCGTGTTGGAGAAGTGGCATATCATTTGGCGTTACCACAATCTTTGGAGAATGTTCATGACGTATTTCACGTACCTCAACTCCGTAATTAGATTCGAGGTAACACACACGTGCTGGATCTTTCAGAGCTGATTGTACGTGAAGGTTTGACTTTTGAGGAGCGACCGATGTCAATTGGGGATCGAAGAGAAAAGGTTCTTAAGAGCAAGGTTATCCCTCTCGTACTTGTTTCTTGAGGAAATCGCTCGCATGGAGAATCAACTTGGGAACGAGAAGATGAGATCCGACAGAAGTTTCCACATCTATTCTTATAGTTTCTTGATTGTTTATCCTTTCTTTTTCTTGGAATTTCGAGGATGAAATTCTTTTTGTAGTTGGGTATAATGTAACACCCGAGTTCATTTATACCAATTCCAGTTCTCGTATTTCTTATTCGTTATATTTCTTGATTTGACGTATTTTGGGTGCGAATGGTATTTTACCTTCTACATTGCATTCGACCCGACTCGCTTGCTTGAACTTGTTTGATTCACATTTATGAATCACCTTGACTTGTTACATAGACACGTGCATTTTCGTGTTTAGTGCATACTGGCATTTTACCTGGCATGGCATCCTTGACCTTATAACATTTTAAGTCACATAAAATATTTTAAAAATACATTTCATAGCCTGCTTGATACCCCTAACCCCGTGGTAGCATCCGCGCATCTTGTTCTTGTCCCGTTCAGTGAAACGGACTTGTTTGGATGGCTACGCGCACGTACGCGCATCCGTTCTTGGGGGTATGCATTTTCGTTACCCGGACATTCAATTTTAATTTTGGCTGTCGCATATATTTTTCGTATTTTAAAACTGAATTTTTAGACCCGAGCCGGGCGTGTTTTGGACTAAGTTTGTATTTACCAGTAAATCAAATTTCTATTAATATAATATTAATACCAATTAAAATTTAAATAACAGTAAAGATTATTAAATCCTAACCCACTAACAAATAAAACTATCTCTCCTCAGTTCTCGCTCTCTCCTCCCGCATCCTCTGTCTCTCTCTTCTCTCTCTCTCCCTCTCCGTTTTATTTTATACGTTTATTTTTAAACCCTATACAAAACCCACAGCATCTTTCTCTCTCTTCTCTTCTTTATTTTCTTCTTCCTTCGCTGCCTCCTCGCGCCCGTGGCCGTCACTCGCCTCGCCGTCGTCAACATCCCTTCACCACCGCCGACGACCTCTCACTCTCCTCCTCCCTTCCTCCACTCTCTTCTTTCCAGACTTCAGGAACCCATCACTCGATTTCCCTGCACATAATAACTCACTGCAACCCTAACCCTCGTAAGAGCCGCGCCCTCGCCTCGTCGTCGCCACCACTCTGACCCCGTTGCCTCACCAACGACCTCCCTCACCACCTCCTCAACTTCCCTTTCCCTTCCACTCAACCCAAATCCCATCATCGCCATCAGATTCGCCACAAGATTTCACCCCAAAAGCTCTTCCCCGCTCAAATCTCGTTCGCTTGGATAAAAACTCTAGCTTTTGGGTTTATACGGAGGGTGGAGATTGTGGTTGTGGATTGAGGGTGAATGTGGATGAATTGACGGGGAAATATGAGTTCTTGTTACCGGTGGAGCTTTTGGAGACTCGAACTTTGCCGCCGGGATGACGCTGAGCCAGGGGTGGAGAGGTTGAGGGAGGCGGTCGAGGCACTGAAGCAGGATCCACCTTGTTCTCGCAGCGGCATTTTGATATTTCAGGTGGTGGTGCCTCCTAGCACAAAAGCATTAGATTGGCTTTGTTGTCAGCAGAAGTCTTTGGGAGTGTTTCCTCAATTTTATCTTTCGGGAACACAGTTTCAACATAAACCTGACGTAATGTCTTCCGAAAATGGAATAAGTGTTTAGGGGCTGCAGCTTATTTTCATGGATCTGCAATGAAAGGATGCGGTTTGATGGCAAGATATCTTTCGATTGATTCACATCTGATAAGGGCTTATGGGTTCATGGGTATCGGTTATAGTAGAAAATCATCTTTGGTGGAGCAGCTGCCTGGTTCATTCTATTTTTTTATACCCCAGATCGAGTTGAACGAACTTGAGAGTTGTACTTTCCTTGCATCAACTCTGGTATAGGTTAACTTCTTAGCTTGTACTTTTGGGGAAGCGGTCAACTCTTTCGAGAAATGTATCCGACAGATCACCGGAATCCGGTCGTGACGTCGATGATCCCGACGACCCAGCGAGCGTACCTGACCCGTGTGATCACCTTGTGCGTTGTTTGGATCCGTTCCATGTACCGTGCGTGCGTCGCGACTTTTCCCGCCGACGTGTGACGTTCCGTATACCCGTTTCTTGATCTGTCGAGGCAAGTAAAACTTGCTATATGCTATTCATATTATTTTATACTTATTTAATTACATGTTAAACCTGTAGATTTAATCTAATGTCACATGTTCCATTTTAACATTTGATGTTCCATTATATCATTTTAGATCTAGAACTTGAAACATATCATGTTGCATTTTAGTTTACAATACGTGATACCCACATCTATATTTAACTCACATAATAATTATTTGCATAGCCCATAGTACCCTTAAAATAGTTTATACCCTATTGGACACTCGTTTGCATACATCTAGCTTAATATATATATTCAATTGCATCCCTAGATAATTTAATACATATTAATGTGATTTTAACATTCCATATTCGATAAACTGTATTTATTTAATGTTGGAACTATCCCCTTAACCCAAATCGATAACTGTGCATCCATATGCTTTAAATCTGTACCTATTTGCATATCACATCACAATGTTCCATTTTATTGTTCAATTAGTACCCCATACTTGTTTTGTATACCCATGCTTATTATAGTTTGATATGAGCACCCACTTGTTACTTGTGCACCCCTGACATGACTTGATACACTATTACTTGACACGACGTGATACCGTGCACTTCTTAACATGACATGATACCTATATACTACCTGACTTGACCTGACGTACCATGGCATTACCTGTTTCCTGATCTTGTTACTAATGCCAACAGCTTTGACATGTTGTCCCAACGGACATTCCTGTTGTCTATCCAGACAAATCTTTACCTGCTAATCCCGTGTTGGCATTAGCTCAAGATTTATCAATACTTGACTTGAATACAAATTGAACTGAGCACAACTGCTCTCCCAATCAATTTACACCCGGTTCAAGGGTAAATCTCTGAACTCCTCTGATATTTGTCGTTGTAATCCTTCAACGCCTTCAGAGAGGTGATGGGTCCCGATGACCATACATTCCACGGACTACAATGGACCACCATATCCCCAAACTGGTAATCGACCGAAATGTCCGTAAACTAAAAGATAGAGCCCAAATGCTCTCTTGTTGGATCTAAACGATCCCGTTAAGTTGATCTTAGTCTGGAAATCAGATTAACGTATCATTAACAAACGTTTAAGTTGATCTTAGTCCAAAATAAGAATAACGTATCCTTAAACCAAAACCCCAAACCCAAATCTAAGAAAATACGGATTTGGACCAATCCATGTCCTACGGGCGACAGCACAAATTAGTCTCCGTATACAATCCACGGGCAATCGAACATAAAACAAACACCCACGACACGAAGTGACCATCTGGAGAAGGAGAAAGTTGTTACCGCGATACGGTAGCGTAATTAAATGCAAGGGCTTGCGCCTGCAGGGAAGAGCGTCCCCATAATCAAAAACCCCTCGAGCGAGGGGGAATCTGACGAAGTCTGCTACATCGGACGCATTCGTTTAAACCTTCAATATACGGTGCCATAAATCAACTTGGCATCTTCGGAGAGGTGGACGGATAGCACCAATTAGCATCTGCCCCGAATTTCAGGCAAGACGTCCATCGCGTCTCTTGTGCTGTCTTTCGGAGGGGAACGGATTCTGGCACGCCCGGTGGGACCTTTTCCTCTTTCCACTCCACACTTCGTGTGTCGTATTCGCGAACGAATCGCGGTTTGTTAATGGTTGCCCTTAGGTTTCAAGTTACTAAGATTTGGTCTCTTGCTTGGTGCAGAAAGCAAAACAGCAATGGCATTCACCTGTTCGAAGTGCTCCAACTGCTGCTGCAACTCGCGTCCTGCCTCAACTGGGGGCATAACTTACGGGCCCCAAGCAGCCTCTTTGTTCACGATGCCCGTGGAGCATATTACTCAAGCCACCACAGGGCTATTTTTCGGAACCATGCTTCCGCCGACAAGCTTCAGCACCCCCGTGCCCGTACCAGAAGCTCCTAAGAAGTCGGTCTTCGATCGACTTACAGTTACTACAGCCCCTCTCAACGGGTCGTCCAAAACCAGTGCCTCGGTCTTCTCCAGACTGGGCCAAAACTCCTGCGGGCCCACAATGAAGCTTGCGGTCCAAGAAAAGGTTATTCCAAAAAGAGTAACCAAACCTGCTCCTGAAGTCGTCAAGGCGGCTTCTCCTGCTAAGAGATCAGTCTTTACAAGACTGACCGTCCCAACTCCCACTCCCTCTCCTGCTGCTCAAAAGACATCAGTCTTCAATAGGCTGATGCCGGCAACAGCCCCACACCTGAACAGGGGCAAGACAAGGCCATCTCCATCACTGAGCCAATTCCGTCAGCATGACATGCTCGACGTCGCCACTGGTGCCGAGTGAAGAAGTCAGGAGGCAACTCCCCTTCTGCGCTAACTCCACCAGCCCCGACGGTTGAAATTAATGCTGCTGTTCCAACTGGGAACAACTTTGAGCTGCTAAATAAGGTGCGTAGGAATTCTCCTACCGCTGCACCGAAAATGTCTCCTCCTCCACTGGAGAAGGTTGTGGAAGCAAAGCCAGAACAGCCCCAATCCCCTCAGCGGCTGTCCTCCAAGATCTATAAAGTCTGGCGGCAGGTCCAAGACTCGGTGATCGATCCAAATTTCTCCCGCCAGCACAAGAAGCTGAAGGTCCAACAGGAAGTCAGCCATCCTGCTAAGCCATGAAAAGCCGTCTGGGTGCCCACCACGACGGCCCCCTCAACTTCCACTGTTCATAAGAAGAGAAAGCCGGAGAAGATCCCCGTGCCTGCGACGATTGTCAAAGGCACTGAGCCCAAACGCCCTAAGTCTGGGGACATAACGGTTCATACTATCTACATGGCATCTGGGAAGGAAGATAGCCGCGCTTCGATGGGCCACCGACCGCTTACCCGATCCATCACAAGAGCCCAGGAACAACAGCAGCAGAAGCTCCAGGAGATGCTGACTGCAATGGCCGCGCTCACCGGACCGAAAGAAAGCCCGGAGGCGTCATCGGAGCAGCGTCGCGAACACGAAACTGATACTGAATTTCTTCGAAGAATGCTCGAGAAAAAGGACAAGGAGGCTGCAGAACAAGCGGCCAATATAAAGCAGATGGCTCTTCTGTTTCAAGACATGGTCGGGATGATGATACAGCCGGATACCCCAGCCGAAGATCCTCCGATTATCCTTGAAGATGATAGAGGAGAAACGTCGAATCCACCTCAGGCTCTTTCAACAGCCAAAGAGGAGACAATCTCCAAGGCCACCCTGGATGACTATATTGCTCAGCAAATAAGAGTTCACCAGGCAACGGAGGCAGCCGGCCAAGTTGTCAAAACTGGGCGACCATATCCGAGCTGGTATGATCAGATAAAGTACCCGCCGGGCTACACAATCCCGAAATTCCATGTCTACAAAGGGACAGGCAATCCCCATCAACATGTTGCCCAGTTTAGGGCTCTTTGTGGCAACACCGGCGGTGATGATAAGCTTTTGCTCCGCCAATTCGTCGGTAGCTTGTCAGAAACGGCGTTTGAGTGGTACTCCGAGCTTCCAAACGACTTTGTCAAAACTTTCGCAGAGATGGAGTTGCTATGCACTCAGCGATTCGCGAGCGCCAGTGAACGCACCCTGATAACAACTTTGATCAATGCAAGGGTGAAGCCGGGCGAAACTTAGGTTCAATATGCAATCCGATGGCGAAACCTGTGGTTGAAGTGCGAACAGCGCATCGAAGAAGCACCAGCGGTGGGCATGTTCGTGGGTACTCTAGATCCTCATGCAACTATTTCACAGTTCATGATGTTCTTTAAACCGACCACATTCCAGGCTTTAATTGATAAGTTAGCCCAGATGGATCAAATGGGTCACAGACTGTCTCCCCCGAAGCCGGAACCGCGGAACGACAAGGGTAAAGGGAAGGCGGCCTTCATTGCGAACACCCAACAGCAACCCAGTGTCCCAAAGCTAGCGGATCAACTGGAAGAGAGACGACGCTATTATAATGAGAAAATGAAGCGTCCTTACTCGTTCCCACGGGACAAGACGAAGAGGTTGTTCGAGCTGGCTATGCGCAACAGGCTTATCAGTTTGCCGAATCCCAGGCGACCGCCGCAACCCAGCGAAGTGAATAATCCCAATTATTGCCCTTACCACCAAACGGTAAGTCACCCGATCGAGGATTGCTTCATTTTTAAGGGATGGATCGAGGATCAATACCTACAAGGCAAGTTTGCGTTGTCCGAAAAGTGGAAGGTAAACCCACCACAACCGCACACTCCTAAGAAGACGGACACACCGGGGGCAACGTGTTCTGTTGTTGAAGAAGCTCCATGGGAGGTCGTGCTTTCAGCCAAAACCAAAAGGATGCTAAATGATCTTCAGACATGCCCGGCGATCAGGTGGAAGAACCCGCTAGAACCCCAGATCATCGAAGGGATGCTGAAGCCGCGCCCAACTCCAAAGATTGGTGGTGATGGCCAAAGCACTCACGCCCAGCCGTCAAAATCTTCAAAGAAGAAGAAGAAGAAATCCAAAAGGCCCGTGAAGCCTGGTGACAAGCACTTGGACCTGCAGAAACAGATCGACGCGCTGGAGGAATATAATCAGAAGGCGCGGACTCCCATCACGCTCTAAGAGTTCCTCAGCCACGTCCTTGAGGACGAAGATGATGGAGAAGACTCGTCGGACGGATCTGAGAAGTATGTGGCAAGTTGCCATGTGATCTCTCACTCATCGATAGATGATAAAGAAACTCCTTGCACTGAGAAGCTGGGGGCAAATCCTAAGCCAGAACTCCTGGAGCCGTCAGATGAAATAATTGATGCATTCCTGAACACGGTTCTTTTGAAAAGTAAAGCTGATCGGGAGCGCGAGATGGCCATATTTGAAAGAGACAAAAGCCGGCGACTAGATGGAAGAGTCGAGACACTCCCGCCGAATCAAAGAACATCCGTCGCGGATAAAAACAAATTCAAGACGAGAAAAAGGTTTGTTAAAGCCATATCAATGGGAATGAAGCTACAACCCTCCGAAGGAAACACTCCCGGTGAAGCGAAGATGCATCCTAGCTACTATTCATATCATCGAAAGGTTTCGCACCCCACCGAGGAGTACAATGCTTTTAAAAGATGGTGGCAGGGATATGTTGCTCACCGGCAGCATTTTAAGCGGATAAAACGCAAAACTCGATGGGAGCAAAGAAGTGCGGCTGAGGAGTATAAAAGAGACACCGGTAACTGTCGTATGGTCAACACCGGGGGATCACAAATTCTCACTTTCGGAAGCGACTCTGACGAAGAAATGGCTCTTGGCCCTCTCTTTAAAGAACCCACCTTGGGGAAGGAGGAAGAACTGAAGGCCTGTGAAAACATCCAACTGCGCAATCGCACGCTTCCAGAAAAGAATCTTGGATCCACGAGTAAAAAAGATAAGGGAAAAGAAAAGGTCTCCGAGGATATCTCTTGGACGATCAGGTCAAGAAAGAACTGACCACCAAGGACCCGTCAAAGAAGAATAAGGTGGACTATAATGTTCTGGCGCACTTGAGGAAATTGCCCTCACAACTCAGCATTCTCGATACCCTTTTACTATCCAAAGAAGCGAGAGATTCACTGATCAAGACGCTACAAGAGCCAGAGCAATTCCAAGCTTTTCTCGCCGAAGAAAAGATGAAGGATGAGCTGGAGGAAGTACACACAACTGATATCACTTTCGGCAACGAAGACCTCCTCCTTGGGACGTGCGAGCACAACCGTCCCCTCTATATCTCAGGATACTGCCACGATATAAAGATTAGCAAAATCCTGGTCGACAATGGGTCTTTCGTTAATCTCCTTAACGTGCGGGTATTAAAAGAAATCTGCATGAGCGTCCAGCGTCTCGCTCGTGATAAAATCACCATTTCCGGTTTTGACTCCCAGTTATCGCGGACTCTCGGGTCTGTGATATTGACATTACTATTCGGGTTGCTTGTCACGGATATTAAATTTCATGTCATTGACGCCAAGACATGCTATAACGCTTTGCTTGGCCGACCATGGTTACACGAGTACAACATCATCCCTTCTGCACAACATCAGTGTATGAAATACTTTAAGGATGGTCTCGAGTACACTGTGACGGGAGAGCTGAATCCATTCTCCGTAAATGAAGTCCACAAGTATGAAGATGCAAAATATTTCTTGCCAGATTTCGAGGACACGGAGAGATGTCACAAACCGGAGAACAAAGCTATCACCACCATTCCGGTCTTTGGTAGTGATACTGAAGAAGAAGAAGAGATAGTGTGTTCAGGTCTACCCCAGTACAACAAGCCGGGACCGTCCGCTCCTATGTTGATCTTTGGCAGCGACTCAGAAGATGAGGTCCATGCTATATTCTCTGCTCGGCCTTCAATACGAACATTCGCTGATGAAGAGCAAAGTTTGCAAATTGCCATGGTTCCGCCCAAACATCATAAAGAACTAGACGCGCTTGATACCTACAGTGTGGAAGAGCTGCAGACGTTCTATGTCCCTCCCAGGCGAGAAGGCGAAAAAACGATCCTATTCTACCGCTCCGAGGAAACCAAAGTTGAGAAAGAAATCTGGCACGGTGCGGATCCTACGCTTGACAGGCTTCAGCCCATCCGTCTGCCTAGATATTATACAGAAGGCTTGAAAAGGCTGTTGAAGCGCCAAGGGATACCCTTCAAACAGACCGCTCGAAAGCTAAGTTCTATGACAGGATCTGGAACGTTCCCGGAACTCAGCGCAAGTTACCTAACGGGAGAATGGAAGCGATCGGGCTTGGATATGTTCGGTCCAAGAAACGGGAGCTACTCCACGACTGCTACGTAGTACATGACTTTGATGAAGAAGGAGACGCTCGATGGGAGAATGCTGACCCTAAACCAGAAAGAGCTCCCGACGTGAAAGTGCCCAGTCCGTCGTTCGAAGAACAAATGGACAAGTTTATAAGGGAAGCTGGTCAAAAAGTTCGAGACGACCACAATCGCGAAATGGCCATCTACGAGAAAGCCAAAACGCAACGCCTTCTCCAACAGGCGGCGAAAAATGAAGATGCCCCTCCCTGTCACCCTGTTGTAAAAAAGGCCCGACGCCGAGGCAGAAACAAGTCAAAAAGCGAAAAAGGCATTCAACAACGACAAAGCGGGACCAAGAAGTCACGCGAGCGGGAATTGAGCGGTCCGGATTTGTCCCTTATGAAGAAGATGAGTCGAGCATACTCTTTTCCTCAAGACAAGACAAAGAAGATACTTGACCTCGCTATGAGACATCAAATGATTACACTCCCGGAGTCCAAACACCCTGAGCAAGCCAACGAGGTCTCTCACTCAGATTATTGCTCTTATCACCGAGTAATAGGACATCCTCTCGAAGACTGCTTCACCTTCAAGAACTGGGTCGAAGATCAATATCAGCTCGGCAAGTTCGCTCTATCCGACAGTTGGAGGGTAACACCGCCGCAGAAGCATGAACCCAAATCCACGAGGGTAGACCCGGATCCACATCGGTCTTGGAAGTGAGCTCGTACTTGTCATATGATAACATCATCAAAAGAAGAACCTGAGAATATGCATGACTTTACCTGGTGCTTCGAAAACAATGATGACGAGGTGATCTCAGAGTTTCCACCGGCGCCAAAAGAGATGGAAGATGGAATACACACTACTGCAGATAACCTCAAGAAGATTGATTTGGGAACGGCAAGTGACCCACGACCTACATTCGTCAGTGAGCTTCTATCTAAAGAAAGAGTGGCCGCGTTAAAAGACGTGCTTATGCAGCATAGAGATTGCTTCGCATGGAACTATTCCGAGATGCCAGGATTAGATCCAGAGATCGCGGTCCACAAACTAACGATATCCCCAGACATCAAGCCAATCAAACAAGCACCGAGAAGAATGCGGCTCGAGCTTGAGATGAGCATCAACGCTGAGGTCAAGAAGTTGATTGACTCTGGTTTCATCCAAGAGGTTCAGTACCCTGATTGGATCGCCAACATCGTCCCAGTGATGAAGAAAAATGGGACGGTGCGCATCTGTATGGACTTTCGAGACCTCAACAAAGCCTGCCCGAAGGATGACTTCCCAGTACCGGTCACCGAGCTGATGATAGACAATACGTCCACTCACGAGATTTTCTCCTTTATGGACGGCTCATCAGGATATAATCAGATAAAAATGCATCCCGAAGATCAGAATCACACCACTTTCCGGACCCCTTTGGGTATATTCTGCTGCAAGGTGATGCCCTTCGGTCTAAAGAACGTCGGTGCCACCTATCAGAGGGCCATGACGAAGATCTTCGATGACCTCATACATGAAATCGTTGAATGCTATATCGACGACCTCGTGGTGAAAAGCAAATCGTACGAGGAACGTCTCAAGCATCTGAAGATCGTGTTTCAACGTCTTCGGCAATACAACTTGAAGATGAACCCTCTCAAATACGCGTTCGGGGTGTCTTCAGGCAAATTCCTCAGATTCATCGTCCGACATCGGGGTATCGAGATAGATCCGTCATAGATCAAGGCGGTCATGGAGATGCCCCCGCCAAGGACTCTCAAACAATTGCGGTCTCTCCAAGGGAAGCTCGCGTGTATCCGGCGATTCATAGCCAATCTCTTAGGCAAGTGCCGTCCTTACAGCCACCTGATGAAGAAGGGAACCCCGTTCATCTGGGACCATAAATGCCAAGGCGCGCTGGACGAAATCAAGCAGTATCTGCAGAACCCGCCAGTGCTGGCCGCTCCGTTCAAGGGAAAGCCCCTTATTCTTTATACAACAGCCTTCGAAGGTTCCTTGGGCGTATTATGGGCATAAGAGAACGATCAAGGGAAGGAGAGAGCTCTCTATTACTTGAGTCGAGTTCTCTTGGGGGCAGAAAGCAATTATTCTCCCATCGAAAAACACTGCCTAGCGTTGATCTTCGCAATAACGAAACTCCGGCACTATGCACTGGCGCATGAAGTCCGTCTCATATCGAAGGTGGACCCTCTCAAATATTTGATGTCAAAGGCCATATTGACGGGGCGACTCGCTAAATGGGCCTTGCTCTTGATGGAGTTCTCAATAACTTATCAGCCTCTTAAGGCAGTGAAAGGCCAGGCCATCGCCGACTTCCTCGCTGATCATCCGATACCTGCCGATTCCCCTCTGAATTGCGAACTGCCAGACGAACATGCGTTTGGCACGATCAACGGAAGTGATACCCGGTGGGAACTTTATTTCGATGGAGCATCCTCCATGAAGAAGCGCAAACAAAACACCCCCATAATCAAATCGGGGGTAGGCCTCATCTTCGTAACCCCACAAGGAGGGATAATGCACTTTGCTTTCTCCTTAACAGAGCCGAGGACGAACAATGAAGCCGAATACGATGCTTTGATAGCATGCCTCGAGATCGCCATCGACATGGGAATTGAGAACCTCATCATATACGGAGACTCCCAACTGGTCGTTAGTCAAGTGAATGGCGACTACCAAACATGCAAACCAGAGCTGGTGAAATACGGCGAGAAGGTGCAGCAATTGTTGACCCAGATTCCTTCCTACACTCTGGAAAGCATACCGATGTTCCCCTCCGAACGGCGGAGACGTTAGGACGTCTTGCCTGAGATTAGGGATAGATGCTATTTGGTTTTATCCGTCTACCTCTCCGAAGATGCCAAGTTGATTCATGGCACTGTGTATCGGAGGTTTAAAGGGATGAGGCCGATGTAGCAGACTTCGTCAGATTCCCCTCGCTTGAGGGGTTTTTTGATTGTGGGGACGCTCTTCCCTGCAGTTAATTACGCTACCGCGTCGCGGTAACAACTTTCTCCTTCTCCAGAATTTCACTTCGTGTCATGTGTGTTTGTTTTGTTTGTGGTTGCCCGTGGATTGTATACGGAGACTAAGTGATGCCGTCGCCTGTAGGACGTGGATTAGTTCAAATCCGTATTTACTTAGATTTGGGTTTGGTGTTTTGGTTTAAGGGTACGTTAGCCGTATTTAGGCTAAGATCGACTTAAACGTTTGTTAAGGATACGTTAGTCTAATTTCCAGACTAAGATCTACTTAACGGGATCATCTAGATCCATTTCCAGTTTAGGGACATGGTGGTCCATTTAATATATGGCCGTCGGGACCCGTCACCTCTCTGACGACGTTGAAGGATTACAACGACATGTGTCAGAGAAGTTCGGAGATGTACCCTTGAACCAAAGTTGATTGGGGGCCTTATAGTCCAATTTGGGACTAAAGTCTGTTTGAATGTTTAAGGATACGTTAGCCATATTTAAGGCTAAGATCAACTTAAACGGGATTGTTTAGATCCGATAAAAGAGCATTTAGGAGCTCTATTGTTCCAGTTTAGGGACGTAGTGGTCCATTGGTAGATTAAGGACACTGCGGTCCATATTCCAGTTTAGGGACATGGTGGTCCATATTCCAGTTTAGGGACATGGTGGTCCATTGGTAGTTTAAGGACGCATAAGTCCGTGGGTTTAAGGACCCCACAGTCCGTATTTTAGTTTAAGGACGCATAAGTCCGCGGGTTTAAGGACCCCACAGTCCGTATCTTAGTTTAAGGTCGCATAAGTCCATGAGTTTAAGGACCCCACAGTCCGTGTTGATGTGTGGTTGTCGGGACCCGTCACCTCTCTGACGTCGTTGAAGGATTACAATAATAGGTATTAGAGGAGTTCGGAGATGTACCCTTGAACCGGATGTAAATTGATTTAGGAGAGCAGTCTTGCTCGGTCAATTTAATTTGAGGACTTACGGCCATGATTGGGCTAAGTCCAGTTGAAAAATATTCAACGCTTTTATTTATTTTTGGTCTGTTAGACCTGTGCTAGGGCTTTGCCCACATTTAAATAATGCATTGCATTACTTTTTATTTTTGTTTGGGCTCTGCCCATAAAGGATGCAGAGCATCAATTTGTTTTGGGCTCTGCCCATTTATAAATGATGCAGAGTATCGATTTTACTTGGGCTCTGCCCATTTATTGCTTTGCAATTTATTTTGGCCTGCTAGGTCTTTTTATTTGGGTCTGGCCCTTTAGCAAAAGAAATGCATTGCATTTGTCAGGCGCTTTGCGCCAATCAAAGAGCGCAAGAGCTTGTGGTGATGACACATGTCATACAAGCACAGTGCGCTGCGCCAGCGCGCTGCGCTTGCGCTGCTGACACGTGGCGTGCTCTGGTGAGTTGCGCCAGTTTCAGAGAGCAAAGCTCTATTTCAAAAGCGCATAGCGCAAATGGTTCAGATGCTGACACGTTGCGCTCTCTGGTGGCTTGCGCCAACCCAAGAGCGCAACAGCGCAGTTTTGCAAGTGCAAGGCACTATCAACTTGAGAATCTTTTAGATTCAGAACCAATGGTTCATAAAAGAAGTGCAAAGCACTGGTTGTTTTCTTGATCTAATTTAGATCAAAGAAAACAAGTTCTTCTTGTTTTTCTTATCTCAGGGAACCAATGGTTCATAAGTGCGAAGCACTATTTTTTTATTTTTGTTTTTTATTAAAGATCATTGATCTTGTTTTTAGATCAATGATCTATCAGAAGAAATTCTTCTATCTAAAAGGTCCTTTACCTTTCTTTTTCTTGAAATTTCTTCAAAGTTCTCTCTGTTTGAAGTTTTTAATTTCTCACAAAATGTTGATGCCTTTGAATTGAGGTCTAGGGACCTTTTTATAGTGCCCATAAATTAGTTAAAGAGATCTTTCTCTGAGTGATTTGGGGAATTTTCCCCACCGTTGGATCTTTGATCCAAGGGCCTCTGTTATACAGAAGAAAATCTTCATGTTTTAACAAGAACAGAAAGATTTCTTTAAAATCTTAATTCTGTTTGGCGCAAACGCCCCAGCACGTGACACGTGTCGTGCAACGCACAGCGCCGCGCATCTGCGCTGACACGTGTCGCGCAGCGCAAAGCGCAGCGCTACTGCGTCAGCGCATCTGCGCTGACACGTGTCGCGCAGCGCAGTGCTTGCGCAACTGAAGCATTGCTTCCTTTTGTTTTTTAATAGAGCCTTGCTCTAATTGGACGCGCCTTCTTGGGCGCTGCGCTGATGTATCAGTGCCTGACACGTGGCACGTTGCGCGCAGCGCAAAGAATCTGAAGCGTTGTTTCATTTACTAAAGTTTAAATTTTCAATGCAGAGCTTTGCTCTGATTGGGGGAAGATGAAGCGTTGCTTCATCTTCCGCCTTGGAATTTGAACAGAGTTTTGCTCTGATTGGGGTAAACAAATGCCCCCCACCGTTGTGCTTACGTGGCCCCAAACGCAAGCGCAACGGTGGCAGAATTCCAACCGTTGCGGCAACTTTTGGAAGTTGAAAGGGCACTTGATGCCTATAAATAGGACCTTTGGTCCTACACAGATGATTATCATCTTTAAGATTTTTATTTTCAAAAACTTCAGAGCTTTGCTCTTGCCTTCAAGAACTCCTTGAGTTAGATTTTCCTAAACAGAAACTATTTAAGTAAGAATTAGTCTTGAATTAAATCAATTTTAATTGATAGAGCTTGGCTCTAATAGATCTTTGATCTAAAGAAAACACTTTTGGGGTTTCACCAAATAGAGCCTTGCTCTCAGGAATCTGTTTCAGGGTTTCTTAACTCATGAACAGAACCTTGCATCTTTGGCAAAACACTGATCTCTTTGATCTAAAAAAAAAGATGAACTCTTAAGAGTTTGAATATGGATAATAAAAATTAAAAATGGACTTTTGTATTTAATGGATTATATCATCTTTTAATAGTAATGATCTCGGAGTTCTCGGGGGATTTCTTTAAATTTCCCTTATTATTGAATTTGATAGGCGTCACCCCTATTCGTAGAGCATTGCTCTCTAGGAGTTTAACTCTCTGTGCTTATTTTTTTTTAACAAGAATTCGTTTAATCAGTCGGTCTGCTAATTCTGTTGATCTTCTTTACAGGAACAATGGACGCCCATATGTATGCTCTTAACGAGATCATCTCTTACGGGGACATCCGCCGACTTGGCCGCTCTCAAAATCGAGAGTTCACAAACGCGGAGTGTGCTGAAATCATGAGCCGCTTCGACGCATACAACGGTCCACTGCTTCCCCGACGTTCCTCCCTCCTTAAGCTTATCGTGGGAGCCATCTGGGAAGCGCTTCCCATATTCTGTTCCGGTGTGCCGCTTAGGGCGTTGGATGCCGCCGAGAATAAGGTGCACTCGGTGTACCTGATGAACTTAATCTCGAAAAGACGGCGAGACAGTCTTATCGATCTCTTGCACGAGGTCTTTCAACAATCTGCCATTGTAACAACTCCAATTTTTGTATACATAAATTTGATTTAAATTTGAAGTATACTTGGAGTATTTAATATTGCTGATAACACTTTAAGTATCTATTTCCCTACAATAATTACAAGAAGGAGCTTGTAGCTCATTGGTAATACCTTGCACTGCTGAACTAAGCCACCAGAGTTCGAATCCCATGCCCCACATTATTTTTAGTTTATTTTTCTTTTAAAATTCTTGGAAGCCCAACAGTCCACAGGTCATAACTCCCAAATGTTGAACTGAACCCTAAAAACAGAGTATGCCAAAGTCTTAATCAGAGAACCCCGCACCCGACAGTCGCCGGACTCGGTCGGGATCGGCCGAGTCGGCCGGCGCCGCCGGCCGGACTCGGTCGGACGGCCGAGGTCCCAAAACAAAAATCGTGGCTTTTGGCATTCTATAACTCCCTTTTAACTCCTTTTTATTATATCAGTTCCAGAATTCTTAATACACTCCAATTACTATAAAATTTTAATGTTTTTCTTTAAATTTTTACAAAATTTTTTAATAAACAAAACCTTTCACCTACCCTACCTTAGCTACCCTATAAATAGACCCCCTACCCCTACCCTCTCATTCCAAAACCTTAGATTTACTCTCTTGAAATTTCCACAAGAAAAGTGTGTTTTGAAACCGAGTTCACGGCGAAGCGCTGACGGATTTCCGGCAACGTTCTTTGAAGCAACCGGCGACGAAACAACATCTCGGCCATTTCCTTTGTTCCTCTATACTCTTTAGAAGAGTTTGAAACCCGTAAGTCCCATTCTTCTCTCTTTTCTACTTCTCAAAATACGGAATTATGAAATCCGACGGAAACCGGAACAAACCGATTTCCGATTCGGTTTTTCTACAAAATTTCACTTGTCGCCAATTCCATAACACCTAAGCATATTCATGATGACTATTAATCACATAAAAATCAATTTGGACAAAGTTTCACACATGAAATGATAGCTTTCTTGTAATGTCGTATTCTTTTCACAAAAATACCATAAAGTTTATTTTTCTTCTTCTAATCAATTCCCTCATTCCTAAACATGTTCATCTTGACCACTAAACTTGTAAAAATCAATTTGAATGAGTTTTCACACATGAAATGATAGTTTTTACAAATACCGTATTCTTACACTTAAATACCCTCATGTTTAATTTATCATGTTTAACCCCTAAACTTCACAATACCTTAAAATAAGCCACGGGGTACCTACCTCCACACACACGCAAATACAACCTTAATTGATATCATCAAAATTTAGAATACGAAATTACAAGACTTTACATTAAAATACCATAATCTTCATAAAACCATTCTTAAAGATTTTAGATTTGTTGCACTTTTTAGTAAATACTTCTTATTAGGAAAATACGATAAGTTGTGGACATCGATCGTTTATTTAAACTGACTTTGTGGTGTTTAGGCTAGGCAAGTGAGCTTGGGTAACTTTAAAAGGCCCGCCTCACGATTCGTGGGCGGATCCCTCCCTCCTCACTTGTACTTACCTGGCCACAATTGGCGGTGAAGAGACGATTTGAGGCTTCTAACGACTTGTCGTTTAGACCTTTAGAAATAGGCTAGTTGGTTTAGGGAACCCTAGAAACTAAAATACGGAAATTTACATCCTTTTACAAATAAATACCTTATCTTTATAAAACCGTTTTCTAAATGAATAGTATTTATTAAACCTTTGCAAAGCGCCGCTACAACCCACCTTTCGGGAACCCGTTAGGGATAGTACGGTTCATCGTGCACCCGCGGGCTAGTAGTGCGAGATTCAGACCTCCGCAAGGAGCATTCGGTCTCGAAAGGTTTAAAATACGACATTTAAGAAAAATGAGATTTTTGGAAAATAAAATATTTATATAAAATTATTCTTGTATAAACATATGTATATTTATCATTTAAACACCTATTTTATTATAAGATAAAGTTTCCACTTTTTCTAAAAATTACCAGATTAAAAGTTACATAAAATACCATGAGTTTCAAATAAATCAATATTATAAATTAATACTTTTATTAGGATATATTCACTAGAATAACACAAATAAAATTTACACTCATTATAACTACAAAGACGAATAATAAATACTTGAGGTGTATCTTGAAAACTATACAATAGTACTTTTTACATAAAACCCCCTCAAGTTTTATAAATTACAATAAGGACCCTAACAATTATAGAACTTCAAATTACTTTTCTTTTAGTCGGACTCGGGTTAGAGTCTGACTAATTCTGACTTGAATATGATTCAAGTCAATGTATATTCTTAATATTCCAACTCAATATGAATACATAAATCCCTGAATCCAGTTAACAATCTATTCAACTTGACTGAATCAAACCATGGATATACATCCATTATTCCGTTATTCCAATTACCTGATACAATCCGTTTACTGATATCATGGTTTTGGTCAGTCATCCAACTTACATAAAACAATACAACAATACTGTTAAAACACTACGGGATTTAAGGGGTAGATTGGTACGGAAGGTGTTAAAGGTGGCACGAGGTGGTCAGATTAAGACACCTAACCTATATTCCGTTGCTGTTATACCGTGGCTTAACGGTTCCTTGTACTTTCCGTTTGCCCTGGTCTCTAGCATATAGAGACCCCCCTCGTATACACTGACATCCTTCTGTGCCAAGCTACAAACAACAGCGTTAACATAACATTACAACAATAGTTTACACTTTAAAAATGTATCTTCTTATTTTGTCTTCTCTACTTCCCTCTTACCTTTGGGACTTACCGAGCGATCTGTTTGCTGACGACATTCTGTTTCTCTCTTCTTTGAATGTCGTCAGGTGACCTGGACCCGGCAGAAGTTGAGCCAACACAAGAAGACTTGGAGCAATTTGCCGAAGACCCTGCAGTATAATTTCATTGTACACTTTTCTTTTCAGTACTTTCCTTTTCCTGTTATGCCACTGTTTAGGCATCTTTATTTCAGTTGTATTTCCTTTTCATGTATTGTACAAAGAATGTTAATAAATAAAAGTTGCTGTTCTTTTTATACTCTTGTTTCTTGTGTATTTACTCTATATTGCTTAGCTACGCTTAGCGTATGTACTTCTGAGTACATACGTAGCGGACCTCGCCGCGTCCCCTTCGCCATATACTGGGAAGCGGGGCGTGACAGCCATACCCGCTACTTATCGGATGGTGGAAGACATCAGGGGGGATCCTGACGCTTGTGCTCGCGAAAGAAAGCACACCAGGATGGTCCGCGAGGCTTGGAAAGTCATAGATAGGGTCACTTTTGAGTTCCTCAATCCATGTCCTGGGTTCGAGGTTATACCTTTGTAAATATTTTAATAATGTTATTATCTATTTCTCCGTGATTGTAAGGACCCCTTTTTATGATATGAATAGAAAATTTCTATTTCAGTTTTGTCTTATTTCTTGTTCTATATCTTTTGCACATGCATGAATGAGTGTGTCTCGAACGCTTGATCAAATGTGCACCGGATGTCCTTTTTGTTGCTTTATCCTTTCTTTTATTCTCAGCATGCTGTCTTGATAAACATATTTGACCGATAATAGAGTAAGCATCTAGATTTTTTCGAGAGAGAGCGATGGCTTAGACCGTAGGTTCAGATCTGCCGCCTAAGACCTTTCAACTCTATGAGCCGTAAGGGTCTCATAGAGATTTTCTCCCTACGGATCGAGAGGATTTCGTAGGTGAGTTTTCTCCTTAGGAATCTTGAGTATTCCCAAGTGCGTTTTCTTTTATAAGTCGTAAGGACCTTATAAGAGAATTTTTCCCTCTTACGAGTCGAGAGGACCCGTAAGCGGTTGTTTCCCTCCTTGTCGAAATTCGACTTTGGAGAGTGAGACCCGTGAATATTATGCAATAGACCGTTTTAGACCAACTTGCAGGGTCACATTGTTCAGGAAACGAGTTTTTAATCTCTGCTGCCTGAGGCTTCATCTTGCAAGTTGAGACGAATCGGGAATTTCCCGCGGAGACACTGGTTTCTCTGCGAGCCGACACGAATCAGGAGGCTCTCATCAAGGATGTTTGTTTCCCTAAATTGAGGTATTTTCCAAGGATATTTGTTTCCCTGGTGTTGAAACGGATCAAGAATTTCCCACGGAGACACTGGTTTCTCTGCGAGTTGACGCGAATCAGGAGACTCTCATCAAGGATGTTTGTTTCCCTGAATTGAGGTATTTGCCAAGGATTATTTGTTTCCCTGGTGTTGAAACGGATCGAGAATTTCCTACGGAGACACTGGTTTCTCTGCGAGTCGACGCGAATCAGGAGGCTCTCATCAAGGATGTTTGTTTCCCTGAATTGAGGTATTTGCCAAGGATTATTTGTTTCCCTGGTGTTGAAACGGATCGAGAATTTCCCACGGAGACACTGGTTTCTCTGCGAGTCGACGCGAATCAGGAGGCTCTCATCAAGGATGTTTGTTTCCCAGAATTGAGGTATTTGCCAAGGATTATTTGTTTTCCTGGTGTTGAAACGAATCGAGAATTTCCCGCGGAGACACTGGATTCTCTGCGAGTCGACGCGAATCAGGATTTTCTTCATCAAGGACACTTGTTTCCTCGAGTCGAAGGATTTTGCCGAAAACACTGGTTTCTTCGAGGTTGAAACGAACCGTCGAAATTTGGCTTCGTTTTCTGGCGGAGCCTGTTGGGAAAGTATGGTTCCCTCTTTGTTCGCGCACTTGGATTGTATACAGGGATCGATGTGATCTCAACTGTAGGGCTAAAGTCTTATCATTTTTTTGTTTTATTTCCGCGATGCTCTATCATTTCAGCTTTTATATCGCGAAGGTCGCGATTGCCCAATCATTTCAGTTATTTTTCGCGGTGCCTAATCATTTCGGCTATTTATTTTATTTTTACTCGCTGCTTTTTATTGCGGGTTGCCCAATCATTTCGGCTATTTTGTATGCAAACGTTTTTACTTGCTGCTTTTTATTGCAAGTTGCCCTATCATTTCGGCTATTTCATATGCATGTGTGGCCTACTGGATTTTCACCGCAAACCTGAAACTAGACACCGATTTCGGCATCGGCACCGCTGCAACTGGGATATTGCCAGGAGCGAATCATCATTTGCCTCTGTCGATGTCGAACAAAGGTGGCTTAGCGAACAGGGTTAAGGTCCTGCCAACTAAGGCTTTTAACTTCATGAGCCGTAAGGGTCTCACAAAGGTATTTCTCCCTACAAGTCGTGAGGATCGTGTAGGTGTGTTTTCTCCTTAGGAATCGTGAGGATTCCAAAGTGTTGTAGGGTGTTTTTCGTCACCCCATTGAGATGGGAATACGCGCGCGCTTGTCAGGCGCATTACAAATTCCCCCTACCTACGGTAGGCTGGGGTTTATTGATTGTGGGGATACGAATCTCCGGCATCTGCGGACTAAGCTGCCGTTAATTACCCCTTGTTTCCTGATTTAAAATCAGGAAAGCTTCTGGGAAAAGCTTCAAAAAGGGACCACGTGCTTACACGTGACCAGCAGTCACGTGTTGACACGTGACATATAAAGCAGCGGAAAAGGGCACATTGGTTCCCTGATCAAGTCAAGGAAAAGGGCTTCAGAAGAGGTCACGTGCCCCCACGTGACCAGGGTCACGTGTTGGCATGTGACGTTTAAAGCAGCATACTCGCTCTCCAATTGAACCAAGGAAAGAGGCGCCAGACAAGGGTCACGTGCTGACATGTGACCAGGGGTCACGTGGTAGCACGTGACGGCTAAGCAGCAGAAGAAAGCAGAGTCCAAAAGAAGAAAAAGGCTCGTTCCAAAAGAGTCCCGTGTCCACACGTGACCATGGGTCACGTGGTCACACGTGACCGGCTTTCAAAGCCCATTTTGCTAACAGAATTAAATTCTGAAAGAGATTCAAATCTTTCCAAAGGAAAGCAATTATCTGGAACCGATCAAATTAAAGATTCAGAGATGATTAAATATCATCTATCTATGGAAAATCTCGAGTTTGGAAAGATTTCCCCTTTAAATCTAACAGAAATAACAAAGGAGAATCCCTGGATTTGAAATCCAATGGTGAATAAAATTCACCTAATAATCCAAGGGTCAAAAAAACAAATGATGGATACAAATCAAATCTCTTAATGAAGATTCGTCAAAAACTAATCGATTCGGCTGCTTCTCCTATAAATAGGAGCCTGGAGACACAAAAGAAAGATATATACACGCAGAGGGAGAAAAAAGGAGAAAGCCTTGATACTTTGAGGAATTTGGAGCTTCTGCAAAAAGAAAACCCTAGGTAAGAAAGGGAAGGCTTCTTGAAAGAAGGAGAATTTAATTCTCAACAGAGTTTAACTCTGACAAAATAAAAAACAGAAGAAATATATTTCTTCTCTCTTTGATAGAGGATCTGCAAAGTGCACATCTCCCCTTTAGGTTGAGAATTTAATTCTCAATGGGTTGAGATCCTGCCATGCAGATCCAAAACATGGAGAGGGAATGGAAAAACGAGAATTTAATTCTCACAGAACTATAGGAATTTAACTCCTCTAAAAGTAGGGCTTGACCCTGTGTTATGGGAATTTAATTCCTTCAGGACAGAGAGAAACAGGGTTTAACCCTAATTAAGAACTTAGTTCTGTTGAAACAACGGGAATTCAATTCCCTTAATCATAATTTAACAGGGACTGGAAGTGTAATTCCTTAAAAAGCTTTTATTAGGGTTTAACCCTATTCAGTTCTTCACATAAACGAGGAATTTAATTCCTGCAGAAAATTCAGAGTCCAACTCTATTCAGAATATAAATCTTCAAAAGGAAGTAGGAATTTAATTCCTCTGAAATTACTGTCAGGGTTTAACCCTACGAGGAATTTAATTCCTGGAAGGGATCAACAGATTCTCTAAACAATATACATGGAGGCAGGGTCACGTGCCACCACGTGACCCCCTCAAAAGATCTACAGAAAGCCTTTTGAGGCAATCCCCCACGTGACCCACGTGACCCTTGACGGAAGCTCTAACACAAAGGCATATGAATGCCCGTCACGTGATGGCACGTGATGCTTTGAAAGATGCAATAATCTCAGCAGAATGAGTGGAGAAAGGGCGCTCTCACGTGTTGCCACGTGACCCCTTTTTTTGCCTTAGTGTTTAACACTAAATTGGAACTCTCGAATCCAGTATTGAAATACTGCTGGGCCTTAGTGTTCAACACCAATCAAAGGACTTTATTTGCAGTGTTCAACACTGGCTACCTTAGTGTTTAACACTAATTCGAGGGCTCTGTTGCCGATGCTTGATACTGATCTGTTTTAGTGTTTAACACTAATTTGAAAGCCTTGTTGCTGGTGTTTAACACCAATTATATTTTAGTGTTAAACACTAACTTGTCAACCTCATTCCCAGTGTTCAACACTGATTGCTTTGTAGTGTTTAACACTAGGCTTTGGCCCAATTGGCTAAAGGGATAGAGGCAAAGCCTCTCCCTCAATGGACCAACAAGAAGTCAATATTCCAGACATGATAGGACTTAGCCCAAGCTGGCCATAAGTCCTCAATTCGTAATTAACTGGGCCAATGGGCTTATAATATAATTAATGGGTCTTGATCCCAAACTGGGCCAAGGACTATTTAATCCATTCTGGTTCTAGGGTACATCTTTTCACTCCTTTGATACTTGGCATTGTAATCCCTCAGTGTCTTCAAAGAGGTGACGGGTCCCGACGACCACACATCGATATGGACTGTGGGGTCCTTAAACCCATGTCTAATGCAAAATTCCTGGTTACGTGGAACGTGGATAATGTCACTCTTTGACCCCGCGGAAAACGCCCAGAGCGGAGCCTAGTCCTCGCCGAGCACGGCAGTGAACCCGTGTGAAGCATCTAGTGCAAAATTCCTGGTTACGTGGAACGTGGATAACGTCACTCTTTGACCCCGCGGAAAACGCCCAGAGCGGAGCCTGGTCCTCGCCAAGCGCGGCAGTGAACCCGTGTGAAGCATCCAGAGCACATACCGGACTGTGGAGTCCTTAAACCCATGGACTATGACGTCCTTAACCTTGACCGAGATGTCTTAAAACTAACAATGGACCGCAATGTCCTTAAACTACCCATGGACCGCAATGTCCTTAAACTACCCATAGACCGCAATGTCCTTAAACTAGAACAATAGAGCCTAGCATGCTCTTTTGTCGGATCTAAACGGTCCCGTTTAAGTTGATCTTAGCCTCAAAGATGGTTAACGTATCCTTAAACCTTCAAACAGACTGGACTATGAATCCCCCAAATTAACTCTGGCTCGAGGGTACATCTCTGAACTCCTCTGACATCCGTCGTTGTAATCCTTCAACGTCGTCAGAGAGGTGACGGGTCCCAACGGCCACATATGCGATGGACCACTATGTCCCTAAACTGGAACAATAGAGCCTAAATGCTCTTTTGTCGGATCTAAACGATCCCGTTAAGTTGATCTTAGTCTCAACGTTAGACTAACGTATCCTTAACAAATGTTTGAGTTGATCTTGGCCTCAAGTATGGCTGATGTATCCTCAAACCAAACCCCCAAACCCAAATCTAAGATAAACACGGATTTGGACTAGTCCACGCCCTACGGGCGACGACATAACTCAGTCTCCGTAAACAATCCACGGGCAATAAAAAACGAAATAAACACCCACGACACGAAGTGACCATCTGGAGAAGGAGAAAGTTGTTACCGCGATGCGGTAGCGTAATTAACTGCAGGGGCTTGCGCCTGTAGGGAAGAGCGTCCCCACAATAAAAAAAAACCCCTCAAACGAGGGGGAATCTGACGAAGTCTGCTACATCGGCCACATCCGTCTAAACCTTCGATACACAGGTGCCATAGATCGACTTGGCATCTTCGGAGAGGTGGACGGATAGCACCAATTAGCATCTGCCCCGAATCTCAGTGCCAAGACATCGCAGTCTTGTGCGCCGCCGTTCGGAGGGGAACAGATTCTGGCACGCCCGGTGGGACCTTTTCCTCTTTCCACTCCACACTTCGTGTGTCGTGATTCGCGAACCAATCGCGGTTCGCTAATAGTTGCCCTTGGGTTTCAAGATACTAAGAATTGGCATCTTGCTTATTGCAGAAAGCAAAGGATCGATGGCTTCTATTTCTGCGAAATTCTCCAACTGCTCAAACTGCAATTGCGACCAACGCTCTATCTCGCCAGGAGGTATAGCCTATGGACCCCAAGCTGCTTCGTTATTCACAATGCCGGTGGACCAAGTGACTCAAGCCACTACCGGATTGTTCTTCGGGACTATACTCCCATTGTCAAGCTTCGCGGCGCCGGTACTGACAAAGGAAGCTCCCAAGAAGTCAGTCTTTGATCGTCTTACCCCTGCCGCGGCTCCTCTCAACGAGTCGCCCAGCGTCAGCGCCTCGGTCTTCTCTAGATTGGGCCGGAAATCCTGCGAACTCATCATAGGGACTACAACCTCAGAGAAGGCTGCTTCTAAGAAAGTGACCGGTCCTGCTCCTGAAGACATCAAAGCGACTTCCCCTGCCACAAAGTCGGTCTTTTCAAGATTGACGGCTCCCGCTCCCGCTCCTGCTATCCAAAAGACGTCGGTCTTTGACAGGCTAACACCAACAACAACCCCCCATCCACACAGGGGGCAAGACAAAACCATTCTTACCACTGACCCAACGCCGTCCGCTCGACACGCTCGACGTCGCCATTGGCGCCGAGTAAGGAAGGCTGGGGGCAACTCCCCCTCTGGGTTGACTCCATCGGCCCCGGTGGCAGAAGTTAATGCTGCTGTTCCAACTGGGAACAGCTTCGAAATGCTAAATAAGGTGCGAAGAAATTCTCCTACCGCAGTGCTGAAGAGGTCTCCTCCCCCGTTAAAAAAGGTTGTGGAAATGGAATCAGAACAGCCCCAATCTCCTCAACGGCTGTCTTCCAAAATCTATAAGGTTTGGCGGCAGGCCCGAGACTCGACCATCGATCCAAACTCCTCCCGCCAGCACAAGAAGCTGAAAATCCAACCGGAAGCTGGTCACCAGGCTGAACCCCGAAAGGCTGTCGGGACACCCACCTTAACGGCCCCCTCAACCTCCATGGCTCATAAAAGGAGGAGGCCAGAGAAGACCCCCCAACGTGCAACGACGGCTAAAAGCACTGAGCCCAGACGCCCTAAGTCTGGGGGCATGATGGTCCACACCGTATACATGGCCTCTGGAAAGGAGGAGAGCCGCACTTCTACAGGCCACCGACCACTTACCCGATCCGTGACGAAAGCCCAGGAGCAGCAACAAAAGCTCCAAGAAATGATGAGTGCTATGGCCGCACTTACCGGGCCAAAAGAAAGCCCAGAAACATCCTCAGACGCGCGCCAAGAGGAAGAAACCGACGCTGAATTCCTTCGCCGGATACTGGAGAAAAAGGACAAAGAGGCTGCTGAACAAGCAGCCAACATACAACGTATGGGCCTTCTCTTCCAAGATATGATAGGAATGATGATCCAGCAGGACTTGCCCGCCGAAGATCCCCCAATCGTTCTTGAAGACGACCGAGGAGAAACGTCAAATCCACTGCCGGCCCTCTCAACGGCCAAGGAGGAGGCAATCTCTAAGGCGGACTTGGATGACTACATAGCCCAGCAAATCCGGGTCCATCATGCGACTGAGGCAGCTGGTCAAGTCGTGAAAACGGGGCGGCCGTATCCAAGCTAGTACGACCAAATCAAATACCCACAAGGCTATACGATACCAAAATTCCACGTGTATAAGGGGACCGGCAATCCCCATCAACATGTCGCCCAGTTCCGAGCCCTCTGCGGTAACACCGGCGGTGATGATAAACTGTTGCTCCGACAGTTCGTGGGCAGCTTATCAGAAACAGCATTCGAATGGTATTCGGAACTCCCGAACGATTCTATCAAAACGTTCGCTGAAATGGAGTTGTTATTCACTCAGCGATTCGCAAGCGCCAGCGAACGCACTCCAATAACTGCTTTGATTAACGCCAGGGTCAAACCAGGCGAAACCTGGGTCCAGTATGCTATACGCTGGCGGAACTTGTGGTCGAGATGCGAGCAACGCATTGAGGAGGCACCCGCAGTGGGCATGTTCGTGGGAACCCTAGACCCCCACGCAACTATCTCCCAGTTTATGATGTTCTTTAAGCCAACCACATTCCAGGCTTTAATCGACAAGTTGGCTCAGATGGACCAGATGGGTCATAGACCACCTCCCCCGAAGTCGGAACCGTGGAATGACAAGGGTAAAGGAAGGGCAACCTTCGTCGCGAATGCCCAACAGCAACCTAACGCCCCGAAACCGGCAGATCAATTGGAAGAAAGACGCCGGTATTATAATGAGAAGATGAAACGTCCCTACTCGTTCCCACGAGATAAGACGAAACGGTTATTCGAGCTGGCAATACGCAACAAACTTATAAACCTACCGAATCCAAGGCGACCGCCGCAACCCACCGAAGTGAATAACTCTAACTATTGCCCTTACCATCAAACAGTAAGCCATCCGATTGAAGATTGCTTCGTCTTCAAAGGATGGATTGAAGATCAATACCTCCAGGGGAAGTTTGTACTGTCCGAGAAGTGGAAGGTGAGCCCACCACAGCCGCATACTCCTAAGAAAACAGATACATTGGGGGGAAAACTGCTCCTTTATTGAAGAAGCTCCATGGGAGGTCGTGCTATCAACGAAAACCAGAAGAATGCTGAGAGACCTTCACGCGTGCCCTGCGATCGAATGGAAAAACCCTCTTGAACCTCAAATTATCGAGGGGATGTTGAAGCCCCGCACAGCTACGAAGGCTCGGGATAAAGGCCCAAATGCTCACGCCCAACCGTCGAAATCTTCGAAGAAAAAGAAGAAGAAATCCAAGAAGCCCGCGAAGCCTGGAGACGAGCACACGAGCTTGCAGAAGCAAATCGACGCGCTGGAAGAATACAATCAAAAGGCTCAAACTCCTGTCACACTGCAAGAGTTCCTCAACCACATCTTTCAAAGGGGAGATGATGAAGAGAGCTCATCGGATGAATCCGAAGAGTATGTGGCGAGTTGTAACGTAATCTCCCACTCGTTTACCGATGATGAGAAAACTCCTAGCACTAAGAAGCTGGAGGCGGAACCTGAACCAGAGCGTGCGTGGCTGACAAATGAAATGATCAAAGCCTTCTTAGACGAAATTCGTCTAAAAAGTAAGGCAGATCAGGAGCATGAGATGGCGACGTCAGAAAGAACCAAATGCAGGCGACTGAATGAAAGAGTTGAACTACCCCCGCCAGATCAAAAGGCGTCCGAAGTAGACAAAAAGATATTCAAGACAAGGAAAAGGTTTGCCAAAGCCATGTCAATGGGGATGAAGCTACCACCCTCGGAAGGGAATACACACGATGGGGCGGAGAGGCACCCTAATTATTGCGCATATCATCGAAAAATCTCACACCCCACGGAGGAGTGCGACGCCTTTAAAATATGGTGGCAAGGATATGTTACTCGTCAGCAACATTTTAAGCGCATGAAACGCAAGAGCCGTCGGGAGCGAAGAAGTACTGTTGAAGGGCACAACAGAACTACTGGCAACTGTTACATGGTCAACGCCGGGGGGTCACAAGTTCTCACCTTTGGGAGCGACTCTGATGAAGAAATGGCTCTGGGCCCTCTCTTTAAAGAATCCGTCTTAGAGAAAGAGGAGAAACTAGAAGCCTGCGAAAACATTCAGCTGCGCAAGCGCACACTCCCAGAAAAGAATCTCGGGCCCGTAAGTAGAAAAGATAAGGGAAAGGAAAAGGCCACTGAAGATATCACTTTAGATGACCAAGTCATGAAAGAACTGGCTGCCAAAGACCCTCCTAGGAGGAGTAAAGTGGACTATAACATCCTCGCGCACCTAAGGAAGCTACCTTCTCAGCTTAGCATTCTCGACGCCCTCCTATTATCAAAAGAAGCGCGAGACTCACTAATTAAGGCATTACAAGAACCTGAACAATTCCAAGCCTTCCTCGCCACTGAAAAGATGAAGGATGAACTGGAGGAAGTGCATACAGCCGATATCACTTTCGGTGACGAAGACCTCCTTCTCGGGACGTGCGACCATAACCGTCCCCTATATGTCTCCGGATACTGCCATGATATCAAGATAGGCAAGATCCTGGTGGATAATGGATGCTCCGTCAATCTCCTTAATGTTCGGGTGTTGAAGGAAATCTGCATGAGTGTGCAACATCTCGCTCGTGACAAAATTACTATCTCCGGTTTCGATTCACAATCGTCACGGACTCTCGGATCCGTGATACTAACATTACGCTTTGGGCTTCTCGTCACAGACATCAAATTCCATGTCATTGACGCTAAGACCTGCTACAACGCCTTGTTCGGCCGTCCTTGGCTACACGAGTACAACATCATCCCTTCTACACAGCATCAGTGTATGAAGTACTTTAAGGATGGTTTCGAGTATACTGTAACAGGCGAGTTGAACCCATTTTCCATGAACGAAGTCCGCAAATACGAGGATGCGAAATACTTTTTGCCAGATTTCGAGGATACAGAAAGGTGTCGCAACCCGGAGAACAAAACCGCCGCCACCATCCCTGTTTTCGGGAGCGATACCGAAGAAGAAGAAGAGATAGTTTATGCCGGGCCATCTCAACGCAACAACCCAGGGACGTCCGCCCCCATGTTAGTCTTCGGAAGTGACTCGGAAGATGAGGTTAATGCCGTGTTCGCCAATCGGCTGTCAATACAAGCACCCCTTGGCGATGACCATAGTTTGCAAATCACCATGGTACCGCGAGAACACTATAAGGATCTCGACACGCTTCAAGCTCACAATGTACAGGACCTGCAAACGTTTTACGTCCCTCCCAGGCAAAGGGGTGAGAAGGTGATCCTATTCTACCGATCCTCAGAGTCGAAAATAGAGAAAGAGATCTGGCATGGCGCGGATGCTACACTTGACAGGCTCCAACCCATCCGTCTGCCTAGATACTATACAAATGGATTAAAGAAGCTATTGAAGCACCAAGGAGTACCCTTAAAACAGACTGTTCGGCAGGCTCGGTTCTACAACAGGATTTGGGATGTCCCCGGGACTCAACGCAAATTGCCCAACGGGAAAATGGAAACACTCGGGCTTGGATACGCGAGAGCCGGAAAACGGGAACGGGTCCACAGTAACTACGCCATATACACCTTTGATGAAGAAGAGGACGCCCTGTCAGGAGATGCCAACCCCTCGTCAAAATTACACCCCGCGATCGAAACGCCGAGTCCGTCGTTTGGAGAACGAACGGACAAGCCTACCAGGAAAATGGGTCCGAAAGCTCAGGAAAACCACAACCGCGAAATGGCCCTCTACGAGAAGGCCAGGACGCAACGCCTATTTCAACAGGCTCCAAAAGACAAAGATGCTCATCTTTGTCAACCCGTTGAGCGAAAGGCCCGATGCGGAGACGGAAATAAATTAAGAAGCGGGAAGAGGAGCCGACAACAACGACGCAGGATTAGAGGGTTACGGGTACTGCGCGGCTCGGATTCGTCTCTCATAGAGAAGATGAGTCGAGCGTATTCCTTCCCCCGAGACAAGACGGAGAAGTTACTCAAGCGCGCTTTAAAACATCAAATGATCGCGCTTCCAAAGTCTAGACACCCTGAGCAAGCTAACAAGGCTTCTCGTTTGAGCTATTGCTCTTATCACCGAGCCATAGGACATCCTACCGAAGACTGCTTCACCTTCAAGAACTGGGTCGAGGACCAGTACCAACGGGGCAGATTCGCTTTATCCAACAGCTGGAGGGTAACGCCGCCATAAAAGCATAAACCCAAGGCCGCCAGAGTAGAACCAGATCCACCTCAGTCCTGGGAGCGGATTCGCACTTGTTATACGATTACGATATTAAAAGAAGAGCGCGAGAACATGGATGACTTTCCCCAGTGCTTTGAGAACAGCGACGACCAGGTGATCTCAGAATTTCCGCCAGCTCCGAGAGAACTGGAAGATGGTATACATACTACGGCGGATAACCTCAGGAAGATTGAGTTGGGATCGGCAGATGACCCGCGACCGACATTTGTTAGCGAGCTACTCTCTGAAGAAAAGGTGGCCGCGTTAAAGAACGTGCTTCTACGGCATAAAGACTGCTTCGCATGGAACTACTCTGAGATGCCAGGATTAGATCCGGAGGTTGCCGTGCATAAATTAGCAATATCCCCGGATATCAAGCCAGTCAAGCAAGCGCCAAGAAGGATGCGACTCGAGCTTGAGATGAGCATCAACGCCGAAGTCAAGAAGCTGATCGATTCTGGATTTATTCAAGAAGTCCAATATCCCGATTAGATCGCCAATATCGTCCCGGTAATGAAAAAGAATGGGACAGTACGCATATGTGTGGATTTCAGGGATCTCAATAAAGCCTGTCCAAAGGATGATTTCCCAGTACCGGTAACCGAGCTGATGATAGATAACACGTCCACTCACGAGGTTTTCTCCTTTATGGACGGTTCGTCAGGATACAATCAGATAAAGATGCATCCCGAAGACCAGAAGCACACCGCTTTCCGGACCCCTTTAGGTATATTCTGCTACAGGGTTATGCCCTTTGGTCTAAAGAACGCGGGCGCTACCTATCAAAGGGCCATGACAAAGATCTTCGACGACCTCATACATGACATCGTCGAGTGCTATATCGATGACCTCGTAGTAAAGAGCATGTCATACGAAGATCATTTAAAGCATCTGGAGACTGTATTTCAACGCCTTCGGCAATATAACTTGAAAATGAATCCCCTCAAATGCGCGTTTGGAGTCTCCTCAGGCAAATTCCTGGGATTCATCGTTCGACACCGAGGAATTGAAATAGATCCGTCAAGGATTAAAGCGATCATGGAAATGCCTCCGCCAAGAACTCTCAAACAGTTGCGGTCTCTCCAAGGGAAGCTCGCATACATCCGGCGATTTATCGCCAATCTTTCTGGCAAATGCCGTCCTTACAGCCACCTGATGAAAAAGGGGACTCCGTTCGTTTGGGATCACAAATGCCAAGGTGCACTAGACGAGATCAAGCAGTACCTGCAGAACCCTCCGGTGTTGGCTGCGCCGGTCAAAGGAAAACCCCTCATTCTTTATACAACCGCCCTCGAAGGTTCCTTGGGCGCATTATGGGCACAAGAGAACGATCAGGGGAAGGAGAGAGCACTCTACTACTTAAGTCGAGTTCTGCTGGGGGCAGAAAACAACTACTCTCCCATTGAAAAACATTGCTTGGCATTGATCTTCACGATAACAAAGCTCAGGCACTATGCGCTGACGCATGAAGTCCGTCTCATTTCAAAGGTGGACCCCCTTAAATACTTAATGTCAAAAGCCATATTGACGGGACGACTCGCTAAATGGGCCCTGCTCTTGATGGAGTTCTCGATAACGTATCAACCTCTCAAGGCAGTAAAAGGCCAAGCCATTGCCGATTTCCTCGCCGAGCACCCGATACCGGCCGATTCTCCTCTGAACTGTGATTTGCCGGACGAGCATGCATTTGATGCGATTGGCGGCGGTAGCACCCGATGGGAACTCTATTTCGATGGAGCGTCCTCCATAAAGAAACAGAAACAAGGTATCCCAATGATCAAATCGGGGATAGGCCTCATCTTTGCAACTCCACAAGGAGGGATAATGCGCTTCGCCTTCTCCTTAACAGAGCCGAGGATAAACAATGAAGCTGAATACGAGGATCTGATAGCGGGCCTCGAAATCGCCATCAACTTGGGAATTGAAGACCTCCTTATATACGGGGATTCTCAACTGGTTGTCAGTCAAGTAAATGGTGATTACCAAACGTGCAAACCGGAGTCGGTGAAGTACGGCGAAAAGGTGCAACAACTATTGACCCAAATTCCCTCCTATACTTTGGAGAACATACCACGCGCGGAAAACAACAAAGCAGACGCGTTAGCCAAACTTGCTAAAGAACTGGCAGACGAAAACCTCGATGATGTAAGAATCGTGGTACAAAGCCGTCGAGTGCTTGCCCCGGCAGAAATACCTCCGGAATTATATAAAGAAAAGGGAGCGACTGAGCAGACGACCCTACAAATAAAAGACCGTGAGAAGGCTGAGGACTGGAGGGAAGTCTTCGTAGACTACTTTAAGTCCTACCGAATGCCCAAGGATACATCCTCAAGGCATCAGCTCATGAAACGAGCCCTATCTTTCGCCTTTGTCAACGATACTCTATACAAGAGGTCGTTTGATTCTCTCTGGCTGAGATGCCTAGGACCTAACGAAGTGGAAAGAGTCATTCAGGAAGTTCATGACGGACTCTGCGGTTCTCACCAAGCAGGCCCAAAGATGAAGTTAAAAATTAAACGGATGGGTTACTACTGGCCCACGATGATCCAGGACTGCCTCGAGTATGCGAAGCAATGCCACTCGTGCCAGATCCATGGAGACTTCATCCACCAACATCCGAATCCACTACACCCAACGGTGGCTAGTTGGCCATTCGAAATGTGGGGGACTGACATAGTCGGCCCCATCGAGCCAGCATCATCCCGGGGACATCGTTTTATCCTGGCGACAACTGATTACTTCTCCAAATGGGCAGAAGCAGTACCACTGAGGGAAGTGAAGACGGAGAATATCCTCCACTTCTTCAAAACGCACGTCATCTATCGGTTTGGAACCCCACGGCGGATTATCTCCGATAATGGGCCAGCCTATCGAAGCCATAAGATTAGCCGCTTCGCGCAGCAGCACAATATAGACTGGAGATATTCTTCAGTTTACAACCCATGAGCTAACGGTCTAGCCGAGGCTTTCAATAAGACCTTGACGAAGATCATAAAAAAGACCGTTTCCCGGAATAAGAGAGACTGGCACGAGAGGCTGCAAGAGGCCCTTTGGGCTTATCGAACTACATTCAAGACGGCCACGAACACAACGACGTACGCGTTGGTATTTGGAACGGAAGCAGTACTCCCCCTCGAGATAGAGTTACCCTCTCTGCGAGTGGCAGTCCACCACGAGCTGACGGACGAAGAAAATGCTCACCTTCGGCTTGAGGAGCTTGATGCCCTCGACGAAACCCGGCTCATAGCGCAACAACATCTAGAAGCCTATAAAGAAAAGATGACGCGCTCGTACGAAAGATTGACCAGGCTGAGGACATTCCGCCAAGGCGAACTCGTGCTAGTGGTCAAAAGACCTATGATCCCCAATCGTGCCAAGCGGGGGAAATTTGAGCCAAACTACGAAGGCCCTTACATCATAGACAAGGTCTACCAGGGTGGAGCCTATCTACTCATGGACATGCACGGTGAAAGGCCTTTCAGGCCAATAAACGGCCGTTTCTTAAAGAAATACTATGCTTAATGAGCCATAGCCTGGGTCAATGATAGATGACGACGACTATGTCCGCTCGCTATCTTCCTAGGCTCAGACTTTACAAGCAGCAGCTGGCCTTCCCATAACGACAGACCGAAACGTCCTTAAACTAGCAATGGACCGAAACGTCCTTAAACTAGCGACGGACCGAAACGTCCTTAAACTAACGACGGACCGAAACGTCCTTAAACTAGCGATCGACCGAAACGTCCTTAAACTAACGACGGACCGAAACGTCCTTAAACTAACGACGGACCGAAACGTCCTTAAACTATCGATGGACCGAAATGTTTTTAAACTAACGACGGACCGAAACGTCCTTAAACTACTACCGCAGCATCCTTAGGTTGACGAGATAAAAAAAAAAGTATATAAAATAAAAACGGTATGTCCATAAGCAAAACGGGCACGGATGAAAACCCGAAAGGGCTCCGTGAGTAAAAACAGCAGGACTACCGGCGAGTGTTTGTGAAAACCCGAAGGCGCGCAACCTCGTTAAAAGACACTTATAGGGTCCTCTCGACCTTGTAAGGAGAAACCACCTGCGTGAAATCCTTACGACTCACAAAGGAGCAACACACTTAGGGATCCTCACGATTCCTAAGGAGAAAACGCACTTGCGAGGTCCTTACGACTCGTAAGGAGAATTCTCTCATGGGACCCTCACGGCTCATATGATTTGAAAGTCTTAAGTTATAGAAACCTAAACCTGCTCTTAAGCAAATCCTCCACAACCTTCGATATTGCCCTACAAGGGGCTTAATACTGACCCTTGTATACAATCCACGGGCGCGAATAAACATTTCCCCAGCAAAGTCCAGCCCTTGTAGGTCCTCTCGATCCATAAGGAGAAAACCCTCTTGTAGGATCCTTACGACTTACAGAGGAGCACACACTTAGGAATCCTCACGATCCCTAAGGAGAAAATACACCTGCAAGATCCTCACGACTTGTAGGGAGAAATACCTTTGTGAGACCCTTACGGCTCATGAAGTCAAAAGCCTTGGTCGACAGGACCCTTAACCCTGTTTGCTGAGCCACCTTTGTTCGTCATCGACAAAGGCAAATGATGATTCGCTCCTGGCAACATTCCAGTTGTAGCGGTGCTGATGCCGAAATCGGTGCCTAAAATCCAGGCTTGCAGCGAAAAAGCTAGCAAGCAACACATGCCTACAAAATAGCCGAAATGATGGGGCAACTTGCAATAAAAAGCAGCAAGTAAAAATGAAGGCATGAAAAATAGCCGAAATGATGGGGCAACTCGCAATAAAAAGCAGCGAGCAGAAAATAAATAAATAGCCGAAATGATGGGGCAATCGCGACCTTCGCGATATAAAAGCTGAAACGATAGAGCATCGCGGAAAAAGAAATAAAACAAAAGTGAAATCCTCGCCCTACAGGTGATGGTACATCTACCCTGTATACAATCCAGGGGCGCAAACAAAGAAGGGATCATATTCCTTCCCCAGGTTTCATCATAAGGAGAAGCCAAATCTCGACGGTTCACAGATAGCTCAGAGATCATCTCGACGTCCGTCTCATGGCAACAGACACAACATCAAGCGAAACGGGACAGCGGCAACCCCCAGTTCCATGGCTCGGCGATACATATCACCAAGAGTCCAACCTCCATCCCGTGAAATGCGGATACAATCAGCAAAATTCCTGGTCACGTGGAACACGGATAATGTCACTCTTTGACCCCGTGGAAAACGTCCAGAGCGGATCCTGGTCCTCGCAGAACACGGCAGTGAACCCGTGCGAAGCATCCAGAGCGGAGCCTAGTCCTCGCCTAACGCGGCAGTGAACCCGTGCGAAGCATCTAGTGCAAACTTCCTGGTTACGTGGAACGCGGATAATGTCACTCTTTGACCCCGTGGAAAAACGCCCAGAGCGGATCCTGGTCCTCGCAGAACACGGCAGTGAACCCGTGCGAAGCATCCAGAGCGGAGCCTAGTCCTCGCCGAGCACGGCAGTGAACCCGTGCGAAGCATCTAGTGCAAACTTTCTGGTTACGTGGAACGCGGATAATGTCACTCTTTGACCCCGTGGAAAAACGTCCAGAGCGGATCCTGGTCCTCGCAGAACACGGCAGTGAACCCGTGCGAAGCATCCAGAGCGGAGCCTAGTCCTCGCCTAACGCGGCAGTGAACCCGTGTGAAGCATCTAGTGCAAAATTCCTGGTTACGTGGAACGCGGATAATGTCACTCTCTGACCCCGTGAAAAACGTCCAGAGCGGAGCCTAGTCCTCGCCTAACGCGGCAATGAACCCGTGTGAAGCATCTAGTGCAAACTTCCTGGTTACGTGGAACGCGGATAATGTCACTCTTTGACCCCGTGGAAAACATCCAGAGCGGAGCCTAGTCCTCGCCTAACGCGGCAATGAACCCGTGTGAAGCATCTAGTGCAAACTTCCTGGTTAAGTGGAACGCGGATAATGTCACTCTTTGACCCCGTGGAAAACGTCCAGAGCGGAGCCTAGTCCTAGCCTAACGCGGCAGTGAACCCGTGTGAAGCATCTAGTGCAAAATTCCTGGTTACGTGGAACGCGGATAATGTCACTCTTTTACCCCGTGGAAAATGTCCAGAGCGGAGCCTAGTCCTCGCCGAGCACGGCAGTGAACCCGTGTGAAGCATCTAGTGCAAACTTCCTGGTTACGTGGAACGCGGATAATGTCACTCTTTGACCCCGTGGAAAACGTCCAGAGCGGATCCTGGTCCTCGCAGAGCACGGCAGTGAACCCGTGTGAAGCATCCAGAGCGGAGCCTAGTCCTCGCCTAACGCGGCAATGAACCCGTGTGAAGCATCTAGTGCAAAATTCCTGGTTACGTGGAACACGGATAATGTCACTCTTTGACCCCGTGGGAAAACGTCCAGAGCGGATCCTGGTCCTCGCAGAGCACGGCAGTGAACCCGTGTGAAGCATCCAGAGCGGAGCCTGGTCCTCGCCAAGCACGGCAGTGAACCCGTGTGAAGCATCCAGAGCAAATACCGGACGGTGGAGTCCTTAAAATCCACGGACTATGACGTCCTTAACCTCGACCGTGATGTCTTAAAACTAACGATCAACCATCCCGATTTCCTACGGATTCTGTCTTGGTTTAAGGGTACATCTCTTCACTCCTTTGATACCTGGCGTTGTAATTCCTCAACGTCTTCAAAGAGGTGGCGGGTCCCTGCAACCAAACACCGGACTGTGGAGTCCCTAAATCCATGGACTATGAGGTCCTTAACCTTGACCGTGATGTCTTAAAACTAACACCGGACTGTGGAGTCCCTAAATCCACGGACTATGAGGTCCTTAACCTTGACCGTGATGTCTTAAAACTAACATCGGACTGTGGAGTCCTTAAATCCACGGACTACGAGGTCCTTAACCTTGACCGCGACGTCTTTAAACTACAATACCCGGAGCAGCCTCTGACCCCGTGAAACACGGATAAGGGCGACCACAGCCAGCACTTGCAGGTCCTCACGACCTGTAAGGAAGAAAAAACTCTTTTGTGAGATCCTTACGACTCTCAAGGGAAAACCCGCTTAAGAATCCTCACGATTCTTAAGAAGAACTTACACCTGTGGGATCCTCTCGACCTGTAGGGAGAAAAACTCCTTATGAGACCTTCGTGGCTCATAAAATGCAAAGGTCTTAGGAAGCAGATCTTAACCCTGAACCCTAAGCCATCGCTGTCCTGCAAGGAGATCAAGATATAGTATCCGCAGAATGCATTCAATAAAAAGGGGACATACCATCGAGAGGAAAATTGTATCTTTTATTCATAAACCAAAATGGATACAAAGTACAATTTATGAAAGAAACAGAAAAAAGAGATACTCTCATTCATAGGTATGAACAAAAAGGGGGAGAAAAGATACAAGTCCTCAAGCCGGCGGGCGATGTAGTAATTTTACCAACTCATCGTTCTGTTGCTGAGCCACGGCTTCATGACGTAAGATCTCCAGAAGGCGAGCCTCCGCCTGAGCTTGTTGGGCCTGATATGAAGCAAGCCGGGCTTCAAGCTCTTTCTCAAGTGGCCTTATGAGCCTCAACCCTCTCGCAAGTAGACGTGGCGGCTTTATCGAGAGCCACCACCTCCTTTATAGACTCCTGGAGCACTCGCCAGAGTTCATACGCTTTGTTGGCCTAAGACTCGCATGAAGCTCGCCCAACGCCTTAAAGGCCAACTCCCTCTCCGAGAATTTACGGCCGAACCCTTTTTTCACACGACAATATGTTCGCCACGCGTCGCCCTATCAAGCCATGTAAGCTCACTTTGCGACCGCAACCTTAGAAATAAGACATACACGCTCGAGACCATATAAATGGGCTTCCGATCGACAGCAATAATCGATCCAGAACACGCTCACACAACCCGGAATGAAAAGCAACGAAAAACTTTCCGACGATTATCCTATCAAGCATGTGTTCGCGATCATATGAACATCCGAAAAAGAAATAAAATTCGAAGCTTTAATATGCACGCGACATGACAACAGTATTGATAATTGAAGAAAGTTTTCATAAAAGGAACACAAAATTTATTCATGCAAGCGGAAACATACATACGAGTACCAAGCCTACATGGAAGTTCAACATAAAGCATACAAAAAGGAGAGACTAATTTAAAAATGTTCTACGCTAACGGAAAAGGTCACCAAACACAGGATCAACGGCACAGGGGTTAATAAAGCAAAGGACAAAATTCTCCATCTCTCTCTCTGCTTTCTCCAGCACATTGAAGCGACGATTCTCGCGAGAAGTCGCTCCCCATCGGTTGGTGTCATGTTCGTCCGCGAAAGCAAACATAATAGCTCGCCGGGCCTTTATCTCGCTTAGCAGATGAATTGAGCAATCCTTCAAAGCCTGAGTAATCAGGCACGCTTCATGAAAACCCTCGAGCTTTTCTTCCGCCGCGTCGAGCATCGCCAGGGTCATCTCCGCCGGGTGAGGAGGGATGTCGGCAAGCACGGCCGTGAGAATCATCCGGAGCCAGAGGGAACCCATTGGGAGGGGAGACCCTCTACGGATCGAGAGCTCATGCATGGCTAAGTCACATTCGTTGTCGGAAAGGAGGGGGTCCACCAACCGAGCAGCAAAACGGGGGATCATCTCCTCAAGAGGAACTTCCCATGGCTGTCGACGAGCATGAGGGCGATTGCAGGCCATAGCGCTCGTTTGTTTCTCAAGACAAGTTACTCCAAGATTAAAAAAATGATATAAATCTCTTTGCGAAGGGAAAAGAAAGCTATAGCCTCATATATAAAGAAATGCATTAAGTGCTGTGCGCGGAAAATCTTGCATGGTGAAGCTATTTCCATGGCCCAAAAAAGGAAAGGCATCAAAAATCAAGGAGATGGAACTATTTCCAAGGCCCTCTTTCTGCATCTAATATTGTGCACTGAAAATATGGCATGGGGTAAATTCTGTGAACAGCCCCATCAAGGGACCCCACGTGCAGAACACGTGAGGCCTAAACTTGATGTGCACTTAAAGGGAAATATATGGAGCAGTACCCTGCATATTAAAAGCACAAACAACAATAATAGCAAAATGATAAAATCCCAGAGAAAAGGCATGCAAATATGGGAAGACATAATAAAACTTGTCACTCATACTTCAAGAGGTTCATACAAAAATATAGAAGACACATTTACAATAGTAAAATTTCAGATGCGGGGCATGGGTTGAGAAACTCAAAATTAAATTTATTCAAGATCTTCCAAGCATTTCGAACCTCCCGAGTATGCTTTCTCTCACGGTCACAAGCGTCGGGGTCCCCGCGGATGTCCTCTACCCTCCGGTAGGCGGCAAGTATGGCTGATTGCTGAAAAATCTGATGCAGGAGGTCAATGAGATTATCCCGCCTTCTCTTGGAAATCAAGTGCATCAAATACACCGAGTGTACTTTATCCTCGGCGGCGTCCAATGACCCAAGCGGCACACCAGCACAAAATAAAGGGAGAGCCTCCCTGATCGCCAGCACGATCAGCCTCAGAAGAGAAGAGCGACGGGGGAGTAGCCGATGGTTGTACTCGTCAAAGCGGCTCATGATCTCGGCACACTGAGCATCGGTGAACTCCTGGTTCTGACTGCGGCCCAGCGCACGAATATTCCTGTAGGAAATGATCTCGTCAAGACTATACAGATGGGCATCCATGATACCTGAAATAAAAGTCACGAGAATCGTTAGAAAACCCCTATTTCGTTAATGGCAGGAAGAACCACCTAGGGCCAAGAGACCTCAGAAAGCCTCCATGCGAAGAAACTGAGTTCTTCATTGGAATTAAATTGCTAATTAAGAAAAGGGAATTAAATTCCCAGAAGCATTTTTGATGGAATTAAATTCCATGGGGTTGAAGCGCCATCATCATCTCCCCAAAGATCATCTAAACCCTAAGAGATCTACAGTTTGAGGGTTAAGCGGTCTCACGTTCTTATGGAAAATCTGAAGGAAAAAGGGTAAAAACCCTTGTTTTGGATTTAAAATCCAGAGAAATGCGAAGGTTCATCGTTGTCCAAGAACATTACCTGAGGAAAAAAGGGTTCTTTTCGAACAGAGTTAAACTCTGAAGATTGTTTCAAGACAGAGAACTAAGCTCTGAAAGCGAGAATTAAATTCTCAAAGAAGAAATTCTCGGAAGAAGAAGATGAGCAAAGTGAAGGCTCCTATGAAGAGACAGAGGTATTTATAGAAGGCAGTGGAAACGTTTCATCTCCCCAGATCCCTAAAGGAATCCAACGGTCACAGGAGGTGACAGCGTTGCACTCACATGCAGACACGTGAGAACAACGCTGTGGGGGCATTTGTTTCCTGATTTAAAATCAGGAAAGCTTCTGGGAAAAGCTTCAAAAAGGGACCACGTGCTTACACGTGACCAGCAGTCACGTGTTGACACGTGACATATAAAGCAGCGGAAAAGGGCACATTGGTTCCCTGATCAAGTCAAGGAAAAGGGCTTCAGAAGAGATCACGTGCTCCCACGTGACCAGGGTCACGTGTTGGCACGTGACGTTTAAAGCAGCATACTCGCTCTCCAATTGAACCAAGGAAAGAGGCGCCAGACAAGGGTCACGTGCTGACACGTGACCAGGGGTCACGTGGTAGCACGTGACGGCTAAGCAGCAGAAGAAAGCAGAGTCCAAAAGAAGAAAAAGGCTCGTTCCAAAAGAGTCCCGTGTCCACACGTGACCATGGGTCACGTGGTCACACGTGACCGTCTTTCAAAGCCCATTTTGCTAACAGAATTAAATTCTGAAAGAGATTCAAATCTTTCCAAAGGAAAGCAATTATCTGGAACCGATCAAATTAAAGATTCAGAGATAATTAAATATCATCTATCTATGGAAAATCTCGAGTTTGGAAAGATTTCTCCTTTAAATCTAACAGAAATAACAAAGGAGAATCCCTGGATTTGAAATCCAATGGTGAATAAAATTCACCTAATAATCCAAGGGTCAAAAAAACAAATGATGGATACAAATCAAATCTCTTAATGAAGATTCGTCAAAAACTAATCGATTCGGCTGCTTCTCCTATAAATAGGAGCCTGGAGACACAAAAGAAAGGGATATACACGCAGAGGGAGAAAAAAGGAGAGAGCCTTGATACTTTGAGGAATTTGGAGCTTCTGCAAAAAGAAAACCCTAGGTAAGAAAGGGAAGGCTTCCTGAAAGAAGGAGAATTTAATTCTCAACAGAGTTTAACTCTGACAAAATAAAAAACAGAAGAAATATATTTCTTCTCTCTTTGATAGAGGATCTGCAAAGTGCACATCTCCCCTTTAGGTTGAGAATTTAATTCTCAATGGGTTGAGATCCTGCCATGCAGATCCAAAACATGGAGAGGGAATGGAAAAACGAGAATTTAATTCTCACAGAACTATAGGAATTTAACTCCTCTAAAAGTAGGGCTTGACCCTGTGTTATGGGAATTTAATTCCTTCAGGACAGAGAGAAACAGGGTTTAACCCTAATTAAGAACTTAGTTCTGTTGAAACAACGGGAATTCAATTCCCTTAATCATAATTTAACAGGGACTGGAAGTGTAATTCCTTAAAAAGCTTTTATTAGGATTTAACCCTATTCAGTTCTTCACATAAACGAGGAATTTAATTCCTGCAGAAAATTCAGAGTCCAACTCTATTCAGAATATAAATCTTCAAAAGGAAGTAGGAATTTAATTCCTCTGAAATTACTGTCAGGGTTTAACCCTACGAGGAATTTAATTCCTGGAAGGGATCAACAGATTCTCTAAACAATATACATGGAGGCAGGGTCACGTGCCACCACGTGACCCCCTCAAAAGATCTACAGAAAGCCTTTTGAGGCAATCCCCCACGTGACCCACGTGACCCTTGACGGAAGCTCTAACACAAAGGCATATGAATGCCCGTCACGTGATGGCACGTGATGCTTTGAAAGATGCAATAATCTCAGCAGAATGAGTGGAGAAAGGGCGCTCTCACGTGTTGCCACGTGACCCCTTTTTTGCCTTAGTGTTTAACACTAAATTGGAACTCTCGAATCCAGTATTGAAATACTGTTGGGCCTTAGTTTTCAACACCAATCAAAGGACTTTATTTGCAGTGTTCAACACTGGCTACCTTAGTGTTTAACACTAATTCGAGGGCTCTTTTGCCGATGCTTGATACTGATCTGTTTTAGTGTTTAACACTAATTTGAAAGCCTTGTTGCTGGTGTTTAACACCAATTATCTTTTAGTGTTAAACACTAACTTGTCAACCTCATTCCCAGTGTTCAACACTGATTGCTTTGTAGTGTTTAACACTAGGCTTTGGCCCAATTGGCTAAAGGGATAGAGGCAAAGACTCTCCCTCAATGGACCAACAAGAAGTCAATATTCCAGACATGATAGGACTTAGCCCAAGCTGGCCATAAGTCCTCAATTCGTAATTAACTGGGCCAATGGGCTTATAATATAATTAATGGGTCTTGATCCTAGTCCTCGCCGAGCACGGCAGTGAACCCGTGTGAAGCATCTAGTGCAAAATTCCTGGTTACGTGGAACGTGGATAACGTCACTCTTTGACCCCGCGGAAAACGCCCAGAGCGGAGCCTGGTCCTCGCCAAGCGCGGCAGTGAACCCGTGTGAAGCATCCATAGCACATACCGGACTGTGGAGTCCTTAAACCCATGGACTATGACGTCCTTAACCTGGACCGAGATGTCTTAAAACTAACAATGGACCGCAATGTCCTTAAACTACCCATGGACCGCAATGTCCTTAAACTACCCATGGACCGCAATGTCCTTAAACTAGAACAATAGAGCCTAGCATGCTCTTTTGTCGGATCTAAACGGTCCCGTTTAAGTTGATCTTAGCCTCAAAGTTGGTTAACGTATCCTTAAACCTTCAAACAGACTGGACTATGAATCCCCCAAATTAACTCTGGCTCGAGGGTACATCTCTGAACTCCTCTGATATCCGTCGTTGTAATCCTTCAACGTCGTCAGAGAGGTGACGGGTCCCGATGGCCACATATGCGATGGACTACTATGTCCCTAAACTGGAACAATAGAGCCCAAATGCTCTTTTGTCGGATCTAAACGATCCCGTTAAGTTGATCTTATTCTCAACGTTAGACTAACGTATCCTTAACAAATGTTTGAGTTGATCTTGGCCTCAAGTATGGCTGATGTATCCTCAAACCAAACCCCCAAACCCAAATCTAAGATAAACACGGATTTGGACTAGTCCACGCTCTACGGGCGACGACATAACTCAGTCTCCGTAAACAATCCACGGGCAATAAAAAACGAAATAAACACCCACGACACGAAGTGACCATCTGGAGAAGGAGAAAGTTGTTACCGCAATGCGGTAGCGTAATTAACTGCAGGGGCTTGCGCCTGCAGGAAAGAGCGTCCCCACAATAAAAAAAAAACCCCTCAAACGAGGGGGAATCTGACGAAGTCTGCTACATCGGCCGCATCCGTCTAAACCTTCGATACACAGGTGCCATAGATCGACTTGGCATCTTCGGAGAGGTGGACGGATAGCACCAATTAACATCTGCCCCGAATCTCAGTGCCAAGACATCGCAGTCTTGTGCGCCGCCGTTCGGAGGGGAACACCCCTCGCATTTGGAGTGAAGGAACCTCCGATTGACGGGTTAAACTGGTCATGCGAACTCAATATGCAGTGCATTGGTGCGTGTGTATTTTTTTATTCTGTTCCACTTGTAAAAAAAGAGATATTTACACACACATATATATATATTCTATATATAAAAACAAAAATAAATAAGTAAATAAATATTTGGAGATTTTTTTTAATTTATTATTATTTTTATAAAAAAATATTATTTATAATTTAATTTTATTTATTTAATATTTTTTTTAAATAAAAAAGGGATTAAATAAAGAAAAGAAGAAAGAGTAAAAAAAATGGGTCCATCACATGTTCAGCATGTGAGGGGGGCCATCAAATGCTCAGCATGTGACCCGTCACATGCTCAGCATGTGAGGGGGCCATCACATGCTTAGCATGTGCGGGGGCCGTCACATGCTTAGCATGTGACGGGTCACATGCTTTCACATGCTAAGCATGTGACCCACGTCGCATGCTATGCATGTGACGTCCGTCCCATGCTTTGCATGTGACCCCGTCACATGTTTAGCATGTGACCAACTTTTTTTTTTTTTTTTGAAACGTGGAGTTCAACTCCAAAAGAATTTTATATGGCTAAAAAAAATATAATGTGGAGTTAAACTCCCAAGAAAAAAAGATTTTTACTGTGGAGTTAAACTTCAAAAGAATTTCTGTAGTGGAGTTAAACTCCAAAAGAATTTTATTTGTGGAGTTGGACTCCAAAAGAATTTTATTTATGGAGTTGGACTCCAAAAGAATTTTATTTGTGGAGTTGGACTCCAAAAGATTTCTGTGGTGGAGTTAAACTCCAAGAGAATTTTATTTGTGGAGTTGAACTCCAACAGATTTTCTCCTTTCTCCTTTGAGAAGAAACCCAAAATCGGTTCTCTTGAAACTCCAAGATCTAGATCTTGGATGATAAAAAAAAAGACCCTTTTTCTTCTCTTAATGGAGTTTTGGGAGATGGGTTTATGGTAAAACCTTTTTTAGGTTTTTTTTTTAAAAAAAAAGGAGAGCTAAGCTCTTGATTTATTTGGAAAATAAAAAGGAAGAGAAAGAACTTGAAGAAAAAAGAGTGGAGGCACAAACCCTAGTTTTTTTAGCGAATGAAAAAGTGTATGCTTTATTCATCATCATGTTGCCTTATATAGGCTTACATATTTACATATAGCCCCTTGGGCTTTACAAAAATGGCATTTTAGCCATCCCATGGCTCATGTGCCATTTCATTTTTGCACATAAGCCATTGGCTTACAAATATTGGCTTTATGCCCATTTTGATTACATTCATGCATAAAAATTTACATAAAAATTATTTATGACATGATTTTGTTGTTGGCATGAGAGAAGCTGGCCGCGGGCTCGACTTGGGTATGGGCCCGTTTGACCTGGGCTTGGGCCCACCTAGCTTGGGGGTTGACCTTGACTTTGACTCGGTCAACCGGGGTGTAAATTTTTACCCCAACAAATTGCCTCCATCAATAAATGCACACCGCACATGTGGGTCGTGTGCATGAAATTGATGGATCTTGTTTCACGTGGAGGCGACTTGCTTTGGTTCCCACTTTTTGGGATGCACTGCCCTTTTTACGACGTGGACGGTCGACAGGAGCGACTCATCATTCGCCTTTTGGGGTATGGGGTTTGGAATTTGGTTGGCGTCTGCATCACCGCACTGGAATATGGCACCAGGAGTGACTCTTCATTCGCCGCTTGGTGCATGGGGTTTGGAATTTGGTTGGCGTCTGCATCGCTGCACTGAAATATGGTACCAGGAGCGACTCATCATTCGCCGTTGGGGATTGGGGAGCGATGGCTTAGGAGACAGGTTTGGATCCCTATCACCTAAGGCTTTTCAATTTTATAGGCCGTGAGGGTCCCATAAAAGCATTTTCTCCCTGCGAGTCGTAAGGATCCCGCAGGTGTATTTTCTCCTTAGGAGTCGTGAGGACTCCTAAGTGTGTTTTTCCTTTGCGACTCGTAAGGATCCCACAAAGGTTTGTTCTCCTCATGTATCGTGAGGACACATGAGTGGATTTCCCTCGTTCCCAGTTTAATGACTTAGAGGTCGACTGTTTCCAGTTTAACGACTTAGAGGTCATCTGTTTCCAGTTTAAAGACGTAGAGGTCATCTGTTTCCAGTTTAACGACGTAGAGGTCATCTGTCTCCAGTTTAACGACGTAGAGGTCATCTGTTTCCAGTTTAAAGACGTATAGGTCATCTGTTTCCAGTTTAACGACTTGGTAGTCATCTGTTTCCAGTTTAACGACGTAGAGGTCATCTGTTTCCAGTTTAACGACGTAGAGGTCTGTTGTTTCCAGTTTAACGACTTGGTGGTCAGCTGTTTCCAGTTTAACGACTTGGAGGTCATCTGTTTCCAGTTTAACGACTTGGTGGTCATCTGTTTCCAGTTTAACGACGTAGAGGTCATCTGTTTCCAGTTTAACGACTTGGAGGTCATCTGTTTCCAGTTTAAAGACTTAGAGGTCTATTGTGCCCAGTTTAACGACTTGGCGGTCATCTGTTTCCAGTTTAAAGACTTAGAGGTCATCTGTTTCCAGTTTAAAGACTTAGAGGTCTACTGTTTCTAGTTTAACGACTTAGAGGTCATCTGTTTCCAGTTTGAAGACTTAGAGGTCTACTGTTTCCAGTTTAACGACTTAGAGGTCATCTGTTTCCAGTTTAACGACTTGGTAGTCATCTATTTCCAGTTTAACGACGTAGAGGTCATCTGTTTCCAGTTTAACGACGTGGTGGTCATCTGTTTCCAGTTTAAAGACTTAGAGGTCTATCGATGGCGAGCTTGGAATTTTGGGGTAGGGGCCGGCATCAGCGTTGCTAATACTGAAGCACATGTGCTGGGACACATAAGTGGGTCTTCCCAATGGAGCATAATTCCGAGGGCGGAGACCAACCGCTGGACTGGTGATTGCAGTGGGATATGGGTATGATGAGAATTATTTGAGCCCGTGGATTGTATACGTCAGTCAATTTGGGGACTGGCCGTAGGGCTGGGAGAATTTTGAAAATTGGATTTTGGTCGGCGTCTGCATCGCTGCACTGGAATATGGTACCAGGAGCGACTCATCATTCTCCGTTTTTTTTGTTTTTTTTTTTTTTTTTTTTACCGCGATTGCTCTATCATTTCAGCTTTTCTTATCGCGAAGGTCGCGATTGCCCTATCATTTCGGCTATTTATTCGCGGTTGCCCCATCATTTCGGCTTTATTTTCATCTTTATTTTACTCGCTGATTTTTATTGCGAGTTGCCCCATCATTTCGGCTTTTATTTATTTTTCTTTTATTTACACATTTTTTGTTTATTTACACACATATATATATATATATATTTTGTACATTCCCAGTTTAATGACTTAGAGGTCGATTGTTCCCAGTTTAATGACGTGGCGGTCGATTGTTCCCAGTTTAACGACGTAGTGGTCATCTGTTTCCAGTTTAACGACTTGGAGGTCATCTGTTTCCAGTTTAACGACTTGGTGGTCATCTATTTCCAGTTTAAAGACTTAGAGGTCTTCTGTTTCCAGTTTAACGACGTAGAGGTCATCTGTTTCCAGTTTAACGACTTGGAGGTCATCTGTTTCCAGTTTAACGACGTAGAGGTCATGTGACGAGGAGCTCAGAGAAGATACCTGATTGAGTAGCTGTAAGGGGCACCGCTGGAGTTTTTCCGAGATGCCTTATTACTTTGTCAGTGTTGATGGCCTTGCCCCCAGCTGGGGCTAAGAAAAATCGTTCAAATACCGACTTGCATCGAATATGGCAATTGGAAATTGTTAACCTGCAAATAGAAACATTATTTCAGTATAGGTAATCGATATGTATATTGATTGAGTTCGCATGAACATTTAACCCGAAATATGGGAGGAGAGATGGTCCCACCGGGCGTGCCAGAATCTGTAGGGTGTTTTTCGTCACCCCATTGAGATGGGAATACGCGCGCGCTTGTCAGGCGCATTACAGATTCCCCCTGCCTACGGTAGGCTGGGGTTTATTGATTGTGGGGATACGAATCTCCGGCAACCGCGGACTAAGTTGCCGTTAATTAGCCCTCGCATTTGGAGCGAAGGAACCTCCGATTGATGGGTTAAACTGGTCATGCGAACTCAATATGCAGTGCGTTGGTGCGTGTGTATTTTTTTGTTTTGTTCCACTTGTAAAAAAAGAGATATATACACACACATATATATATTATATATAAAAACAAAAATAAATAAGTAAATAAATATTTGGAGAATTTTTTTTTAATTTATTATTATTTTTTTAAAAAAATATTATTTATAATTTAATTTTATTTATTTAATATTTATTTAATATTTTTTTTTAAATAAAAAAGGGATTAAATAAAGAAAAGAAGAAAGAGTAAAAAAAATAGGTCCATCACATGCTCAGCATGTGACCCGTCACATGCTCTGCATGTGACCCGTCACATGCTCTGCATGTGACCCGTCACATGCTCTGCATGTGACCCGTCACATGCTCTGCATGTGACCCGTCACATGCTCTGCATGTGACCCGGTGTGACGCCCGTCACATGCTCTGCATGTGACGACCGTCACATGCTAAGCATGTGACCCACGTCGCATGCTATGCATGTGATGGGGCCGTCACATGCTTTACCCCGTCACATGCTTAGCATGTGACCAACTTTTTTTTTTTTTTGAAACGTGGAGTTCAACTCCAAAAGAATTTTATATGGCTAAAAAAAAATATAATGTGGAGTTAAACTCCTAAGAAAAAAGGATTTTTACTGTGGAGTTAAACTCCAAAAGAATTTCTGTAGTGGAGTTAAACTCCAAAAGAATTTTATTTGTGGAGTTGGACTCCAAAAGAATTCTGTGGTGGAGTTAAATTCCAAGAGAATTTTATTTGTGGAGTTGAACTCCAAAAGAATTTTATTTGTGGAGTTGAACTCCAACAGATTTTCTCCTTTCTCCTTTAAGAAGAAACCCAAAATGGGTTCTCTTGAAACTCCAAGATCTAGATCTTGGATGATAAAAAAAAAGCCTATTTTTCTTCTCTTGATGGAGTTTTGGGAGATGGGTTTATGGAAAAACCTTTTTTAGTTTTTTTTTTTTAAAAAAAAGGAGAGCTAAGCTCTTGATTTATTTGGAAAATAAAAAGAAAGAGGAAGAACTTGAAGAAAAGAGAGTGGAGGCACAAACCCTAGTTTTTTGAGGGAATGAAAAAGTGTATGCTTTATTCATTATCATGTTGCCTTATATAGGCTTACATATTTACATATAGCCCATTGGGCTTTACAAAAATGACATTTTAGCCATCCCATGGCTCATGTGCCATTTTATTTTTGCACATAAGCCATGGGCTTACAAAATATTGGCTTTATGCCCATTTTGTTTACATTCATGCATAAAAATTTACATAAAAATTATTTATGACTTGATTTTGTTGTTGGCATGAGAGAGGCTGGCCGCGGGCTCGACTTGGGCATGGGCCCCCTTGACCTGGGCTTGGGCCCACCTAGCTTGGGGGTTGACCTTGATTTTGACTCGGTCAACCGGGGTGTAAATTTTTACCCCAACAAGTGTATGTTCCTCTGTAAGTCGTAAGGATCTTACAAGAGGGTTTTCTTCTTGTAAGTCGAAAGGACTTATAAGGGTTGTTCATCATGCGCACATATCCCCAATCACGGATGAAACTTGGTAAGGGAAATGTTTATTCGCGCTCGTGGATTGTATACAAGGGTCAGTATTGAACCACTTGTATGGCAGTATTGAAGGTTGTGGGGGGTTGCTTAAGCACATGTTTAGATCTCTGTAACTTAAGACTTTCAAATCTTACGAGCCGTGAGGGTCCCATAAGAGAGTTCTCCTTACGAGTTGTGAGGATCTCGCAAGTGTATTTTCTCCCTAGGAATCGTGAGGATCCCTAAGTGTGTTGCTCCCTTGTGAGTCGTAAGGATCTCACACGGGTGGTTTCTCCCTACAAGGTCGAGAGGACCCTGTAAGTGTCCTTTATCGAGGTTGCGCCCTTTCAGGTTTTCACAAACACTCGCCGGTGGTCCTGCTGTTTTTACTCACGGAGCCCTTTCGGGTTTTCATCCGTGCCCTTTTTGCTTATGGACGTACCCCTTTTTTTATTCTTTTTATTTTTATATATATTTTTTTACGAGGTCGCGCCCTTTCGGGTTTTCACGAACACTCGCCGGTAGCCCTGTTGTTTTTACTCACGGAGCCCTTTCGGGTTTTCATCCGTGTCCTTTTTGCTTATGGGCATACCGTTTTTATTTTTATTTTATTTATATATATATATATATATATATATATATATATTTATTCATCTCGTCAGCCTGAAGATACTGCGGTAGTAGTTTAAGGACGTTTCGGTCCGCCATTAGTTTAAGGACGTTTCGGTCCGTCATTAGTTTAGTGACGTTTCGGTCCGTCATTGAGAAGGCTGGCTACTGCTTATAAAGTTTGAGCTTAGGAAGATAGCGAGCGGACATAGTCGTCGTCATCTATCATTGACCTAGGCAGGACCTTCTAAGCGTAGTATTTCTTTAGGAAGCGACCATTTATTGGCCTGAAAGGCCTTTCACCGTGCATATCCATGAGTAGATAGGCTCCACCCTGGTAGACCTTGTCTATGATGTACGGGCCTTCATAGTTTGGCTCGAATTTTTCCCGCTTGGCGCGATTGGGGATCATAGGCCTTTTGACCACTAGCACGAGTTCGTCTTGGCGGAACGTCCTCGGCCTGGTCAATCTTTCGTATGAGCGCGTCATCTTTGTTTTGTAAGCCTCCAGATTTTGTTGCGCTATGAGCCGTGTCTCATCAAGGGCACCAAGCTCCTCAAGCCGAAGGTGAGCATTTTCTTCGTCCGTCAGCTCGTAGTGGACCGCCACTCGTAGAGAGAGTAACTCTATCTCGAGGGGGAGTACTGCTTCTGTACCGAATACCAACGCGTATGGCGTTGTGTTCGTAGCTGTTTTGAACGTAGTTCGATACGCCCAGAGAGCTTCTTGCAGTCTCTCGTGCCAGTCCTTCTTATTTCGGGACACCGTCTTCTTCATGATCTTTCTCAAGGTTTTGTTGAAGGCCTCGGCTAGACCGTTAGCTCGGGGATTATAAACCGAGGAATATCTCCAATCTATATTGTGTTGTTGCGCGAAGCGACTGATCTTGTGGCTTCTGTAAGCTGGCCCGTTATCGGAGATGATCCGTCGCGGAGTTCCAAACCGATATATGACGTGCGTCTTGAAGAAGTGGAGGATATTCTCCGTCTTCACTTCCTTCAGCGGTACTGCCTCTACCCATTTGGAGAAGCAGTCAGTCATCGCCAGGATGAAACGATGTCCCCTGGACGATACTGGTTCGATGGGGCCGACTATGTCGGTTCCCCGCATTTCGAATGGCCAGCTAGCCACTGTTGGATGGAGTGGATTTGGATGCTGGTGGATGAAGTCCCTATGAATTTGGCATGAGTGGCACTGCTTCGCATACTCGAGGCAGTCATGAATCATCGTGGGCCAGTAATAGCCCATCCGTTTGATCTTCGACTTCATCTTTGGGCATGCTTGGTGAGAACCACAGAGTCCGTCATGAACTTCCTGAACGACCCTTTTCGCTTCAGCAGGTCCCAGGCATCTCAACCACAAAGAATCAAATGACCTCTTGTACAGAGTGTCATTGACGAAGGCGAAAAATAGAGCTCGTTTCATAAGCTGATGTCTTGAGGACGCATCTTCGGGCCTTCGACGATATTTGAAGTAGTCTATAAAGACTTCTCTCCAATCCTCGGTATTTTCCCGATCTTTTATTTGTAGAGTCGTCTGCTCAGTCACTCCCTTCTCTTCGGGTGATTCCGGGGATATTTCTGCTGGGGCAAGCACCCGACGGCTTTGTACCACAATTCTTACATCATCGAGGTTCTCATCAGCCAGTTCCTTGGCGAGCTTGGCTAATGCGTCCGCTTTGCTGTTTTCCGCACGTGGTATGTTTTCCAAAGTATAGGAAGGGATTTGGGTCAACAGTTGCTGCACCTTCTCGCCGTACTTCACCAACTCTGGTTTGCACGTCTGGTAGTCGCCATTTACTTGACTAACGACCAGCTGGGAGTCTCCGTATATGAGGAGGTTTTCAATTCCCATGTCGATGGCGATCTCGAGGCCTGCTATCAAAGCTTCGTATTCGGCTTCGTTGTTTGTCCTCAGCTCTGTTAGGGAGAAAGCAAAGCGCATTATCCCCCTTTGTGGAGTTACAAAGATGATTCTTACCCCCGATTTGATTATAGGGGTACTTTGTTTGTGCTTCTTCACGGAAGATGCTCCATCGAAATAAAGCTCCCATCGGGTATCACCACCGTTGATCGCATCAAACGCATGTTCGTCTGGAAGATCACAATTCAAAGGAGAATCGGCGGGTATCGGATGCTCGGCGAGGAAGTCAGCGATGGCCTGGCCTTTCACTGCCTTGAGAGGTTGATATGTTATCGAGAACTCCATCAAGAGCAGGGCCCATTTAGCGAGTCGTCCTGTCAATATGGCCTTCGACATTAAATATTTAAGAGGGTCCACCTTCGAAATGAGACGGACTTCCTGTGCCAATGCATAGTGTCTGAGCTTTGTTATCGCAAAGATCAACGCCAAGCAATGTTTTTCAATGGGGGAGTAGTTGCTTTCTGCCCCCAGTAGAACTCGACTCAAATAGTAGAGCGCTCTTTCCTTCACTTGGTCGTTCTCTTGTGCCCATAATGCGCCTAAGGAACCTTCGAGGGCGGTTGTATAAAGAATGAGGGGCTTTCCCTTGACCGGAGCAGCCAACACTGGCGGGTTCTGCAGGTATTGTTTGATTTCGTCTAGCGCGCTTTGGCATTTTTGGTCCCAGACGAACGGGGTTCCCTTCTTCATCAGGTGGCTGTAAGGACGGCACTTTCCTGAAAGGTTGGCTATAAATCGCCGTATATACGCGAGCTTCCCTTGGAGAGACCGCAGCTGTTTGAGAGTCCTTGGCGGAGGCATTTTCATGATCGCTTTGATCTTTGACGGATCTATTTCGATACCTCGGTGTCGGACGATGAATCCCTGGAATTTGCCCGAAGAAACTCTGAATGCACACTTGAGAGGGTTCATCTTCAAGTTGTATTGTCGAAGGCGTTGAAATACGGTCTTCAGATACTCGAGATGTTCCTCGTATGATCTGCTTTTAACCACGAGATCGTCGATATAGCATTCGACGATTTCGTGTATAAGGTCATCGAAGATCTTCGTCATGGCTCTCTGATAAGTAGCACCGGCGTTCTTTAATCCGAAGGGCATCACCTTGTAGCAGAATATACCCAAAGGAGTCCTGAAGGCGGTGTGTTTCTGATCTTCGGGATGCATCTTTATCTGATTATACCCTGACAAGCTGTCCATGAAGGAGAAAACCTCATGAGTGGACGTATTGTCTATCATCAGTTCGGTGACTGGCACTGGGAAATCGTCCTTCGGACAGGCTTTATTGAGATCCCGGAAGTCCACGCATATGCGCACTGTCCCATTTTTCTTCATCATGGGGACGATGTTGGCGATCCATTCAGGATATTGAACCTCCTGAATAAAGCCGGAGTCGATCAGCTTCTTGATCTCGGCGTTGATGCTCATCTCAAGCTCGAGCCGCATTCTTCTTGGTGCCTGCTTGACCGGCTTGACGTCCGGGGATATTGCCAATTTGTGCACAGCAATTTCTGGATCTAGTCCCGGCATTTCGGAATAGTTCCATGCGAAGCAATTTTTATGCTGCATAAGCAGGTCTTTTAATGAAGCCACCCTTTCTTCAGATAACAGCTCACTAATGAATGTCAGTCGCGGGCCGTTCGCCGTCCCCAACTCAATTTTCTTAAGGTTATCTGCAGTGGTATGGATTCCATCTTCCAGCTCTTTTGGCGCTGGTGGGAACTCTGAGATCACCTCGTCGTTGTTGTTCTCAAAGCACCGGGGAAGGTCATCCATGTCCTCGGGCTCTTCTTTTGATATCGTTATCACGTGATAAGTACGAATTCGCTTCCAATCCCAATGTGGAACTGGTTCTTCTTTCGTGGCCTTGGGTTCGTGCTTCTGTGGCGGCGCTACCCTCCAGTTGTCGGACAGAGCGAACTTGCCAAGCTGGTACTGATCTTCAACCCAATTTTTGAAGGTGAAGCAGTCTTCGAGAGGATGCCCTACCACTCTGTGATAAGAGCAATAGTCTGGGTGTGAGACCTCGCCTGCTTGTTCGGGGTGTTTAGACTCCGGCAGTGTAAGCATCTGATGTTTTAAAGCGAGCTCAAGTATTTTCTTCGTCTTGTCGCGAGGAAAAGAGTATGCTCGACCCATTTTTCTCATGAGGGATAGATCGGAACCGCTCGGTTCCCGCTTGCGTGGCCTCTTAGTCCCGCTTCGTTGATGTTGAGCGCCTTTTTTGCGTTTCGACTTGTTTCTGCCTCTGCGTCGAGCCTTCTTTATAACAGGTTGACAAGGAGCGGCATTTTCATCTTTCACAGCCTGTTGGAGGAGGCGTTTCGTTTTGGCTTTCTCGTAGATGGCCATTTCGCGGTTATGGTCGTCTCGGACTTTTTGACCAGCTTCCCTTATAAATTTGTCCATTTGTTCTTCGAACGACGGACTGGGCACTTTTGCATCTGGAACTTTCACTGGTTCAGGATTAGCATCTTCCCATTAAGCATCCGCTTCTTCATCGAAGTCATACACGACGTAGCAACCGTTTAGTAGCTCTCGTTTCTTTGACCGGATGTATCCAAGCCCTTTTGCCTCCATTCTTCCATTAGGCAGTTTGCGTTGAGTTCCGGGAATGTTCCAGACTTTGTCATAGAACTTGGCTTTTCGAACGGTCTGCTTGAAGGATATCCCTTGGCGTTTCAGCAACCTTTTCAAGCCTTTTGTATAATATCTGGGGAGACGGATGGGCTGAAGCCTATCAAGCGTAGGATCCGCGCCATGCCAGATTTCTTTCTCCACTTTGGTCTCTTCAGAGCGGTAGAATAGAATTGCTTTTTCGCTTTCTCGCCTGGGAGGGATATAGAACGTTTGCAGCTCTTCTATATTGTAAATATCAAGTGCATCCAATTCTTTACGGTGTTTACGCGGCACCATGGTGACTTGTAGGCTTTGCTCTTCGTCAGCGGACGTTTGTATTGAAGGTCGAGCAGAGAATACGGCATGGATCTCATCTTCCGAGTCGCTACCAAAGATCAACGTAGGAGCGGACGGTCTTGGTTTGTTGTGTTGGGGCGGACCCGAATACACTATGTCCTCTGCCTCCTCGGTATCACTCCCGAAAACAGGGATGGTGGCGTTAGCTTTATTCTCCGGTTTGTGACACCTTTCCGTGTCTTCGAAATCCTGTAAGAAGTATTTAGCATCTTCATATTTGCGGACTTCGTTCACGGAAAATGGATTCAGTTCTCCCGCCACGGTATACTCGAGACCATCTTTAGCATACTTCATACACTGATATTGTGTAGAAAGGATGACGTTGTATTCGTGTAACCATGGTCGGCCGAGCAAAGCGTTGTAGCATGTCTTGGCGTCTATGACGTGGAATTTAATGTCCGTGACGAGTAGCCCAAAGCGTAGCGTCAGTATCACAGACCCAAGAGTTCTTGATGACTGGGAGTCGAACCCGGAGATGGTGATCTTGTCCCGAGCAAGGTGCTGGACTCTCATGCAGATTTCTTTTAACACCCGCACATTGAGGAGGTTAACGGAGGATCCATTGTCGATCAGGATTTTGCCTATCTTTATATCGTGGTAGTATCCTGAGACATAAAGAGGGCGATTGTGTTCGCACGTCCCAAGGAGAAGGTCTTCATCACCAAAAGCGACATTGGCCGTGCGCACTTCCTCCAATTCATCCTTCATCTTTTCCTCGGCCAGGAAAGCTTGGAATTGCTCCGGATCCTGTAGTGCCTTGATTAACGAATCTCTCACCTCCTTTGATAACAAAAGGGCATCAAGAATGCTGAGCTGTGAGGGTAGCTTCCTCAGATGTGCTAAGACGTTGTAATCCACCTTATTTCTCTTCGGAGGGTCCTTGGCACTTAGCTCCTCCACAACTTGGTCATCTAAGACGATATCTTCAGGGACCTTCTCTTTTCCCTTATCTTTTTTATTTGAAGGTCCGAGATTCTTTTCGGGCAGCGTCCGATTACGTAGCCGGATATTTTCGCAGACCTTCGGCTCTTCTTCTTTTCCCGAAGTGGACTCTTTAAAGAGAGGGCTAAAAGCCAGCTCCTCATCGGAATCGCTCCCGAATGTAAGCACTTGTGATCCCCCGGCACTAACCATGCGACAATCACTGGTAATTCTATTAAACCCTCGGTCATATTTTTCCGCTCCCGACGAGTTTTACGTTTCTCCCGCTTAAAATGTTGTCGATGAGCAACATATCCTTGCCACCATCTATCAAAAGCTTTGCACTCTTGAGTGGGGTGCGACACCTTCTGATGATATAAGCAATAGGAGGGGTGCATTTCCATTTCACCATTAATGTTTCCTTCGGAGGATGGTAGCTTCATGCCCATTGATAGGGCCTTAGCAAACCTTTTCCTCATCTTGAATTTGCTTTTGTCGGTAGTGGGGGTATTTTGCTCCAGCGGGAGTGTCTCAGCTCTTTCATCCAGTCGCTGGCGCTTGGCCCTTTCAGATATGACCGCCCCGCGTTCTCGATCAGCTTTACTTTTCAACCGAGCTTCATTAAGGAATGCGTCAATTACCTCATCTGATGGCCCCAGAACTTTGGGTTCAGGACCTGCCCCCAGCTTTTCAGTGCAAGGGGTCTCCTCATCGTCCATGAACGAATGGGAAATCATATGACAGCTCGCCACGTATTCTTCAGATTCATCAGATGAACTTTCTCCCTCATCTTCCTCTTGAAAGACGTGATTGAGGAACTCTTGGAGCGTAATGGGAGTCCGTGCCTTCTGGTTGTATTCCTCCAGCGCGTCAATTTGTTTTTGCAAGTCCGTGCGCTTGTCGCCAGGCTTCACGGGCTTCTTCGATTTCTTTTTCTTCTTCTTTGAAGATTTCGACGGCTGGTTGTGAATACTTGGGCCACCTCCATTGATCATTTGAGTTGGACACGGCTTCAACATTCTTTCAATGATCTGCGGTTCCAACGGATTCTCCCACTTGATCGCTGGGCATGCCTGCAAGTCGTTCAGCATTTTCTTTATCTTAGCTGATAATACAACCTCCCAAGGAGCTTCTTCAACGACAGAGCATGTTGCCCCCGGCGTACTCATCCCCTTAGAGGTGTGGGGCTGCGGGGGATTCACCTTCCATTTGTCAGATAACGCGAACTTGCCCTGTTGGTACTGGTCTTCAAGCCAATTTTTGAAGACGTAACAATTTTCGATCGGATGACCCAGTACTCGATGATAAGGATAGTAGTTGGGCTCATTAACATCACTTGATTGCGACGGACGTTTTGGATCCGACAGATTTATGAGTCGGTTGCGCAACGCCAGCTCGAATAATCTTCTCGTTTTATCTCGGGGAAAATAGTAAGAACGTCCTAGTCTCTCCTCAAGGGCTACGTACGGGCGCATATTATTTTGACGAACAACCGGCTTCGAGTTGCTCGGTTGTTGTTGAGCATTTGCGACAACGATCGCTTTTCCCTTCCCCTTGTCATTTCGGGAGTCCGGCTTTGGAAGAGGGGGTTTATGGCCCATCTGATCCATTTGCGCTAGCTTGTCAATCAAGGCCTAGAAGATAGTCGGCTTGAAAAACATCATAAATTGCGAGATGGTTGCTTACGGATCAAGGGTTCCCACAAACATACCCACCGCGGGAGCTTCTTCAATGCGTTGCTCACACTTCGACCATAAGTTCCGCCACCGTATAGCATATTGAACCCATGTCTCGCCTGGCTTTACCCTAGCGTTAATCAGTGCCGTCATCGGAGTGCGTTCACTGGCGCTTGCAAAACGCTGAGTAAACAACAGCTCCATCTCCGCGAAGGTCTTGATAGAGTCGTTCGGGAGCTCAGAGTACCACTCGAACGCCGTATCTGATAAACTTCCAACGAATTGGCGAAGCAAAAGCTTGTCATCACCGCCGGTGTTGCCGCAGAGTGCCCTGAACTGGGCAACATGCTGGTGAGGATTGCCCGTCCCCTTGTAGACATGGAACTTGGGAATTGTGTAACCCGGCGGATACTTGATTTGATCGTACCAACTTGGATATGGCCGCCCTGTTTTTACAACTTGGCCGGCTGCTTCAGTCGCATGATGAACCCGTATTTGCTGGGCTATGTACCCGTCCAATTCAGCTTTGGAGATTGTCTCCTCCTTGGCTGTTGACAGGGCTGGCGGAGGATTCGACGTTTCTCCCCTATCGTCTTCAAGGACGATCGGGGGATCTTCGGCCGGAGGATCTTGTTGGATCATTATCCCCACCATGTCTTGGAACAGGAGGCCCATACGCTTTATGTTGGCTGCTTGTTCAGCAGCCTCTTTATCCTTCTTCTCCAATATTCGACGAAGGAATTCGGCGTCAGTTTCTTGTTCCTGGCGTTCATCCGAAGACGTTTCAGGTTTTTTTTTGGCCCAGTAAGTGCGGCCATTGCGTTCATCATCTCTTGGAGCTTCTGCTGCTACTCCTGCGCTTTGGTCACTGATCGCGTAAGCGGTCGATGAACCGTAGATATGCGACTGTCCTCCTTACCAGACGCCACATAGACGGTATGAACTACAATGCCCTCTGACTTAGAGCGTTTGGGTTCACCACTTTTGATATTCGTCGTCGGCGTTGGCACTTTCTCCGGCCTTCTTCTTTTATGGGCCGTAGAAGTTGAGGGGGCCGTTGCTTTGGGCACCCAAGCGGTCGTCACCTTTCGTTGCTTGACCGGGGGATTTTCTTCTTGCCGACCTTTCGACTTCTTCTGTTGGCGAGAGAAGTTAGGATCAATGACAGATTCTTGGACTCGTCGCCATGTCTTGTAAATCCTGGAGGACAGCGATTGAGGAGGCTGCTCCGGCTTTTCTGCTTCCACGGCGGTCTCTACCGGTGGAGGAGATCTTTTAAGGACCGCAGTTGGCGAGTTTCTGCGTACCCTATTCAGTAGCTCGAAGCTGTTCCCGGTTGGAACAGCAGCGTTGACTTTCACCGTTGGAGCTGGCGGAGTCATCCCAGAAGGGGAGTTGCCCCCGGTCTTCCTTACCCGGTGCCAGTGGCGTCGTCGGGCGCGACGGGTTGTCGGTATTGGTTCAGAGACAGAAACATCTTCTTCTTGCCCCCTGTTCAGGTGTGGGGCTGTTGCCGGCGTCAGCCTATTGAAGACTGATGTCTTTTGAGCAGCAAGAGCAGGAGTGGGAATTGGGACGGTCAATCTTGTAAAGACTGATCTCTTAGCAGGAGAAGCCGCCTTGACGACTTCAGGAGCAGTTTTGGCTATTCTTTTTGGAATAACCTTTTCCGGGACTGCAAGCTTTATCGTGGGCCCGCAGGAGTTTTGGCCCAGCCTGGAGAAGACCGAGGCACTGGTGTTGGGCGACCCGTTGAGAGGGGCCACAGTAGCTGAAAGTCGATCGAAGACCGACTTCTTAGGAGTTTCTTGTACGGGTACGGGGTGCTGAAGCTTGTTGGCGGAAGCATAGTTCCAAAAAACAACCCCGTGGTGGCTTGAGTAATCTGCTCCACGGGGATGGTGAACAAAGAGGCCGCTTGGGGCCCATAGGTTGTGCTCCCAGTTAAGGCCGGACGCGAGCTGCAGCTGCAGTTGGAGCACTTCGAACAGGTAGTGGCCATCGATGCTTGATTTCTTTCTGCGCCAAGCAAGAGACCAAATCTTAGTAAACTTGAAATCCAAAGGCAACCATTAACAAACCACAATTTGTTCGCGAATACGACACACGAAGTGTGGAGTGGAAAGAGGAAAAGGTCCCACCGGACGTGCCAGAATCTGTTCCCCTCCGAACGGCGGCCGAGACGTTAGGACGTCTTGCCTGAGATTCGGGGCAGATGCTATTTGGTTTTATCCGTCTACCTCTCCGAAGATGCCAAGTTGATTCATAGCACCGTGTATCGGAGGATGCGGCAGATGTAGCAAACTTCGTCAGATTCCCCCTCGCTTGAGGGTTTTTTTTTATTGTGGGGACGCTCTTCCCTGCAGGCGCAAGCCCCTGCAGTTAATTACGCTACCGCGTCGCGGTAACAACTTTCTCCTTCTCCAGAATTTCACTTCGTGTCGTGTGTGTTTGTTTTGTTTGTGGTTGCCCGTGGATTGTATACGGAGACTAGGTGATGCCGTCGCCCGTAGGATGTGGATTAGTCCATATCCGTATTTACTTAGATTTGGGTTTGGTGTTTTTAAGGATACGTTAGCCGTATTTAGGCTAAGATCGACTTAAACGTTTGTTAAGGATACGTTAGTCTAATTTCCAGACTAAGATCTTCTTAACGGGATCGTCTAGATCCATTTCCAGTTCAGGGACATGGTGGTCCATTTAATATATGGCCGTCGGGACCCGTCACCTCTCTGACGACGTTGAAGGATTACAACGACATTGTCAGAGGAGTTCGGAGATGTACCCTTGAACCAAAGTTGATTGGGGGCCTTATAGTCCAATTTGGGACTAAAGTCTGTTTGAATGTTTAAGGATACGTTAGCCATATTTAAGGCTAAGATCAACTTAAACGGGATCGTTTAGATCCGACAAAAGAGCATTTGGGAGCTCTATTGTTCCAGTTTAGGGACGTAGTGGTCCATTGGTAGTTTAAGGACATTGCGGTCCATATTCCAGTTTAGGGACATGGTGGTCCATATTCCAGTTTAGGGACATGGTGGTCCATTGGTAGTTTAAGGACACTTAAGTCCGTGGGTTTAAGGACCCCACACTCCGTATTTTAGTTTAAGGACGCATAAGTCCGCGGGTTTAAGGACCCCACAGTCCATATCTTAGTTTAAGGATGCATAAGTCCATGAGTTTAAGGACTCCACAGTCCGTGTTGATGTGTGGTTGTCGGGACCCGTCACCTCTCTGACGTCGTTGAAGGATTACAACAATAGGTATTAGAGGAGTTCGGAGATGTACCCTTGAACCGGATGTAAATTGATTTAGGAGAGCAGTCTTGCTCGGTCAATTTAATTTGAGGACTTACGGCCATGATTGGGCTAAGTCCAGTTGAAAAATATTCAACGCTTTTATTTATTTTTGGTCTGTTAGACCTGTGCTAGGGCTTTGCCCACATTTAAATAATGCATTGCATTACTTTTTATTTTTGTTTGGGCTCTGCCCATAAAGGATGCAGAGCATCAATTTGTTTTGGGCTTTGCCCATTTATAAATGATGCAGAGTATCAATTTTACTTGGGCTCTGCCAATTTATTGCTTTGCAATTTATTTTGGCCTGCTAGGTCTTTTTATTTGGGCCTGGCCCTTTAGCAAAAGAAATGCATTGCATTTGTCAGGCGCTTTGCGCCAATCAAAGAACGCAAGCGCTTGTGGTGATGACACGTGTCATACAAGCACAGTGCGCTGCTGACACGTGGCGCGCTCTGGTGAGTTGCGCCTGTTTCAGAGAGAAAAGCTCTATTTCAAAAGCGCATAGCGTAAATGGTTCAGATGCTGACACGCGGCGCTCTCTGGTGGCTTGCGTCAACCCAAGAGCGCAACAGCGCAGTTTTGCAAGTGCAAGGCACTATCAACTTGAGAATCTTTTAGATTCAGAACCAATAGTTCATAAAAGAAGTGCAAAGCACTGTTTGTTTTCTTGATCTAATTTAGATCAAAGAAAACAAGTTCTTCTTGTTTTTCTTATCTTAGGGAACCAATGGTTCATAAGTGCAAAACACTATTTTTTTATTTTTGTTTTTTATTAAAGATCATTGATCTTGTTTTTATATCAATGATCTATCAGAAGAAATTCTTCTATCAAAAAGGTCCATTACCTTTCTTTTTCTTGAAATTTCTTCAAAGTTCTCTCTGCTTGAAGTTTTTAATTTCTCACAAAATGTTGATGCCATTGAATTGAGGTCTAGGGTCCTTTTTATAGTGCCCATAAATTAATTAAAGAGATCTTTCTCTGAGTGATTTGGGGAATTTTCCCCACCGTTGGATCTTTGATCCAAGGGCCTCTGTTTTATAGAAGAAAATCTTCTTGTTTTAACAAGAACAGAAAGATTTCTTTAAAATCTTAATTCCGTTTGGCGCAAACGCCCCAGCGCGTGACACGTATCAAGCAGCGCACAGCGCAGCGCAACTGCGCGAGCGCATCTGCGCGAGCGCATCTGCGCTGACACGTGTCGCGCAGCGCAGTGCTTGCGCAACTGAAGCGTTGCTTCCTTTTGTTTTTTAATAGAGCTTTGCTCTGATTGGGCGCGCCTTCTTGGGCGCTGCGCTGATGTATCAGTGCCTGACACGTGGCGCGTTGCGCGCAGCGCAAAGAATCTGAAGCGTTGCTTCATTTACTAAAGTTTAAATTTTCAAAGCAGAGCTTTGCTCTGATTGGGGTAAACAACCGCGTGCGGAAAATAGTAAAGTGGATGCATTAGCCAAGCTCGCTAAAGAACTAGCCGACGAGAACCTCGATGATGTAAGAATCGTGGTACAAAACCGTCGAGTTCTTGCTCCAGCAGAAATATCTCTGGAATCATCCGAGGAAAAGGAAGCGACTGAGCAGACGGCCCTACGAATAAATGACCAAGAAAAGGTTGAAGATTGGAGAGAAGTCTTTATAGACTACTTCAAATCCCGTCGAACGCCTGAAGATGCGTCCTCAAAACATCAGCTTATGAAACAAGCTCCGTCTTTCGCCTTCGTCAATGATACTCTATACAAGAGGTCGTTTGATTCTCTGTGGTTGAGATGCTTGGGACCTGAAGAAGCAGAAATAGTCATTCAGGAAGTTCACGACGGACTCTGCGGTTCTCACCAAGCAGGCCCGAAGATGAAATTAAAGATCAAACGAATGGGTTATTATTGGCCCATGATGATTCAGGACTGCCTCGAGTATGCGAAGCAATACCACTCGTGCCAGATTCATGGGGACTTTATCCACCAACACCCAAATCCACTACATCCAACAGTGGCTAGCTGGTCGTTCGAAATGTGGGGAACTGACATAATAGGCCCCATCGAACCAGAATCGTCCAGAGGACATCGTTTCATTTTGGCGACGACTCTCCAAATGGGCAGAAGCAGTACCGCTGAGGGAAGTGAAGACGGAGAATATCCTCCATTTCTTCAAGACGCACGTCATTTATCGGTTTGGAACTCCGAGACGGATCATCTCCGATAACGGGCCAGCCTACAGAAGCCACAAAATCAACCGCTTCGCACAACAGCACAACATAGACTGGAGATACTCCTCAGTTTATAATCTCCAAGCTAACGGTCTAGCTGAGGCTTTCAACAAAACCTTGACGAAGATCGTGAAGAAGACGGTGTCCCGAAATAGGGAAGACTGGCACGAGAGACTGCAAGAAGCTCTTTGGGTGTATCGAACTACGTTCAAGACGGCCACGAACACAACGCCGTACGCGTTGGTATTCGGTACAGAAGCGGTACTCCCCCTCGAGATAGAGCTACCTTCTCTACGAGTGGCAGTCCATTACGAGCTAACGGACGAAGAAAACGCTCACCTTTGGCTTGAGGAGCTAGATGCCCTTGATGAAATCCGGCTCATAGCGCAACAAAATATGGAGGCTTATAAAGCAAAGATGACGCGCTCATATGAAAGATTGACCAGGCCAAGGACATTCCGCCAAGGCGAACTCGTGCTAGTGGTCAAAAGACCCATGATCTCCAATCGTGCTAAATGAGGGAAATTTGAGCCGAATTATGAAGGCCCGTACATTATAGACAAGGTCTACCAGGATGGAGCCTATCTACTCATGGACATGCATGGTGAAAGACCTTTCAGGCCAATAAATGGTCGCTTCCTGAAGAAATACTACGCTTGACGAGTCACGGCCTAGGTCAATGATAGATGACGACGACTATGTCCGCTCGCTATCTTCCTAAGCCCAAACTCTATAAGTAGTAATCGGCTTACTTTGCACCGGACCGAAACGTCCTTAAACTAACGACGGACCGAAACGTCCTTAAACTAACAGCGGACCGAAACGTCCTTAAACTAACAACGAACCACTATGTCCTAAAACTAGCTGTTGACCGGGATGTCGATAAACTACGGTGGATTGCAGCATCCCAAAGCTGATACAGAAAAGAATAAAGAAAAAGCAGGAAAAAACGGTATGTCCATAAGCAAAATGGGCACGGATGAAAACCCGAAAGGACTCCGTGAGTAAAAACAGCAGGGGTATCGACGAGTCTTGTGAAAACCCAAAAGGGCGCAACCTCGTTAGAAAAAAAAAAGAAAAGAAAAAAAGGGGGAACGGTATGTCCATAAGCAAAATGGGCACGGATGAAAACCCGAAAGGGCTCCATGAGTAAAAACAGCATGGCTACCGGTGAGTGTTTGTGAAAACCCGAAAGGGCGCAACCTCGTTAAAGGACACTTACAGGGTCCTCTCGACCTTGTAAGGAGAAATCACCCGCTTGAGATCCTTACGACTCACAAGGGAGCAACACACTTAGGAATCCTCATGATTCCTAAGGAGAAATTACACTTGCGAGATCCTCACGACTCGTAAGGAGAACCCTCTTATGAGACCCTCACGGCTCATAAGATTTGAAAGTCTTAAGTTACAGAGACTTGAACCTGTTTTTAAGCTACCCCCATAACCTCCGATATTGCCCTACAGGAGGCTCAATACTGACCCTTGTATACAATCCATGGGCGCGAATAAACATTTTCCTAACAAAGTCCCATCCGTGATTAGGGATATGTCCATATGGTGAACAACCCTTGTAAGTCCTCTCGACTTATAAGGAGAAAACTCTTTTGTAAGATCCTTACGACTTACAGGAGAACATGCACTTAGGAATCCTTACGATTCCTAAGGAGAAAACACACCTACGAGATCCTCACGACTTGTAGGGAGAAATACCTTTGTGAGACCCTTACGGCTCATGAAGTCAAAAGCCTTAGTCGACAGGATCCTAACCCTGTTTACTAAGACACTTTTGTTCGACATCGACAAAGGCAAATGATGATTCGCTCCTGGCAATATCCCAGTTGTAGAGGTGCTGATACCGAAGTCGGTGTCTAATCCCAAGCTTGCAGCGAAAAGCCAGCAAGCCGCATATGCATACGAAATAGCCGAAATGATTGGGCAACTTGCAGACAAAATCAGCAAGTAAAAATGTATGCATGCAAAATAGCCGAAATGATTGGGCAACTCGCAATAAAAAGCAGCGAGTGAAAATAAAACAAATAGCCGAAATGATTGGACACCGCGGAAAATAGCCGAAATGATTGGGCAATCGCGACCTTCGCGATATAAAAGCTGAAATGATAGAGCGTCGCGGAAAAAGAAGTAGAATAAAAATAAAAATGCAATTTATGCCCTACAGGAGATATTACATCAATCCATGTATACAATCCAGGGACGCAAACAAAGAAGGAATCACACTCCTCCTCCCCAGGTTTCATCAGAAGAAGAAGCCAAATCTCGATAAGCCACAGATAGCCTGGAAATTATCTCAACATTCGTCTCAGCAGACACAACATCAAGCAAAGCGGAACAGCGGCAACTTCCAGTTCTATGACTCGACGGTATACAGATGACCGAGAGTCAAATCCCAACTCCGTGAAATACGGATATAATCATCAAAATTCCTGGTCACGTGGAACACGGATAACGTCACTTCTGACCCCGTGGAAAACGTCCAGAGCGGATCCTGGTCCTCACAGAGCACGACAGTGAACCCGTATGAAGCATCCAGAACGGAGCCTAGTCCTCGCCGAACACGGCAGTGAACCCGTGGGAAGTATCTAGTGCAAATTCCTGGTCACGTGGAACACGGATAACGTCACTTCTGACCCCGTGGAAAACGTCCAGAGCGGACCCTGGTCCTCACAGAGCACGGCAGTGAACCCGTGTGAAGCTTCCAGAGCGGAGCCTAGTCCTCGCCGAACACGGCAGTGAACCCGTGGGAAGCATCTAGTGCAAATTCCTGGTCACGTGGAACACGGATAACGTCACTTCTGACCCCGTGGAAAACGTTCAGAGCGGATCCTGGTCCTCGCAGAGCATGGCAGTGAACCCGTGTGAAGCATCCAGAGCGGAGCCTAGTCCTCGCCGAACACGGCAGTGAACCCGTGGGAAGCATCTAGTGCAAATTCCTGGTTACGTGGAACACGGGTAACGTCACTTCTGACCCCGTGGAAAACGTCCAGAGCGGATCCTGGTCCTCGCAGAGCACGGCAGTGAACCCGTATGAAGCATCCAGAGCGGAGCCTAGTCCTCGCCGAACACGGCAGTGAACCCGTGGGAAGCATCTAGCGCAAATTCCTGGTTACGTGGAACGCGGATAACGTCACTTCTGACCCCGCGGAAAACATCCAGAGCGGAGCCTGGTCCTCGCCGAACACGGCAGTGAACCCGTGGGAAGCATCCAGAGCAAACACTGGACTGTGAGGTCCTTAAACTCACGGACTATGATGTCCTTAACCTTGACCATGATGTCTTAAAACTAACAATCAACCAAAATGATTTTAAACTGATTTTACCTTGGTTTAAGGGTACATCTCTTCACTCCTTTGATATTCGTCGTTGAAATTCCTCAACGTCTTCAAAGAGGTGACGGGTCCCAGTAACCACACATTTCGCGGACTGTAAGGTCCTTAAACTCACGGACTATGATATCCTTAACCTCGACCGTGATGTCTTAAAACTAACACCGGACTGTGGAGTCCTTAAATCCACGGACTATGACGTCCTTAACCTCGACCGTGATGTCTTAAAACTAACGTTGGACTGTAAGGTCCTTAAACTCACGGACTATGATGTCCTTAACCTCGACCGTGATGTCTTAAAACTAACGGACTATGATGTCCTTAACCTCGACCATGATGTCTTAAAACTAACAATGGACTATGGAGTCCTTAAATCCACGGACTATGATGTCCTTAACCTCGACCGAGATGTCTTAAAACTAATGGACTATGATGTCCTTAACCTCGACCGCGACGTCTTTAACCTACGGTACCCCGGAAAGCATCCAGAGCAACCCTTAACTCCGTAAAATGCGGATAAGGGCAACTTCACCCATCACTTGCGGGTCCTCACGACTCGTAAGGGAGTAAATTCTCTTGTGAGATCCTTACGACTCTCAAGAGAAAACACACTTAGGAATCCTCACGATTCCTAAGGAGAAAACGCACCTACGGGATCCTCCCGACCCGTAGGGAGAAAATACTTTATGAGATCCTCACGGCTCATAAAGTTGAAAAGTCTTAGGTGACAGATCCTAACCCTGTTTTCTAAGCCATCGCCACTCTACAAAAAGCCTAAGACTAACAGCTATACGCTATTTACAGACCGCACTTGCTAAAATCGCATGGCAAGCAACACAGCAAAAAAAAAGAAAGAAGAAAGCAGAGAAATGACACAAGGCATTATGAAGAATGTATATCTTTTATTCATTAATTCGATTGAGTACAAGATACATTGTGTTAAAGAATAAAAGAAACAAATATATTTTATTTACAATTATAAATGATACAAGATTGTCATTGAGAAGGGAGCGTTTTTAACAAATTCGCAAGTTGTTCTCGCACTTCTTTCAACGCCTCTTCTTGATCGGCTGCCGCTGCCAACTCTGCTTCCACCTGGGCTCGCTGCTGCAGATAGGATGAAAGTTGTTCTTCGACGGCTCGCCGAGCTGCTTCACGACCTTGAGCATCACGCTCAACGGCATCAAGCTTCTGCTTCAATGTTAACCCATCAGAGATACTTTGCAGAAGGCCCTCGAAGATAACTTTCACTCGGGCAGCGTTCGCGTCGACCTCAGCACGCAATCGAGCAGACTCGCTTGAAGTTTCTTTGCATTCCCTCCACTTTGAAGCCGCTTCTTGTTCAAGATGGCGGAAGTAAGAAGCGCTCTGCTCGATCCATGCCGCCCGTTGAGTGCTCGTGGCCAAAATCTCGGGGGCAGGACGCATAAGTTCCAGCTGATGCAGGCAGGCCTCGATCTCCCTGCAGTGATTAACCCAAGACTCGACGACGACTTCATTATGGAAATTTACAAGCGTCGCTAGTATCGGATTAACCTCGGCAGCGAAATCTGCGGCAGATGTAGGAGCTTCTGCGTCAAGCTCCTCGACGCATCCGCTCAGCATGCTCAGACTCATCGCAGCACCCTTTGAGGATGGACGTCTGGAAAAGGGCCTGCCGGCATCATGATGCGAGACTCGAAAGGTGCCGGAATCGGAACGACAGCTGCAAAACAAATCACAATCAAATGGCGGTTCAAGAAATATAGGAAGTTCATGAACAATGGAATTTACTATACCAGCTGCAGCAGGTAGCAAAGCCGGGAGGACCGATGGCGCAACTGATCTCTCATCTCCTCCTTCGATCTGTAGCACTGCAATCAGGGCAAGGAAGAATCAGAAATAATTCCATTATTGAAAAAAAAAGAGCATTAATTGAAAACTATACTCACCAGCGCCACTGGAGGAAGCAAGCTCCGACGGGAAGGAGAAGTGTGGGTGCAGCACCTGGTACAGGCGATCAAAAAGCACTCCTGCAAAGACGCAATAGTACAACATCAGTACATAAATTATGCAGCCAAGATAAGACTGATGGGTCGCAAATCTATACCTTCCAGCATCTGCGACGGTACGAAAGAGGGTAGAGAGGTGGCCACCGTCAGAACGGTAGCTGACGGCGCTGTCTCGAGTAGCTTGATTTCAGCACCCGCCGCACCTGCATTAGAAGCAAGATAAACTTTATTAGGAAAGACTACAGAATAAAAAAAAGAAGGGCGGTGACCCAAGATTTACCTGAAAAGTCGCCAGCCAGAGCTCTAACGAGGGCGTTACTTGATGTAACGGCGGCGTCTTCCTCTTCCATTGGGACGGTCTCACCTCCCGTTGCCTCATCGCCCGACTCTACAGGAGCCGTCGTCACGCTCGTGACGCCAGAAGACGACAAGGAACTGTAAGCAGGGAGAGCGATGATCGGAGTGGCGCCCGACTCTTGAGAAAGAGCGGCCATCTCTTGCTCAGCGACCATAGCAGCCGTCTCACCCGCTACCATTTCGGGCTCAGCGGTCGCAGCCGTCTCATTCACTGCAGCCTCAGGCCCAGCCATAGCAGCCGTCTCATCCGCCGCCCCCTCGGGCTCGGCATCGGTAACCTTCTCGGGCATAGCGGTTGTGACTGTCTCGTCAGCCACGAGCTCGGGCCCGGCAACTACGACTGCACCGCCTACCGTCGCCTCAGGTTCAGCTGCTACCTTCTCTACTGTCCCCTCAGGCTCGACGGTCGCCGCCGTTCCTTCAGTAGGACTCGGCCCTGCAGGACAAGATATATAAGAACCGATAGTTTTACAACTTTTACAACAAAGCCTCGAAAAGCACATTACCTGAGACGGATTTACCGTTGGTGTCCCGAGCTGCACGTGCCGCCAGCCTATGAGCAGTAGACAAGGGGACCGGGAGCTCCTCTGAAGGAGTAGCAGCGGGAGTAACGGTGCTTGAGCCCGCTCCCACGGCCAAAGCAGCGCTACGCTCCTTCGCTGCGCACCTCAAGCGCTTCCTCTCCTCCCGGGCCGTCACGACGGACCTCTTGGAAGCCTCCTTCAATAAGGCGTCGTCGTACGCGTTCAGAGTTGCCTCCAGAGCCTTCAAGGATCCATGATCAGTCGAAAATACTGCATTTTTTTAACACGGCAATTTCCCTAACATTTGCACTCATATAGAAGTGTTCGGTATTCATATTGCACATATTACCAAATCATCTCTGAAATACCAGATTGCATGTGTTAGACTTTTAAACCGGCACTTTTAGGGAAATTGACTGTGTTTCATGGCATCGCATCATCCTTGTATTGCGCAACTCTTGTCTTGGGGTCTAATGCAGGAAATTCCAGAAGCAGGGCCCAAATTGGGAAAAGAACTGATAAAAGATACACCAACTCAAAAGCTGAAGATCTGGTAGCGATACAGAAGGCCAAATAAAATTCAACATATTAGAATAAGGACCATATGTCATCCCAAGCCCACAGAAGAAACCTCAAGTTCCAAAGCCCTAAAAAGACCGCGGATCCACGGCCCAAACCCCCTTGGCGCCGCAGATCCGCGGCCTTATTAAGGGATCATTGGCTCAAATTTTTTCACGTGCTCTCCCATAACGGCCAAACCTTCCAGAAGACCCCAGAAGCTCCACGTGGCGTATCTAGAAGGCTCGGCTTAACAAACTATTTCTAGAAGGATCTCTTAACAAACTTTTGGAGGGAAATTCAAATCTTGTGCTAACTAACTTGTGGAGGGAAAATTCAAATTTCAATCCTAGATCTAGAATTTTGAGGTCTATATAAGAGAGCCTAGATCTAGGGTGAAGATTGTTCAAGAATCACCATCATCTTCTACCCACAAGTTGAGTGACACAACTTGTGCCTCAAATTCAAACCCCAATTCAAAATCAAGATCAAGATCACGAGAGCAATTCAAGCAAGAAAGCCTTCAACCTTTAGAAGCGACGCCGGATTCCAACGGAGCAAAAGATCCACGCCGATCCGCGACTCAAGGAGTCGAGCGAAGCCGAAATCGACGATCTAGTTCCTTCCTTTTGTAAATTCAAGAGAGTTGTAACGAAATTTGTCGATAAATAAAGGTGATTTTTCTATATTCTTGCTTATCTTTTAATTCAAGCATAATGATTAGATCTCAATTTGTGATTGTGTTTGTGATCATGATGTTTGAGTAATCTCCGCTCGTGTAGGAGTTGTGACGATCTTTAGATGATGATGATTTAGATATTTTTACAATTCTTAAATCCTATAATGTTCGGAAATTCTAGTGAATCAAATGATTAATAACCTAGTTTCGAGATGATGCTTTCTTGATCGTGTTCACTCGAAACTAGGGAACAACTATTGACCATTTGATTAACTAGAAGCTAGAATTTGAATGCGATCCATCGAAAGGACAAAGGATGAGTTGCGAAATCCCTAATTTCCTCGCACGATCCTTAAACCTCGATAAATTTGCATCGATCTAGTATCAATTCATTAATGGATAAGAATGAGTAATCATTAGATCTCATCACATCTATAGATCCGATCTACTCCTACGAGCCATACTTCTAATCTTGATTGTTGGTTGGAAATTATCACACATCTCAATTCTTGTTTTTAATGTTTCTTTTAGATCTAGATTTTTCTTACTTCTTGATCTTCAAATGCAAATCATGAATTGTTTTCTTTTCTTTGCCTTAAATTTTCAACTCATCTAATTCGAAAATTGAACGGATCTCACTTTTCCTGTGGACGATCCGCACTTACTAACGCGCTACATCCGACACCGTTATTGATTGCGGTCAAATAATTTTTGGTTGTGATATCTCTTTACTATTTTCTAAAAACCAACACACAACGGAAAATCATCCAATCAATCCATCATCGGCTTTTTGAGTTGGGTCTTTTGCGGGTTCGGAATATCGGTAGCTGGCCCGGAGAGAATTCCTGCATCGGTTTGCGAGATAGGTCTTGTGGTCCCTGCGATAAGACAAAGAGGGGGTCAGATTACTCATAAGAAATGGAAGGAGAGACATTATAAACCGAAATGTTCCAAGGCCTAAGGATGCTCTGAGTCGTTCCTCCTCCTGGAAAGTTTTGAGGGAAGCAGCGATAGCTTCTTCGGTAGAAATGCCTGTTAAAAGAAGGAAAAGCGTTAGTCAAAAAACAATGATAGAGGTACGATGCAATGACGAAAAATACAACTAGTGATTACCCGATTACGCAAGTTTAGCCAACCACGCCTCGCGCCTCGCCAATCGCTCTGAAGCTGCGATGGCGGCCGCCATATCAGTATCGTCTGGCGGCATAAATAAGCCCTCGTTGGTCCCGTACTCACCCAAGCCTTCGCTATAAGGAGCATGAGGTTCCTGACCAAATGCAACGTCAGCAGAGAGGATCGACTTCTTCTTCCTCTTCTGCGCGCGAACTCCAGCCGCACCCAAAATCAGCTTACGCTTTGTGGGCACCTTGGGACGGCGGGTCCCGATGTCCGAGCCCACGCCGGATTCAGGCGAAACCACATTTACCGTCTCCACGGGAGCACGGGGAGCTAAGGGCACATCCACAGGATCACGAGGCAATCCATGCGTGGGGCTTAGCACACGAGGAGGCTCATCCCCAGCATCTCCTCTTAGTGGAGGAAGGACAGGGGTCCTTCGCCTTAGGGGGACGTTGTGATCGCTGGCGGGGGGCGCACCCTTGCGATCAAGCAGCAGTCGCTTCTCTTCCCGGATAACAGCGCCCATCGCGTGCTAATACCAGGCCTCGTACACGTTGAGGGCCCTTGGAACGCAACTTGGTTCGCTAATGAAGAAGTGGGAGCCCGTGTTCAACCGCATAAAGTGGTGCAGCGCGCTCCGTATTCCCTCCCTTGTGGCCGCAGGCTATTCCAAAAACGCCTCCAATGGGACCCCCTGGTTATAACTTAGTTGTTGGGCGAACCGATGGGGGTTGTACCTCATGAAGAGCGCCATATTGTTTTGCCTGAACACCAGGAAGCCCGGCCGGATGGAATACAAGTGAAGAATCTCTCGGGCTTTCAATACGGAGGCCCCGTCCTTGAAGCTATCACGCAACGCCAACACCGCCTTAGAAGTCTCCGGGCCGATGGTCATGACCTTGTCCATGAAAGAGATGCCCGCTCCGACCGTGCGCGGACGAAGAAGCAACCCCCTAGCCTCCTGTGGAGGCGGATTCACAATAGAAGCGCCAATTAACCGCATGACTCTCGGGAGTCTGCACTTCTCGTAGAACGAAGGCCTCTTGTGAATACCAAAACCCCCCAGCACATGCATTTCCATCCATGAAGTAAAATTGTGCATCGGGAGATTGGCGGTTTGCGCCCCCGGTTCATTTGCGTCTGCCGCCACGCTAAGTCCATGGTACAGGTGGGCCAACCCGGCGATTCCAATCGACAACTGTATACCAGCCACCATCCGATGCGCTGGGTAGAAGACGGACGGCCTCATGTAGCGCGGGTGCATGGGGAGCGCGAACCAGCACAGCCATAACCCCAGAAACCCGAGAAAGAAGGTCTCCTCGTCGATGCCCGGAGCGGCGATTTCCGATAAGGGCATGATTGCAGCATCGGGAAGGTAAAAACCCTTTTGGTCGTCCTCCAGTACTGGTCGACGATCTAAGCCAAAGCCGAAGGGGTCGTCGAGCTTGGCCTGTGAAACTAACTCCCCGGCCTCCCGATTCCAAGTAGAGACTTTCATACATTTTCAGCACCTTTACTAGGCTCGGAAACTGGTGTTGAATAGCATTCTCCGGCGTTAAGCCCATTACCAGTGGCTTGGTGGCGAAGACATATTCATCAGGGGGAAGTAGCTCTTCATAATGCTCCCCCTCACCGGCAAACCGGAAATCTCAGCAAATTCTTCCAGGGGGATGGAGACTTCCCTGTCCGTCAGAAGAAAGGCATGGGTGGGGATGTTCCATTGTTCCACGAATGCCTTAACCCACCACGTCGGAGGAGCAGGGTACTCGAACAATGAGGCGTAGACTGCGGGGTACAGACTAATCTTCATCAAATGCGTCTTTTTCGCTGACAAGATGTACCTGGCCCACTGCAAATACCCGGCCGATTATCGAGTGGTCAATCCAATGTTATAAGGTTGTCCCCAAGGGCGCGACTCACCCTGGCATATGCGCCGCCCCAGAATATCCACGGCTGCCGGCGGTTGCACGGGAATGGCAGCAATCGATGGTTGAAGAAGATCCTCCGAATTCCAATTTACGACCTCCACGGCATAGTTCACCGGGGGTGCATCTGCATATGGGATCGATGAGATCGGCTCTGACGGTGTCGCACAAGAGAAGCTTCGGCGGCCCTTGATGATTTCACTGTACCATCTACCCCACAGGTGAAGGTTCTTATACTCCGGGTCGTAATCCTTAATAAGAGCAAGAACCTCCCGGTCCACCGGCGTCTCAGGGAATCCTCCCTCTGAGCGGAAAAATGGGAACGAAAGATCAGCAGATATGTTGCCTGCAAGAAAAAGCGAAATTCAATTGTCAGCATCATAAGTTAATTTTAAAAAAAATTCCAATGCTTGGTACTTTAAAATTTATACCACACTGCAATGCAGTGGAAAGGGGACCAAAGGGGGACCCACAAAATCCAGATGACAATGCATCAGTTAATAAGACAGCCTCATCATTGGATGAGACTGTCAGTTAATGAGGAAATCCTCAAAGAACATTCTCATTAAATGAGAAATTCCTTGAGACAAAGAGAAAATCTCCCTTTTCAGAGCAAAGCTCTGTCACAGAGTGACACTTGTCAAACTCTGATCACAAGGGAATAAGATTTCTTAAAGAGCCTAGCTCTGTAATAATGATGGAAAAATCCATCAAAGGAAAAATTAATTCCTAAAAATTAAAGTTCTGGGATCTTAAAGATCCATGAAAAACTCTTAAGAGTTCATCATCAGAAGATCAAAAGATCTATGTTCTGTCAATGAGCAAAGCTCTGTTCATGGGTTAAGTAACCCTGAAACAAATTCTTGAGAGAAAAGCTCTGTTTATGAAACCCCAAAGAGAATTTCTTTAGATCAAAAGATCTATAAGAGCAAGGCTCTATTAATTAAAGTTGATTTAATTAAGTTTAAATTTTTACCTAAAATTTTCTAGAGTTCTAACTCTGAAGTTCTTGAAAACGAGAGCAAGGCTCTGATAATAAAAATCTTGGGAAGATAATAATCATCTGAGGAGGACCAAGGGTCCTATTTATAGGCGCTAAAGCGCCTCTTCAACTCCTAAGTTGATCCAACGGTCTGGACGTTGCCACCACTGCACTCACGTGTGCGCCACGTGAGCGCAACGGTGGGGGGGTATTTGTTTCCCCCAATCAGAGCAAAGCTCTGTTTGAATTTCAAAATTCAAAAGGTAAAGCAACGCTTCAGATCTCTTGCGCTGCGCGCAGAGCGCCACGTGTCAAAAGCAGATACGCCAGCGCAAGGAGCGCTGCGCCCAAGGCAGCGCAACCCCAATCAGAGTAAGGCTCTGTTTTAAAATTCAAATTTAAATAAAGTAAGCAACGCTTCAGATAACTTGCGCTCTGCGCTGCGCGCCACATGCCAGACAGTGGTGCGCTAGCGCAGCTGCGCTGCGCGACACGTGTCAAGCACATGTGCGCTAGCGCCAACTGCACCAGCACTGGAATTTAAATAATAAATTATTTAATTAATCAGAATTAAAGTTCTAGAAAGATCTTTCCAATCTTATTAAAATAAGAAGATTGTCTTCTGTAAAATAGAGGCCTTAGGATCAAAGATCCAACGGTGGGGAAATATCCCCAGATCATTCAGAGAAATATCTCTGTAACTAACCTAACAAACCAATTGGCCCTATATAAAGGCCCCTAAACTCCAAGTCATACATATACAGAGATAGAGAAAAGGGAGAACTCTGAAAAATTTGAAAGGCAAGCTTTTGAAGAAAGAAGATCATCCTCTTCGAGGTAAAGAATTAAATTCTTGGAAGAGCAGAGATGAAAACACCTCACAAAAAGAAGGATTTCTTCTAAAAAGATCAAAGATCTAAGAACAAGATCAAGATCTTCAATATAAAAAAGAAAAAGATCATAAAGATCCAATCATAAATGATTAAAGAAGTAATTTACTTCATTTCTAGATCTTTTGATTTATATAAAGGCACAGCCTTTTGATGAACCATTGGTTCTTGAATCTTGAGGAAGAACCTCTTCAGAACAAGAAAAACCTGTTTCTTTGATCTGAATTGGATCAAGTTGCGCTCTGCGCTATTGTACAGTGCCCTGCACTCTTAAATGCGCCTTTGCGCTCTTTGGACTGGCGCAAATCACCAGAGAGCGCCACGTGTCAATCACAGAACAATCTGCGCCTTACGCTTCTAAGACAGAGCACTGCGCTCTTGGATTGGCGCACTGCACCAGAGCGCGCCACGTGTCAGCAGCGCACCAGGGCAGCGTATTGCGCTAACTAACTTGCGCTTGGCGCAGAGCGTGACACGTGTCACCTCCATATGCGCTAGCGCCTTGCGCTCTTTAATTGGCGCAAAGCGTCTGACAAGCCACGTGGCGCACTGTCAGACCACTAAAATGCTATGCATTATTAAAAAAGGGCAGAGCCCAAGAAAAGTCTATCAGACCAATTTAAATGCTGTGCATTATTTAAAAAGGGCAGAGCCCAAGTAAAGGCCTAACACGCCAAACATAAATGCTATGCATTTAATTACAGAGCCCAATGCCATGCATTATAAAGGGCAGAGCCCAAGTAAAAGCTTAATAGGCAGAACATGAACAAAATGTTAAACATTTTCAACTGGACTTAGCCCAATTCTGGCCATAAGTCCTCAATATAAATTGAACTGAGCACAACTGCTTTCCCAATCAATTTACATCCGGTTCAAGGGTATATCTCTGAACTCCTCTGATATTTGTCGTTGTAATCCTTCAACATCTTCAAAGTGGTGATGGGTTCCGACAGCCATACATTCCACGGACTACAATGGACCACCATATCCCCAAACTGATAATCGACCGAAATGTCCGTAAACTAAACGATATAGCCCAAATGCTCTCTTGTTGGATCTAAACGATCCCGTTAAGTTGATCTTAGTCTGGAAATCAGATTAACGTATCATTAACAAACGTTTAAGTTTATCTTAGTCCAAAATAAGACTAACGTATCCTTAAACCAAAATCCTAAACCCAAATCTAAGAAAATACGGATTTGGACTAATCCACGTCCTACGGGTGACAACACAAATTAGTCTTCGTATACAATCCATGGGCAACCGAACTTAAAACAAACTCCCACGACACGAAGTGACCATCTGGAGAAGGAGAAAGTTGTTACCGCGATGCGGTAGCGTAATTAACTGTAGGGGCTTGCGCCTGTAGGGAAGAGCGTCCCCACAATCAAAAACCCCTCGAGCGAGGGGGAATCTGACAAAGTCTGCTACATCGGACGCATCCGTTTAAACCTTCGATATACGGTCCCATAAATCAACTTGGCATCTTCGGAGAGGTGGACGGATAGCACCAATTAGCATCTGCCCCGAATTTCAGGCAAGACGTCTATCGCGTCTCTTGTGCTGTCTTTCGGAAGGGAACAACGCGCATTCGGGGTCACCGGGGGAAAGTTCCTCGGTTTCATGGTCACCCACCGTGGAATCGAGGCCAACCCGGAAAAAATCGACGCTATCCTCAACATGGTCGCGCCCAAGACCAATGTCGAGATCATGCGACTGACAGGGAGGGTAGACGCTCTGAGCCGTTTCATGTCGAGGTCTGGGGAAAAGTGCCTCCCATTCTTCAAAGCTCTAAGGAAAATCCCGAGGTTCGAGTGGTCAGAAGAGTGCCAAACTGCCTTTGACCAATTAAAGAGGCACCTTGCGACGCCACCGCTGCTCATCCGACCAGTTGAGGGAGATGGGCTATCGTTGTACCTGGCGGTATCCGACCAAGTAGCAGGCTCAGTGCTCGTTCGAGAGGTCGACAGAGCGCAGAAGCCAGTGTACTACGTGAGCCACGTCTTCAAAGACGCAGAAACGAGGTACCCAGCCATAAAGAAAATTGTCTTGCCACTCATTGTGGCCTCAAGGAAGCTACGACACTACTTCCAGGCGCACACTATCCCTGTGTACATTCATTATATTGCTTAGATACGCTTAGCGTGTTTACTTCTGAGTAAATATATCGCGTGGCCCGTCGCGTCTTCTTACCATACACCGGAAAGCGGGGCGTAACACGATAAGTCGTGTCCGAGTCAAGCTCATCACCAACAGAGATACTACTGATCAACTATCAGTAAATCTAATCCACCGTGGCCACAGATTTCTAGTGATAACTAACTGAACACAACGCGATATCGACTCCTAATACCAGAAGAGATGAATCCCAGACAATCGACCACTGCCTCCATGTGCCTCGGGACTGTACCCAACTAAAATCTGTTTCCACGACTCTTTTGAGCTGTGGTAAGGTAGTAATCAAAATACAGTGAGAACACGAGACAAATGACGATTTCGGGTCAAAGGACTAACATGTACTCATGCCTCCTGAGAACTTCCATTTGACGATAGATATAATACCATTTAGAAGTTCTCGGCGAGTCCGTTTGGTGTACCCAACTTCAGTAAGCACCTGTATACTATCATAGGTGACACAACACTAATGGCTTGTGAGACCGGCTGTCACCTCTCGTCGGAGTCTAAAAACGTATACACTAGTCTACTCCGGAATATCGATACCCAGTCTCGATATTCCCACGACCATGGACATTTAAGGATGTGCTTATGGACAACGCAGCTCCCACATATATGATCGCCATCATAATGTTGGTTGTCAAACAACAATCTTACGGGCTTCATCAATGATGAAGACAAATCAGATAGTATACTATCATCTCAAGTAATACTGCTATACTTGTATAGTTCCTCTCTCGATTATTATAATCGCCTAATTGCGATCACAATAATTGTCTTGAGGGCACTATATCCATTATGGGTGCTGTCATTTTTTAACAGCGGTCACTCCTTTTCCCTCAATTTCGGCATGAAATAATTACTCGTAGGCTATATGTCCAGAAATATACGAATTATACGTTGTACAAGTTACGAGTGAATGCATTCGAACATACGCGTGCTGCGTTATGGTAGACAAATTATCGGTCGTGCACATGCACCACTTTCCACTATAGCTGATATTTTTAATGCATTAGATCTTGATTTCCTCTGGTTTCGAAATCAAATCTCCAAGATCTTGGAATTTTTATGCTGGAATAAACCCAAATCGGGCAAAACAAAAGACGTAGAAGCCTACATGGATATAAGACATGGACATAGACCCTTCACATTTAAAACCGTTGAATTGGATGCATGAGACCATATAGAAAACACAGGTGTGCCATTTTAATGCCCAACACTCCAAAATTTGCATCCACCGCATCAGTTGTGAAAAGATGCCGAAACTTAGTGTATCCACATCTTGCACGGTGAAGGAATCCAGCATCTTTTCACCATTGATATGATGGGTGCAAGATTAACGGTTGGTTTTCCAATAGTATAACGTTTTCAGTTTTTTTATATCACAGAATCAACTGCGAAAGGATATTGGATTCATGTCAAGTGTTGACTTTTAGCACCATATCTTAGAAATGTGAGGTGCTAGCTAAGGTTTTCTCTGTTCCATTCATTGATTCCTCTCGCTAATCAAATTCCCGAGCATGACTAAAATTGCCCATAAAAACAATGAATTTATTGAGCTCGGTAAAAGATTCGCCCATAATCAATTATTCTAGTACAAACTAAACAAATTTAATACAAAATAAACATAAATTCACAAACAATAAGATTTCTTTACATGTACATGTACAGCTACAAATTTTCCCTCGAAATCAAGCACAGGGAAATATTCGCAACATGTTTAATTTACAAAACTACGATACCAATCACTTGCCGACGGAACGAGTGATCTTGAGAACAAGCCCAGGGTAGACATCGGCATCGTCTTGAATATGAGGATTCTCTTCGACAATGAAAGGATCGCCGCACTTATCGCTGATCGTATGAAGGGTCTCTCCTTCTCCGACCACGTAAAACTCGTCGCAAGGCTTGGTTTTCGCGACCCGTTGCACTCTTCCATTGATCGATCCACAATAGCTCGTTAAAAGCAAGAATCCAAAGAACAAAGCACAAAACCAAGAATACTTCTCTTTTGATGAGCTTGAGTTTGCCATGTTTTTTTTCTGATTCGATGAAGATTTGTAATATTTTTAGAAAAGTTTTTGTGGGGTGCTGGGTTTTTAAAAGGGTTTTGGATGAGGTAGCTGAGAGGGAGTTGGTGTTGGTGAAAGTTTGGGTGGGAGTTCAAATGGCAGCTTCAATGGAGTTAGTTGGTCAATGACTCAATTGGAGTTGGAGAAAAGGAAATTACACCATAAGAATAGTAATTTTATATATTTATATATTTTTTCCCATGGTTTATGATGTAACCATGTGCGTATTTCTAGTGAAAAAGCATGAAAATTTGAGATAATTAAAGTATAGGTGTCAAGTTGATTCAGGTGTTTTATTTAAATTAATCATAACGATGATCATAAGAATTAAAAAATAGAATTGTTTATAATAAAAGGCTAAGCACTTGATGCGATTAACAAAAAATCAACCTGATCGTTCGATTTCATTTTATTAGGATTGTGTTAATGGTCGAGTGCAGGAGAAGCAATTTATTAATTAGTTATAAAGAAAATCAAAATTCGCCTTCTTCCAGTTTCATCGGTAAAAGAGGGGAAAAAAGAAGAAATCAATCAATTTATTGTCGTGTGTGCGTGTTTCGCTTTGTGTTTTGGTATATCACAAATGAACTTAAAAAGGAAATGATAATAAGACTGTCCTGCTTTACAAGAAACCGTTAAAAATTATCCGTAACGAAAAAGTTTAAGACCTTTTTAATTATTTTTTTCCGAAAAAAATAATATTTGGTTCCGGAATCTGGCTTTTATTCCTTCTAAAATACCAAATACATGTGTATGGAGAGCATTGATTTTCTTTACATAATTTTCAACAGAGTTTATCACCAACAGGAACAGGAAAAAAGGAAAACTTCAAACAAAAGGAAGTAGCATGAGATAACTAAGAGACGAAGTCCATATTGAAAAGGTCTTAGAAGCGACCCTTTGCTTTGATAGGATTTTTGTTACTTGGTTGTGAATTCAACTGCTTTGAAAGGAACTGGTATGATTTTTGGTGACATGCTGTTGATGAAGGTTCCACCTAGAGATAATGCATGTGACTCACCACCACACATTGAAAATCCCTTGAGGTCCATGCTAGGTCTTTTTCATAGTATCATTTTTGTTTTTTGATTTGTTTCGGGTCTTTCTCATAGAATTCCAATCAATAAGCTTTCGTATCGAAATGTGATATTCCGTATACGACGTACTTAAGGTGAGCTCGGAAAAAACATTAAAATTTTGGCTAGCTTTGCTCTGACCGTACAATATAGATACGGTTTTCGAAATCGTGGCTTTGCAATACTTGAGACCAAACCGTTGGACCTTCTATGGAGGCAGGGTTACGGTTAAACAGAAACCGAGGCCACGCGAGGATCTGATGCTGAACTCGAAAAATTGCAATCGGGACATGCTATGCAGCAACCGAAACGGAGATTTCTAAAATATGGTTTCATAAAATTGAGAGAGGTCGAAACCCCGTTTTCTTAAGCTTTAAAAGGTTGGAGTTTCATAAGGTTTCAAGCCGATCTCTTTTATAAAACCCTATTAAAAACCGTGGTTTTGCATGGATTAAACGAGATAAAAGGAAACCTAGTTGCTGGACCATAAATGTTTGAACTATGCTATGTTTTGACAGCCAAAATAAAGTTTTCAAAAAGGAGTTGGAAGATTCCATGCTCCTCAAAATCATAATCCGTCCTCGTTCTAGTTTGGTCTGGGATTAGAACTAAATTTCCTTAAATATCGGGCAGCTGTTTATCAATGAGTGAAAATAGTTGAAAGGGCATTTTCAAAATACTATTCGTGGAAAGTTTTAAAATAAAACAAGGTAAATTGTTAAAAAAAACTGAGATTTTCAAAATTATTAGTAACCCAAAATCTTTATAAATAAGCTCTTGTGCTGCATTTAATTTAGGGCTTTATTCTTACATGCAACTTTTTTAATATTGCATTCAACTTTTTAGATATCATGCTACTAATGTAAATGGGGTTTAAATCGGGCTCAGGGTTCTATGTTTGAAACGGGCCGGAGGTTTTTTGACATTTTGCCCAATAAAATATCAACTTTAGAGCTTGGTTTGGGCCATGAGATCGAAGTAATATGCTATGGGCCGGCATCCCACTGTGCCAAACTTGGGCATATGGTTTGGGCCTTGAATTGTTAAATAAATATACTACTTTTGTTGATTTAACAATGCAAGGTATGGCTTTGTGTTTGGGTGCACAACAGGATCAATCAGAGACTAAAAAATATCGTTAACTTATAAGTATTTTAAGATGGTGGGTAACATATATGTTATTTTTTTTTCTTTTTTTCTTTTTATGAAGCCAGTTCTCCTAGATAACATAGTTTTATATTTATTGCCTGAAATCTACTGACTGTGCATCATTTCTATCAATTATATGTACCGCAACATTTCATAATATTAGCTTGGGAATAAAAAAATCGTATTGGAGTCATTGGATCATTTAACAGACCAAGAGCAAAATCTCGACAAAAGTCGATTTCTGTAAATACGATATCATATAACTTATAAGTATTTTGTTTAGAGATATGATCAAACCCTAGGTTGCTTTGCACGGAAATCCTTCCCTGCACCAAGTGAGCCTTGTATAGCCGTCCAAATTAACTCTGTTTCTTTCTCTTTCTGTAGTCCGGATGCATCATACCTTGTATGCCTAATAAATTCTTGATTAATTTCCCAAACAACAAAGTAAACAACAAAGCGCATCTTGCTCTAATAAGATACAAGCTCTTATTAAATTTACTGTCTTTACTGAACCCTTGCTTGTTCTTCCCTAATTGCAATTTTTTTTATTTAAAAAGAAAAAGCAAAAAACGAGATGTAAAACAATTCGATTTCTAGCCTCAAAATTCCTCTCCCTTTTCGTAGGGGTTTTGTCCCGAGCCCTCTCAATTTCGACCCCTTTTTCTTCTCCCTCTCGAAACCCTAATGAGCTTTTCTAGGGTTTTGCTCATGAACCCATCTAGGGTTTTTGTTCTCTTCTTTTGATTTTGTTCTCCCTCGATTGGTGCAGTTTGAGGACGAGATTACTATGATTTCAGAGAAGCCGAGCTGGATTAGGCACGAAGGGCTGCAGATCTTCTCAATTGATATCCAAACAGGCGGCGCTAGATTCGCCACTGGCGGTGGAGATCACAAGGTAAGATCTTTTTCAACTGGGTACCGCTTATTTTAGTTGAATTTTAGTGGGTTTTAACTGTTTTTATGTTATCGTGTCTCTTGTTGAAGAAATCGGTTTAAAGTGGTAACTTGATGAAGCCATTGATGAGAAATTTTGGAACTTGTATCTTGGTAGTAGCTGTTAACTGTATGAAGTCAATTTACCTTATATTGGTTGGAAATGCTTATGCTTATGTGCAATGCTCTTGATTTAGGTGAGGATATGGAGCCTGAAATCGGTGGGCAAAGACTTGAATACCGATGAACCTTCAAAAAGATTGCTAGCAACCCTCCGTGATCACTTTGGATCGGTAAATTGTGTTAGGTGGGCTAAACATGGTCGCTTTCTTGCTTCGGGCTCCGATGATCAAGTGATCCTAATTCACGAGAGGAAACCGGGCTCGGGCACTACCGAATTCGGCAGCGGTGAGCCTGCCGATGTGGAGAGTTGGAAGGTCGTTATGACGTTAAGGGGGCATACCGCTGACGTGGTGTTCACTTGATCTTCTTGTGTTTATTAGTTTGATCTACATAAAATTTCTTTATCTATTTTTGGTTACTTCATTGGCAAAAATCACATTAAAACACCCTAAACTTTGTAAATTATCACTTTCACTAAACTACCTTAGGGTTTCTTTATTACAGTAAATACCCTTGAACATCGGTTTTAAGGGAGTTTCGTTTCTTACATTGTGTTACCCTTATATATAACAGTTTAAGAGAGCTTAATGTATAATAAAACTTTCAGGTAGCTTAGTGAAAAATGACGAATGTTAATGGTGCTTTAGTGTAATCTAGCCTATCTATTTATTTTTGAGTCGTTCTTTTTCTCCCTTTTTTCCTAATCGAGGAGTTGCATTTCCATGCTCGAAGTAGGTGGATCTTAATTGGTCGCCTGATGATTTTACATTGGCTAGCGGCAGCTTGGACAACACTGTTCACATATGGAACATGACCAATGGCCTTTGCACTGCTGTACTAAGAGGCCACACCAGCTTAGTTAAGGGAGTTTCTTGGGACCCTATTGGCTCATTTATAGCAAGCCAATCAGATGACAAGAGTGTTATTATATGGCGCACCAGCGACTGGAGTCTTGCTCACAGGACAGATGGACATTGGGCGAAATCAGTATGTCATGCAAACTAGAATTTTTTGCTTATAAATTTTATCGAAATGTACTACATTGCTAAAATGCTGGACCATCCTCATTTTTGCCCGTATTTTAGGATTTTCACCCTCTCTTTTCAAAAGCTGCACTACATTACCTGCTTAAGCAGCATTTAACTTTTTCCGCCTCTACATCTATTTTATTCTCAAACCACCCCTCAGGGGAAGTGTTATATATGTAATGTTCGTGAAAAGTGGTAAAAAAACCAGGGATATTTTGTTGATAAAAGCTACATATATGAAAACTAATGCCTGTTAAAGTAGAAGTAAAATACGGCTTGATGTAATTGGGGATAACCTGCTATATGACGATAATAAAAAAGATGCCAATTTATTTGAGGAGACGACCATTAATAGAGTAGAATGGAAGAAACGTAGTCATATAGACTGACCCACTAACTTGGTATGAAGGCTTGTTATTGTATCCTGATATACGAGCAAAAACGATGAAATTTCTTGAAATCAGCCGTTCTCTATTTGTGAATCGCTACTTATTAATTTGTGACCTTTCCAGATAGGTTCAACATTTTTCAGACGTTTGGGTTGGTCTCCCTGCGGTCACTTTATCACTACCACCAACGGCTTTCAGAAACCTAGACACTCTGCTCCTGTGCTAGAGAGAGGCGAATGGTCTGCGACTTTTGACTTTTTGGGTCACAATGCACCCATCATAGTGGTGAAATTCAACCATTCGATGTTTCGGAAGTATTTTGCTAATGGAGAGGAAAAGGTTGCTTCTACTGGATGGACGAATGGTGCCTCTAAGGCCGCATCAAAAGAACTACAGCCTTATAATGTGATAGCTATTGGTAGTCAGGATCGAACTATCACTGTTTGGACAACAGCGAGTGCTCGTCCTCTCTTTGTTGCCAAACACTTTTTCACACAAAGTGTTGTTGATTTATCCTGGTAAAGCACTTTCTAATTGACCTCTGTTTTGGTTTTTGAATCAGAATAACCAAAATTATTTTTTCAAGTAGAGAAGTATGTTATGCAAACTCTAGTTTTCAAATCTCTGTTTTCACAGAAAATATTAATTTTGCTCAGTCTTGTTTGGCTTTAGAGTTACCTTAACTATATTCCCCCCCCCCCCCCCCTCTTTCGTTTGGAGTTTATATAACTATAATTTAGATAACTCCGGTTATCTCGACTTGTAGGTTGAGACAATTCTAGTTATTTCACCCCCAAAACTGTACAGTTCTAGTTATATCAAATTATGAATCCTGAAGTCCTGGTAAAGCACTTTCCAATTTGGTTGCTTTGGAGTTGGGATAATTTTAGTTATGTTTTTTAATAGTGGAGATATATGTTATGCAAACTCTACTTCGCAAGGTTCTATTTCCAATGGGAAAATAATTCCACTTGGTGTTTGGCCCTAGAGTTATCTCAACTCTCTTTCTTCCCTTCGTTTAAGGTTTGGATAACTGAGATTGGAGTAGAAATCAGATAACTCGAGTTATCAACAGTAAACTTTTAGATTTTGGAGTGAGGTCTAGATAGCTCTGTCAAACTGGAGTTATTCCAACTGAACCTCCAATGCCAAGCATGCCTCGCTATATTTTCTTAAAGTATTTTACAGCTCCTCTAGCAGTCCAATGTTATGCCTCCAATTTGAAAACACACCTTTTTTTTTGTCTGTAACAGGAGCCCCGATGGATATGCACTTTTTGCTTGCTCCTTGGATGGGACCGTGGCCACTTTCCATTTTGAAGTAAAAGAGCTTGGACACAGATTAACTGACTCCGAGCTTGATGAACTAAAGAGAAGCCGATATGGTGATTCTCGAGGAAAGCAAGCAACTTTAGCTGAAAGCCCTGCACAATTGTTGCTTGAAGCAGTTGCTGCTAAAAATTCAGCTAAAAAAGCATCTTCCAATCTTCAGCCAAATCAAATTTCTGAGAAGCCTTCTGTAGATTTGGGAAACACAACTATTACTCAGTCAGTGCTAAAAGCTCCCGAACCAATTCTTGAAGATGTGAAGAAAAATGGAGGATCCAATACTGATAATTTGAATAAAGTCGCACCTCGTTTATCGAGTCCTGTGAAACAAAGAGAATACAGGCGTCCAGATGGAAGAAAACGAATAATCCCGGAGGCTCTTGGAGTTCCTGCACATCAAGAAAATATGCCTGGTGGGGCCCAACCTCAAGGAGTTGATTTTTCTTCTTTAGCGATTGTTGACGATATCGAAAGGAAGGAAAATTCAATCAAACGGCCATATGATGCGAGCAAGTGCAATAACTGCGGGTCTAAGGATCGTTCTGGTGTCACGGCAAGAGCAAATATTAATGAAAGCCTTGTTATTGAAAAAGCACCGGCCTCTACCGACATGAATGGGATAATGAATGTAGAACATTTGGGATCCGTAGGCGTATCGGGTCCATTGGGTTCTTGTAATACTCTTTCTATTCGAGTCTTTAATAAGAAAGATAACGATGATGTGCCAATGAGCTTGGAAGCTAAGCCTGTAGAAAGGTCTACAAGTGACTTGATTGGTGTTGGAAATGCATCTTTGAGTAAGGAAACGGAAATTAATTGCATGAGAGGAAGTGAAAGGCTGTGGTCGGATCGGATAACCGGAAGAGTAACTGTTTTGGCTGGAAATGCCAATTTCTGGGCTGTTGGATGTGAGGATGGATGCCTACAGGTATGATGAATACATTTATCTAGATGAAAGTTGCAACTTTCTTTATTTAGATGAAAATTACAACTTTTCATTATTTTCGTCTTCAAGTATAAAGTGGGCGCTGCCAATATCTTATTTGCCTATGTTTTCTTATGGAGTATATATTTTCTCTAATGAACTACTTCTGAAGATTTGAAATTAGTACCCTTTAAAGTACATGCAGCTGCAGAATTGCGTTTTTCTTTTTTTCTTTTTGAACAAAAGAGGAAAAGAACCTTAAGTCAAGGCCTCAGTAAGCCCTGAGTTTTATTACCGATATGAGAGAATGTTGATCTAGACAACTTTAAATCTAGGCAGACTAGATAAATCAAAACCGGCAGAGCCAACCAGACAACATACGTTCCTGCTAGTGCACAACTCTAAATCTAGTCAGACTAGATAACTCCAATGTAGCCATTTTTGTAAGAATCTCTGGAATGTTTCAAAATGGCTTATTAACTATATTTTGTGTTGGAACTATTGCAACAACCTAGTTAGTACCTACATAAAATTTAAGTTTCTTTCCCATCATTTAGTTTTCTTTCTTCATGTAGCAGAAATTTGACTCAAAAACTGTACCTACATAATATTCATGCTTACATTTCTATGTACAGTGCAAAAGAAATTAACAACTAATAATCTCCTTCAGGTTGTATCTCAAAAAATTTAAAAAACTGTAATTTCACTTTTCGTTAGCTGTGGGAATAGAAATAGGACCGTGGTCTACCGATTTGATCAAATATGTCATACGCCGTATTTAAGTCATGTGCGTTTATCTCTGTATCTCATTCTATCATACTGTAGCTTCTAGCTAACGTGGATTGCATAGTTTAAACTTTCATCTAGGTTGTAGGAACTTACGCATTTCTTCTTTTCCCCCCTCAAAAGGAATTTTTATATCGAGTGACTCTCCCTCTCCCTCTCTCTCCCTCTCTCTCCCTCTCTCTAAAAAGGCGATAACAGCAGTGGTAATGGTACATAAATTGCAAGGAGGAGAAATAACGTGAAACTGTTATTCTTGATAGGTATACACAAAATGTGGAAGAAGAGCCATGCCGGCAATGATGATGGGATCTGCTGCAGTATTTATAGATTGTGATGAGATCTGGAAGCTACTCCTGGTTACAAGGAGGGGATTATTATACGTGTGGGATGTTTTTAACCGGAGTTGTCTTCTGCATGATTCATTATCTTCTCTGGTTAGTTCAAGGGAGGATTCTTCAGCAAAAGATGCAGGTACGAGTTTCTAATGATATGCCTTTTTTCTAATGTCATAAGTACTATGCTTTTGCTTTTTAGGCCCATAAATTCCTTTAGGCTATAGTTGATTGCATAGATATTGATATGAGCAATGAAAAAAAGAGGTTAGTGTTTCTTAAGGCTATCTTAATATCTTTAGGCTATAGTTGATTGCATAGATATTGATATGAGCAATGAAAGAAAGAGGTTAGTGTTTCTTAAGGCTATCTTAATATCTTTAGGCTATAGTTGATTGCATAGATATTGATATCTTAATTACACTAAAATACCCTCGTTGCTTTTCCCTAAACTCCCTAAAACTATTTTTTAAAAATTACAGCAAGCTCCCTTAAACTTTAGTTTTGGGGAAATGTAGCACTTCAAGGGAGCTTACTGCAATAAAAAACTTTGAGGTAATTTATTGTAAAACTGTCATAGTTAAGGGCAGCTTAGTGTAATATAGCCCTTTGTGCCGTTTATTCTTTCTAAATCTCCTTCATTGGTAAAAACGAAACAAAACATACTAGCATGGAAGATTTTATATCTTAAATATCATCATCGGCAGCTTTCTTCATACATCATAGATATATGATGCTCGCCCTTATTTGTTTCTGGTTATTTTTAGGCACTATCAGAGTTATATCTGCTAGGTTTTCAAGATCAGGGTCACCCCTAGTTGTTCTTGCAACTCGTCATGCATTTCTATTTGACATGAACCTGATGTGCTGGCTGAGGATAGCTGATGATTGCTTTCCTGCGTCAAATTTTGCAAGCTCTTTCAGTTTGAGTTCAATTCACAGTGGCGAACTGGGAAATTTGCAGGTTGATATTGGGAAATATGTTGCTAGAAAACCAAGTTGGAGCAGGTTTGTGTCCTCTTTGTTTCTCCACCAGTCATTGTCAACCTTAGTCTCATTGTAATACTCTTCTTTTTCCTTTTTTAACTTGTTATATTTTCTTTGTATATTATAGGGTGACAGATGATGGGGTGCAGACACGTGCTCATTTAGAGACTCAATTGGCATCGACTTTAGCTTTGAAATCACCTAACGAATATCGCCAATGTCTTTTGTCTTATGCTCGGTTTCTTGCAAGGTTAGTATCTCCCCTCTCTCCCCTTAGGGGTAAATGATGTACTATGTTGTTTTGTTCCCCGCTAAGTCATTCGAAAGATTCAATTTGTGAAGGAAAAAAAATTAGTTGCATGATGAGAAATTTTTGTATTCACCCTGAATTGGGAAACATAATGGGAAAGAAGGATTTATATAGCCGACCCCAAAAATTTGGGATGAAGGCTTGCTGTTGTTGTGGACCCTGAATTGAGAAACCCGGTCTCTTGCAGCCACAAAAAAAAGAGAGATAATGTCTGTGCTGCTTCTGTTAATGAGATTTTTCAATGGTTATTAAGAATCTTGAGTGTTAGCATGTATAACAAACTAAATTGCCTCTAGATTTAAGATATATGAGATCAGCTTTCCGGATGAGTGATTTTAGTGCTAAATATACTGTCGCCGAGTATTTGATATTCTACATGCTTATGAGCGTAGGAAATGCTGAAAATGAAAAACTATGAATAAAACTGAATGAGATCTTACTGTAAGCATCAAATCAACCAGTTTCTCAGTTTTGAGCTAAAGGTTATTAATTACTACGGATGCCACTACTCATCACTGTTTCCTTGTTCTTTAATTTGCAGAGAAGCAGATGAATCCCGGCTGCGTGAACTTTGCGAGAGCTTCCTTGGCCCCCCTACAGGAATGGCTGAGGCCACAGCTTCTGATCCTAAGAACTCTGCATGGGACCCATCTGTACTCGTGAGTCTCTCTCTCTCTCTCTCTGTGCCCAATTTGATTCTCAGCATGACACGTGACAGGAAATACTCATAATTTTTGGGGAAAATAACATTTCCAAAAATTCATATGAAAGTTTTTTAAGTATCTCTAGTAAAAATCTTTGAACATCTCTACTACTTTAATTAAGTCTCTTAAAAAATCTTCTCAAATCGTCTTAAGATGCTTAGCATGAGTCTACTTGCACATGAGCTATAACCTAATCCACTATTCTCTCAGCTTGCCCTTGTTTTTCGCACTAGTTTTGTAACCCAAACCAATGATTTTGAAGTTCTTCTCCAATATTTAATCCACCCAGTGAAAATGACAACCCACTTTCACTTATACGGATTTTTCTGGTTGTCATATTTCAGGGAATGAAGAAGCATAAACTCTTGAGAGAGGACATCCTTCCAGCCATGGCATCAAACCGAAAAGTCCAGCGATTGCTAAACGAGTTCATGGATCTTCTAACCGAATATGAAACTGTTGATGTGAATGGAGATCAAATGGACACTGCACCTCCTTCAAAAGACCCCACTGCTGCCTCATGAAAAAACCTAGTCTCTCCCACATTGATTGCAACTCTAATGCACGTTTTGATTTTGGGGAATGCATGCAAAGAGAAGTTGCCGAGGAATCTGTGAATTTTTGTGGAAAGAAAAAAAGATATCGCCATCTTTTTTGTACGCGTCGATAGTTCAGTCAGTCTTTACTGTAACAGTAGGCTAGTTTACTAGAAGAATAATTGTGGTGTATGTGATAGGAAAATTGATATACATCTTCGCTCTGCTGAATATGTGACCTCAAGCTTTTTTAAATTTTGATTTTTATTCTTTTTCGAGTATTACTCTATCTTTAAGCTGAGCCACTTGCATTTCACTTGTGTATCATACGGTTGCTTTCTCTGTACTTAATCTTGAAACCTGAATTAATCTGTTGGCAAAGATCGGATAAATAAACTGTGACCCATGGATTCAGCACAGAATCACGAACGTTGGATGCCTTACTCTGCTCATGGAACCAACTCTGCTGATGCTTCAAGAACAATACGAATAAACCCGAAACTCATCATAATTTTATTAAAATGATAAGCTGAATCGAAATACAAGCTTTGTTTTTCCTTTTAAATAACTGCTTCAGGTCTCCAATTCAGTATTTTAGTGTTTCGGAATTTGAGACTCCAGGTCTCTAATTCAGTATTTAAGTGTTTTCCGAACATCGCCTAAAGCTTTCAGGGTTTCATAAGCAGCTCTTTGATACAGGCAAGAACCTTGGGCACATCAACAGTCCATGCCACCGAGATCGGGGAGTAGCCTGACCAAGGATTGCTTGAATTCCACCTACAAAACAAAAGAAAATACACCCAAATAAGATAATGAGGAAGACAGAGACAAAAGACAGCTACATTGCAGGAAACCACCCTCGCTGATAGCAGAATGCAATCTTTTATCTCAAAAGAAGCACGTCACCTCTAGTTGTACAAACTTTGTATAACTTTTAATCTTTTTCAGCATTAAAAAAAACAATTCTGCAACTTTTGAGGGTAATCTTGCTACTCGGGCAACACCGAGGAAGGCTTTTTCTGCAATTTAATCACAGGAGAATGCGAACGCAAAGCAGGTAGAGTGACAATACCTCTTCAATCCTTGGTCCATCAATGTACGCCCTACACAAATGCCTTGGGTCTCAACCCTAACGACTCCATTACGGAAAGTAAAATGGTGCCGCCTAACTAGCGCTATGAAAGAAACCGGATCATGAAGGAATATTCCTGGATGAGAAAACTGATAAGCCTAGCAATCCGAGATATCCCCTGAGATTCACATTGACAATGAAAATGAAAGTTAAAAAGCTCACCATGGACTCCATCAGATTTCACATGCCAGTCTCTATAGTACTTGGCCATGTCACACAACAACTGTGAATGCCCCCCCTTCAGAATTTCTCAGCTCAGAGAGGTCTGCATCTGAAATCACAGGGAGAATGCTACTTGTGAATTAGGATTTAAAAAGGCATTGATGAATTAGAAGGCGAAGATGCTTCTTACCTGTAAGAAAAACTTGAGTAGTGATGTTAATGCCCACAACTACAATCTCTGCTCCACAAGTGAATACGATGTCAGCTGCTTCAGGATCCCCATAAATCTGTAGAAGGATGGTCCCACTTTAATTAATTCTATCAAATAATTCAGGCCGGCAACACGAACACTCTTTCTCCATTCAGCTTTGTTAAGGCTGTCTCCCAATATTAGTCTAGTAAAAGTTTCTAAATTTCTCATGTATCAAACACATCTACACCAGGGTGTCCTTTTTTTTTTTGTGAACTCTTGCAGAAGCCTTACTTTCACGCAAACGTTGGCAACAACTTCACTGGTTCACTGGAACCATGCAACTTAAAGGCACAATTTTTAATAGGTTAATGACCACAAAAATACAGGAAATGGAACAGAGAGAAGCCACCGCATACTGAGGAAAGGATGAATTATTCCAAAAGTCAGGCTGCATGGTATGGTACTTGATAGATTTATATTATGGCCACATAGTTGAGATTCAAAAAAGAATATGATGACATACATATTCAGGTCAAAGGTGGAGACATATCAGAGAAGAAAAAAGGGTTAGCAATAAAGAGTTTAAGGAAATTCTAAGGTAAGAACCCGGTGTAATTTGTATTTACATTTGCTTCCGCAGCAGGATTGACATTGCCGGATGCAAAGAAAGCTCCACCTAATATAACCGCCTTGTTCACCTTGCTTGCAAATGATGAGTCTCTTTTGATGGGCCGAAAGGTTCAAATGCAATTGTGCATATTTCAGGCATGAATCTAATATAGTGATAGATAATAATTTGTCTAGATTACATAATCGTCTTCTCAAAAAAAAAAATCCGTTGCTTGATATTTTTCTTGAATGTAGGTGAAAACAATATAGACAATAACCATTACACGAATACATACCAATGCTAAATTTGTCAGAGGTCCCAATGAAAGTGTAGAGACCTCACCAGGGTATTGAGAAACCTTGTCAACCAAAAATTCAGAAGCCCTTTTTTCTATTTTTTGTCCCGAAGGTGGTGGGAGAAATATGTTTCCCAAGCCATCAGAACCATGTACAAAGTCAGCAACTGGTGGCTTTCCTCCCTACTAATAAAAAATGAGCGTCATCAACCAATGGTATAGCAGTGGATGTTCACAGCAAATCAGAATTCTGGGCTGCTTAGCCTAATTTTCTGTGGTGAAGGTAGCAATAGAAATTGAGGCGGGTTAAATAATTAATTTTGGCTTTCAAGAACCTCATGTCGATAAGCTAGGAGATAGTATAAGAGGCCTTTCTAATGTTTGAACTTGTAAGCATCAATGATTGACCACACTATAGTAGACCCGACACTAGATTTTGTACCAACCATACACGGTTAACCCTTTAAGAACTTGTTATTGCGTGTAAAAAAACTCGGCCTCCAAGTCAGTGACAGAAGAAAAGGATTACATTGTTGGTGAGGATAAAATGCGTACCTTTAGTGGCTCATGGCTGCCCTCCGATACCGGAACTTCCGGACACTCTGCAATCTCACACTATCCTTTTGCACATTTACAAACAATAAGTAACGCCGATTATTCTCGAAAACTTGAATAAAAAAACGAAATAAACAAGAGAAGCAGTGTATGCCGTGTACCAGTAGCAAAGCATTGCGAGTAGCATCTTCTGTATGGCAATTACCAAACACTGTTGTCAATCCTATGACTTCATCTCCGGCGTTTGAAAAGCCATCAAAATAGCCATGCTATAATCTTCAAGCCAAATAAATTATTCCGTATAAATATAGCTGAATTACACTAAAATACCCTTAACTATCGCATTTTAAAAAATAAAATATAAGTTTTTAGGGTTTTTTTTTGAAATAGGATAGTTTTAAATTTATATTATTAAAATAGGGTGGTTAAATTTTTTTTTATGAAAATAGGGTGGTTTGGTGGACCCCATCCCCCTCCCCGGTTTAGAGGGCGGGTTCTAGGAACCCGCCCTCTACCTATTATAGGGGAGGGCGGGTTCTAGGAACCCGCCCTCCCCTCATTTGTGAAGAGGGCGGGTTCTCAGAACCCGCCCTCTCCTTTGTAAAGGAGAGGGCGGGTTCTGAGAACCCTCCCTCTTCACAAATGAAAAAATTTTATTTTAATTCGGTGGGGCCCACCAACCATCCTATTTTCATAAAAAAAGTTTTTACCATCCTATTTTAATAAAATAAATTTAAAATCACCCCCATTTCAAAAAAAAACCCAAGTTTTTATTATTGCAAAATACCTTAAAGTATGGTATTCAAGAGATTTAATTTCACTAAAATACCCTCAAAAGTAACGCTTATGGTATTTTAGTGTAATTGATTTCATAGAAGAAATTCAACCATGAGAATGAGCAAAAACTTGCTAAATCTATCGATCTAACTCCTAGATCAATTACATTGTAGACTTTTAGAAATTAAATGGAGCGCGAGCTAATCTATCGAAATGTCCAGTTCATTTCGCTCTCGATCCGAGATCGATTCAGCAAAAAAGGCGACCAAAAGAAGGAGAAAAGGAGTACCGATCCCAGGATCTGTGTCGATGATGACCTTCTCTCTGGATCTTCCGCCATTGATGCTCCCCATTCCCTCGATCGATCGATGAATTAGGGCTAGGGTTTATTTAACACAGAGAAAGGAGAGATTTTTTAACTGCAATTTGTCTTCGCCTTCATCGCGCCTTCTTTATAACAGCGATGACACGAAGCAGCACACGTGGCTCCACGTGAGAGGACAGTGGACCCATGGTCGCGTGGGGCCCACCTCCAACTGTTTAAATCTCCGCTTTATTTGGGGGCGACGGCGGCGAGAGATTTTGGGGTAACCACGGTTCCATTACTTCACGCGCTGTATCTTGTAGAGCACGTGGTGGGCCAGGGATATACAGGTAGGGATGTAAGATAATACCTGTAACACCCGAGCCCAGTAATACTATTTATATTACTAGCTGAGTGTCTTATATTGCTCATTTCCAATTATTCTGATTTTCTGGTGTTTATTGTTAAATTTTAACCGGTTAAGTCATTTTGGCACATAACAAATTTTAACTCCTAAAATGAAATTTAAAATATCCATGTTGGCCTACTCGTCGCCACTAGTCGCGTGGTAGCGTCCGCGTGTCGAGATTCTGTCCCGTTTGGCTAAACGGGCAAGTTTGGACGACTACGCGCGCGTGCAAGTGTCCGACTTGGGGGCATGCATTTTAATCATTAAACACCTCTTTTCAAAATTTGGAACCCGCTTAAAATCCTATAATTTGAATTTGGAACATTTGGGCGCAACCCGGGCGCGATTTGAAAATGTTTCATTTCGCGCCAAAAAGGCCCATTTAAATTTAATATCTTAAACTATTTTTATACAAGTGTATATTTTCCTTAACTGTAAATCATTCAAAATCCTCTTAAATCCCTTCTTAAAATCTCGTGATCAGCCAATCAGCGCGAGGACTGTTCACTCGTGGGCCCCGTCTCCCCTTTCTCTATCTCTCTCTCTCTTCCTTCATTCTCTCTCTCCCTCTAACAACTCTCTCTCTCCTCTATTTATATCTCGCCGTCGCCACCATGAGCCCAGCCGCACCCTCTTCCTCCTTCCTCCGCTCTCTCCTGCGCCTGCACCCAACCCCGACGACGTCACCAACCGCCGCAGGCCTCGTCGTCGACGTCGCCTCCAGTCGCCGACGACTCCCGCGACTCCCTCTCCTCCTCCTCGTCACAACCTCGTCGTCGCCTTCCCTCTCCCCTCGCCGGACCACCAACCCGAGACCATAACCCCATCACCTACCCTCTGCAGTTCGCCGGAGAACGCGCCGTCGACCCTCGTCGACGTCACCCGCGCCACCTCCTTTCCCCCTCGACCACCAGAGCCGACTACCACCCTTCTACTCACTGCAGCACCCTCTTTCCAGCGAACTCAGGATTTCCAGCCATCGTTGTTCGCCGTCGAGCCCGTCGTGGCTGTCCCTGGTGTCTCTCTGTAAGCATCCTTATCTCTCCTTTGTGCAAAGTTTTTCCCCCCGTTGATCTTGTATGTATATCATTGTTGCTAACCTCGTTGCCGTGACTGTTGCCGGAACCCGACCGTGCCGTCTTGTGAACCCGACGCACCAGCGAAGCACCCTGGTCCGTGTGATCCCGTTGTTCTCTGTTGGGACTCGATCCGTGGCCCGTGCAACCATATCGTGTTTTCTGCCGACTTTGCATCCGTGCTTTCCGGTTTGCGAAACCGTCGAGGCAGGTATCTGAATACTTGCTTTAACATGCTAGCATACGAGATCTAGTCTTGCCATGCAGTTGAATATCATACTATATAATACTACAACTTAATGATGGTAATTGATATTATATTATAAGTTAGAATTGACAGTTGCAGTTATCTTTAACATGGGATCGTTATAATAGTTTCTCGTAATTAATCGACCCACTATCAATCCATATTTCAACTAAATAAAACAATTGGATCATATCTGCTTTAATTGTTAAATCATTCACGAGACAATTATTATACTTAGTGTAAATTCATGTAGCTTCATTACTTTATGATTGTGGATATTGCTTCACCTTGTGGCTATCGCACCCCAAAGGTGCGTGAACCTGTTAATAAGAGAATACAAAACATTACTGTGGTTACATGGAATAATATGGTTATTTACTGTTTCCTACTGCTGTTCATTATTTGATTGTATACCTGTTGTGAGCACATACTCGATTGCACTACATATTGGCCTGACCCTACTACACATGACATATACATACATACCGACTCATCCCGTCGTACCATGACATGACTTGTTTCATGATCTCATGCCTAATGCCGACAAACCCGACCATCCCTGCTGTCTATCCAGACGGACCTACTTTTACCGGATTTCTGTTGGCATTAGTCCTTGACTACCGAATACCTGACCTGACATACATAGCTTGGGGGTATGGGGAAATCAAAGGTGAAACCGACTTGTAACTCAACAGTTCGATACATGTTCTGATCAGTCTTACGGGCTTGGCCAGCCCCGGAGTGTTGATGCTGACATCACTCGCCCATCCTACTACCTTTTACTGCTTAGCGGCACGTCTCGGATTCAGCCCCGAGGGCTTTGACCGTGGTCCCGGGCACGCACGGGATACTATTGAGTTACATCGACGATTCATCAATTGATTTCAAAGACTATAGAGTAGAAACCTGACAGGATAGTTTAGTCACCATTGCACATTACCCTGCTCTGTTATTTCTTAGTACTGCTTTATTCATGTTCATATCTGCATTGCTTATCACCATGTTTACATTATATACTTGATGTCATGACGCGCTGACGTCTGGGTTTTGTATGGCCCAGATTCCGTACCACTGTCGACGACCGAGCAGGAGTACTTCAGCCAGCAGGCTGAACTGTGAGTTCCTTAGGGTTTAGTTTATTTATTTCATTTCATTTCCAGATGTGAGCCCGCATTATGGGACGTACTGTTTATTCATTGTATTGGATCATTAGCTTCCGCACTTATTGTTTATTGATTTTTGTTATTATGGATTTGGACATGTATTAGATTAGCTTTTTATCTTGTTCTTGATATCCTTACAACCGTAATGTGACTGTGGATGGATACTTCCTACCCACAGGTAGCATGGTTGGCTATGTCACGTGTCCAATCTTGCGTACTCTGGGAAGCGGGGCGTGACAATACCGGTAATTCCAATCCACTCCGTATCTGCATCTGAATTTTAGCAGATATGGATAGTAAATTTCATTGATATCTGTAACTGTATTTGTAACCACATCCGTATTCCCAGCAGCCATCAGCAACGGATCATCAGAGTTGTTTCTGCATCGATATCTAATTCTTATCAAATACGGATAATGGATTTCATTTCAGATGACTATCGGTATCCAATTTGTATCTGCCAAAAGTCATCGGATACGGATATGATAACGCTATCCATTATGTACCCGATATTAAAAAAACAATGTTTGATTTTATTTGGTATATATTTTTTCTAATATTTATTTCATATATATGTATATTGCATCCGAGCTTAACAAAATTTCACTTTTATTTCCCTGGAAAATTTTCATTTTCGGTTACCACATGTAATATGAGCCGTATTCAAATCTTTGTACAACCACCGAGCACGGATATGGCAACAACATGCTCCCTTCATATGTAACGCAGGCCATGTTGCTAGATCCGATCCGGCCCATCCAGCAAGATAAGCATTCAAATGCCCATAATATCCGGCTTTGGTTTAGGCCAAACTTGTCGGGTCTGCACTCGCTAAGCAGCAGCAGCAAGAGGCGCCGCCAAAATCTCAGTAGCTCGAGAGAGAGAGAGAGCGATTGCGATGGGAAAGCACGGGAAGAAGCAGAAGAACCCTTCGAGATCTCGGTGCTTCACTCACGACGAAGACGACGACTCGTTGCCTTCATCCGCTTACAATCTCCATTCATCGACTCAAGATCAAGAACTCGAAGACCTACAAGAGGAAGAAGACGACGACGGCGGGAATGAGAATGCCCTGTCAAAATTCGATCTTTACCAGAAATCAGTGCAGGTTCGATTCAATTCAATTCACCCCTGCAAAAAAGAAATCTTTTTGAAATGCATCTTGATTTTTTTCCTTTTCTTTTTTCAAATTTCAGTCGCCGAAAGGGGACATTAGCTACCCGCAGAAGTTCTTCTTGATGTACGTCGGTGGCAGATTGCCTCTCCATCTGCAAGAGGATTTCTGCGGCACTGCCCTGCTGAGGTATTTGATTGTTAAGTTTTCGAGTTTTATTTGGGTTTAGGGTTTTAAAACCAAGGGAGACAGGAAGAATCTTTATGCTATGTGAATTAAATTACTTCGTAGTAGAGATGCATCTACTTTAATAAACTGGAAATTTGATATACGATAAGCAAAACGACCTATGGCAGCCTTCACGGTGCTTTAGTATAAATCTTTATTAAATAATTTTTTAGGCTGAATTATTTGGGTTTAATTGTCTTTCATTCGATCAACCTGGTGCAGAACCAGAGGTGGTGTTCATGACTTACACCAGGACTGTTAAGCTTAATTAGAGCGTCTATGATTTTGTTCAAATACGTGTCGCTATAAATTTCTAGTTGTAATTTGCGATTTGGAACAAACAATCGTTCTCAATCAGGGAACACTACCGTTCCGGATTGGAAGAATAACCGTTCCGGTTTAAGCCATTAAATTATAGCGAAGAATATCTTTTTCAAGAAGTTAGATAGATTAGACATACATACACAAACGGCCAAAAGCCAGTATACGGTTCAGAGCCACGTTGGTCGTTCCATAGAAACGTATGGAAGACAACTGCCCCTACCGTACCATGTTCCTAACAATAGGCGCTCCACATCCCGTTTTCAGTCTGCTTACCAAAACGTTCCGTGTGCCGAGTAACATTGATGCAAATTATATTCTTCGCAAACATTCGCAAGCAAACAAATAGAATGATATGATCACATAGTGAAAGGACGAAACTCTTTAATAGATTCGAAAAGACCTGTTAAAAAATTAAAGATCATAATAAGGTAGTGATATATAAGCACTTAGTTTAATAGTCTTGTTTTGGTTGGGTTGGGGGTGGGAATAAGTAGTTAGCCCCTTATAGCTGAGGTTTTTTTAATAAAAAAATGCAATTAACCATTAATTGTTCCAATGTTGATCATGTCCTATTGACTAAATCAAAGTTAATGTACAGTTCGGAATGGTTACGAGGTGATCCAAGAAGAACAGCTGCAGGCCTAGATTTGGACCTCGAGGCACTGAACTGGTGCCTCGAAAACAATTTAACTAAGCTCGGTGCTGATGGGTATTCTAGGCTCTTCCTTTATCATGGTAATGTCTTGCAGCCTCAGAAGGCCCACTTAGTCAGAAGCTCAAATCAAGATTCAACGAAACTTGAAGCTTTGAGTGTTCAAGATGTTCAGAAACTTTAGAGACTGATCATGTGAGAAAAGAGGCTGTTTTGCCAGCTAGAGATATCATATGTGCATTCAATTACAGTTGCTGTTGCCTCCAAAAGCGAAATGAGTTGGTATTATACTTCAAGCATGCTCTTCAGTCTTTGTCTAAAACGGGCGGTGTATTTGTAATGGATGTTTATGGTGGCACATCATCAGAGCGCAAGCTACGGCTTCAGAGGAAGTTTTCTAATTTCACTGTAAGTTTTCTGCCCTTATTAGCTATCTGATAAAGATGTAATATGATATGATACGTGATTCTTAGTGCTAAACTGAATTATATGGTAATTGTAATTGATTATAGATTTTTTGTTGTTTAAATACTGACTTGTTGACTGCCTAATGTGCAGTATGTTTGGGAACAAGCAGAGTTTGACATTATAAATCGCAGAACAAGAATCAGCCTCCATTTCCAGCTTGGGAAAAAGCAGACGCTGAAGCATGCATTTTCTTATGACTGGCGAATGTAAGTTAAACTTTAACATAAATTCTCGATTAATATGATTCCGGTAATTATTTGCATGAAGTGTAGGGATTGCTAGCTTACAGAGTGGAAATGGGCTTATTTTAGATTTTGGGAATAGTTGCATGACTGTTTGTTCTTTCGAATGGCATCTATCAACGCTCGTCCTTGAGAATATTTGGCAATTCTAGAACTTCATTAGATTTCGGCTGAATCTGATGATTGCGTTTTATCTGAAGAAATCTTTATTATGCTTTGTGGCTTCCTTCAAGTTGCCAAAATTATCGTTAATCATCCAAAAGTATGTGTTATAATACCAAATGTGAACTGATTGGATCTCTCTTGAATTGTAGGTGGTCATTACCAGAGATTAGAGATTGTTTGCTGGAAGCTGGCTTTCAATCAGTACATTTTTGGATTAGAGAGATGCCAAAGACTCGAGAAAGTGGAAATTCCGAAGAATACAATGGGATCCGGGATGCAAAATACGTCTTTTGAACAGTTTGATGCATGGAATGCGTATATTGTTGGTGTTGCAAACTTGTAGCTTTCATAATATCATGTAACAATATGCTTGAGTTTACAGTATCATTTTATGTTGATTGTGCCCTTTAGTATGCTTATAAATGAAAAGGTCAATTTATGAACTTGATACAGGAAATGAAATTATCTGAACTCTTCTTTCAGATGCTCATATCTGATATAAATTGTATCTTCTATTCTCAGCAAATGAAATTAACAGTTTTAAGCTATATTTTCCCACCATGTCATTTGATCCTGCAAAACTATTAGAAAAGCGTTTATCATGATCGTACACTTCAAAATCAAAGAAGCTCTTATCTGAAACTTTCAAAGAATTTGATTGTATATATAGTTTAAATGTCATATTTACATTAACCTGTAGGTGAGAACAAAGTAAGCTTTTATATTCCAAACTACAAATTCTGCTGATGCATTATCCTGTTTCAGGCAATTACTTCTCAGGGTGTTGAACTTTCCCCAGTGAGAGGTTTCGCTTCCTCATCTTCAATCTTTTCCTCGGTGTTTGAAGCAATGTCGCTTGGAAGTACAAAGGGAAGAAAAGTGAGACTAGAATCAAATTTCAACCAAAATACTATAATTGTTTTAGATAGAAGACGTTCTCGACATAGTGACACCATCTTTTGTGTTAGACTAGTTCTTGATTATTAAATTTTTGTGGCAATAATGAACCTATATGAGGGTCATAAGAGTTAAAAATAACTCACTTCAATGAGTAAATGATCAACCCAACAGCAACAGTAGCGAATGCAACATAGTACAACAAATCAACCTGCAATGGATTATGTAAATGCACAATCACATTAATAGCATAAACCAATAACAATCTATTATTTTTTTAAAAAATCTTATATTAATATGATAGTGAAGATTGAACCTGCTGCCGATAGAAAAAGATGCGAATAAGCACAGCCCACATATCAGATGTCAGAAGCGAGAGATTAAATAGTGTCGCTCCACTCATCTGTGACGCCTTATCCATTAGTATTCACAAAACCTAACAAGCCCTTAAACTTAAAGCATGGTAAAAAACAAGTTGTACACAGAACTAAAATGATAATTCTTGAATATAATGAATATCAACTCTATCTTGGGCGATGCTTAAGGAAAATGTAAACACCGCCTGCAATACTTCTAGGGTATATTTCTAATTAAATTTTACCCTTTAAAAGGGCCTGCTTTGATTTTCAGGGGTGAAATATTATTTCAGCAGAAGCTAACAATCAGGACTTAACTTGCTTAAGTTCCAAACCGAAAAATGAATATTCATGAAAAATGCAATCAGTTTTTCGTACAGGACAGAGACTTAGGCATAAATGTATGAGTACAAACCTTGAGAAGGTGAACAGTCAAAGAATTAAATAGAAATGCTGCTGCTGCAAAGCCAGCGAACAAAGCTACCTGCAAAATAAAACCATGCACATGGTAATCTTGTCAAAACTGAGATAAACTATATTTCTCAAAATGGTTTAAGTCAGTCCTAACCATGCTTGTCATTTCGTAATATACAAGGCTTACAAGCTGAAGTTACCAATGTGTGGAATTTAATTGTGGATGCTAGAAATAGCTGTTGCATGCTCTGATGCCACAATTGAATATCTACATATTGCTCTGAATCTGACAACACTTGGAAAAAACGGATGTATACTGAAAATTATTTCTAATTATGGTTGCTTCATATCCTAAAGAGGAAATCCTAGGACAAAAGGCAAGTGAGAGATTGAAATAGGAAAATAATCATCTGCGAAGTGAAAAGCACAAAAGATTACTTACAATTGTTGGAGACCATTTGACCAATGCAAGATCTTTCCTCTCAAATAAAGATCTAAGGGTGTTAAGGAATTAACAATAGCCGAGAATACATGTCATACAGATGAGCATCACATATGCATATGAAAAACTGATGTATCAAATGATTGAAAGGATACATTTCACACACACTAACTACCACACCGAAAGCACCTAGCATGGCAAGAAATTCAATTCGGTCTTTCTTTTTAGCACAAAATTCCTGCATTTTAAGAGAATAAGGAACAATAAGAACCCACATGCAAAGTATAATAGTTATGAATACAATGTCCTGCAATGAGAAACGAGAAAGAGTTAAACCCATCAATGTGAAAAGGCTACCTCTCCAACATTGCTAAATGCAAAACAAAATGTCCCTGCGACAACTAGTGTATCACCCAACAGAGGATTCTTCCCACCTACAGGGTAAAATTATTATAGTGATTACTTGGAGAACATGGAACATATTTTCTCATAATCTAATTTCATGAAGACACTATTTATCGCTGAATAATTTAAGCACCTAATTATCTCATCCCTTCTTCCACCATATGTACAAAACACTAAAGTAGCATTATGAATTACAATACTCAATCCTAACGAACTATATTTCTTTTGAAAATGATCTGACTCTGCAGCAAATAATAATTTGGCATGTCCAAACAAAAACAATATTTTTATTTTATTTTATAAGGACCTTTAAAAATATTTATTGCAAGGGTTTATATACAAAAAAAAAAGAATAGCTTATAAAAGTATTTTTCTAAAAATTTATGGTCACAAATATAATTTTGAAAGGTTTATATACATGCCATTTTAAGAAGATGACATGTAGCATACAAAGAGATGGGGACATGACATTCAAAGAATCCCGTGCTAGACAAGTTCCAATCTGGAAACCATCATATGGGGCTTGCATTATAGTAGCATAGATAAATTATTTGAAATGTGATTTAAAATTTTTTGAAGGACTTGTGCAAGATGATTTTTTAAAAATCCTTTTATCAACAGAATGTGTTTTTGTAAAGAATATCACAGTTCAGGAGCAGATGGCCACAGGACATTTAGAGGGGTGCATGTGAACAGAAAATATTCAAAACAACAAACTTGCCAGGTTTTAATGCATTATAATAGTAGAGATATGAACTGCTAGCATGTTATAATTGTAAAACATCTTAGTACCTCCACCTGAATCTCTTGAATCCGAAAGAACCACCAACACAAGGCCCACAATACATATAGCTGCTCCGAAGAATTGCCATAGGGAATAACGCGTTCGCAAAACTAACCAAGTAAGGATCATGACCCATGGTATAGTCCAACAATCGAGTAGCGTCACACTTGTAATGGACGAGTACTGATATGACCTTACAACTACATCACAATATCCGTGTTAATCAAATCCTTTGTAAAGAGGAATAAGTACATATGCAAAAATTAGGGTGTTATTTAGTAGGAAATTTAGGTCCAAAACAAAATGCAGATCAAATGGGAAAGTGAGGCGTTTAGGTGCATAATTTGCCTCTTTGTAGTCGAGAACAGTTCCTATCATGTAAAATAAAGCCACAAGACTTTTACTGCCATATCAAACTATTTGGTTGGAATTTCAGCTCTTCATGTTTCAATGTTTCCTATATTTCAAGGGACAGTAAACCATCTCCAGTTCTGGATGTTCTTCATGTGAATTTTTAAAAGATGTTTTTATTGGAACCATCACATTTCTCATGCTGGATAGATTTTTCCTTTTATCTATTTTTTTTTTTGCAGAAAAAAGGGTGGAGGCCCGAAGATTGTTAAATAGAACAACTTCAACACTCTTGAATTAGATATAATATTATCGTGGCAATCAGAAGATCTAAATGATGCAAATGTTATTATAAAGCTTAAATTAGTAATCATTAATGAACTATCTTACATTAAGTTGTACCTGATAAGTAGAACAGCCTTGTAACTAAATTGTAAAGAGGTGTCAGAATTATCATCAACTTAAATCGTTTGATATTGATAATAGCTTTATGTCCACTGGTTATAAAAACTAACTAAAATTTGTGGCTTATATCATTAACTATGGTTAATTACCTAAACAGTTTGCTAGACACAACAAGCTAAAAAATCATATACTGAATGGTTCAGTATCAGAAATTTACATTTTTTGCAGTATAGAAAATTTGGCGCCCTATCTTTAATTATAATACTGCTAACAACTTTTTACTTAAAGAAAAAGAAGATATGAAGTAATTACATAGATAGTTTGCCTGTACATCGATGAAGGCCAAGATGACGTACCAATACCATGGTACCTGCGCAAATCTCAAATGAATTACAGAAATGCCTTTTTCTTTAGTATCTTTAGTCCTACTAACAGTGGTATTAAAAGTAAAACTCAAATTCTCTTAGACTTCACTTATATAAAATCAGAAGAAATATAAAATCATATTCCAAATGGAAAAAATTACCATTAATTTCTGTCGCCGATACAGAATAATGCCACCATAGACAACAGCCATAGAGATGTAAGTGAATGAAGATTGAGTCAATGGAGTATCAACACCTAAAAAAGGAGAATACCCATGAACCCAAAAATCAATTTTTTTAATTTAAAGAAAATGCTTCGTTTTTAAGGTTTTTAAGGCTTACCCAGATCTGCGAAATAAGATGAAATGAAGCTGGTAACTGCAAGAAAGAAAGACAACAACTGTCCCAAAAGTAACACAAAAACCAACCTCCATTTCTCATTCCTGTCCATTCCCCTCATCAAATTAGTAGAGAAGAAGAGTAATTTTAAGAGAAGAACTGAAATCCTTTATTATTGCAAACAATTATTGAAGAAGAGAGTGGACAACTTGGAAAAGGTTGCTTCTTCTGCTTAAATAAGTAATAAAAAGATCCTTTTTTTTTGTATTTTACTATTATGCACCACTTCAATTTGTCTGCAGAGTTGGAAATCAAGCACCGATTAATCTTTGCTGAAAAAGGATTCCATCCACAAAAAGTTGTTATGGGCATTACAACAAACATGTAGAGTGCAAACAAATTGAAAAATCCAACAAATCAACATAAAAAAATCTAACTCACAATAGAAGCTGACCTTGATGCGTTCTTATGATCAGTGGAATTCTCACAATCAAACGACCTTTTGAATTCCCCACTGCCATCATCCGAAAGCATTGGGTATTCATCCTCGAGATTTCGGTTCTGCTCCAAAGCATCGTCGTTGATGATAAAGTTGACAGCTTTGGGCTCCGTCTCCGAATCCATAACGACGGCGAGATTGTCGCCAGCGGAGATGGCGGCGGAAGAGATGGAGGTGGAAAACTTGAACATGAGAATTAGGGAATTTTTTTCTTTTTATTTTTCAGTTGACCATCGCTAGTTTGCATTATAAGCTGGGAATTTCGAAGGGTGAGGAAAAGGACCTGTAACCAATTAGATAATTTTGGCGGGGGTGCAGGAAATATCAGCTCAAACTTGTAACTGGGAAAATAGTAATTTACAAATATCTGTATTTTTTCAAGCACGATCTGGTTTGTTTCCAGTCCGGTTTGGGTTGGCTCGGGAAAATAGTAACTCGTTGTTGATGATATAAGAGAATAGACCGAGTTTTAGCAGTAATACTATCATTGTTTTTGATATTTGGTATTGGTTAATATAAATTCCCAACCCAATATATAGGCATATTCTCTTATATATATATGGTTATATAGGTTTTTGACATTTAACGTTTATGCCCAGGCGAAATGGAGAAAACGAGTGTCTGGAGGAACCCTGCAGGTCCAAACTGTAGTGGCTTATCACAGGAGCCAGTAAGATCTAAAAGCCTAGCATATGAGAGGACAATACAGTTTGTACCCGTTTGCTCAGTGAAATAATCCAGAACCTAATACCGTATATCCAAATTCTCCTGGCTTTCTAAAATCTATCAGAGCCTCATGTCTTCGAGGTGGGCTTCTCTTCTTCTCTTCTTTATTCGTTGTCTTCGCTCTTCGACACATTAAACTTCAAGTCTCAAGTCTCTGTGAAGTTGAGATTGCGGTGGAGAACCTTAGGCTGCAGTCCCTTTTTCCTTTGATCTTCCTCAAGCCTCTCAATCCCAAACCGTTAAATCCTTCCCAAGTTCTTCCATACCGCCTCTAAAAGCAGATGAGCTTTTAAGCTTTGCTATCTAAACATAAAGCTTAAGTCGATTTTATTTGCATCCCGCAATTAGTTTACGGGCTTATTAAGAGCTCGGCTCGTTTAGCTATGAGCCAGCTTTTACTGGCTCGACTCTGTGTGTGTATAGAGAGCTGATCCTATAGGTTCCGGCCTCATTTCTTATTTTGAGGTGCAATTTTCAAACACCCAATCCCCGTGTTTTTTACGGACCCGTTCCGACCATCGTGATCTACATATATTAGATAGGTTATGCATAAAATTTTACGAGATTTGAAAACCTCTAGCACACCTATCAAATGATCTTGTTTTTCATGCAACATAAAGCCGTCGGATTTTTAGTCTATTTGATGAAGTAGTTAGAGATCTCCAAATTTCGTAAAATTTGATATGTAGTCTATCTAACGTGTGTAGATCACGGTGGCCGGAGCGGATCGGTGAAAAACACGGGGGTGGATGTTTGAAAATTGGACCTTAAAATAAGACATGAGGTCGGACTGTACCTCTACCCCCCCTCTCTCTCTCAATATATATATATAAAAGCCATAAGCAATGCTTGAATTCGAGCTTTTTACTTTGCCTGATTGGCCCAGCTTTGTTCTAATGCCAATTTTGGCCCAAGTTGTTGTTTTTGATAAAAAAAATTTAATTGAGGATGTTATTGTTTTAATGCCAATTTTGTCCCGCATTTTTTGCATTGCCTAATTTGTCCGGCTAGCTTTTGTTCTAATGCCAATTTTGTCCCAAGTTGTTCTTTTTGGTGAAAAAAAATAAATTGAGAATGTTATCGTTTTAATACCAATTTTCTCGGGCATTGTTACTTCCGTTAAAAAAAGTTATTTAGAACCATATATTAATATTGCGTTATTGATTCAATCGTTATATCTAATCAGAAAAAATTATACGGAAACCAATCCTTTTCGCTAGCGATGACACCGATTAAGAGTTGTTGAAAGTAAAAACCAAATGATAGCGAAACTTCAATGACAGTCCTATATTGGAAACAACATGTAAATTCCCGGTTCCGGCAATAAAATTTTTCTATAATTTTTCTTAGTCCCTTGAATATTTTTTTCTATTTTTCCCGTTATTTTGTGGGAATTTAGATGCTTATATTCTTTTTTATTATTCTGAAAATTTAATCTTTTCCTAAACTAAAAATTCCCGGTCCAACTTTTCCTTACCCAGCCCACTCCTATTTTCTTTACAAATCCTAATTCTCAAACTAATTCCCGGCCCAGCCCATGCCTGCACTTATCATACCCGACCCGCTCCTTCACCCTCGTCCTCAACTCCTTCTCGTTTCCCGCTCCTTTTTGCACTGCGCCCCCACGTCGTCGCCGCTCATCCCACACCCGTTCCTCGTCGCCCCACGTCCCCCCTCCTCGACCGCGATCGCGCGCGCGCTCACGAATTCCCTGCCTCGACCTCGTCTCTCTAACTCTCTCCCCCTCACTCTCGTTCTCCCTCTCTCTTTTCCCATATTCTCCCGCTCACCCCATGCCTCATCCCCATGTTCCCACTCCTCGACCGCGATCTCGGGCGCCCACTCACCTCTCGACCTCGTCTCCCTCTCTCGCACAAAACCGAGCCTTCCTCACCCAAAACCCCCCGTTGCCTCCCTCACCCTCTTCACCAACTACCCTGCACCCAACCCTTCACCAAGCCTCCCCTGCGAACTCTCTCACAGTCGGCGATCTCCTCTTTCCTCACCAAAAAAACCCTGAGCCCACCTCACAGCAACTCCCTCCTCTTTCCTCACCAGAAAAACCCCGAGTTCCCCATCTCACCTGTGCACCCGACTCCGTGCTAGCCACCACCGCCGCCTCCTCGTCGCCGTCCCCTCTCGCCACCGGCCACCTCATGGATCCCTCAGCATTATCACCATCACCACTCGCAGCCGCCTCGCCCTAGCAACCCAAGCCTCTGCTGCCAAGAACCCAAGCTCGAGCCGAGGCCGCGAACCCTTGCCACGCGTGCGTCGTGATCGTGCCGTTGCCGCTGCCGCTGCCGTATGTCGTCAACGCGTCGTCAGGAAAGTACCCTGCTTGCTCCATGCTAATTCTATCTATTACACTTCTAGATGACAATAAATACAGTATATACTTTACTTGCGAATCAATAATGTGTACGTGTTCGATGCCAAACCCGAGCAGAAAACCCCCGTTAAATTGACGGAAACTGATCACATAGGTTGGCCCGTATAGTAATGAACATCGTGTTATATTTTGGCTGAAAAATACAGTCGTTACTGACGTGATCGATCATCCCCATTTAAGCCCGTTAAAACTGAAATTTTCCGCGTCTGAAACTTGTAAAAATCACAACTAATTGACTATAGATTGGAATGCTGCGTTAGAGGGCTCAAATCGAAGAAGACTCGACGACCTAGAACCCCATAAGAGTTTTAATTTGTTTATATGCTAAAAAGACGACGGAAACTGGTTCGGAGTGCGGCTCTGGACTGCAGTCCAGAGCAGCACTGGCTGTTGATTCTCATCTTGTAATGCTTACCCTCTGCTGCTTGAACATGTTATATTGCGGAACCCTATACCATAGCGAAGATGAAACAGTTATCTAACTAATGAAAGTGATTTCATCCCTTTCCACTATCGTTTACTATTTAAACTGTATTTTAGAGTAACAGGACGTATAGCAGTCCCAAACAGGGACAGAACTTATACCCCATTATTGTACAGTACATAACTTCTGACGTAGAGGCGCGATTGAGAATCCGTCTGGTGCGTTGGAAACCTAATTGATAAACCTAAATTTAGTTCAACTATAGCATCGCCTAATTTTGATCCCAACAGGGTACAAATTGTGTTGCGAAATGGACATTTGGTTCAGGGACTGAATTTCCAGTAGCGAACACTTAAAATGAAACGGCTGTAACCTGCAAACCCGAAATCCGATTGCCCTGAAATTAATTTTGTTGAACTTCTGACTGAGTTTACTTGCTACTGTATTTGTATCATTTTACTGAATTTTGAATGTATGATTTAAGGCAATTTTTATAAGTTTATAAGATGCATGATAGCTCGTATTACACATGATTTGTTAACTGCATAAATGCACATATTTTACCCGACTGCCACACTTCTAGTGATAGTGCGCGTTATTACTCAGTGTACAATGCATTGTCGTGCGTGAATGGTACCGGTTTAGGAGTGTCAAGTACGCCAGTGAAAAGTGAATGATTCGTGACAGTGTACAATACAGTGAACAGTGACTAAAACCGTGTTATTGGTGCGTACTTGTACACGACTAGACCATACTCATAAATTGTATAAACCTGGGGAAAAAGGGGAAATCGAAGTGGAAAGAGAATTGTATTTAGCGAGGACAGCGATTTAGAGGATGATCATTCGAACATCGACTCTTATATATATTAAGTTGGGCCTAGCGGTCCGGCTGACAGGGTTATGTCCCGGGCGATAGCGGGCTGTAGTCTCGGGTATGTACGAGACCCTCGTTAAACATGATCCTCCTTTTCACAACTCGATTTCAAAGATGACTTAGAGACTGATAGGGACACAGATCATACATTATGTCACGCCCCGCTTCCCAAAATACGGAATACGAGGGGTAGACAAGGCCAGCCATGCTCCTACGGTCAAGAAAATGTCCTGCCGTAGTCACACTTCGGCTTCTAGTTTATCATGGTAAACAGTAAAGAAGCGCAGATAATGAGAAATGCAGTAACTGAAAGGAACAATGTGAAGACTGACCTGAAGTGGAACAAACGAATGTAACTCGGAATGGCAAGACAAGAAGTCTGTGATGCACTGGTCCAGCCTAAATCTTCTCCTCATACTGAGCATGCATACTCAGGTCGTCAGAGCGACGCAGCAACAATATTATTATAATAAGATAAAACAGGTAAGTGAGGTAATACTAGTATAAGAACAATGTAAGTAATCACGGTGTCACTATATGATGCAGAATATGTTATGTGTCCCTATCGGTCTCTAGGTCATGTTTGAAATCACATAGTGGAAGGAGGATCATGTTTAACAGGAGTCTCGTACATACCCGAGACAACGGCCCACATGCCCGGGACATAACCCTGTCAGCCGGATCGCTAGATCCTATCCTACACGTATCAGTATCACGGTTCGAATGATCATCCTCTAAACACGGTCCCGCTAAATACGATACTCTTTCCACTTTGATTTCCCCTTTTTCCCCAGGTTACACTATTTAAGATATTGATCTAGTTGTGTACAAGTATACCAATGGCACGGTTTTATCACTGTTCACTGTATTTATCACTGTCACGAATATTCACTTTCCATTAAGCACGATTTTATCACTGTTCGCTGTATTTATCACTGTCACGAATATTCACTTTCCATTGGTATACTCGTCACTCCTAAACCAATATCTATCGCGCACGATAATGCAATGTCCACACGCACTAACACTGAGTATATGGCAAGGGCATGATATATGTGTATTGTATGCTACCAATAAGCTCTATATGTTATGAATCAACATGCATGTCATGAACTAAAATAAATTGCACAAATTAATATGTTACGAATTCGGCAAAAATGATGTAAGTAAGATATATAGAACAATCAGTCAGTAATTCATCAAAAAAAATTTCAGTTCAATCGGAGTTTCGGTTTTCAAGATATAACTGTTTCAGTTTAAGTGCTCGCGGCTGAAATTTCAATTTCAGAACTGAACGTCTGTTTCGCGACACGATTTGCACCCAGTTGGGCTCAAAATTTTGCGATGTCACAGTTAAATGAAATTTAGGGTTTTCGATAAAGTATTCCAATCAACAGACAGATCCTCAATCGCATCTGTACGTTGAAAGTTATAACCAGTTTAATCTCAGGGTGTCATTTCAGAACCTGTTCTGGACAGATATACGTTCTGCCCTTTTAAATACATTTTAAAATAGCAAACGGCGATGAAATGGAATGGAACCACTTGGTTTGTTAAACTAATAGAAATATCTTTAATCTACAGTAGGATTCCGTAACATACGACTTCAAGAAATACAGTGGTGCAGATCTTTGAACAGAGCACAAATATCAGAAACGCTCCGGACTGCAGTCCAGAGTCGTGTTCCGAACCAGATATCATCATGATCACAGAATATAAATCATTAGGATTTTCCATAGGGTTAAATTTCGTTAAGTCGGCTTCGATTTAAGCCCTAGAACACATCAATCCGTTATGCATATGATTTATAGTGATTTTATTCGTTTTCAGACACGAGAAAATTCTAGTTTTAACGGCATATTTGGGGGTATCGATTTTTGTTACAAACAATCGTGTTTTCCAGCGAATTTTTATACACAATATTCATTATCAAGTGGGCCAATAAAAGGTATCAGTTTCCGTCAAAATAAATTATTATTTCCATGAGAGACTATCATCGAACACTTATGTCATATTATGTATCGGTATTCGGCAAATCCGTAAACTAGATATTTTAGGTTTATACCACTAATATTTTAGCATGAAGCAAGTAAAAACTTGCCTGGTAACGTCTCGGGGTCGCGAGGCAGCAACGTCGTCACGAACGTGTAGGTGAGTACTGCATGCTCCCACAACTTGATGATACGGTCCTTCGGGTCTTCTCTTTGACGTCCCGATCTCCCGCGGAATGTCCAGTCTCCATCTCGTCGCCGGAAGGGCACCACATCGCCTACGTCTTTTACGGGCTCCCACCTCAATGCCGAGGCAACTCGGGCGCGAAGTTGGCTAGCCGACGCGCCCAAGGTTTGCTGTAGAATAGTGTGGAAACTTGTCTCTTTGGGGTTTAAGAGGTTGCCATGTTGGAGGAATATTTGCACAAAAATTCATGGATGTTTTGCTAGGAGAAATGGAGATTGATCTTGTGGGATTTTTGCAACATCAAATGAGCCAAAAAACCCACACCACAAATTTTGGACAGCCACACAAAATGGGAGTGACCGACCATGGAGGCTTGCTGGGAATATGAATGAAGAATGCTCTCTGAAGTGCTCACTCTTATAATGCTCATTCCCCTTAATAATTAATCCATCACCATATTGCCTGCACACTCATAATATGCACAAAGTAACCATAAATTAATGCACCATCTCATTCACGTTGCATTTATAAGCACAATGAAACCATCTTAATTAAACACCTCCAGCACAATGCCACCATCTTTATTAATTAAATGGCATCTCCAGCACACAGCACCATGGAATGAATTAATACAAAACCTCACCACCTTGGCCGGCCCACTCATTAATATTCTCCTGCACTCACAGCACAAAGCCACCTCCAGCACATTCATGCATTATGTGCTTCCCTTTCCATTAAATTAATGCAAGTGATGGAGAAATCTAAAGAAGCCATCATAATGAATATATTTGCAAGAAACCCCCTCCACAAATGTTATTTGCACAATTGCAAATAACCCCCTCCATCAGAAAAGTCCGGCCGGGAAAGAACAAAGGAAAACCGGCCGGAACGGAATGCAAACTGGCAATGGGCCGGGGAAATATTATAAAAGGAAATGGAAAGTTGGGCTGAGGGTTTTTTAATATTTTGGGTTAGGAATTTTTTTAACAAAATTTAGTTTTAGTTTTATTTAGCTTTGATTTTGAATCTTGGGTTTTAACTTTTAGGTTTTGGGAAAAATATAAATATCTTGCTTAACCAACCAATTCAAAATATGAGGGAAAAGAGAAAAGAACTACTGGAATTCAGAGAATCGGAAACTTTTATTAGAATGAAAACGGGGATTTACACATTACATCAGTTAATGACATATTGACTACCTGCATTTTATCTCCACTGTTATTACCTTATTTTCTTGGTTCTTGTCACTATTATAATATTGCTATTACGTCGCTCTGACGACCTGAGTATGCATGCTCAGACCTCGAGGAAGAACCAGTACAGGAGTCAGACTTGCCCTTCGAGCTTGCAGAGATTTAGTCGGGAGTACCTCCATTACCTTTACTGCTTTCCCTAAAAAAACCTTGTATTCGCACTTGGTTAGTAGTTCTTTTCCTTATTTATTGTAAATTGTGAACAATGAAAGTTGATGTAATAATTTAGTGATGTATTTCCTTTACTTCTGTGCTTTGTTTACTGATTACCATGTAATGCTAGAAACCGAAGTGTGACTACGGCGAGATTATTCCTTGACCGTAGGAGCATGGCTGGCCCAGTCATCCCTCGTTTTCCGTATTTTGGGAAGCGCGTCGTGACACAACAAAAGAAACACATGGGTATAAAATATAAGATGAGTCAAATTTCAACAAGGCTTGAGTATTATTGTTGGGAGCCCACTTATATCAAAGGCTCATGTGTACCTATAAAATCCCATCACTCTCTCAATTTTAAATACTTATCTCTTTGACATGGGTCTTATTGTTGGAAGCTCACTCATATTAAAAGTCTATTTGTAGGAAAACTTTAATGATAGTCTCACATTAGAAACAACAAAAGAAACACATGGGTATAAAATATAAGATGGGTCAAACCTCAACAAGACTTGAGTTTTATTGTTGGAAGCCCGCTTATACTAAAGGCCCATGTGTACCTATAAAAGTTCATCACTTTCTTAACTTTAAATACTCATCTCTTTGACGAGAGTTAATCTCCTAATGAGAGAAACATTAACTAAATTCAATTTTGTGTGGGCTTAGTCAATCATCAAGAACTAACCAGATGAGTGTTTGCAGCCAAATAAGATAAGATTTCGAGACCAAGGCAGTCGTTTTGTAGTGTTAGGATCCGGCGCCCGCGCCGTGGAGGCCGTGGGCGAGACGGAAGCGAAAACAAAAACTTTTTGAGGGCACCGGACGCGTAAACCCAAGAATTGATCCAAACACCCTAAATTAGAAATCTAAAACATCCAAGATTTGAGAAATACAATCTTTGTCGTGTGTCCACCCAATTGTGGAAGACCCCTCCAAGCTCGTAACCACCGGGATCGTACTTGAGAATTGACCACCCTTGCCAAAAACGATCCATCCCAAAGAACGCGAAGGAAGCTCAAACCGACGACAAAAAATTGCTAGGTTTGGATGGTCAGTGATATAAAAATACTCCACTAAATTTTTCTCTCTAGAATCTTACTCAAATATGGGAGCAAGAAGAAGAAGGAGAAGGAGAAGATGAAAATGAAGCATGAGCCATGGAGCTCAAGTGAAGAAGTCAAGAAAAAACATCAAGTGTTGAAGTGAGGATGGCTTGCACTTTTTCAACCATACATGGATAGTGCACCCAGATGATTTAATCATTTTTAAAAGAAAACCATGCCTCTCTACAATGTTGTAGCCATGCTTCATCGTCTCTAACTTTACACCTCATTCCCATTTAATTTTCTAAATAGAAAATTAAATATGAGGTGTCCTTCTTCTAGAAGTATTACCGTACAAATACGGAATACTTCACTTGGTATATGTATCGCTACATATACGAGTATCCGTATAAAAATACGGATAGCGCCAAAGAAAGAAAATAAACAGTGAATAATAACACTAAAATACATGTATCAAAATACATATATAAATTATTAAATTAAAACCTGATTTAATAATCCGGCTTAATCCTAAGCCGGCTAGTATTATCAATCGTCCGATTAAAGTCCGTATATCGCGCACACGTATTTAATCGGACCCCCTGCACGTACTACTGTACGGCTCCTACATCTGCCGCCTGAACCGGGAAAAACCCTCTGTGTGGGACTCCAAAGACTCGACAATACGCTGGCAGTGAGTTTAACCACAAGCATGTCAGCGACACTAGCTGTACGTAACGGCTACCTAGGTAATTGTCGAAAAGGGGGGTCGACAATCAAGTGCGTCCTTACCCTGCTGAGCCTGAATGCGACAATCTCCGTACAGTCCGGTCTCTTCGTCAAAGAGTATCGCATATCGGGTCTAGGGGGTGGATAACGTCAGACCCCTATTAACCCGATAAGTCGTGTTTGAGTCTAGCTCATCACCAACTGAGATACTACTGATCAACTATCAGTAAATCTCCCCTACCGTGGCCACGGATTTCTGGTGATAGCCAACTGAACACAACGAGCCAACGAATCCCTGACAGTCGACCACTGCCTCCATGCGGCTCGTGACTGTACCGAACTAAAATCTGTTTGCACGACTCCTTTGAGTCATGGTAGGATAGTAATCAAAGTACATTGGGAACTCACACGAGACAAATGACGACTTCAGGTCAAAAGACTAACATGTACTCATGCCACTAGAGAACTTCCATTTGACGATAGGTATAATATCATCTAGAAGTTCTCGGCGAGTCCGTCCAGTGTACTCACCTCCAGTGAGCACCTGTATACTACCTTAGGTGACATAACACCAATGGCTTGTGAGACCGGCCACCGCCCCTCATCGGGGTCTCGAAACGTATACACTAGTCTACTCCGGAATATCAATGCTTAGTCTCGATACTCCCACGACTAGGGATATTTAAGGATGTGCTTATAGGCTACCCAACTCTCACATATATGATTGCCATCATAATACTGGTAGTCAAGCAAGAATTCTACGGGCTTCATCATTATGTATTAGCGACACGCAATAACAAGTAAAACGTGTACACACCAATGATAAATACAAATCAGATAGTATACTATTATTTCGAGTAAGATTGTTCTACATGTATATGTCCTCCCTCAATTATCATAATCGCGTGCCTGCAATTACAATAATTGCCTTAGGGGCATTGTATACAACATGTAGTAGGCCGATGTCACGCCCCGCTTCCCGGTGTACGGCGAAGAGGACGCGACGATACCGCTACGTATTTATTCTGAAGTAAACACACTAGGCATATCTAAGCAATATAAATAAAATGCATAAGAGACAGAGACAATAGATATAATTGAACAACAACTTTATTTATTCATATTCTTTTTACAATACATCTGAAAAGTAAATACATGTAATGAAATGAAATGCCTAAATAGTGGCATAACAGAAATGGAAAGTACTGAAATGAAATGTACAAGTAACTAGAGCTCCAGGTCGAAGGCTAGCTGATCCAAGTCCTTGCTGGTGGGCTCGATCTTCTGAAGGTCCGAATAACCTGACAACATTCCAAAGAAGAAAGAGAATGAATGTCGTCAACGAACAATCGCTTGGTAAGTCCTAAAGATAAGGGAGAAGTAGAATAGATAGAGAGAGTGTGTGTGTAGCTTTTAAAGTGGTATTATATTGTTATAATGTTGTATTTAGTGTTAACGCTGTTGTTTGTAACTTGGTACAGAAGAGGCCAGTGTATACGAGAGGACTCTCGTTAGACCAGAGACTACGGTGGACGGAATATAAGGAACCGTTCAGCCACGGTACAACGGCAATTGAATTCAGGTTAGGTGTCTTGATGGTTACAGTCTCATGCCACTTCTAACACCTTCTGTACCAATCTACCCCTTAAACCCCGCGATGTCTTGATTGTATTGTAAATTGTATTGCCTTGTATTATAAATGGTATAGATGGATGACTTGCCGAAACCATGATATCAATATAACTGGAGAATCATATAGATGGAAGTATATCCATGGTTCGGCTCAGCCAAGTTGTATAGATTGATAGATTGAACAGATTGAATACATGAATTCATATTGAATTGTAGTTTGTACTTGAATCATATTCAAGCCAGATTATTTATAATGAGACTCAGTCTGAGTCAGATCAATTAGAAAAGAAATTGAAGTCCTGAATTAGGTTTTAGTGTTATCGGTAACCGCTGCACATGCACGACAGGATTTGTGTCTTTTTCAAAGACAATTACCGTGTTGATAACACCGTTTGTTAAGTTGTCTACCTTAAATAGGCAAACACCTATATCTCCGGCTTCCTGAGGCTCAAGAGACTGGTCCCGCTTAAACCTATATTTACCAGGGTCCTTATTGTAATTTATACAACTTGAGGGGGTTTTATGTAAAAATAATTTTGTATAATTTTCAAAATACATCTCAAGTATTTAATTATCGTCTTTAGAGTTTTCATAGATGTAGATTTTATATATGTGACATTTCTAGTGAATAAAACCTAATTTCATAATATATGGTATTTAATTGTAAAGTGTTGAACCTATATGGAATTGCATGGTATTTTCATGTAAAGTAATTCTTTTAATTTAGAAAAGTTGGAATATTTACATTATATCAGAAATTAGATATTTTGATGATACATATGTATATATATATATATTTATATAAAATAATTTTAATTTATTATTTTTCTAGAAATTTCATTTTCTTAAAATATTTGTATTTTTAAATCTTTCGAGACCGTATGCTCCTTGCGGAGGTCTGCATCTCGCACTACTAAGCCCGATAATGTGCGATAATCCGCACCATCCCGAACGGGTTCCCCAAATGGGTTGCAGCGGCGCTTTGCAAAGATTTGTAAAAATACATAATCTTGTAAAAAACGGTTTTTATAAGTTTGGGTTAGTTTTGTATAAAATCGTATTTTCCCAATTCTATATTTCACAATATCATCGTGCTATGTTACATATGAGTGTTGTGAAGAGATAGGTCATTATCTCGTGAACTATCTAAAGGTATAGCAAGGGTAATGATGTTTTTATGTCGAAGCTAAACTACATGGTATTTTTCTGAAAAATGCGATAAAAATTACAATATAAATTCTTTTGCTATGAAACTTGTTCGATATGTTTTGTTAATGTTTAATGGTCATGATGTGCAAGTTTGGTATTGTTGTATTTAAGAAAATTGGAACTTTTTAAAGAAAACCGAATCGGAAGTCGGATTAACTCCGCTTCCGTCGGGTTTTAGAAATACAAGTTTTCATAATAGAAAAGAGAAGAGTGAGGAGGGGCTTACGTGTGATTGAAACGTAAGAAAATGACAGAAGTTTTCATCGAGGCATTTCGTCGAACACCTCCAGATGCCAATTTGAAACATCGATGGATTGGAAATCCGGAAGTGTAGAAATGACCGTCGTTCTCACGTGGACTTAGGCCAGGGTTTGGAGTCTAGGTTCTTGGCTTGGTCGCGTTGTACGGACTTATTGAATGTCGAGGTTTGATACTTGGATGATGCGGTTTGGAGGAGTTTGGAGGCTCGGATGTGATGCAGAGGGCTACTAGTGATGGTTGGCGACGTGGACGACGATGGTGATGCGGTTACGATAAGGTTCCTCTGTTGAGGTTAGGGGGATCCGCTATGCAGGGGAATTTGTTTGGGTCTCGTATTTTGAGGGAAGAGAGAGTGTGTGTGTGTGGTTGTATGTGTATGTAAATATATATAGAGAGAGGGAGGGTGAGAGAGGGTGAGATATGTAAAGAGAGAGAGAGACAGAGAGCGGAGAGAGAGACAGAGAAATTATGAGAATTGAAGATAGAAAGAGAGAGAGAGAGAGAGAGAGAAAGAGAGAGCAGTTTCTCCATGGAAGAGGAAGAGGTAGAGATAGAGTTTAAATTTGGAAGTGGGAGAAGGCTCGGTTAGGAATTGCTGGAAGATGAAGTTTATTCTCTAATATAAAATGAAATAACGTAGAGGTATTAATATAAATGATGATTAATGGAAAACACTTAAGAGCTGCCCGAAAAAATCAAATATGTGGGTTAATGGCAAATAGTAATACACAAAGTAAAGGTGAGGAATATGCATAAGCCCAACATCAAATTGAATAGGGTAACAAATGTCTCATTGAAGTCTTAACTGGAGGATTATTATAAATTCCTAGCATTTAAATAATGCCCATGCACAAATAATTGCAAAAAAATACATGACCTGACTAAAAGCCAACACAAGGGTTAGTGCTATGAGTTGAGTTAGGATTTTGATTTTGTTTTAGTTTAAATATAAATAGGTCTGGGTTGTTGGGCTGAGTTTGAGTTTGGGTTATTTTAGAAAAAGATTAGTGGATTTGATTTGGGTTCTAATTGGTGGAAATCGGGTTAAGATTTGGTTTAAAAATAAGGGTTTTGGAAAATAATTAAGCTAGGAAAAACATATAGAATAGAAATAATAAAATAATATACATTACAAATAAAATATATGGAAAATACCAAAAATAAATAAATACCGTAGTTTATTAAAGAAAAAATAATACAAAGATATAGGAATTTTGGGGTCGTTACATCCTACCCTCCTTATAAAAATTTCGTTCTTGAAATTTGTAAAAGGAAAGTGTAATGGATTCAAGAAAAGTTTGGTGATAGAACTATTGGTAGTGTATGAAAAATATGTGAAAGTACGAAAAAATGCGAAAAATTTGAAAAGAGTTCAGGAAAAGTAAGAATAGAGTTAGGATAGGTTCAAAGAATAAGGTTCAAGAAATATGATTCAAAGAATTTGAAATAGTAAGATTCAAGGAATATGTAATGTAAATAATGTTTTCAGTTGTTGTTTCTTGTGCTATATTGCTTAGTATGTCCCACGCAGAACTGAACTGCATGGTAGGGTTCCATACAGCTCTGACCTGTATGGGCCATCAACAAAACCTGTTACGCCTCGCTTCCCGGTATACGGCGAAGAGGACATGAATGGCCGCTACGTATCTACTCAGAAGTAAATTATAATTGAACAGCAACTTTATTTATTCACATTCTGTAACAACCCTACTTTTTCTATACACTTTTCTATACAATTTTTTTTTTCAAAATGCATAAAAGAGTATTTTAACCTGAGCACTATATATAAGTAATTATTTTGTATTTAAAGAACTCCATTTTTAGTGTACATAAAATTGTTTTAAAATAAAATTATACTTGGAGTATTTAATGTTGCTGTTATCACTTTAAGTATTTATTTTCCCACAATAATTACAAGAAGGAGCTTGTAGCTCATTGGTAATACCTTGCACTACTGAACCAAGCCATCAGAGTTCAAATCTCATATCCTGCATTATTTTTAGATTATTTTTCTTTTAAAATTCTTGGAAGCTCAACAGTCCACATGCCATAATTCCCAAAAGTTGAACTGAATCCTAAAAAGTGAATATACCATGAGCTACGTCTGAAGACCCCCCATCCAACGACCACCGGACTCGGCCAGGACCGGCCGACTTGGCCGGCGCCGCCGGCCGTCCGGCCGAGTCCCCAAAATGAAAAAGTTGCCTTTTTACATTCTAAACTCCCATGTTTACACCATTTTAATGGATTGGTTCCCGAATGTTAATTACACCCAATTTAATATAAATTTTAATGATTTTTCTTTAATTTTTACAATTTTTTAAAAAATAAAAACCTTTCACCTACCTTACCCTAGCATACCCTATAAATAGACCCCCTACCGTCTACCCTCTCATCCCAAAACACTAGGTTTACTTTCTCAAAATTTTTACAATAAGGGTGTACTTTGAAACCGAGTTCGCGGCGAAGCGCTGACGGAATTCCGGCGACAATTTTTGAAACAACCGGCGACGAAACAACGCCTCGGCCACTCACCTAGTTCTCCTATACTCTTTAGTATAGATCGAAACCCGTAAGTCCCATTCTTCCCTTCTTTCTACTTCTTAAAAATACAGAATTTCGAAACCCGACGGAAATCGAAACAAACCGATTTCCGATTCGGTTTTCTATAAAATCTCACTTATCACCAATTCCATAATACTTAAACTTATTCATGTTGACTATTAATCACATAACAACTAATTTGGACAAAGTTTCTCACATGAAATGATAGCTTTTGCAATATCGTATTCTTTTTCACTTTAATATCATAATGTTTATTTTTCTTCTTGTAATCAATTCAAACATTCCTAGACATCTCTATCTTGATTATTAAACTTGTAAAAGTCAATTTGAATGAGTTTTCACACATGAAATGGTAACTTTTTCAACTTACCGTATTCTTTCACTTTAATACCATCATTTTTCAATCTCACATTTAACCCTTTAACATTGCTATATCTTAAAATAGATCACGAGGTAATGACCTACCTCCTCACGCACACATATGAAACCATAATACGCTATCTTGAAAACTCCTAATACGATAAAACAAGACTTTACATTAAAATACCATTTCCTTAATAAAACCTTTTATAAAAGTTTAGGTTTGATACATTTGTTTAAACAATATCTTCAATAGGAAAAATACGATAAGTTGTGGACATCGATCGTTTATCTAAACCTGACTTTGTGGTGTTTAGGCTAGTCAAGTGAGCTTGGGTAACTTTAAAAGGCCCGTCGCACGATTCGTGAGCGGATCCCTCCCTCCTCACTTGTACTTACCTGGCCACAATTGGCGGTGAAGAGGCGATTTGAGGCTTCTAACGACTTGTCGTTTAGACCTTTTAGAAATAGGCTAGTTGGCTTAAGAAACCCTAGAATCTAAAATATGGAAAATTATACTTTTCAAGTAAATACCTTTTACATTATAAAACCGTTTTCTTAAGAATTAGTATTTTACAATCTTTGCAAAGCGCCGCTACAACCCATCTTTAGGGAACCCGTTCCGGATCGTGCGGTTTATCGCTCACCCTCGGGCTAGTAGTGCGAGATTCAGATCTCCGCATGGAGCATTCGGTCTCGAAAGGTTTAAAATACGACACCTTAAGAAAATGAGATTTTTGGAATATAAAATAATTATTAAAAATTATTTTTGTATAAATATATGTATATTTATCATTTAAATATCTATTTTATTATAATATAAATTTTCCACCTTTTTCCTAAAAATCACAAAGAATATATTTTACACTAAAATACCATGAACTTCAAATAAACAATATTACAACTAGGATATTCTCACTGGAAATATCACAATATAAAATCCACCCTCATTACCACTCTAAAGACGAATAATAAATACTTGAGGTGTATTTTAAAAAGTATATAAAAGTATTTTTTACATAAAACCCCCTCAAGTTTTATAAATTACCCTAAGGACCCTAGCAATTATAAGATCTCGATTCACAGCTCTGATTGTCTGACTCGGGTTTGAGTCTGATTAATCTGACTTGAATATGATTCAAGTCAATCTATAATCTACAATATTCCAATTCAATATGAACACATGAATCCATGAATACAATTATCAGTTTATACAACTTGACTGAACCGAACCATGGATATATATTCGTTTTACATGATTCCCAATATTCCATTTACATGATTCTACGGTTATAACCGTTTCCTGATATCATGGTTTCGGTCAGTCAGTCAATCAACCTTACAATCAATACAATTTTACAAGATAACAATACAATCAAGACATCGCGGGGTTTTAAGGGGTAGATTGGTACGGAAGGTGTTAAAAGTGGCACGAGACGGTAAGATTAAGACACCTAACATGAATCCAGTTGCTGTTGTACCGTGGCATAAACGGTTCCTTGAGTTCCTGATACCTTAGTCTCCGGGGCAAGTGAGACTCCTCTTGTATACACTGGCATACTTCTGTACCAAGCTACAAACAACAGCGTTAACGCTAATACAACAATATAATAATATAATATAACCGTAAAAGCTACACACACACTCTCTCTCTTTCTCTCTCTCTTACTCTCTGTCTATTCCTCCTTTATCTTTGGGACTTACCGAGCGACCTGTTCGCTGACGACATCCCGTTTCTCTCTTCTTTGAATGTCGTCAGGTGATTTGGACCCGGCAGAGGTTGAGCCATCGCAAGAAGACTTGGAGCAGTTTACTGAAGACCCTGCACTGTAGTTTCATTGTACATTTTCCTTTCTGTACTTTTCATTTCCTGTTATGCCACTGTTTAGGCATCGTTTATTTCAGTTGTATTCTCTTTCATGTATTGTACAAAGAACGTTAATGAATAAAAGTTTATGTTCTTTTACTTCTTGTCTCTTGTGTATTTATTTATATTGCTTAGATATGCTTAGCGTATGTACTTCTGAGTATATACGTAGCGGACCTCGTCGCGTCCCCTTCGCCGTACACTGGGAAGCGGGGCGTGACAGGTTTTGTTGGTGGCCCATGCAGGTCAGAGCTGTATGGAACCCTAAGCAATATAAAATACAAGAACCGGCAACTAAAACATTCTTTACAATCATGTTCCTTGAATCCTTTCTTTCATATTCCTTGAATCATATACTTTGAATCTGTCCTAACCCAAATTTTTCTTCAGGGTTATGGATTCCCCGAACAACACCAGCACCAACGTCAACAACACACATCCCCCACTACCAATCACATCTGCCGTTCCTGCTCCACTCAACGAGCAAACGGTTCTGCTTGAGGCAATCCGCAGCCTCCTAGAGGGACAGCAGCAGCTCTTAAACCGTCCCGAGGCTGAAACACCCGGGGTGAAGCAATTCAGAGCTTTACATCCCAAACAGTTCTCAGGAAAGGGGAGCCCACTGGAAGCTGAGGAATGGGCTCAAAGTATCGAGGATGATCTGGCCGCAGCACAGGTGCCAGACATCGCTTGGGTCCGTGTAGCGAAACTACAACTCACGGACAACGCTCGCAACTGGTGGAAGGCGGAAGAAATCCGTCTTGCACAGCCTATTGAATGGAAAAGTTTCGCGAGAAGTTCGACGCGAAATACTTCCCTGTGACTGCCAGATTTGCCATGGAGCAGCAGTTCATTCATCTACAACAAGGATCAATGTGGGACAAATCGGTAGATGAATACGACGCTGAATTCACCATGTTAAGCCGGTAAGATATGTCGCAATAATTCAATTTTAAATATCACATACCACGCAGCTAACACTATCCTTAAACAGATTCGCGGCACACTTGATACCGACGGACGATATCAGAGCCCGTCGTTTCCAACAAGGACTGGACACGGAGATTCATGCTGTTTTAGCCACAGGAAAATTTTTGACTCATGAGGATGCTTTGGAAGCTGCCCGCAGTTATGAGGCGGTGATAAAGGCGAGGGGCAAACCTCAATCTGCCGGTTTGAAACGCCCTGCCACTCAAAAGGCAGGAGGAGCCTCTTCCAGGCCAACGTTCGAACCCAATCACCAGCCAATACCACATTTCTGTTTCCATTGCAAGAGAGATGGACATTTGATAAAGGTCTGTAGGCGCGCAAAAGGCCTCTGCCTAGTTTGTGGCGCGTCCAATCACAGAATTGAGACATGTCCATATAGATACAACTCAGCTCACACACACACCAACTACCCGCAGCGGCCAGCTATCCAAGCTCCTGCAACTCGTCCTGCACTACCTCCTCCACCACCTGCACAACCTACTCGCCAATTCCAACAGGCAATGACGGACATGCCTAGAGGGCAGAGAAACATGCCTCAAAGGCAGAAAGTGCCTCCAGCTAGAAGGAATGTACCACGGCGACAGACCTTCACATTAGAAGCCGTAGAAACCAAGACTGTAGGTCAAGGTAACACCGGTAAGACTTTCTTTTCACCCTTGTATAACCTTGTTATTTTTTTTACACTATCTATACTGCAGTCACCAAACTTCCTTGAACTGTTACACTTTCCTTTTACAAACTTCGAGAACGAAATTTTTATAAGGAGGGTAGAATATAACAACCCTATTTTTTCTATACACTTTTCTATACAAATTTTTTTTCAAAATCCATAAAAGAGTATTTTAACCTGAGCACTATATATAAGTAATTATTTTGTATTTAAACAACTCCATTTTTAGTGTACATAAAATTGTTTTAAAATAAAAGTATACTTGGAGTATTTAATGTTGCTGTTATCACTTTAAGTATTTATTTTCCCACAATAATTACAAGAAGGAGCTTGTAGCTCATTGGTAGTACCTTGAACTGCTGAACCAAGCCACCAAAGTTTAAATCCCATATCCTGCATTATTTTTAGATTATTTTTCTTTTAAAATTCTTGGAAGCTCAACAGTCCACAGGCCATAACTCCCAAAAGTTGAATTGAACCCTAAAAAGTGAATATACCATGAGCTACGTCTGAAGACCCCCCATCCAACGACCACCGGACTCGGTCGGCGCCGCCGGCCGGACTCGGCCGGACGGCCGAGTCCCCAAAATGAAAAAGTTGCCTTTTCACATTCTAAACTCCCATGTTTACACCATTTTAATGGATCGGTTCCCGAATGTTAATTACACCCAATTTAATACAAATTTTAATGATTTTTCTTTAATTTTTACAATTTTTTTAAAAATAAAAACCTTTCACCTACCCTACCCTAGCATACCCTATAAATAGACCCCCTACCCTCTACCCTCTCATCCCAAAATACTAGGTTTACTCTCTCAAAAATTTTACAAGAAGGGTGTACTTTGAAACCGAGTTCACGGCGAAGCGCTGACGGAATTCCGGCGACAATTTTTGAAACAACCGGCGACGAAACAACGCCTCGGCCACTCACCTAGTTCCCCTATACTCTTTAGTATAGATCGAAACCCGTAAGTCCCATTCTTCCCTTCTTTCTACTTCTTAAAAATACGGAATTTCGAAACCCGACGGAAATCGGAACAAACCGATTTCCGATTCGGTTTTCTATAAAATCTCACTTGTCACCAATTCCATAATACTTAAACTTATTCATGTTGACTATTGATCACATAACAACTAATTTGGACAAAGTTTCTCACATGAAATGATAGCTTTTGCAATATCGTATTCTTTTTCACTTTAATACCATAATGTTTATTTTTCTTCTTCTAATCAATTCAAACATTCCTAAACATCTCTATCTTGATTATTAAACTTGTAAAAGTCAATTTGAATGAGTTTTCACACATGAAATGATAATCTTTTCAACTTACCGTATTCTTTCACTTTAATACCATCATTTTTCAATCTCACGTTTAACCCTTTAAAATTGCTATACCTTAAAATAGATCACGAGGTAATGACCTACCTCCTCACACACACATATGAAACCATAATACGCTATCTTAAAAACTCCTAATACGATAAAACAAGACTTTACATTAAAATACCATTTCCTTAATAAAACTTTTTATAAAAGTTTAGGTTTGATACATTTGTTTAAACAATATCTTCAATAGGAAAAATACGATAAGTTGTGGACATCGATCGTTTATCTAAACCTGACTTTGTGGTGTCTAGGCTAGGTAAGTGAGCTTGGGTAACTTTAAAAGGCCCGTCTCACGATTCGTGAGCGGATCCCTCCCTCCTCACTTGTACTTACTTGGCCACAATTGGCGGTGAAGAGGCGATTTGAGGCTTCTAACGACTTGTCGTTTAGACCTTTTAGAAATATGCTAGTTGGCTTAAGAAACCCTAGAATCTAAAATACGGAAAATTATACTTTTCAAGTAAATACCTTTTACATTATAAAACCGTTTTCTAAAGGATTAGTATTTTACAATCTTTGCAAAGCGCCGCTACAACCCATCTTTGGGGAATCCGTTCCGGATCGTGCGGTTTATCGCTCACCCTCGAGCTAGTAGTGCGAGATTCAGATCTCCGCATGGAGCATTCGGTCTCGAAAGGTTTAAAATACGACACCTTAAGAAAATGAGATTTTTGGAATATAAAATAATTATTAAAAATTATTTTTGTATAAATATATGTATATTTATCATTTAAATATCTATTTTATTATAATATAAATTTTCCACCTTTTTCCTAAAAATCACAAAGAATATATTTTGCACTAAAATACCATGAACTTCAAATAAACAATATTACAACTAGGATATTCTCATTAGAAATATCACAATATAAAATCCACCCTCATTACCACTCTAAAGACGAATAATAAATACTTGAGGTGTATTTTGAAAAGTATATAAAAGTATTTTTACATAAAAGCCCCTCAAGTTTTATAAATTACCCTAAGGACCCTAGCAATTATAAGATCTCGATTCACAGCTCTGATTGTCTGACTCGGGTTTGAGTCTGATTAATCTGACTTGAATATGATTCAAGTCAATCTATAATCTACAATATTCCAATTCAATATGAACACATAGATCCATGAATACAATTATCAGTTTATACAACTTGACTGAACCGAACCATGGATATATATTCGTTTTACATGATTCCCGATATTCCATTTACATGATTCTACGGTTATAACCGTTTCCTGATATCATGGTTTCGGTCAGTCAGTCAATCAACCTTACAATCAATACAATTTTACAAGATAACAATACAATCAAGACATCGCGGGGTTTTAAGGGGTAGATTGGTACGGAAGGTGTTAAAAGTGGCACGAGACGGTAAGATTAAGACACCTAACATGAATCCAGTTGCTGTTGTACCGTGGCATAAACGGTTCCTTGAGTTCCTGATACCTTAGTCTCCGGGACAAGTGAGACTCCTCTCGTATACACTGGCATAATTCTGTACCAAGCTACAAACAACAGCGTTAACACTAATACAACAATATAATATAATACAACCGTAAAAGCTACACACTCTCTCTCTCTTTCTCTCTCTCTTACTCTCTGTCTATTCCTCCTTTATCTTTGGGACTTACCGAGCGACCTGTTCGCTGACGACATTCTGTTTCTCTCTTCTTTGAATGTCGTCAGGTGATTTGGACCCGGCAGAGGTTGAGCCATCGCAAGAAGACTTGGAGCAGTTTACCGAAGACGCTGCACTGTAGTTTCATTGTACATTTTCCTTTCTGTACTTTTCATTTCATGTTATGCCACTGTTTAGGCATCGTTTATTTCAGTTGTATTCTCTTTCATGTATTGTACAAAGAACGTTAATAAATAAAAGTTGCTGTTCTTTTACATCTTGTCTCTTGTGTATTTATTTATATTGCTTAGATACACTTAGCGTATGTACTTCTGAGTATATACGTAGCGGACCTCGTCGCGTCCCCTTCGCCGTACACTGGGAAGCGGGGCGTGACACATTCTTTTTACAATACATCTGAAAAGTAAATACATGGAATGAAAAGAAATGCTTAAACAGTGGCATAACAGAAATGGAAAGTACTGAAATGAAATGTACAAGTAACTAGAGCTCCGGGTCGAAGGCTAGCTGATCCAAGTCCTCGCTGGTGGGCTCGATCTCTTGAAGGTCCGAATCACCTGACAACATTCCAAAGAAGAAAGAGAATGAATGTCGTCAGCGAACAATCGCTCGATAAGTTCTAAAGATAAGGGAGAAGTAGAATAGACACAGAGAGAGTGTGTGTGTAGCTTTTAAAGTGGTATTATATTATTATAATGTTGTATTTAGTGTTAACGCTGTTGTTTATAGCTTGATACAGAAGAGGTCGGTGTATACGAGAGGAGTCTCGTTAGACCAGAGACTACAGTGGACAGAATACAAGGAACCGTTCAGCCACGGTACAACGGCAATTGAATTCAGGTTAGGTGTCTTAATGGTTACAGTCCCGTGCCACTTCTAACACCTTCCGTACCACTCTACCCCTTAAACCCCGTGATGTCTTGATTGTATTGTTTGTATTGTATTGTAAATTGTATTATCTTGTATTTTAGATGGTATAGATGGATGACTTGCCGAAACCATGATATCAGTAAATGGATATAACTGGAGAATCATGTAGATGGAAGTATATCCATGGTTCGGTTTAGTCAAGTTGTATAAATTGATAGATTGAACAAATTGAATACATGAATTTAATATTGAATTGTAGTTTGTACTTGAATCATATTCAAGTCAGATTATTTATAATGAGACCCAGTCTAAGTCAGAACAATTAGAAAAGAAATTGAAGTCATGAATTAGGTTTTTGTGTAATCAGTAACCGTTGCACATGGACGGCAGGATTTGTGTCTTTTTCAAGGACGATTACCGTGTTGATAACACCGTTTGTTAAGTTGTCTAGCTTAAATAGGCAAGCACGCATATCTCCAGCTCCCTGAGGCTCAAGAGACTGGTCCCGCTTAAACCTATATTTACCAGGGTCCTTATTGTAATTTATACAACTTGAGAGGGTTTTATGTAAAAATAATTTTGTATAATTTTCAAAATACAGCTCAAGTATTTAATCATCGTTTTTAGAGTTTTCATAGATGTAGATTTTATATATGTGACATTTCTAGTGAATAAACCCTAATTTCATAATATATGGTATTTAATTGTAAAATGTTGAACTTGTATGGAATTGCATGGTATTTTCATGTAAAGTGATTCTTTTGATTTAGAAAAGTTGGAATATTTATATTATATCAGAAATTAGATATTTTGATGATACATATGTGTGTGTGTATATTTATATAAAATAATTTTAATTTATTATTTTTCTAGAAATCTAATTTTCTTAAGATATTTGTATTTTTAAATCTTTCGAGACCGTATGCTCCTTGCGGAGATCTGCATCTCGCACTACTAAGCTCGAAAATGTGCGATAATCCACACCATCCCGAACGGATTCCCCAAATGGGTTGTAGCGGCACTTTGCAAAGATTTGTAAAAATACATAATCTTGTAGAAAACGGTTTTTAGAAGTTTGAGATAGTTTTGTGTAAAATCGTATTTTCCCAATTCTATATTTCCCAATATTATCGTGCTATGTTATATATGAGTATTGTGAAGAGGTAGGTTATTATCTCGTGAACTATCTAAAGGTATAGTAAGGGTAATGATATTTTTATGTCGAAACTAAATTACGATGTATTTTTCTGAAAAAGTGCGATAAAAATTACAATATAAATTCTTTTGCTATGAAACTTGTTCAATATGTTTTGTTAATATCTAATGGTCATGATGTGCAAGTTTGGTATTGTTTTATTTAAGAAAATTGGAACTTTTTAAAGAAAACCGAATCGGAAGTCGGATTAACTCCGCTTCCGTCGGGTTTTAGAAATACAAGTTTTCATAATAGAAAATAGAAGAGTGAGGAGGGACTTACGTGTGATTGAAACGTAAGAAAATGATAGAAGTTTTCATCGAGGCATTTCGTCGAACACCTCCGGATGCCAATTTGAAACATCGATGGATTGGAAATCCGGAAGTGTAGAAATGACCGTCGTTCTCACATGGACTTAGGCCAGGGCTTGGAGTCTAGGTTCTTGGCTTGGTCGCGTTGTACGTACTTATTGAATGTCAAGGTTTGATACTTGGATGATGCGGTTTGGAGGAGTTTGGAGGCTCGGATATGATGCAGAGGGCTACTAGTGATGGTTGGCGACATAGACGACGATGGTAACGCGGTTACGATAAGGTTCCTCTATTGAGGTTAGGGGGCTCCGCTATGCAAGGGAATTGTTTGGGTCTTGTATTTTGAGAGAATAGAGGGAGTGTGTGTGGTTGTATATGTATGTAAATATATGTAGAGAGAAGGAGGGTGAGAGGGTGAGATATGGAGAGAGAGAGAGAGAGAGAGAAATTATGAGAATTGAAGATAGAGAGAGAGAGAGAGAGTTGGCAATTTCTCCATGGAAGAGGAAGAGGTAGAGATAGAGTTTAAATTTGGAAGTAGGAGAAGGCTCGGTTAGGAATTGCCGGAAGATGAAGTTTATTCTCTAATATAAAATGAAATAACGTAGAGGTATTAATATAAATGATGATTAATGGAAAATCACTCAAGAGCTGTTGAAAAAATCAAATATGTGGGTTAATGGCCAATAGCAACACACAAAGTAAAGGTGACAAAAATCGCATAAGCCCAACATCAAATTGAATAGGGTAACAAATGTCCCATTGAAGTCTTAACTGGAGGATTATAATAAATTCCTAGCATTTAAATAATGCCCACGCACAAATAATTGCAAAAAAATGGATGACCTGACTAAAAGCCAACACAAGGGTTAGTGCTATGAGTTGAGTTAGGTTTTTGATTTTGTTTTAGTTTATAAATGGGTCTGGGCTGTTGGGCTGAGTTTGGGTTTGGGTTATTTTAGAAAAAGATTAGTGGATTTGATTTGGGTTCTAATTGGTGGAAATTGGGTTAAGATTTGGTTTAAAAATAAGGGTTTTGGAAAATAATTAAGCTAGGAAAAACATATAGAATAGAAATAATAAAATAATATACATTACAAATAAAATATATGGAAAATACCAAAAACAAATAAATATCGTAGTTTATTAAAGAAAAAAAATACAAAAGTATAGGAATTTTGGGGTCATTACAGCCGACACGAAGCAGATTGTGACAAAGTATTTTAAACTTCTTTTTCAAGATGTCCTTTATTAAAAAGATATTATTTTATTTTAGCAATTGTTTTTGTGTATCTCAAAAGACTTTACTGTGTGGTATCAATATCTGACGTCATTGTTCATTTTCAGCTTGAATTTATTTTTTCATTGCAGTGTTTTCTTTCCATTTTATATCTTGCAATAATACAATAACGTTTCTGTCTCCATGCTTCTATTTATTTTAATGTCTAACACAATATTGAATAACACTTTTGCTTAAGAGCACTTCATTTCTTTCATTTTCCATATTGAATGCATATGACAAAACAGATTTTTTTGCTAACCAGTGCATTTGCACGGTTCATAAAAAGCTGTATGCATGCCTTTCCTTCTCAAGGAAATTTGCATTTGGCCCTTACCTTTGGTCAATGGTAATTGGTGTTGGAAACATTTGGCTTTCATCCCCTATATTTTAAAGGTATTTCATTTCGCCCTTCTATGTTTTGTTGGGATGCTAGACTCGTCTAGCAGGGGTTTAAAGCTCGGCGGAAGCGTTAATTTTAAAAATCTAGAGAGCAATAACATCCCAACCTAAGAATCAAACCAAAAAGCTAAACTTGTAATTAAACTAGTAAGCTAAAAAAATAGAATTGGCGGACTACAGCCTTTGTAGCGCGTAGCCACCTCTCCTTGGACTCCGGCTAGTCTCCACGAAGTCCGGAATAAACTTACACGATGTTCTCCTCGTCGAAGATGATCCACCTTGCAGATAACTCCAACACAACTTTAACTTCAAATCGATCTCATCAAAATAAAGCAACTCACTAATTAAACTTGTTAAGAATGATTAGTACGAGATGTATAATAATTAGCCCACTTAATTTTTCTCTTTTCTTTTTCCATTCCTCATTTGAAGAAAATCAAGAAAGGAAAACCATGGTGGAGATGATGATAGATGAAGAAGATAAGCATGGCTTGAGAACAAATTCAAGAATGAGTTATAACTAATGAGTCGCATAAAATGAGTCATCAAGTCTACAATCATCTTAAATTCATGACTCGTTCTCATTTTCCATATAATTTTTATACGCCCATCTTGTAACGCCCTATTTCATTTATACCATATTCTATTTGAGCGTTTTCCTAATCTTGTGGCTATTTCTTGGTTATTATTTGTTTGTGAGTACAGATAGTGCATTTGGTATCTGTGTTTAGTATCCGATCCGACCCGCATACTTGAAGCCCGTCTTGGTTCTAGATTACGTCATATCCTTACTAGTACAGAGGATCCGTGCACACATATATACTCTATATACATGTATCATATATTTGGCATATGCATATGTTTTAAATAATACAAATATAACTAGATATAATATTTTAAATACCCAGCATGACCTGCATCATACCCCATACCCTATGGTTGCATCCGTACAACGTGTTCACTTCCTGTTTGTTGTAATGGACTCGTTTGGATCGCTGCGTGCATTTACGTGTATCCGTTTTTGGGGTATGCATTTTCTTTAACCGGATATCGCATTATGATTTTGGTTGATACGTATTTTGTTAGTGATATATGTCCTAAAGGCCATTATTGTATCATACTGGTTTGTATATTACTTAATGGAAGCTTAGGATATACACAGATATAGTAACAATCTTGCTCGAAATGGTAGTATGCTACTTGATTTGTTTCTACCTCAATACGTGCATGTGTTTATTTTAACATATCGCTTATACATATTGGTAAAGCCCTTAGGATCTTTACTTGATTACCGGCGTTGTGATGGTAGTCACACTAGTGGGGGCTGGGTAATCTATAAGTACATACTATACAGGTCCCTAGTCATAGAATTATCGAGGCGGGCATCGATACTCGAGAGTATACTAGTGTATACGCTTCTCATCCCAGCAGGGGAGATGGTCTGTCCCACAGCCATTAGTACGTCGTACTGGAGATAAAATGCAGGTGTTCATTAAGTTATGAGTACGCTGGACAGGACTCATCGGGAACTGTTGGTGGGTATTATACCTATCGTCGGGTAGCAATTCCCAGGTGACATGAGTACAGCTTAGTCCGTCGACTTGACACTGCTACTTTGCCTTGAGTGTGTTCCCACCGTACTTTGATTACTATCCTACCACGGCTTAAAGAAGTCGTGCAAACAGGTAGTAGTTGGGTGCAGTCCCGAAGCACTTGGAGGTAGTGGCGGTTAGAGATGATTTGTCTCTTCCGGTGTTGGGGGTTGATATCGCGCTGTGTTCGGAAGGCCGTTACACAAAGTCCTTGGCCAAGGCAAACAAGATTTACTGGTAGGTATTCCAGTAGTTTCTCAGGGTGTTTTAAGCTACACCCTGACATGACTTATTGCGATATTAGGGGTGTGACGATTACCGTCCCCTAGGCCTGATATGCGATACTCTTAGACGAACAGACCGGACTATAAGAAGATTGTCACAGATAGGCTCAGTAGGAGTTCGGATGAGTTAGCTCATCAGCCTTCTTATCGACACATACCCGGGTAGCCGTTACGTGCAGCTAGTACCTCTTGCGGCTTGTGGTTAAACCCACTACCAGCGTAGTGTCGAGTCTTTAGAGTCCCACACAGAGGGTTTTCCTGCACCGGGCAAAAGGTGTAGAGGTCGTATGGTTTTATGACAGGGTTTCAATCACTTACGTGTACTTATGCACGTATGATGATCGGGCGGATAATACTAGTGGGTTTTGGTTTAAGCCAGATCCCAGTATTATATTGATGGATTGTTTTCGTCTCATTGTATTCGTATTCTTCGGAATGTGGATGCTAGTATTTATATACGGATGATGGGTGTTCTCGTAATTCTTCGGGAAAGCTTCTAGAAGGTAACACCTAATTAGGGTTTTTCTTTTTTAATTAAACCTAAACTGGGTGGAGGAAATGAGGTGGAGACTTGACAAAAGTTTAGCTATGACTCATGGTATGACTCATTGCATGGCTCATCTTGTGATCATTATGCTTGCTAGATATTTTGATCAAGCATGCTAGATATTTATCTTGGATGCTAGATATTAGATAGGTATGCATTATTCATCACAAATGAGCCAAAGCCCATTCTTTTGTTCATGCTTCTCCTCTCTCATTTCCTCAAGTGACCTTCTTCTTCATAAAACCCTAGACCTCTCATGAGTTGAGAATCCTAGGGTTCCAAGAGACGTACTACTCCATCTTCTCACTCTACACCATTTAGGACTTCTAGTTTAGCGAACTAGAGGCCGTAGTTACCTCAGATTCGAGGTAGGATCTCGGACTATAGACTCTTGGGTGGATCATCTTTGACTCAAGGAGGCCGTCGAGGTTGCCCGATCCGTTTTCGATCCTTGGAGCTGACGATGAGGTGGAGGACAGAGAAGAAGACCTGAAGGACTTGGTATCGTGAGGTATAACTTTCATCCGAGTAGTTAACCTCATTTCAAGTTTGCTAGTTAGGGTTTAGTATCGATCCTGGAGTTCAAGTCAGTGTTGCGAGCTTTGAAAAATCGTTTTTTGCATATTCCGCCTCCTCGCGGATACGCAGGGTACGCGACATCGACTTACAGTGGTATCAGAGCCTACTAAACCTTATCTGACTGTTTAGTCGGCGTGCAAAACTACGAAACCGAAATAACTCCGAAATATCGAGACAAAGATCCAAGTTTCTGTCAATTTTTCTCGAGCCTCTAAATTTTTTTAAACAATTGCAGAGTGTTCTACTTCTTGTGAGATGAACACACACCAAAAACGAGGCTTTTTCACCTGTTTTGGACCGGCCACATGCTCAAAAAAATCGGCCTCACCTTTTTTGTTGTGGTGAAATGCTTTGAATTTTGGTCTGTGTTCTAGTTTCTTGGATCTAAGGTCTTTGGTGTTGTTTGGTTTTGCCAATTTTGGATATACTGTTATCTTTCTGTGATGGCAATACGGGGTGCTTCGAAGTCGTAGTTTTAACGTCGTTTAAAGTTTCAAGTTGTGATATATGTGTTTGGAAACGTCGACTAATTGCTATACGTCGATTAGCCGGGGTTGCACGTATCTGTGTTGCTTTGTTGGTTTGTGTATATGAACTTATTGGATCGTCCTGGATGAATAGCCGGGGTATGTGAGATGAGGGTTTTTATCTTTCATTCGATGTAATAATTGTAAAGTGATGTAATATTATTTTGCGGGGCACATCCGGATTGAGGTTGTAGCCACCGTTGTATTATTTCTTTTACTGTTTTCTGCTCCTAAGATAGACCCAAGCTGGGGTGCACAAATTGCCGGGTACTTTGAAGTGCCGAGTGACCTACTCATTTTACTGAGGGAGGTTGCTTCACTTCAGGTATTTGGCGGGTAGTTTGTCGCACCCGTAGGGGTCTGGGGTGGGGTTTGCCTATTCATCACGACCGTGGAATCCGTCTTTCGTTACAGGTTTAAAGGAAACGTGGAATTCCTAGCACATCCAATACGTTCACCTGTGATCTGGAATGCCTATTATTGCATCAGACGAATGTTTATTATATATATGCTATATAATAGACGTTGCTTATGTTTTGTATCCGTGCTAGTCCAGCCCCCGCTCTGGCGTTAGTTAAGTAACCTAACGTGTTAGACGGGGCCCAGTGGCGAATGCGGATGGTATAAGAGGACGTGGTATTTTCGTCTTTTTCTGTGATGATAGGTGTAAATGATGGGACTGCATTATATTAATGCAAAGTAAATAAACCAAAGCTGAATTGTTGGAACAAATTTTAAAACCACTCGGTTATTTTAAAACAGGGGACTTTTAAATGCGGAGCTTAAACCACTCCTTTTAAAAGCTATCAGGTTCCTTCGATTATATCAAGTTCACTACGTTCACGGTTTTGCCAAAACTATTCGTAGCCCTCCGTCATTTCAGTTGAATATTAAGTAGTATTCAAGCTATATATTTTGACCTTCGACAAGGCATAGTGTTTGTTAGCTGCTGAATATTCATCTGTAGCATAGATAGGTGCATTGGTTGGGGACAGTCGTACTACTATTTTGGCCTTCGTCAAGGAAATGTACGAGTGGGTTCAAATTAACCTGGACAATTACGGGTAGAACTTGACATGTGATTTATGATATGTTGGCCTTCGTCAAGGTCATAAGAGCATGGGGCAAAAATCCACATCAGGAGTTTCTAAAGAAACTGAAACTTGCTAGTGCTGCTTACCATTTGGAGTGTGATAATGTTGGTAGCATTCCTTCAGGATTATCACACAATGATATTTGGATCCCGATCCTACTATGAGTATCCGCTGCTCTTCGTGAGATTTTTCACTTAACGAACAATGTTATAAACCAAGTAGGTGTCTAGAACGGTGTTAGCAGGGCTACGCCTCCAGGGAAAAGAGGTTATTTAATTAAGGAACCGTGAAAGCGTTGTAAAATCTCCCTCGAAGTACCGACACTAGCCTGGCTGAATGGTTAAGCAAGTATTGTACGGTGAGATTAATCCTGACTAATTCTTCTTTTATGGTTTGAGGAAGGATTCGAGAAACGGTGGGAGCCATCCTATTTAGATAAATTAAAAAACAATCTAAACTTGCAAGAGTATCATGCTGAGTGTTTTCTTCTCTCTCTCCTAATTGTAGCGACCAGGTGACTAGATTAGGTTACAGATAGATAATAAAATGACTGAGTTATACTATATTGACTGGCAAAGGTTTGTCCAGATGTCCATTACCTATGACAAGCTGGATCACCTCATTACTACTCAAGCCCCCGCCGTCCCAGGTCCAGTTTCCACTGTCACGGATCTTGATATCCGTAAGACGAGGGAAAAAGGACTGTGTGAATGTCAACTGCCTTGTGTTGGTCTAAGTTGATGGTTTATACCAGAGGCAGCGCGAGAAGATGGACTTAGTTTCCATCTTCCTCCATAACAAAAATTTATATGGAGAGCAATCTCGTATCGCAACATATGATACCTCGAAGGAATTGCATCAAGCGAGATTAGCTGTCGGGTCATCTGTAGGGGACCACGTCCCTACAATGATCGGCTGTATTAAATAGCTCACGGACCTGGAGACCACGTTGGAGAACGAGTCATGTACTGACTTAATTCTACAGTCCTTACCTCCTACTTACGCCCATAGGAAGAAAGTTATACTTCCAGTTGAGGGCACCCTGATGGAAATCAGGAAGACACCCACTCTGCTTATTGGGAAATCTTCCTCTTTTGGATCCAAGGCGAAACCTAAGGGTGAGAAGAAGAAGACCTCTACAAAGCCGATAGACGGTGTCAGTAAGGTAGAGGAAAAGGGCAGGGCAAAAGTTTCGGGGTTAACAGTAGGGAAGGAGGGATGTTCCTATTGTCACGGGAAAGGGCATTGGCAGAAGGGCTGCAGAGCTTGGAAAGCCAGAATCCAGGATCTGAAACACGTTGTGGCTTCGACTTCGGGTGTGTTTGTGATTGAAAACAGTCTGTCAATTAACTCTACTTCCTGAGTACTAGATACCGGATCAGGATCTCATATCTGTAATTCATTACAGACTTTGAGAAACCGTAGAGTTGTCAGGGCAGGACTCTCAAGGTTGCTAACGGAATAAGCGTGGACGCTGTATCCGTAGGGTATATCACCTTGGATTGACTAGTGGGCAGATATTGATTCTACGTAACTGTTTGTGTGTACCTAGTCTAGTTTATAAGCGATGTGGTCCACATCCACCTATATTAAAGTTTAATTGGATCAGGTACACTAGAGGACGGTATATACGTGTTAAATCAAGCTCAGGTTTTCAACGTCCAGAACACACTTAAAAGAAAGTCTCTAGCATTAAATAAGGCTTTCTTATAGTATTGTAGACTGGGTCACATCAATGAAACACGGTTGTCGAAGTTACATAGAGAGGGATATTTGGATCTGTTCGAATATCAGTCTTATGCAACTTGTCAATCTTGTCTCATAGGAAAGATAACAAAGACTCTATTCACTGGACACGGAGTAAAAGCGAGCGAGCTCTTAGGACTCATACACAGTGATGTGTGTAGTCCAATATTTATAAATGCACGAAGTGGCTATTCCTATTTCATTACTTTCACGGATGATTTCTCTAGGTTAGGACATGTCTTCTTGATGAAGTATAAATCCGAGGCCTTTGAAAAAATCCGAGAATATAAGAATGAAGTGGAAAAAAAAACAAGCAAAAGTATCAAGACACTGAGATCTGATCGATGTGGTGAATACTTGATTGTCGAGTTTCTGGATTACTCAAAAGAGAATGGAATTCTCTCTCAGCGTACTTCTCCATACACACCACAATACAACGGTGTATCGGAATGGCGGAACAGAACCCTATTAGATATGGTTCGTTCCATGATGAGTAACGCTGAGTTACCGCAATCTTTCTGAGGTTATGCACTAGAATCAGCTGCATATCTTTTGAATAAGGTTCCTACCAAGACTGTGCCTACCACACCATATCAGATGTGGAGCGGGAAGAAACCCTATTTTCAGTATCTGAAGATATAGGGAAGTCCAGCTTTTGTCAAAAAGCAGTATACGGACAAGCTCGAGGCACGCTCAGTACTGTGTAGGTTTGTAAGATACCCAAAGAACTCCAGGGGGGTATCTTTTCTATTACGCAGAGGAACAAAAGGTTTTTTGTTTCTCGTCATGCCCATTTTTTTAGAAAATCATTTTTTGAAAAAGGAAATAGTGAGAGCATAATAGAACTGGAAGAAATTCCATAACCACAAACTATTACTGAAAGTATGGTAGAACCAGAGGTTTCAAAAGAACTGGACATGCCTGCACCAATCCGCAAGACTGTAGGCAGTCTCATCCGCCCAAGAGATACTACGGTTTTCTCATGGACGGGGATAGAGAGGATTGCATCATTGACAATGATGAGCCAACTAGCTTTCAGTAAGCCATTTAGAGCGGTGACTCGGTAAAATGACTGGATGCAATGCGGACCAAGATGGAGTCTGTGTATACCAACAAAGTATACACTTTTGAACATTGCTCTAGAAGGGGTAAAACCCATAGGCTGTAAATGGATCTTCAGAAAGAAAATTAGTGTAGATGGACAGGTTGAAACCTATAAGGCTAGACTTGTTGCAAAAGGTTTTTCGTCAAGGACCTGGTTTGGACTATGATGAACTCTTTTCTCCAGTGTCTATGCTCAAATCCATTCGGATCCTTCTTGCCATTGCTGACTTCCAAGATTTTGAGATTCGGCAGATGGACACAGAGACGGTTTTTTAAAATGGTTATTTGGAAGAGTGCGTCTATATAGATCAGCCAAAGAGTTTCAATCAGAGTGGGAGCACAAGGAAAGTGTGCAAAATGCTTAAGTCCATTTATGGACTAAAGCAGACATCGCTGAGTTGGAACATCTGTTTTGATGAGACGGTCAAAGAATTCGATTTCATCAAAAATCCAGATGAACCATGCATTTATAATAAGATTGTAGCGAGAACTGTGGGATTCCTCGTCTAGTACGTGGATGGCATTCTCTTCATAGGAAATGACATTCATATACTACAACCAGTCAAAGGATTCTTATCACAGAGGTTCTCCATGATTGACCTGGGTGATGCCAACTACATTCTGGGGATCCAGATCTATCGTGATAGATTAAAGAGGATTGCGGGACTTTTTACAGTCAAGCTACATCAACACCATACTGAAGATGTTTAGTATGGAAGATTCTAAGCGCGGTAGTCTACCGGCTTGTCACGGAATCACCCTCTCCAAAGAGATGTCTCCCAAGACTGATTTGGAAGGGGCTCACATCACATTTATATCCCACACTTCTGCGGTAGTCTCTATAATGTATGTGATGTTGTGTATCAGACCAGATGTTGCTTACGCACTAGCGTGGTAAGCTGATATCAGTAAAACCCAGGGGAGAAGCACTGGATAGCATTAAAGAACATTCTCAAGCGCCTGAGAAGAAATAAGGAGATGTTCTTGGTGTATGGCGGAAAAGGACCTCCAGATCGATACCTTTGCTGACTCCAGCTTCCAGAGTGATAAGGATGACTCCAAGTCCATGTCGGGTTATGTCTTTACCTTCAGTGGAGGGGCGGTCTATTGGAAGAGTTCCAAGCAGAACACCGTTACAGACTCGACAATGGAAATAGAGTAGTTCGCTGCATGAGACGCCGCAAAAGAGGCAGTCTGGATATGGAAGTTCTTAACTGAACTTCAGGTGGTTCCTTCCATTGTTGGTCCAATACTTTAGTACTGTGACAACAACGGCGCTATAGTTTTAGGGAAGGAACGCAGGCCTCATCAGAAATCCAGACATATCTTGAGATGGTACCACCTGATCAAGGAGATCGTTGATCCCCAGAAGATCGAGGTGAGGAGCGTAGATACGGAGAACAACACTGCAGATCCACTCACAGAGGTCATCTCTCAGACATAGTTTGAGAGGTTATTCAAGATCTTAGGTCTGCGATATGCCAGTATATGGCCTTAGTGCAAGTAGGAGATTGTTAGTGATATATGCCCTAGAGGCCATTATTGTATCATACTGGTTTGTATATTACTTAATGGAAGCTTGGGATATACACAGATATAGTAACAGTCTTACTCGATATGGTAGTATACCACCTGATTTGTTTCTACCTCAATATGTGCATGTGTTTATTTTAGCATATCGCTTATACATATTGGTAGAACCCTTATAATCTTTGCTTGATTACCAGCGTTGTGATGGCAGTCACACTAGTGGGGCTGGGTAGTATATAAGCACATCTTATACATGTCCCTAGTCATAAGATTATCAAGACGGGGCATCGATACTCCAAAATAGACTAGTGTATACGCTTCTCATCCCAGCAGGGGAGATGGTATGTCCTACAGCCATTAGTACGTCGTACTGGAGATAGTATGCAGGTGCTCATTAGGTCATGAGTATTGTAACACCCTAGTTCATTTATACCAGTTCTAGTCAAGTATTTCTTTATTTATGGTAGTTTCTTGATTTACTGTGTTTTGGGTACAAATAGTATTTTGACATCTGTATTTGCATCCGACCCGAACCGCATGCTTGAAACCAGTCTTGATTCATGTTTATGATTTATTCTGACCTGTTATGTGGACTCGTGCACTTTCATTTTTACATACTGCATACTGGCATTTATCTGGCATTTGCATTTTTAAGATAACATTTAATGTCACATAAAATATTTTAAAAATACATTGCATGGCATGCATGATACCCCTGACCCTGTGGTAGCATCCGCGCATCTTGTTCTCGTCCCGTTCGGTGAAACGGACTTGTTTGGATGGCTACGCGCACGTACATGCATCCGTTCTTGGGGGTATACATTTTCGTTACCCGGATATCCAATTTTATTTTTGGTCGACATATATATTTTTCGTATTTTGAAACTAAATTTTTAGACTCGGTCTGGACGTGTTTTGGACTATGTTTGTATTTTCCAAAATATCAAATTTTATTAATATTATATTTTAAATATTTTAACAGTTTAAAATCCAATTAACTAAAATATATTTTTTTAAAATTTAAAATCCTAACTAAAAACAAAACTCTCTCTCCTCTCGCACACAGATCTCTCTCTCCCCTCTCTCTCTTTCTCTCTCTCTCTCTTCTATATATTTTTTAAAACCATAGCCTCTCTCTCTCTTCACCTCTCTTCTTCCTCAAACCCCATGAGATAACCTAGCCCATCAACTCCCCTTGCTGTCGCCGCCTCAACGCCCTCGCCTCCATCCTCTCCCCTCTCTTTCCTCTTCCTTTCTCCCTTGCGCCCATCTCGAACCACCACCGCACACCCACGAGCACGAGAACCCAACCCAACCTAGCCTCACCTCGCCGTCGTCCCATCATCCCCGATGACCTCCGTCGTCGCCTCCATATTGCCCCTTCGCCTCCCTCTCCTCTGCTGCACCCTCGACGACATGTCTGCGACGAACCCAAGAACCCGACGCCTAACTCAACGACTTGCCTTCACCTCGTCGCCGTCGTCACCGCTGACCCCTCGCCGCTCCGCTCACCTCAGCTCTCTCGTCTCCCTCTCCCCTTCATCTCCGACAACACCCTCTCCTCTCTCTTCCCCGCAACCCACAGCCCTCGCCAAGCCCCTGCCCTCGTCGCTGCAACCTCGCCTCTGTCCTCACCGTCGCCGGTACCCTCGTCGGCTTGCATCCTCGTCTCCACCTTTCTCCTTCTCCCTTCTCCCCTCTCTCCTCTCTTCTCCTCTAAAGAACCCGAGCTTCATACCCTCCCCGTGCAAAAACCCTGCACAACCCGTGACCCCCACTGCCTCGCCGGAAAACCCCGATCGCCGGAGACCCACGACTCATCGGCAGAACCCCCTCGCCTCCTATGTACCAGAACCCTAAAACCCAGAACACCTGAGAACCCCAGCCCTCTTCTTCTTCTTCTTCGATTTCCCCTTTTTCCCCAGGTTTACACTATTTATGATTTTGATTTAGTCGGGTACAAGTATACCAATGGCACGGTTTTATCACTGTTCACTGTATCAATCACTGTCACGAATCATTCACTTTCCATTGGTGTACTCGACACTCCTAAACCAATATCATTCACGCATGATAATGCAATGTCCACTGAACACTAACACGCACTAACACTATGTATATGGCAAATGGGGTAAAATATGTGTATGTATGTCATTAACAAGCCATGTATGTTATGAACCAATGTGCACGTCATCAACTTACAAAAATTGCATTAATTCATATGTTTAGAATCCAATGAAATGATACAAATACGATAATAAGCCCACTCTGTCAGCAGTTCATCAAAATTGGTTTCAGTTCAATCGGGTTTCCGGTATTCAAGTTACAGTCGTTTCATTTTAAGTGCTCGCTGCAGGAAATTCAGTTTCTGAACTGAATATCCGTTTCGCGACACGAATTTCACCCAGTTGGGTTCATAATTTAGCAACTCTACAGTTGAATAAAATCTAGGGTTTTCAATAGGGTATTCAACGCAACAGACGGATTCTAAATCGCATCTGTACGTCGAAAGTTACACACTGTTTAACACTAGTTTGTCACTTCTGAATCTGTTCTGGACTGTTATATGTCCTGCCCTTTTAATTTACAAATTAAATAGCAAACGACGATGAAATGGAATGAAACCACTTGTGTTATTTAGATAACAAATTCACCTTTAATAAAATGCAGATTTCCGCAACATACGAGTTCAGGAAACAAGGTGGCACTCATTACGGAAGAGTATACAGTAACCAGAGTCGCTCTGGACTGCAGTCCAGAGCCGCACTCCGATCCAAATATCGTCACAATTTCAGTACAGAAACCATTAGAAACTTGCATGGGGTTATAATTCGTCGAGTCGGATTCAATTTAAGTCCTCGAACGTATCATTTCAGTATATACATAATTTATGGTGATTTTAACAATTTTCAGATACGGGAAATTTCCAGTTTTGCGGGTATATTTGGGGGTATTCGTTTTAGTCATTAACAGTCGTATTTTCTAGTGAAATTTATACAAGATATTCATTATTACACGGTACAGCATATGAAATCCAATTCCGTCAAATTAGATAAATATTTTCATTGGGATCATGCATCGAACAGGTATATCATATAATTTATCGGAAATCGTAAATTTGTAATTTATACGATTTGAGTTTGTAACACTAATAGATTAGCATGTAGCAAGTAAAATACTTTCCTGGTAATGTTTTGAGCGATGTATGACAGTGGCAACGTCACGAGCGCGCGACGAACGGCGCGGTTTGGATGCACGGCCTCGGCTCGCGATTCGGGTTTGACGTCGGAGTTGCCCGGAGACGTTTCACGGTCACTGGAAGCGGAGGGGGTGCTCAGTGGTTCGCCTGGGATGTGCTGGGGTCGACAACGGTCGGCGGCGTCGCTCCGGCGATGAACACGGTGAGTCGTAGTGAGAGGACTGTGGTTTTAGGGTTTGAGAAAGAGAGTGAGAGAGAGAGGTAGTGGGCTCGGGTTGGTGGGTAAAGATGATGCTGTTGAGGATGAAGGGAGTCGACGAGGGGTTTCAGGTGCAGTGGGGGCTCGCCGGTGTCGTGGGTGCCGGTGGTGGTCGAGCTCGGTGGCGAGGGGATTGGGTGTGCAGGGGGTGCTCGGCAGGGGTGCTTGGTTGATGGAGTGGAGTGGTGAGGGGCTCAGTTGGTGGAGGAGGAAGGGAAGAGGTTTGTCGTCGTCGTCGAGGGGAGCGGGTGAGGGAACTGCAGTGGGTTCGTGGTCGGTTTGGTGAACGAGAGGGGAGATTTGAGAAGAGAGAGGAGTGAGGGTGTGAGGGAGATAGGGAAACGAGGGGAGGAGGTTGAGTGGATCGAGTCGTGGGGTGCGCGAGTCGGGGCAACGGCAGGCGACGTGGCCTCGTACGTCGGCGAGGAAAGCGGATCGAATGAGTGGGAAAGTGAACGTTGGGGAGAAGAAGAAGTCGAAGTGGGCGTGGGTTTGGTGGGGAGCGGGCCTCGGCTGAAGGAAGTTGGGCTGAGTGAGTTTTTAGTTTAATTAAATTCCTTTTAAATTTTCGTGGGCTGAGGAGTGGACGGGCCGGGGGAAATTGTTTAAAGGAGATTAATTTATTTTATGTTGGGCTTGGGAAAAATATGTTATGGGCTGGGGGTTTAATATGAGGGAAATTATTAATTTGGTTTGGGTTTTGGTTATCCAATTGGTTTTAGAAAATAATACTACAACTTACGCACTAATTCTCACACAAAAAAATTAATGGTACGGAAAAAGAAATGATATTCGGGAACTTGGGAAAAATAGGGAAAGCTGTATTGAAGGTAACGGGGACTTACATCATACCCCCTACAAAAAATTTCGTTCTCGAAATTTAACAAGAATACAAAGAAACAAGGTTCTAAACAAAGAGATGTGGATAACGAGCACGTATATCTTCCTCCCGCTCCCAGGTGGATTCTCCTAGGGAACGACCGCCCCAAGCCACTCGGACTAACGGAATGACCTTATTCTTCAGCACTTTCTCTCTGCGGTCGAGGATGGTAGTGGGCTGCTCCTCGTACGATAGATCGGTACCCAAAACTAGCTTCGAATAGTTCAGGACATGGCTCTCATCCCGAACATAACGCCGCAACTGTGACACGTGGAAGGTATTGTGCACACCAGCTAGTGATGGAGGCAAGGCAAGTCGGTAGGCCACCTTTCCTATTCGCTCTAGCACCTCAAAAGGTCCGATGAAACGGGGACTGAGCTTTCCCCGACCTCCGAACCTGATAACTCCACGGGTAGGGGAAATCTTCAAGAACACGTGATCTCCGACTTCGAATTCTAGTGCCCTCCTGCTGGTATCTGCCTAACTCTTCTGTCGATCCTGAGCCGTCTTAATACGCTGCCTGATCATTTGGACCTTGTCGACTGTCTGAACAATGAGCTTGGGACCCAATAATCTTCGCTCTCCCACGTCATCCCAACATACTGGGGATCGACACTTCCGCCCGTAAAGCACTTCGAAAGGAGCCATCTGGATGCTAGCCTGATAACTGTTGTTATAAGAAAACTCGACTAGATGCAGATGTCCTCCCAGGAACCCTGAAAGTCCAACATACAGGCTCTCAACATATCATCGAGCGTCTGAATCGTACGCTCGGATTGTCCATCCGTCTGTGGGTGATAAGCTGTGCTGAATTTGAGGCGGGTACCCAAGCTCTCCTGTAAGCTCCTCCAAAAGTGCGACACGAATCTGGTGTCTCGATCTGACACAATGCTGACCGGAACACCGTGAAGTCGCACTATCTCCTGCATATATCTCTCTGCCAGTGACTCTGTCGACTGTCCCACTCAGAATGGTATGAAGTGTGCAGCTTTCGTGAGGCGATCGACGATAACCCAAATGGCGTTATTGCCCCTAAGGCTCCGTGGTAAGTCCGTCACGAAATCCATGGTAATGTGCTCCCACTTCCATTCTGGTATCGGCAGTGGTTGTAACAATCCTGCTGTCCTCTGATGCTCCGCCTTCACCTGCTGGCATACCAGGCACTTGGATACGAACCTCGCAATTTCCCGCTTCATCCCGTTCTACCAAAAGTGTTGTTTTAGATCCCGATACATCTTTGTACCTCCCTGATGTACGGAATAAGCCGAACTATGCGCCTCAGCCAGTACTTCTTCTCGAACATCTCCCTTGGGTACGCAGAGTCTGCTACCGAATCTCAGAGAGCCATCTTCATGTATGATCAAGTCCGTTCTCAGCCCGGCTTCTACTTGCGCTCTGAACTTTTGCAATCGGGGATCATCCGCTTATGCAGCCTTGATGCGATCCACCAGGGAAGACTGCACCCGTAGTTGCCAAAGTTGACTGAGTGCGTCCGGTGTAACGACTTCAAGCTCGAGCCTCTGAAAGTCCTCAATAATGCTCCTCTGACAGGTCAACATCATGACCGCTGGCTTGCGACTGAGCGCATCTGGTACAACATTCACCTTCCCCGGGTGATACTGAAGGTCCAAGTCATAATCAGCCATCAGCTCTAGCCATCGGCGCTGCCTCATGATTAGTTCCTTCTGAGTGAAGACGTACTTCAGACTTTTATGATCCGTGTACACCTCCACTTTCTCTCCCAATAAATAGCGCCTCCAAATCTTCAACGCAAAGACTACTGCAGCTAACTCCAAGTCATGCGTAGCATAGTTCTTCTCATGATTTCTCAGTTGTCGAGAGGCGTAAGCAACCACTCGGCCGTGCTGCATCAGAACATAGCCTAATCCCTTCCCTGAGGCATCACTGTGTATCACCAAACCACCGGAATCATCTGGTACCGTAAGAATAGGCGCCGTGGTTAACTTCTGCTTTAGTGTGTCAAATGCCTGAGTGCGCTCCTCTGTCCACGCAAACGGTACATCCTTCCGTGTCAGCCTCGTCAATGGTTCAGCGATTCTTGAGAAGTCTTGGACGAATCTCCGATAATAACCCGCCAATCCCAGAAACTCCTGATCTCGGCCACTGATTTCGGCGTTGGCCAATCTCTGACAGATTCTATCTTTGCCGGGTCCACTGAGATGCCTTCGCCCGAAACAATGTGTCCCAAGAACTGAACCTTGTCGAGCCAAAATTCACACTTGCTTAGTTTCGCATATAGCTTCTCTTCCCGAAGAATTTGTAGAACCGTGCGCAAATGCTCAACATGCTCCTCCCGGGTCTTCGAGTAGACAAGTATGTCGTCAATAAACACAACGACAAACGTGCCCAAGTACTTTGCAAACACCCTGTTCATCAAGTCCATGAATATCGCTGGGGCATTGGTAACACCGAGCGGCATCACAAGAAACTCGTAATGTCCGTATCGGGTCCTGAAAGCCGCCTTGCATACATCCTCGGCTGCTACTCTGATCTGGTGATATCCAGAACGGAGATCCAACTTCGAGAATACCTTGGCCCCATTTAGCTGATCGAATAAGTCTTCGATGCGCGGGATTGGATACTTGTTCTTTATTGTGACCTTGTTCAGCTCCCCATAATCTATACACATTCGCGGCGATCCATACTTCTTCTTTGCTAACAGAACTGGTGCACCCCACGGTGAAGCGCTCGGCCGAATAAATCCCTTCTCCAATAGCTCTTCAATTTGCTTCTTCAACTCCGCCAACTCAACTGGTGCCATTCTGTATGGGGCCTTGGACACTGGGGCCGTACCTGGAGTCAAATCGATCGAGAACTCCAAGATGCGAACAGGTGGTAAACCTGGTAGATCTTCAGGAAATACGTCCAGAAAGTCCTGAACAATCTCTGGGGCTGGGCTCTCATCAATCTCCATAGCTGTCAGCTCCTTGGGCTTGGCTCTGTACTTGGCTGGCTCCAAAGATTCGCTTCCGCCCTCGAAAATAAACTCCGGGTGATTGGGAATGCGGAAGTTCACCTTCCTTGCATGGCAATCAATAACTGCATGGAAGGTACTCATCCAATCCATCCCGAGAATTGCGTCATAACTGCCTGTCCTAATCAGAAGGAAATTCGCATAGAATTCCCTGCCACACACTACAACCGGACATGATCTACATTCTCGACTAGATATTATAATGCCATTACCCGTATGTATCTCCCATCCCTTGGTTAGTGGTTCATGTGGTATGGAGTGTGTATCGGCGAAATGCTCATACAAGAAACAGTGCGATGCTCCAGAATCAAATAGTACTCTAGCTGGTAAGGAATGTACGAGTAGAGTACCTGTAACAACGTCTCCTGACGCCTCTGCCTGCTCGGCGGTCAAGGTGAAGGCTCGTCCCTGACCGCGACCTGTAAAGGGCTGCCTCTGCTCCTGTGGCCTCTGCTGCGGCGGTCCAGAACCTCCCTGTAACTCTGCTCGCTCAGGGCAACCGCTAATCCTGTGCTGACTGGATCCGCAAATCAAGCACTTTCCCTTGGCGCGGCGACAGTCCTTCTGGGTATGCCCATCTCTACCGCAGTAGCCGCAAACTACGTTCCATCTCTGGGGCGATGCTGTGGTACGGACAGACGCTTTATTTGTGCCGTTCCAGGCCTGTGAACCGGTATGGCTCCTTGAGAAGGTGCAGGGGTACGTGCTGGAACGGCTGGGGGTTTTCTGAACTTGTTGATCAATTGCTCCTGAACTCTCGCCGCGTTGAGTACCTGTGCGAAAGTCTGCAACTCCAGTGATACAATCAACTGCCGCAACTCGAAATCCAGCCCCTGCAAGAAGCGTCTGGCCCTGGTGGCCTCTGAGATGACCATGTATGGAGCAAAACGGCTCAGACGGTTGAACTCTGCCGCATATACGTCCACTGGACGTCCATTCTGCTTCAATAGAATAAATCTTTCCTCCATCTCTGCCTTGACGGTGGAAGGGAAATAATGATCTAGGAAGCACTCCTTAAATTTGCTCCATTCAATCGGCCTGTCCAGCCTGCTTTCTTCCACTGACCACCATGTACGGGCTTCGTCTTCCAATTGGATCTTTATCACGTCCACCCTATCTTCATCTGGAACCCTGGCGGCTGTCAGTAAGTTCTCCATGGTCACCAGCCATTGCTCGGCCTCAAGGGGTTCAGCTAGCCCTGTGAATGCAGCTGGATGCAACCGTCGGAAGTATGATACGGTACCAGCCCTAGCATGATAGGCTGGTGGGGTAGCACCCTCGGAGACGGTAATGAGTGCGGAGGGTCCTTCTGCAGCGGTAATCGCCCTGAGTCCCTCGGCGAGTAAGTCTGTCTTCCTCTCCTGAGCTTCCGCGAGAGAGGTCAGTGCACTAAGTATTCTTTCCGTGCGGTCCTGAGTATTGGAGTCCGAGGAGGGGTCGTTCGGGGACGTCATATCGCTGGAAGATTCAAAAGGATGAGATCAGATTCAAGGATGAAAATCAGGAATAGTGAAACGAAAATAATGTAATACCGTATAGTTAATGTTATCCCCCCTTACTAAACCTGGCTCTGATACCAACAAAACCATGTCACGCCCCGTTTCCCAAAATACGAAAAACGAGGGATGACTAGGCCAGCCATGCTCCTACGGTCAAGGAATAATCCCGCCGTAGTCACACTTCGGCTTCTAGCATTACATGGTACTCAGTAAGCAAAGCACAGCAGTAAAGGAATTACATCACTAAATTATTACATTAAAATCCATTGTTCACAAATTACAAATAAACATGAAGAGTTACTAACCAAGTTCAATTACACGATATCTTTTATGGAAAGCAGAAAAGAAAGAAAAGTACTCCAGACTAGATCTCCGTCAGCTCGAAAGGTAAATCCGTCTCCTGCGCTGGTTCTTCCATGGGATCTGAGCATGCATACTCAGGTCGTCAGATCGACACAATAGCAATTTATACAATAATGATATGAAACAGGTAATTACGGTGATAACAGTGAAAGTACAATGCGAGTAATCACTATGTCACTAAATGATGCAAAGTATGATCTGTGTCCCTATCAGTCTCTAGGTTATGTTTGAAATCGTATAGTGGAAAGGAGGATCATGTTTAACAGGAGTCTCGTACATACCCGGGACAATGGCCCACATGCCCGGGACATAACCCTGTCAGCCGGATCGCTAGATCCTACCTAATATATATATATCACTGCTCGAATGATCATTCTCTAAAACATGGTCCCGCTAAATACGATTCTCTTTCCTCTTCGATTTCCCCTTTTTCCCCAGGTTTACACTATTTATGATTTTGATTTAGTCGGGTACAAGTATACCAATGGCACGGTTTTATCACTGTTCACTGTATCAATCATTGTCACGAATCATTCACTTTCCATTGGTGTACTCGACACTCCTAAACCAATATCATTCACGCACGATAATGCAATGTCCACTGAACACTAACACGCACTAACACTATGTATATGGCAAATGGGGTAAAATATGTGTATGTATGTCATTAACAAGCCATGTATGTTATGAACCAATGTGCACGTCATCAACTTACAAAAATTGCATTAATTCATATGTTTAGAATCCAACGGAATGATATAAATACAATAATAAGAAAACTCTGTCAGCAGTTCATCAAAATTAGTTTCAGTTCAATCGGGTTTCCGGTATTCAAGTTACAGTCGTTTCATTTTAAGTGCTCGCTGCAGGAAATTCAGTTTCTGAACTGAACGTCCGTTTCGCGACACGAATTTCACCCAGTTGGGTTCAGAATTTAGCGACGCTACAGTTGAATAAAATCTAGGGTTTTCAATAGAATATTCAACGCAATAGACGGATTCTCAATCGCATCTGTACATCGAAAGTTACACACTGTTTAACACTAGTTTGTCACTTCTGAATCTGTTCTGGACTGTTATACGTCCTGCCCTTTTAATTTACAAATTAAATAGCAAACGACGATGAAACGGAATGAAACCACTTGTGTTATTTAGATAACAAATTAACCTTTAATAAACTGCAGAGTTCCGCAACATATGAGTTCAGGAAACAAGATGGCACGCATTACGGGACAGTATACAGTAACCAGAGTCGCTCTGGACTGCAGTCCAGAGCCGCACTCCGATCCAAATATCGTCACAATTTCAGTACAGAAACCATTAGAAACTTGCATGGGGTTATAATTCGTCGAGTCGGATTCAATTTAAGCCCTCGAACGTATCATTTCAGTATATACACAATTTATGGTGATTTTAACAATTTTCAGATACGGGAAATTTCCAGTTTTGTGGGTATATTTGGGGGTATTCGTTTTAGTCATTAACAGTCGTATTTTCTAGTGAAATTTATACAAGATATTCATTATTACACGGGCCAGCATAGGAAATCCAATTCCGTCAAATTAGATAAATATTTTCATTGCGATCATGCATCGAACAGGTATATCATATAATTTACCGGAAATCGTAAATTTGTAATTTATACGATTTGAGTTTGTAACACTAATAGATTAGCATGTAGCAAGTAAAATACTTTCCTGGTAACGTTTTGAGCGATGTATGACAGCGGCAACGTCACGAGCGCGCGACGAACGGCGCGGTTTGGATGCACGGCCTCGGCTCGCGATTCGGGTTTGACGTCGGAGTTGCCCGGAGACGTTTCACGGTCACTGGAAGCGGAGAGGGTGCTCAGTGGTTCGCCTGGGATGTGCTGGGGTCGACGACGGTCGGCGGCGTCGCTCCGGCGATGAACACAGTGAGTCGCAGTGAGAGGACTGTGGTTTTAGGGTTTGAGAAAGAGAGAGAGAGAGAGGTAGTGGGCTCGGGTTGGTGGGTAAAGATGATGCTGTTGAGGACGAAGGGAGTCGACGAGGGGTTTCAGGTGCAGTGGGGGCTCGTCGGTGTCGTGGGTGCCGGTGGTGGTCGAGCTCGGTGGCGAGGGGATTGGGTGTGCAGGGGGTGCTCGGCAGGGGTGCTTGGTTGATGGAGTGGAGTGGTGAGGGGCTCAGTTGGTGGAGGAGGAAGGGAAGATGTTTGTCGTCGTCGTCGTCGAGGGGAGCGGGTAAGGGAACTGCAGTGGGTTCGTGGTCGGTTTGGTGAACGAGAGGGGAGATTTGAGAAGAGAGAGGAGTGAGGGTGTGAGGGAGATAGGGGAGACGAGGGGAGGAGGTTGAGTGGATCGAGTCGTGGGGTGCACGAGTCGGGGCAACGGCAGGCGACGTGGCCTCGTACGTCGGCGAGGAAAACGGATCGAATGAGCGGGAAAGTGAACGTTGAGGAGAAGAAGAAGTCGAAGTGGGCGTGGGTTTGGTGGGGAGCGGGCCTCGGCTGAAGGAAGTTGGGCTGAGTGAGTTTTTAGTTTAATTAAATTCCTTTTAAATTTTCGTAGGCTGGGGAGTGGACGGGCCGGGGGAAATTGTTTAAAGGAGATTAATTTATTTTATGTTGGGCTGGGGAAAAATATGTTATGGGCTGGGGGTTTAATATGAGGGAAATTATTAATTTGGTTTGGGTTTTGGTTATCCAATTGGTTTTAGAAAATAATACTACAACTTACGCACTAATTCTCATACAAAAAAAATAATGGTACGGAAAAAGAAATGATATTCGGGAACTTGGGAAAAATAGGGAAAGCTGTATTGAAGGAAACGGGAACTTACAATAGGATTCGTCTCTCCTGATGTTGGGGGTTGATATCGCGCTGTGTTCGGAAGGCCATTACACAAAGTCTTTGGCCAAGGCAAGCGAGATTTACTGGTAGGTATTCTAGTAGTTTCTCAGGGTCTTTTGGGCTACACTCCAATATGACTTATTGCGCTATTAGGGGTCTGACGATTACCGCCCCCTAGGCCTGATATGCGATACTCTTAGACGAACAGACCAGACTGTACGAAGATTGTCACAGATAGGCTCAGTAGGAGTTCAGATGAGTTGGCTCATCGGCATTCTTATTGACACATACCTGGGTAGCCGTTACGTGTAGGTAGTACCGCTTGCGGCTTATGGTTAAACCCACTGCCAGCGTAGTGTCGAGTCTTTAGAGTCCCACACAGAGGGACCGGGCAAAAGGTGTAGAGGTCGTATGGTTTTACGAAAGGGCTTCGATCTTACGTGTACTTGTGCACGTATGATGATTGGACGGATAATACTAGTGGGCTTTGGTTTAAGCCGGATCCTAGTATTATATTGATGGATTTTTTTGTCTCATTGTATTCGTATTCTTCGGAATACGGATGCGGGTATGTATATACGGATGAGGGGCATTCTCGTAATTCTTCGGGAAAGCTTCTAGAAGGTAACACCTAATTAGGGTTTTTCTTTTTAATTAAACCTAAACTGGGTGGAGGAAATGAGGTGTAGACTTGACAAAAGTTTAGCCATGACTCATGGTATGACTCATTGCATGACTCATCTTGTGATCGTTATGCTTGCTGGATATTTTGATCAAGCATGCTAGAAATTTATCTTGGATGCTAGTTATTAGATAGGTATGCATTATTCATCACAAATGAGCCAAAGCCCATTCTTTTGTTCATGCTTCTCTTCTCTCATTTCCTCAAGTGACCTTCTTCTTCATAAAACCCTAGACCTCTCATGAGTTGAGAATCCTAGGGTTCCAAGAGACAAACTACTCCATCTTCTCACTCTACACCACCTAGAACTTCTAGTTTAGCGAACTAAAGGCCGTAGTTACCTCAGATTCGAGGTAGGAGCTCGGACTATAGACTCTCAGGTGGATCGTTTTTTATTCGAGGAGGCCGTCGAGGTTGTCCGATCCTTGAAGCTGATGATGAGGTGGAGGACAGCGAAGAAGACCCGAAGGACTTGGTATCATGAGGTATAACTTTCATCCGAGTAGTTAACCTCATTTCAAGTTTGCTAGTTAGGGTTTAGTATCGATCCTGGAGTTCAAGTCGGTGTTGCGAGCTTTGAAAAATTGTTTTTTGCATATTCCGCCTCACCGCGGACACGCGGGGTGCGCGACATTGACTTACATATATTACTCGTATTTTTAAACTAGATTTTTAGTCACAATCTGGGTATTTTTCGGAATATTTTTGTATTAGCCTTAAAACCCCAGTTTATATATTATTATATTTTCTAAAAACTAACATTATAATTATATACAAATATATATTATATATATATTTCCCTAACTAATTTAAAATCTTCACAACCTCTCTCTCTCCACTGCTTCTCTCTCTATCCGTATCTCTTTCTCTCTCCCCTATATATATACATTATTAACCTAATTCTTTTTTTGAACCACAACCCCTCTCTCTATCCTCATCACCTATCTTCTTCTTTTTCCTTCCCTCACACCACGAGAAAACCCATACCCTAACCCACGCTCTCACCTTCGCCGTCGTCACCACCATGCCGACCCCCTCGTCACCACGTCCTCATCTCCATCACCTCAACCTCTTCTTCCTCTCTCTCATCTCCCGCAAGAACCCTCGTCCCCGATGAACCCACAACCCCACAGCCCACAGCTGACGCCTACACCCATCTCCACCACCATCGACCCTCTCATCTTCTCGTCGTCACCACCACCTCCGTCTCCTCACCTCCCTCTCTCCTCCCGACACCACAACCACCACCACCATCACCTTCACCCAACACCCGAGCCAACCCAAAGAAAACCTTAACCCACACCTGCAACTCACCGCCGATCATCTCGTCGGCCTCACCCCGTCACAACTACCTCCATCTTCTCCCCATCTCTTCTTGTCCATCCCTGCAAAACCCGAGCACCTGCACACCCATTCCTGAGCTCCACATCAACCCTGCACGCTGCGACCACAGCCCACACCCATCGCCGACACCCCTCATCGCCGGAGACCTCGTCACCATCTCCTCGCCTCCTCTGTCCGAAACCCAGAGCCAAACCAGAGCAACCCCAGACCACTCTTCTTCTTCTCTTTCTTTTCTTGATTCTTGCTTTCCGGTGATCGCTGGAGTCGCGCACATCGCCGAAGATCCGGGTGACCCAATCGCCATCATCATTCAGCGTGGTCACGTTCTTGAGTAGCCTGGTTCAGTTTTGTACCCGCCTGTGTGCATCGCGACGTTTGCCCGATATCGAACGTGACGTATGCACCCCATCGTGAGATCCAATCTGGCAAGTTTATCTTGCTACATGCTATGCTACTATATTTATATCCATATGAATAAAAATATTACATATAGTTTAATTATGCATCCCATGTTACAGTTTTACCGTTTTACGATACCCGTACGTATTCGTACTGATATTTGCATATCTAATTACATGCCGGAACGCCCTAATGTCGTTTTTATATTATCATGACATGTTATCTAGATTACATCATAAGCAGTCATGGATATATATTGGTTATTACAGATAGACACATATGCATCCTGACATCAACGCTGTTTACCGTGTTCCCGATATCGTTTACAGTTTTACTTTGGGTGTCCTTTTGATACATATGCATCACATGACATGCCTTGATACACTACTTAACTTGTTACTAATGCCGACAATTCTGACTTGTTGTTCCGACGGATGTAACCTGTTGTCTACATAGACAAAACTTGTACCTGTTTGATCCTGTGTTGGTATTAGACTTACATCATCAATACCTGACTTGAACATATAACCTTAGGGGTAAGAGGAAATCAATAATGAAACCTGACTTGTAACTTGACAGTTCGATACTTATACTGATCAGTCTTTACGGGCTAGGTCGGCCCCGGGATGATGCTGCTGACATCATTCGTCTGTACATGTTACCTGTTTGCTGTCTAGCGACACATCTCGGATTCAGCACGAGAGTCTTGATCGTGGTCCCGGGCATGCACGGGATACTATTGAGTTATATCGGCGATTCCATTAAATTGATTTCAAAAACTTTAAAGTGGATAACCCAGTAGCATAGTTTAGATTACTCATCGCACTTCACATACATATACACACCTCACTATTATATTCATGTTGTTGATTAATATTCATGCATGTATATCTGGTTACATCCTGGTTATTACTATTGTTTGATATTATGACGCACCAATGTTTGAGTTTTGCATGGCCCAGTTCCTCCATCTCTCTCGCAGACTGAACAGGAGTATTTTAGCCGTCAAGCCGAGCAGTGATGATTATGTTTAGTGATATTTAGTCTACTTATTTTTCCGCAGCTTTTATTTCTTGATGTGAGCCCATATTGGGACGTATTTCCAGATGTTGTTATTTACTGGATTTATCGTTTTCGCTTATATATTTTCTTGACTCTTTTATTCTGGCAAATGAACATGTATTGGATAGATTTTATATTTTACTGTTCTTGATATCTGATTGATAGCCGTAATGTGACTATGGAAGGATCTTTCCCCGCCACAGGTAGTATGGTTGGCTCTGTCACATGCCGTAGTTAGCGCACTCTAGGAAGCGGGGCGTGACACATCTTTAACGTATCATCATACATTAAACAATATTTATATCAAATATAAATATTAATAAAGAGAAGAAAATAATAAAGTGAGTATGATATTAGTTAATATATAAATATATTAATATATAAATATATTAATATATAAATATACATTTAATTATTAAATCAACATTTTATTTAATAATCCGGTTATATTATATATATACCGGCTAATATCAATAAACACCCAATTAAAATACGTGTATCAAATACACGCGTTTAATCGAACTCCCGCATGTATCCCTATACGTGCCCTACATCGTTTCGCATATGCTGGGAAATCTCTATATGGGACTCTGAAGACTCGACAATACGCTCACAACAGGTTATGATCATATCCATAGTCCACAACCACGTCAGCGGCACTAGCTGCACGTAACAGCTATCCAGGTATTGATTGAAAAAAGGTCAACGAGCAAACTCATCTGAACCTTGCAAAGCCTATCAGTGACATTACCGTACAGTCCGGTCTCTTCGTCTAAGAGTATCGCATATCGGGTCTACGGATTGGAATCTCTCAGACCCCAATAACTCGATAAGTCGTGCGATAAAGAACTCATAGTTAACTGGAGATACAACCGATAACACTTATCAGTTTATCTCAACTGCGATGACCATCGACTTGTGGTTGTAGTCATGTCCTGCATAGCGCGACACGAACCCTATACCGGGAGAGACGAATCTTTTCGATCGCTCACTGCCTCCACGTGTTTCGGGACTATACCCAACAAAACCTGTTTGCATGACTCCTTTGAGCCATGGTAGGGTAGAAGTCTGAGTATAGTGTGAACACATATGATACACTATGGTGATCTCAAGTCCTAAGGACCACCATGTACTCATGTCACCAGAGAACCGCTACCTGACATTGGTATATTACCAACCAGGAGTTCTCGATGAGCCCATCTAGTATAACATTTCCAATAAGTACATGTATGCAATCCTCGATGTCAAACACCAATAGCTGCAGGATTAGCCATCGCCCTCCAACCGGGTCAGGAAACGTACACACTAGTTTAAACTGGAGTACTAATGTCAGTCTTGATACTCCTACGGCTAGGGACATTTAAGGATGTGCTTATCGACTACCCAGGCCCACTAGTGTGATCCGCATCACGGTCCTGGTAGTCAAGCAAAATCCTAAGGTTTTATCTCATATCTAAACGATACGTGAGTAAATAAAATGTGAAAAATAAAGACAAAGGAGATAGCATATTATCATCTCGAGTAGGATTGTTATCTTGTATAGGTCCTCCCTCAATTACAATGATTGTTTTGAGGGCACCTATATTCAACATTTTATCCAAAAAGAGCTAAAAGGCTGGAAAAATAGGATTTTACCTTTTCTTTCATGTGCAGGTTTTTATTTCAATCCTTCAAAATGTATCTTTTGGCCTTTTAAAATTTATCTATACATGAGTAAAAGACTAGAAATTTCATTTCGGGTGATAAACTTTAAAGTTGTTATGTAAACCAATATATATTTTTGAGTTATATGAAGTTGCACTTGCTGAAGTTAAAATTTCAACTCCAAATAACTTTGAATACTTGTGTAAGTATTGAATCAAGAAATAAGGTCAATGATCAAGGATTGATCCATCAAGCCCAAAATTGATGTAAACAACATCATAAACAAGTTAAAAACTTGTTTAAAATAGCCCGTGATCCATACATTGAGTATCCTCTTCAAAACAACTTAAAAGGAACTGTTTTGAGGGGGTCTCGATGGTAGGGACCCCCTCCCGAATGACGGAACCCCATTCTCAACGTCGAGAGGTCCGTATTTAGGGTGTCCTGACTTGATTTGATAAGCGGTGTCGGGACCCCTCAAAATAGGCACCGAGTCTTATTTCTAAAAAGGGATAGGGAGTTATTTCACCCTCACCCGCTCTAAACACAGAGGCGGCGGCGTTTAACCGCTTCCGCTTTCAGAGAAATATAAATACTTCTCAATTGACAGGTTAAAAAAAAATTCATTAAAGAGAGAGAATTTTGGATAGAACAGCTAAGCATTCTCAGCGTTTAAGAGAGAAAGAAGAAAAAGCGTTCTCAGCGTTTGAGAGAGAAAGAAGAAGATGAAAAAGAAAGGTAAGAATCAGAAGGATATGGCTTCATTCTTCCTTCTATTTCATATTCTTTTTTCTCTCTCTCCATCTCTTTAATATTCTGATCAAGGGTCTGTAAAAGATCTATGAATAACTTTATAAGTTACCTCTTTAAAGGAGAAGACAGTTATGGCCATGGCTTTTTGATATTCTCAAAGGAAGAAAAAGAAGATGAAGATAAGGACTTTTAGAACATGAATCTGCATGTTCTTGAAACTTAGACAGAACTCAGGACATGAGCCATCTTATGTCCCACATAAAGAGATATAAGTCATTCTATTTCTCCCATTAATTTTTAATGAATATATATTAATGAATTTTTAATGAACATATAGAAATCATGGATTGAAATCCCCATGAATTTTTAATGAATATATTAATGTATAGAAAAATCATATTCTCTTCGTGGAGATATGAAAAACATCTCTCTTTAATAGAATCCAATGTGCTTAAACACATTGTATTCTTTCTTAGAATATGTTTTATTCATGTTCCGTCTGGAACATAAAAATATGTGTTCATATTGCACACCAAATTGTAAAAATGATGGAAATATATACATCATTTTTATGTTGTGCATGGAATTCAATATGTGAATTTCCATATTTGATGAAGTTTGATAAAAAAAAAACTTTATTCTTTTGGCTAAAACAAGCCAAGGAGAGCCAGACTCGGCTTTCCGTGCACTATCGGGACCCTTCCCGACTTGTCGTCACCTCCCTCCCGATCTGTCGGAACCCTCCTCCCAGAGTTGGGAGGTCCCTATTTTCATGCACAATATGCTTGAAACATATCTATTTCATTTAAATGGTGGTCCCCATTTAGGGTGGCCCCATTTTAATCATTTTAGCTACAATGTGGCCCACACAGGCCATTTATATGTGTCCAAATCGACGCTAAAACACCCAAGCATATTTTTTGAGCTTTAAAATCAAAGTTTTTATGTATAACTAATTTCTTAATTTGATGTAATCACATTCAAATGTATACAAACATGAATAATATGAATAAAATCTTATTCTTTATAACATTCTCTTCTTCCAAGTGTTTGATATTTACATATTTTCAAATTTCCATTTAAATAATGTGATTTAACGTCGGTTAGCACGGTATTCTGTGCAGACTTTGCCCAAGTCAATAAAGTGTAATTAGTGATATGTGCTTGCACTATCGGAAGTCTGAAACCCCTTTTAAATACAAATATTTGTTTTGTTTAAACTCTACTTATTATGAATGTTCATTTCATCAGAGGTCTTTAAAAAGAGTAAACAACGCTCAACAATAGTCAAATCGACACAGTACCTCGCTTCTTACTACGACTTTGCTTTACTAAGATTCAATCTTGAAACAGCTAGATTGCTGCCAATAAATAAGCAGATGACTTATTTATTCACCTTAGGTTTATTTTCATATTAATTCCTTTTTATAAACTGTCAAACTATTGTGTATTGAACCGTCATAACTTTCTCATATGACTTATTTACACCTCATTGTAAATCATGCAAAAATATCAAACCGTCATAACTTTCGTAGCATTTTTCAGGGACCATGCATTTGCACAGGGCCCTTGCCGGTTAACAATAAAGAGGGCTGGTTCATGGTTCATTATCGAAAAGGCCCTTTATCTTTTAACAAATTAGTCACGAGATGATATAATCATCCGAGAACAACGTTTAATATTTACAGATCGCGAGAAAAGAAAAACGCGACCTTCTTCTTCCTGCCCCTCCTCCCCTCTCTCAACAGGTAACCTCTCTCATCCTCTCTCTATTTCTTTGCAGGGTTTCGTGAAATCCCTAATTTTTGGGGGATTTTGCTCCTTGATCCGCCACTCAAATCAGGTTCAGTGTTGATTTGCCCTAACCATTTTGTGCCTATTTTTAGTATCGATCGCAATCGCTATCCCTTTTCGTTCCGTTTCATGTCGCTTTCATAATTCTCGATTGCATTGAGCTAGGCCTCATCTTCTCTGTTTAATCAATGATTTAATTAGGGTTCCTCAGAGAATAAAGCAAGAGTTCTCAAGGGTTTTTGTGGGTGTTACTCGATGGATTTCAGGCTTGGGCGCATCAATCTCAATGCGGTTGCTCAGGTAAATAATCGAACCGTTCGATTTTACCTTTCTTTGAGGTCAAATTCAGCACTTGCGAGATTCTATCATGTCTGTTTGGCGATCAATGTCTAACGATTCTCGTTCTTTATGCTGTTGTATGATTTTGATGCACTAATGCTGTTTATCCTGTGTAATGTTTTGGTAATATTTATGTCTAAGCCATTTCTTATCAACATGGCATTAGCTATACATCATGCAAATTAACCGACCACCTGCCAAAGTCAATCTCCATGTACTTTAGGCCGACAAAATTTGATGAGAATTATACCCAATCGGAAATTAAAGCATATAAGGCCCTCAGCCTTGTTTGAATGCATATTACAGTAAACCATGACTCATAACAACCCATAGATTGGCTTACGGAAATTTCATTTTACATATGACATTAAACAAGAAACATAGATGTTTTCTAAAGTTTTAGGAAGCTGAATATAGGCCGGAATGGAATTTGAGGGATTGATGAAACTAAACCGCGTTTTACACAGCTATTTGGACATTTTAAACAGGGCAAAGTAGGATTTGTAGACCCACTTGATCCTCAAACCTTGATAGGGTGGTTACATGGCAACAACATCTTATGACAGAGACAAGTCCCACACACATGTGAAGCCTATAGTGTGCTTCAAACACAATATTCACATATAATAGGATTTAACATTGCAATTAATTAGAAGTTCTAAAACATAGACAACCGAAGAATCATCAAATTTATATTTTGAACTCCTTAGTATGAAATTTTCACTGGCTTACATTTTAAATCTCCTGCATCATTCGATATAGTCAGCCAGTTTTACATCTAGATTGTCAGTTTCATAGATTCGTTTCTTTGTTTTTCTGTTTAAAGCTGTTTTAGATTACTTGTTACCTTATAGAACTCTTATGTTCCATTCACCTCGCGTCATCTATATAAATTCCAATTTCAACCATTGAAATCTTGTGCAGGGAGTTGGTGGACTAGTTTTTGGAAATGACAATTCGGCTTCAAACGAAGATAGGTAAAAATGCTCTCAGTTTTAGTATCAAAGAAAACAATTCAAAATATCTGGATGGTGTTGGAAATAATTATTTTCTGTACTAAGTTGATATTATTGTATCTGTTGTCTTGACTATTATAATGGGAAAGGCTTCGTGGCCAACCGGTAAATGCGTTTCCTTATCTCTCTCAAAGCAAATAAAATAACATAAATAATTAAAAAAAAACCGTACATGCATGGATATGCAGACCATCTTTTTGTGCTGTTTTTAATGGAAATCTCTGATTCTCCATCCATGCCCTTGTACTTCTTGAAACTAAATGCCTTTGTTACGTAGCTCCTGCAATGAATGCACATATATTGCTGTCAAAGCCATGAAAGGAGCAAAAATAACAACACAACAGCTTATGTACGTAATAGAGTACTGCTGTACATTCTTTTTTTTTCTCTTCACATGATCATATTATTCAGGATTCGGAGGTAGTTAAATTTGGTTTATCAGAGGCACAGTTTGCCTTAAACCAACTTCTAAGAATCTGGGGACAATTCGGGCCAATTGAAAAGTTTAGATGGTACATGTCTATAAAACTGGGTAATATATATCTTAGTATGCTCAGAAAAATTTGACTTAAAAAAACTGATTTCCCAACAAATGAAAAGAAAATAGAACTTTTAATTAAAAATTTCTGACGATTTGATAAATTTTCATTAGTTGAATAATTTTGTGTCAAATCCTTCATAAAGAATTGTTCGCTGCAGTAGTAGTATAAGAGATTAATCCCATGCAGAAAAGATCCTTTTTAGTATTCAGTCAATTATCCTGCAAAAAGAGTTCTTTGGCTATCCGTTGTAATTCAATCCAAATATGAGTAATGATCCTCAACTTGGAATAGTCAGCAGTTGTCTGACTTGTAAGAAAACTTCTGGCGATACGTACTGTGATTTACAAATTAAAAAATACATTTCCTAGTTCTCATTTGATGATTTCTTGTAGAAACCTTAAGTATCTCTTGCAGAAGCAAAAGGTTTCTGTTACATATTAGTGCCTTTCCAGAAGATATATCTTTTATCTTGCAATGTTGATTTGCCATTTGATGTATATTTGTACTTTCGTCATATGTCATAGTTTTATCTGTAACTTTTGGTGGTTTACTTGTTTCTTGTTCCTTTTTTTTTTGCGATAGCTATGTTGAACGATTGCTTGATCGCATAAGCAACGGGGTACTGGCTGAGGATAGACATGCCGCTGTGACTGAACTGCAGTCACTTGTAACAGAAAGTCGTTCAGCTCAGTTGGCAGTTGGGGCTATGGGTAGCGCTGATTTCCTTTTCTGCAAAAAGAATCCTTACCATGTTCCATTGTTGGTCCAATAAGACTTGTTTCTTTCCTCATCTTGGTACAGGATTTCCAGTACTCCTATCAGTCTTAAAAGAAGAACGCGATGATGTTGAAATAGTCAGAGGTTCCCTTGAAACTCTTGTAAGTGCGCTGACTCCAATTGATACCCATGGACAGAAAAATGAGGTCCAACCCGTTTCAATAAACTCCGATCTGCTTTCTCGTGAACTGGAGAGCATTTCTCTTCTTCTAAGTTTGCTGGTAAGTGTCCTTAACAATGTTGTGTCCCCAATGTTGTTATGAGAATCTCTTAAGAAGTTAAATGACGGCTTATGTATTTGATACTTTGATTGCTATTATGACAGTCGGAGGATGATTTTTATGTCAGATACTATACTCTTCAGCTTCTAACTGCCCTCCTCACACATTCCCCTACCAGGTAACAATTTTCATATACAACTTGTAGACTTTATTTCCCCTTTCTCATCTCTAGCTTGTTTGGGCTTCCAATGTAATTATTACTGTAGTGATGTTACTGTGCATATACCTTAGGTTACAGGAAGCAATTCTTGCTGTTCCTCGTGGGATCACCCGTCTTGTGGATATGCTTATGGACCGTGAGGTTTGATTTAATTTCCCCCCTTAATTTAATTCAAGATGCATTGCTACATGATTCAGCAAACCCAAAATGGAATGATTTCTTCACTCCCTGGTTCAAGTTATTTGAAATGATAGCTAGTTGCTTTTCTTCCTTCAAACCGATTGTCCATCTATGTTACAGGTTATAAGAAATGAAGCTTTGTTGCTGCTTACTTATCTTACTCGTGAGGCAGAGGTGAAGTTCCACCTGAAAATGTTTCTTATAAGTTAATAGCTAGTCTGCAAAATTGCCACAGATTTTCTTAAACTTATATTGTATTTCAGGAAATTCAAAAGATTTTGGTCTTTGAAGGAGCATTTGAGAAGATATTTAGCATTATTAAAGAGGAAGGAGGCTCTGATGGAGGAGTTGTTGTGCAGGTGATTGTTTTACAGTTGGTTCAGTAAGGTCAGATAATCGCTTTACCGACCAGCTGCTGCTTCTGGACTTCCAACTTACCATTCTGTTGTATCTTGGAAACTGTTTATGCTTCATGAAACGAAACCATATTAACCATAGCTAAAGTTTATAAAAACAAATAGAAAATTTTCCAAATAGTGTAGTGCATTGCCATACCTTTGTTGTGTGGTTGTGTAAAGTTATCCATGTTTAATTTCCCATTACACAGTCCATATATGGATTTTTTTATTTTCCTTTCAAACTGATTCTGGATGAGAAAATAAATTTTTAGAAGTTGATTTTGCTATCGGACACAGAACTGATTAGTGAAAAAATGATTTGAGAAAAGAAAAGGGTGGATGCGGTATAATAAAAATCAATTACAAAATAAAATAACTACTTTTACTATATGAAGCATTAAATGGTAAATAGACAAACATTTCTGAAAGATTCATAAGTAGCAAACCTGAGGAGACGATTGGTGCATCGTTTGGTGCCTAACTTATGCCCATTCCCCCAAAACACTTCCTAGGCCGTGAGGAATTTTGCACTGTCTCAATTGTTCTTGTCTAACCATTCTGTTGATTGACACCCAACCGCTCCCACTATTACATAATTCCTCACAGGAGATGACCCCTAACCGGTTTCTTTAATCAGACTCAACAATTCCAACAATCCCAATCTTTTGCAATGGATCTACTCTTCAATCAAAGAAGAATGAAAAAGTGTGATTTTAAAAAAACTTAATTACAAGCTCATAATTTTATTGTTTTACAAACATAGACGATTTTCAAGTTAAGCTCAAAGATGCAATGACTAACAAGAGTAAGGAAGTGAAACTGTTGAATACTTTTTCTATGTAAATAAACATTTAGAATTGGTGAAGTTGTTTTTCAGTTGAATGAGGGAGACTATTCAAAATTCGGTCAAGCTGCTAGAAGTTAAAATAGCATTTTGGCCTTTAGCTGACCTGGTTGGCAACATAGGCTATGAATTTTACATTTTCGGTCAATCTTAGTGGCCAGTAGAGGCTGCCTATCATAAATAAATCTAAGAGCTGTTTGCATCAGTCGACCTATGTCAACTGACTACATTGTCCTACATCGTCCAATGCAAACCTAGTAATTGTTTTCTGCACATGCCATTAGTTGAGCTAAGCAGATTGGTTTCATTGACTATTTTTTCTAAAAATAATTCGTAAATCGGTTTCTTCTTCATTTTATTATTCAATCTAAGTCGCGGTGGATTTGTTGTACGCTCATGATACATGTGCATTCAACTAAGTTTCTATTTGTTTTTTACTTTCTTTATAACTAATTGAACTTAAAAGTTTGTGTTCATTTGTGCTATATCTCATGTTTCTTTTTCTTCGCAGGACTGTCTCGAATTGCTGAATAATCTCATTCGTAATAATGCTTCTAATCAAGTTAGTGCTTCTGGGGGCTCTTTTTATATTTTAGAAATGTTAGTGTATGAGTGTGTGCATAGACGTATAACTGCCAGGATCCTGTTGTTTAGGTACTGTTAAAGGAAACAATCGGATTTGAGCCCTTGGTGTCAATACTGAAGCTTAGAAGGGGCAGTGCTTACAATTTTACCCAACAAAAGGTAGGGCAAATTTGTATCTTTTATATCTTCATAATCTACATGTTAACTTAGTCATGAAAGATGCTTGTAAATGTCAAATTAAGCTGGCAAGACTTCTCTTTTAAGTTTTCTCATCAGACAAAAATATCTTGCCAGTAGACAATAAATCTTCTCAAATCAATGGAAACTGTTGAATTGCTTCTTATGGGGGGTCCAGAGAGTGAGCCGGGAAAAGATGCTAATAGGTTGTCCAATCAAACTGCGTTAGCTCAGGTTACTGCTAACTTTTTTTATGACTCAAAACTGTCATATTGTAAGGCTATTTTGAGTTTCCACTCTAATATGAGTTTCTTCTTCTAATATGCAACAACTGCAGAAGAATGTTCTGGACCATCTCTTGATGCTAGGAGTTGAGAGTCAGTGGGCGTCAGTGGCTGTACGATGTTTGGTAAGATATTTTCATATGAATAAGGATCGTTTGGTCTATTTAAAAGCATTCTTGCAGATGTTTTTATAGGAAAAAAATTCTGGTAAAATGTAATCTTCATGATGTAAGGTTTTATAATTAGCATATTTATGTTATATCCATTAACAGGTCTTCAACTGTATGATTTCGTGTCATGCAAAATAGTGTCCATTTTTACTCTCATCATTTAAATATTAAATGGATGCTAGTTTAAGGTTATCATGAATTGAAAATCCATGAATTCTATTCATGAATTTTGCAAAATAAGCCTAGATGCTCAGATTTTTTATGCATGTTGTTACTCATCAGTTTTCACGAGACTCCAGAACCTGGAGGCACATATAAAGATCCACGAGAAGATAATAGACTGCAGAATTTGTGTTACTGTTTTACTGATATTAGCATTAGTTGACTTGTCTTTCTCATGATAAAAACTAGAAAAGTAAGACGAGGCAAGTGTTGCTGAGAGGTGCAAGGATTTACTCATTTTGAGGAGAATGTCAAGGAAAATAGCCTTACAGATGATATATGCATGTACACGAGAAGGTCTTGATAAAGATGTTAACTAAGAATTGTGTCGGGGATTAGAATGGAGGAGGTGAAACCATTGTTGTGAAATATCTTAAAGCACAATGATTTGCATAGAACGAGTTTAAGAGGTAGAATTCAAATAGTTGGAAATTCAGGTTCTATATATGGTGTAAACCTTAACAATATATTGTTTGTAATGGGTTTGAAATGCTAAAAACGCACCATCTTAAGGATTTTCTTACCTTTTCTTTTCATTTCCTAGGTTTGTTTCCTGCTTCTTTTACTAGTTTGGGTTCAGTTTTGTGTGTGCAAATATTCATGTTTCTTTACTTTGTGATTGACTTCTTATGTTCAGGCATTGCGATGCATTGGTAATTTGGTTATAAGAAATCCTCAAAATTTGGACTCTCTTGCAAGTAAATTGGTTGGAGAGGACCCTCATGCCGAACCTTCCTTAAATGTCATTCTTCGAATTATCTTGCGTACCTCTATCATTGAGGAATTCATAGCAGCTGACCACGTATTCAGGTGCTTCTGTGAGGTTGTTACTTTTAACTATTTATATATCATTTCCAGTTAGTTGTCAATTACTATTGAACCAAGTGAGGCAGAATACTTATAAATACATGATGTTGCTCTCTTGCCAACCGCTATTGCCCTTATTAGATGCTCAATGTACATTTAGGTTTTCTTCAAAATACATGATGTTGCTATTGCTCTTTGCTACTGCTATCGGTATCTTGAGTATTATTTTGAATGCCTAAAATACATTTAAATTATTTTCAAAACAATTGTTTCTAGTTGGGTTCATATGGGAGCTGGCTATATGGTAATGTACAACATGCATCTGCATGCTGTAAAACCTTTTTGAGCATCCATGATATCCCTATTTTGGTTGTACCTCATTTCGAGAGGATAGAAATTGATGATAAGATGCTCAAGTATGATTTCAGCTTTCTTTCATGAATTTACTTCTAAGATCTTGGAGGAAAGATGCTGGAAGTTCTTATGACTTTATTAAACACCAAGTTTTTGGATGGATATTAGTATCCTGTTATCAGCCTAGTGGAAGAAGTTTATGTTCTGATATCTACTTTGAAGGTTGCAGACTTGATCTCATTAGTAAGTTAATTTGTTCATCTCTGCAACAGAAAAATGCAGATGGGCAGGCGATGTTAGCGTCGACAATGACCGCACAACCACATTCAACGAGTCAATCTACTCTTGAAGATGATGGCACCCTATCATTTGGAAGGTTAGACAAGAAATTTCAATTATATATCATCCAGTTTAGTTTCGCCAAGCATTCTCATTACTCGGTTCTTTGTGTCTGCTGGAAGCTCTCTCTGTCCTTAACCCAGTATTGGATTATAATTAAACCAAGTTGTTCTGATATGGCAGTATGCTTTTACAACCTCTGGTATCAGCTGAAGCAAATGAAGGTCTTGAGGTATGTAAATGGCTTTGAATTATTCATTGGCCCCTATTATATTTGGAATTAGCCAATGTATAAACTAGATTTTCATTTGATTAAAGAACTATCGTGATAGGGTGGTAGAATAATCAACCCTTAGAGAAAATTGTTCAGCTGACATTCAGCACGCGAAAGTCCTTTAACTTCAATTTTTGTATTACAGTTTTTTCTCAACAAAAGCAATGCAAGATTAAAACATCAATTATGTATATATTACATTATTTTGTCCGAGTATCTGATTTTAAATCCTTTAAAGAACTGTCTTATATATGTGCTTTTCATTTTCAGAACATGTGTGACCAGTCTAATTTCCTTAGGTTACTATATGACCTGTTTGCATGCCTTGTTTTTTAAAATTTGATTTTAGCACAACTGATATTATTTACTAAACATCCCTGATTAACTTGGACCACAGCGCAATTTGAACTGTTCTTGTGCATTGTGGCATATTAAGGAGACACGATCAGGATATAAGTATTACCCTTTCTGTGTATCTCTTGTCATCTGGTGCCCTTCTGCAGTTGGGTTTGCTTTTCATATTGGCTGGAATATTCTTATCATAACCAAAATATCAGACCAGCATCATTGTCAAACAGTTTACCCAGACCAACTTGAATTTACCTATTTAATTTGCAAATTATCTTCGATTTTGCCAAGTTTGGCAACCGGACCTGAGCGCGACTGGTCAGGTTCAGTTCTAATGCAATTTTCTCGTGCATTTGTCTCAACCTGCAACTTTGCTACATAATGCTGATGAATATGATTTCACTAAAAACTGCTGACTTTGCAGGCATTCTTCTTGTATGGTCCATTTTAAGAGTTAAAGGGTACACTTTATAGCTGTATCATTATGCAATCAATTGATGCATTCTCTCATTTATTAGAATCCTTTAGAACTGTAGATTCATAAATACTGCATCAGAATATTAATAGTTTACATATCAAATATAGCAAAGTTGTAAAGAGAAAGGAAATTAAAATAAAAGAAAACTAGTGCATGTCTTTCAATAAAACATGTGACATTAATACTGAACCATGGAAGTGCAATTTCATTCCGAGATTGTCCACTTGAGGATTAGAGGGCTGCCATTGTCATGCCAGTTCAACAGAAATTCATGGCAATATGGAGTAGCATGTGTATCATAATTTATTTATTTTTAGTTGTCTTACATTTGGCGGTATGTCAACTTCTTCGAATCAATCGTGCTGTTATGCATTACTTCTTGATTTGTTCATACATGACCAGCTTTTTTTTATTATTATCGGTATACACGTTGAAAATCATACAAGCTTTCGATTTTGATTACTTTTATAAGGGTAATGTAGAGAGCTAAATAAAAGTTACCTTTGGAAAAAATTTCAATTAACTATAAGTGATTTAAGATTCACTCTGTTCCTTGTGCATCTTTGACTTGATGGGATATTCAGAGCAATAATTTAATGTAAATGGCCACATGGCGGTGTCTTTGAATACAGGCATGTTGCAGAGCTGCTAGTGTGCTCTCTCATATACTGAAGGATAATGCGCAATGCAAGGAACGTGTATGTACAGCACTTCACCTCTTTTCGTAAATTTTCCTTATCGCTCTTTTTATGTTAGAGACCTATATTAAGTATACGAAGCAACTTAGTGTTCTTTTAAAAAAAATAAATTCTAGATGAATTACTAGCAGACTATCACAATGTCATTATTTTCTCTTTAATGAAAACTTGGTGGCTCTTCCTTCTGTTGGGAAAAAAACAGCAATAACTTCTGTTGGGGTTAAGAAAACAGCAACAATTTCTTTTAGGGGATGCTACATAAATCCTTTTCTTTCATTCAACAAAATTTAGCGGTCATCTACATATTCTTAGACTTATAACTAGATATCTTTTTTAACTGCCTTGATTCATGTTCATTTAGGTTCACGCAACCTTGTTACTCCATTAACTACAAATTTTATTGCTCCTAAGTGACCCCGCATTCGCCTGCCTTGCCCATGCTTAAACCATCCCTCAAGCGGCCCTTCATCATTTTTCTTCTTAGTCGGAGATATCCTTAAATTCTTACGAATTCATTCATTTCATATTTTATTTTTTTAGAGAATCGCTACTCATACTTGTTCATCCATCTCTCACAGTATTGCCTCTATGGGAGAGACTCATCTTTTGGACACATTTCTTAATTTACTGAACATTCTTCATAAACTAATCATGGTCATATAGCTTATAGGATTTTCTCTTCAATTTCAAGGGCAATCTATGATGACACGATATCCTAGAAGCATTTTTTTTTTTACTTCAACCATCCCAGTTTGACTCTATGAATCACATAAATGACTTCTTTCTCCGTATTCGTACGTTGCTTTAAAAGAAGGAAAGACAATCAGAACTTATAGGCTATAATCCATGATTATCCTTTGCTTCATTCATCAACTTGAAGCTAAAAGAACTGCCCTGGCTTGCGCTTTAAAACCTTTCAAAAACCGTTTTCCTTGTGTAAATGAGTTAGTATTTACGATCTTACAATGTCACCTTTTGTTCTTAATTATAAATTTCACCAGTCTTGAGTTCTTCTTCCAGGTATTAAAAATTGTGCTTGAGGCACATGTACCATCCTTTGGTCCTCCCGAGCCTCTGCTACATCGTATTGTGAAGCACTTGGCTCTTGCAGCGCCAAAGAAAAATATAAATAACGACCAAACCACAAATTCATTAGGAGATTCATATATCCAACCAGTTATTCTTCGTTTGCTAATCACATGGCTTGCAGATTGCCCTAGTGCTGTCCAATGCATCCTAGACTCACCAGCACATCTCACTTATCTAATAGAGCTCATCTTGAATCCAAATGCTAGCATTTGTGTTCGAGGCTTCGCTGCCTTTGTTCTAGGAGAATGTGTTCTCTACAATAAATCTGGCGAGAGCAATAGAGATGCATTTTCCGTGGTTGATGCAATTAGCCAAAAGATTGGCCTCACGTCGTATTTCTTGAGTTTTGATGAATTAAAGAAGATAATTCTCTCTATAACTGCGTCCCCTTCAGTTCAATATCGTAAGCCATTAACAAGATCAAATTCTGCTAGTATGATGGATATGCAAGAGATTGAGAATGATGGCATTACTCAGAAGCAAGAGCATCCTATATTACTAGCAATTTTTGCCCCCTCGTTCGTTAGTCTCATTAAAAGGCTTGAAGTTGGTATTAGAGAGAGGATAGTGGAGGTCTTTAGCCAAACAAAGAACAAGGTCGCAACGGTGCCTGCTGAGTTGGAGCAGAAAGATGGAGAAAGTGGTGCTGATCATATTAAAAGACTGAAGTCATTTGTAGAAAAGCAGTGCCATGAGATGCAGGTTTGCCTACTTTTAACTGCTTTAATAGCTATATTGCAAAATACTTCCAAAAACTTGTGATAGCAAGAAAGTTGCACTTTGCCTCGTGCTTTAAGAGCCATTGGGGTTTCCCCTCCATCTCCGCTGTCTATAATTCCAAAAATACTCTCGCTGAAAGCATTATATATGAAATGTTAGGGATAAAATGTTCCAAAGGGCGCGACATTTGGTAAGGGCATGGGAATTGTGTCATGAAGGTCACAAGTGTAAGGAATGCTGCCAACAATAGAAGGTGAGGAAACCAGGTTGGCTCCATTTTTTCAAAAAAAAAAAGTGTTAGTGATATAGTGGGCATGAAAGAGGGTGGGAAATCAGAGGTATTGTGGGGTTAAAATGAATTGCAGAGAGAAACAAAAGATACTATGAAAATAGAAGCTAAATTTAATTAAAATACCCTCATCTATTATTATTTTGCAGTAAACCACCTTAAACTTTTCGTTATTGCAGGAAACCACCTTATGTGTATTTTGGTAAGAAAACTCCCTTGACCAATGTGGAAGGGAATTAATTGTTATAAAAATCTTTTAGGGTAATTTTAAGATTTGGACTATTTACTCAAAATTAGTGATAAAGGAAGTGTAGTGTAATATATCCCAAATTAGATGGCAAAGTGTAACTTTTATGCTATACTGTGCAAAAGAGAGGAAGGTTTTTAGTGCTTATCTCATAGATATTATCTATTATTCTGATTAATAATCTATCTTTATAATATATATTACTGTTTCAGGACCTACTTATGCGAAATGCCACATTAGCAGATGAACTCATGAGAACCGGTGGCGGCGTTACATCCGAAACTTCTGATAAACCAAGCAGTGGCCGAGAAAGAGTCCAATCCGAAGGTCTTCGCCGAGATCTCGAAGAAGCAACACGACGCTTCGAAATGCTCAAGTCCGAAAAGGCTAAAATAGAATCGGAAGCTCTCAATTACCGAAACTTAGCTGGAAAACTAGAATCCGATCTCAAAAGCCTATCCGATGCTTATAACAGCCTCGAGCAGGATAATTTTGGACTCGAGTCGGAGGTTAAGGTCTTGAGGAAAGGTGGAAGTATTGAATACCCAGATGTTGAAAAGATAAAAGAAGAGGCGAGAGAAGAAGCTCAAAAGGAGAGTGAAGCCGAGCTTAATGATTTGTTGGTTTGTCTGGGTCAGGAGCAGAGTAAGGTCGAGAGGTTGAGCTCGAGATTGGCTGAGTTGGGAGAGGATGTCGATTCGCTACTCGAGGGGGTTGGAGATGATGTGGCTTTGCTTGGTGATGAAGATGACGAGGACGAGGATAGTGAAGAGAAATGAGAATCTGGGGGGGTTCAATTGCTGGAAAATTTAATGGGGTTGTTTGAAATGTGTATAGTGTACAACGGGACTTGGAAATTTGTTATGTTTGATTTGTTGGGTTAAGCATGAACATATGCTGTGATTTATGTGTTTCCGAGTCTTGTCGTCTTGTGTCATTGTTAATGAAATAACTGGGCCTCAGGACTCATGCAAATAACCGACGTGGATTTGGTGAAAGTGCCGCAAACAGAGACTTCTAACAATCTATTGCACCCTTAATCACCAATTTCAAGTTCATATTAACCCTATAGTTTTACATGTATTAGGGTGGCTACTGGTACCTGGATTCATTTATATTTTTACATTTAGGGTTTAGGTGCTGTACCTTTAATTGCTAGAATCAAACCAATTACCTCTGACTCTGGAGATGGAAATGGAAGGTTTTTTAGGTAAACCCATGCGTTTTTTGGTGGCTTTTAGAGCTGACAGGTTCGATGAAACCATACGGATTTTCATCAAACTATCATGTTCACAAATAAATGGATAAATGAAGCTGCATCAATAAATGTTTGAGGGCACAGTGTAATCTACAAAATTTTGTTTACTTCCGAATGTCATAAAAAATAGGATTACAAATAAACATAAAAATACAATATTAACAAATGCAGACGATCAATGGGCGTTTTGTCTAAAACTCCAAAATAACCAATAGGTTACGTTTTTCACGTAAGTAGTATGGAAATAACAATAAAGAGAAAGAATAACTTTGATATTTTAATTTCATACGCCATATGCACTTAAAACAAATCCTATCCTAGATGCCACACAAAAAATATTAGGGTAAATTGTAAGAAAGCCCCATGCCCGCTACCAACTGGTGTAAAAATTCCTGGGCTTTTTGCTCTTGTTAAAACAACCCTGGCCGAATCAAAACCTCTTGTTTACCAGTTGCCTGTAATATCTAAGCAGTTGTAGTTGCATGTAATATCTAAGCAGTTGCATGTAATATCTAAGCAGTTGCATGTAATATCTAAGGAGTTTTTAGACATCCAGAACGGACAGGGAGCATTTTGACAATTTACCCAAACTATTATGCATGCATCTTAGTCAGCACATCACGTAGTTACCCAAACCCATAATGATTAACCAATAATATACATACCGTTATATATTTTAATATCAAACTTATGTTAAGCGATGTCAGACAATAATAAGTTTAGAATGATGAATCCATGCATATTTTAATCATAATACCAAACCCTAATCGACCGAAACCAACGAAGTTACGCAAGCTTCTCTAATTTTCGTTTGATGTGTGTGTGTGTGTGTGTATTTATTGTCTCATCATCATCATCGTGGTCGTCTAGCTAGGCTGGCATGTTTGTTTCATTATTTGAGATATTAGATGTAGCATCGGAAGCACGTATCCTCTCTTTTGTTCATTCATGTATATATTTATTCATAGCATTAAAAGTAATGACTCGTATGTAATAAATTAATTAAGGGGTATGCATTTTTTTGGATACGCAAGTAACGAATATTTATAAGTTTATACATCATACCTCGCCGAAGACACGTCACTGACACAGTCTTTTCTGGGCACCGGCCCATTGAATATTCTACGCGCTTGCCTTTCTCTTCTTATTAATAATTAAAACATTATACATATATTTCTTTATTCTTTAAACTCTCTTTCTCTTTTTTACAATATTTTTTGTTTTAAATTCCTTAAAACTCGCCAATACGCCCTCCAGTGTTGACTCTGGTTGCTTTTTAATTAGTATTCTATAATAAAATAAAAACAAACAAATACACTAACTGTTCATCAGGTAATAAACCACCAACAATGTTTCTTTTTTGATAGAATTTTTTTCTTTAAGCAAAGAATCCAATAATTTTTCCACCATAAGCTTATTGTCTGTTATTGTACTATTACAATCTAAACACGATTCACTACAGAGATTTTTTTCATGATTTTTGGTAAAATAAGAATTACAGATAATTTAAGTAGTCGGTATGTGATGAAATTATGGAGAATACTTCAGGCCAGACGTCTGCAGAAGAGCGAGGCAGACGTCTAGGCATGCACACGAGACATATCAGAACACCAGAACAATGACAGACGTTACGTCTGCGGTTCAACGAGACATACGTCTGCACAAGACCAGAAGCCCAATCCAGAGCTCATGCAGACGTCTGCCTAAGTGAGAGTCAGATGTATACCCTTAGGAGATGGCGACTTACAGAGTCTGGGCAGACGTCTGTCTAAGCAAGATGCAAACGTCTGCCGACGCGATAACAACATCGAACCAACTTTCCTAAATTCGGATTTATCTCCTATTTGCTGTAGGATTAGGGTTCTGCCTATAAATAGGGACATGTCATATGTATTTTACAGCCAAATATTTGAGAGATTATTGTATGAGAAGGTGACAATTAGATCTAAAAAGATTTGAGAGAGATCTCCCAAGATTGCTCGGTGTAACTTGATTCAAGAATTAATTAGTAGACGTTTGCAGATTCCGCTTTGCCGAGAACCAGCCATACGGTAGATGAGCCCCGTTAACAAATCCTTGTGTCTTTGTGTGTTTGATTTCTTATTTAATCTCACACCTATTTATTATATTGTCTTTCGTTGTTAATCGCGTGATTGTGTTGTTTGCGTGATTTTGGTTTTTTCGCGAGCATTGTTCCGTGTATCGGCTAGTCTCTCAACCTGTAACGACTCTGAAATTTCTGTACAAAAGTAACTTGTTCAAATATATAGAAAATGTATTTCAGCCTGATTATGAGTTATAAATTAATTTTGTTCAATAACAACAATAAACAACTTGTAGCTCACTGGTCAGTACTTTCTACTGCTGTACCATAACCCGCGTGTTTGAATCCTATAATTTCTAATTATTTTTAATATTTTTCTTTTTAACTTTTCGAAAGCCTAAGAGTTGCGCGTGCAATACACGGAGAATCGGAAAGTTTCAGAGAAATCAAACGGGATAAATGAGGAGTTAACACAGATTAAAGTACATGACACGAACTGTCACGTCCCACTTCCCAGTGGATGGAATTGGTGACGTGGCAAGCCCGCAACGTATTTACTAAGAAATAAATACGTTAAGCATAGTTAAGCAATATATGTATAAAATGCACAAGAATTGACAAGAGATATAAAATGAACAACTTTTATTAGCATTCATCTTTACAATACAATTGCTTTGAAAAGAAAAGATACAATGATATAAAACAATGCCTAAACAGTGGCATACCAAATGAAAAGTAAGTACAAGAAGCTAGAAGTCCTGCTGGGAGGTGAGATGGTCCATGTCCTCCTGGCCAGGCTCCATCTCGAGAGAGTCCTGTCCTCTTGACGAACATTCTAAAGAAAGAAATAGACAGGAATGTCGTCAGCGAACTAGCACTCGGTAAGTCCCAAAAGAAAGAAAGGAATATAGTAAGAAATGAGAATTGAACTGGTAAGATATATAGATATAAGATTGCTATTCTAACGTAGTTGTTTGTACCTTGGTACAGAATGTATTTGTGTATACAAGAGAAGTCCATCTTCCCCGTGGACTATGGTAACATGTAGTACAAGGTCCCGTTAAAACCCACGGGATAACGACACGAGAGTTGATGTAGGTATCTTTAAGTGATCATCTTGTGCCACGCTATACATTCTGTACCAATCTATCCCGTTAACACCGTAATGTATTGTATAGATTGTTCCCCTCCGAACGGACACGCGGGACGTCGGGCCGTCTCGCCTGAAATTCGGGGCAGATGCTAATTGGTGCTATCCGTCCATCTCTCCGAAGATGCCAATTTGATCCATGGCACCATGGATCGGAGGTCTAGACGGATGCGTCCGATGTAGCAGACTTCGTCAGATTCCCCCTCGTTTGAGGGGTTTTTGATTGTGGGGACGCTCTTCCCTGCAGACGCAAGCCCCTGCAGTTAATTACGCTACCGCATCGCGGTAACAACTTTCTCCTTCTCCATATGGTCACTTCGTGTCGTGTGTTTTTGTTTTATATTTTATTGCCCGTGGATCGTTTACGGAGACTGAGTTATGTCGTCGCCCGTAGGGCATGGACTAGTCCAAATCCGCATTATCTTAAATTTGGGTTTGGGGGTTTGGTTTGAGGATACGTCAGCCATGCTTGAGGCTAAGATCAACTCAAACGTTTGTTAAGGACACGTTAGTCTCACTTTGTGACTAAGATCAACTCAACGAGATCATTTAGATCCGACAAAGGAGTGTTTGAACTCCATTGTTCCAGTTTAGGGACGTGGCGGTCCCTCGTCTATGTGGCCGTCGGGACCCGTCACCTCTCTGACGACGTTGAGGGATTTCAACGACGGATGTCAGAGGAGTTCAGAGATGTACCCTCGAGCCAGAGTTAATTAGGGGGGATTCGTAGTCCAGTCTGCTTGAAGGTTTAAGGACGCGTTAGCCATCTTTGAGGCTAAGGTCAACTTAAACGGGACCGTTTAGATCCGACAAAAGAGCATATAGGGGCTCTATTGTTCTAGTTTAAGGACATCGCGGTCCATGGGTAGTTTTAAGGACATTGCGGTTCGTGGGTAGTTTAAGGACATTGCGGTCCGTTGGTAGTTTTAAGGACATTGCGGTCCGTGGGTAGTTTAAAGACATCTCGGTCGATGGGTAGTTTTTAAGGACATTGCGGTCCGTGGGTAGTTTAAGGACATTGCGGTCCGTGGGTAGTTTAAGGACATTGCGGTCCGTGGGTAGTTTAAGGACATTGCGGTCCGTTGGTAGTTTTAAGACATCTCGGTCAAGGTTAAGGACGTCATAGTCCATGGGTTTAAGGACTCCACAGTCCGGTATGTGCTCTGGATGCTTCACACGGGTTCACTGCCGTGCTAGGCGAGGACCAGGCTCCACTCTGGATGCTTCACACGGGTTCACTGCCGTGCTCTGCGAGGACCAGGATCCGCTCTGGACGTTTTCCGCGGGGTCAAAGAGTGACGTTATCCACGTTCCACGTAACCAGGAATTTTGTATTATGCATGGGTTTAAGGACCCCACAGTCCATATCATGAATGGTCTTCGGGACCCGTCACCTCTTTGAAGACATTGAGGGATTACAATGCCAAGTATCAAAGGAGTGAAGAGATGTACCCTAGAACCGGGGTGGATTAAATAGTCCTTGGCCCAATTTGGGTCAAGACTGATCAATTATGTTATGAGCCTATCGGCCCAGTTAATCACAAATTGAGGACTTATGGCCAGCTTGGGCTAAGTCCAGTCAGGTCTGGAATATTGACTCTTTGTTGGTCCATTGAGGGAGAATGTTTGCCTCTATCCCTTTAGCCAATTGGACCAAAGCCTAGTGTTAAACACTTCAGAGCAATCAGTGTTGAACACTGGGAATAAGGTTGTTGAGTTAGTGTTCAACACTAAGAGATAATTGGTGTTAAACACCAGCAATAAGGCTTTTTCAAATTAGTGTTAAACACTAAAACAGATCAGTGTTGAACCCTGCCAATAAGGCTTTTTAATCAGCATTGAATGCTAAGGCCCGACAGTGTTTTAACACTGGGCTTGAGAGTTTTAAATTTAGTGTTAAACACTAAGGCGAGAAGGGTCACGTGGCAGCACGTGAGAGCGCCCTCCCTTCTTTTGTTCTGCTGAAATTATCATCTCCTTCAAAGCATCACGTGCCATCACGTGAGGGGCATTCAAATGCCTGTGTATTAGAGTTTCTGCCAAGGTCACGTGGGTCACGTGGGGTGCTGCCTCAAAGGGGCTTTCTGTAGGGGTTTTGGGGGGTCACGTGGTGGCACGTGACCCTACCTCTATGTTTTTTTAGAGGATCTGTTACTCCTTTTTTCAGGAATTAAATTCCTCGAACTTTAAATTTCAGAGGAATTAAATTCCTATTTCCTTTTGAAGACTTGTAGAGTTGAACTCTGAATTTTCTGTAGGAATTAAATTCCTCGTTTATGTGGAGAACTGAAGAGGGTTCAACCCTTAATAAAAGCTTTCAAGGAATTATACTTCCCATTTTAAAGAATTATAATTAAGGGAATTAAATTCCTGCTATTTCCACAGAACCACATTCTTAATTAGGGTTCAACCCTGTTTCTTTTGTTTTGAAGGAATTAAATTCCCATGATACAGGGTCGAGCCCTAATTTTATTTTTAAAGGAATTGAATTCCTATAGTTCTGCGAGAATTAAATTCTCATGCTTGCGTTCCCTCTCTATGTTTTGGATCTGCATGGCAGGATCTCAACCCATTGAGAATTAAATTCTCAACCTAAAGGGGAGATGTGCACTTTGCAGATCCTCTATCAAAGAGAGAAGAAATGTGCTCTTCTGTTTTATGTATCAGAGTTAAACTCTGTTGGGAATTAAATTCCCCCTCTTTCAAAAGGCCTTCCCTTTCTTACCTAGGGTTTTTGCAGAAGATCCAAGTCTTTTCCAAGTATCAAAGCTTTTCTCCTTTTTCTTTCTCTGCGCGTGTATATTTTTTGTGTCTCTTGGCTCCTATTTATAGGAGAAGCAGCTGAATCAATTAGTTTTGGTAAATCCTTCATGGGATATTTGATTTGCATCCATTATTCATTCTGGACCTTTGGATTATTAGGTGAATCTTATTCACCGTTGGATTTCAGATCCAGAGATTCTCTCTTGTTATTTTGGTTAGATTTAAGGGGGAAATCTTTCCAAACCCGAGATTTTCCATAAATAAATGACCTCTGAATCTTTAATTTGATTGGATGCATATAGTTGCGTTCCTTTGGAAAGATTTGCATTTCTCTCAGAATTTAATTCTGTTGACAAAAAGGGCTTTGAAAGCCGGTCACGTGTGACCACGTGATCCATGGTCACGTGTGAGCACGTGACCCCCTTTGGAATGAGCCTTTTCCTTTCTTCTGATTGTTGCTTAAGCGTCACGTGCCACCACGTGACTCTTGGTCACGTGTGAGCACGTGACCCTTGTTTGAACTCTTTTTCCTTGGTTCGTCTGGAGAACGAGTCTGCTGCTTTGAACGTCACGTGTCAACACGTGACCCTGATCACGTGGAAGCACGTGACCTCTTCTGAAGCTCTTTTCCTTGACTTTGCTCAGCGAATCGATGTGCGCTTTTTCTGCACTTCATAGGTCACGTGTCAACACGTGACTGCTGGTCACGTGTCAACACGTGACTGCTGGTCACGTGTAAGCGCGTGGCCCCTTTTTTGAAGCTTTTCTCAGAAGCTTTCCTAATTTTAAATCAGGAAACATAGATTATATTTACAAGTCTTACTGAAACCATAGATACAAGTTGTTCAAGTAGTCAGGTTCAGGATGTAATCTTGTAGTCATGTTAAGTTATAGCCATGGTTCGGTCAAGTCAAGTCTTGTATTCAGGTTTGATATTCAGGTTCATGTTCAAATATACATGTTAGAGTTTGGATTCATTTTTGAATTGGATTCTGGTTTGAGTTTGGAGTCAAGCTTGATTTAGACTCAGACTTGAGTCAGACACTTATAACTGATTTAGATCCTGAATTATGTTCGGGAGTTATCGGTAACTGCTGCACATGGACGGCCGGATTTGTGTCTTTTTCCAAGACAATTACCATTGATAATACCGTTAAGTTTCTACCTTAAATAGGCAAGTACTCACTTTCTCCAACTCCCTGGGGCTCAATAGAATTGATCCTGCTTAAACCTATATTTACTAAAGTCCTTAACAGTGTTTTATATAGCTCGAGAGGATTTTATGAAAAATATTTTTAATATAGTTTCAAAATAAATTTTGAGAAGTTATTTATTTTATTTAGGGTTTCATAGATATGAATTTTAAGGGTTTAAGGCATTTTAGTGATAATTATCTTAATTTGAATAGTTCATGGTATTTTACTGTAAACTTGTCTTGTATTGATATCTTGATGGTATTTTAGTGAACTTGTAAACTTTCATTTTTAGAAAAATTTAAGTTTGTTATATTTTGAAAATATATGGATTTTTAATATTTATATAATTATAAAAATTAAATTTTATTAAATTAGAAAATGCGTTTTTTTTAAAACCGTATTTAAAAGCGAGATCGAATACTCCGTGAGGAGGTCTGCATCTCGCTCTACTAGCCTAAGAATGTGCGATAATCCGCACCATCTAATAGCGGGTCTTCTAAAAAGGGTTGTAGAAATTTATTTCCAAAGGAATTTTAAAATACAATTCCAAAGAAAACCGTTTTTATGGTAAAAGGTATTTTAATGTAATATATTATATTCGACACAACGATACATTCAAAGAATATCGTGTTATGGAATCATGTGTGTTTGTGAGGGATAGGTCATTACCCCATGAAATTTTCTAAAGGTATAATTAACAAAAAATACTAAAAGAGAGATATGTGAAGTTCATGGTATTTTAGTGTAAAAGATAAGTTAAAACTATTTTGCATGATATTCTTTATTAAAATTGGTTCTAAGCATTGGTTTTATGTTAACAAGTATGGTGTAGGAATATGCATGAAGAATATGTAAGAAAAAGTGGAATTTTAGAGTATTTAAAGAAGATGTCGGCGTTGACTCCACTTCCGACATATGTTTTTAAAAGAGACTTTCATAGAAGAAGGAGAGGGATTGGAAGAGACTTATTAGCTAAATAGATGAAGAGAAGGTAGAAAGAGAGAGGGTTGTCGTCGTGACGTCGCGGGGTCGCCGGATCTTGCTTTAATCCTTACCGGAAATTGATTTCTTTCTAACTCCTTTTCTACTCCTCTTGTACTTAGAAATTTTTGAGAATTTTGGCTATAATTTTTTGAATGAGGAAGAGCTAGGGCATGTGGTAGTATTTAAAGTGTGGAATTAGGGTTTTGGAATTAAAAAGATGAATTAAAATGCATTAAAAAGATGATAAATGGAGAATTGAGGGGTCTATGTTTGATTGCAGAGCAATGAAACAGTGCGGGGGAGTTAGGGATAGGGAAAAAGACTTGTGTGCAAAACCCGGGCCTTATTGCCTACGGTTGGACCGTCCCCGCCGGCCAAAAATCAATATACGCCGATCGATTGTTGGATTGGGGCCGTCGGATTGGTGCCACGTATTCACATCAGTATTTACAACATTGTGCACATGTTTATTTTCTCCGTCTTTTCATTTTTATGTGCATTGCACGTATAAACTTTTGGACTTCCAAAAAGTTTAAAAATAAATCAGAAAAAATATAATGTGTCTGATGAGGTTCGAACACAGGGGCTACGTCACAGCAGTGCAAGACTTTACCAGTGAGCTATAAGTTGTTTTGTGTTATTCTTAAACAAAATTAACTTATAAATTGTACTCAGGCTTGTAAACTTCTTTCTGTACATTAAACTGGAAAATTTTGTACAATACATTCAGAGTTGGTACACGAACTTCGAGACAGATGGCAAAAATCCAACCGCCTGTTTTCTCCTTTTGGTCGCCACCGGCGGTTGATATTGCTCCAAATCACTCTGTGGTTTACCCATGCACCCCTTTAGCTCCCCTCTACTCCATTTTCTTGTTTGTTTTCTCTGAATTCAACCAAAGACTCTTCAATTCTCCTATTAACAATATTTCAATTCTTTAATTCAATTCTTTAATTCACACACCTTCATTTTTATCCTATAAATACCACCTTATCCCCTAGCTCTCTTCTATTCTGAAAATCATTATCAAAATTCTCTAAAAATTTCCAAGTTTAAGAAGGGTAATGACTAGTCAAGCGGAGTTAGCAGCCCAAGATCATTCCATCGAAGACCGAAGATATTCACGACGTTACCACGATTCACGAAGACCCCCCTCTCTCTTACTCTCTTCTCAACGTTCCTAAAACCGTAAGTCCCTTCCTATCTCATTCGTTTCATCTCAAAACGATTCTTAAAACAAAAATCGATAAAGTGGAGTTAGGTTGAATAAATTCTTTTAAAAAGTTTCATCACTTTTGCTATGTGAATATTTCACTCTAAATCTTCTAATATCGCCTTAAATTATTATTCATATCATTTGCTTTTTTATATAATTAAAATTTCATGCGAAATAAACATAAAACGAACTTTTTCATATAAATACCATGAACTTTAAAAGTAACATTTTTATCGATACCTAGAAATATATACCTCTAAAAAATTCACGGGGTAACGACCTACCCCATCACAAACACTATGGTTTCATAGCACGAGGTTTTTGATACATGTTTAATTTGAAGAATACAAATTATATTAAAATACCATTATTTTACAAAATATTTTTATCGATATTTCTAAATTCTTTACAATTGCGACTTTACAATCCTTTTAGGAGAACCCATTTACGGATGGTGCGGGTTATCGCACATTCTTGGGATAGTAGAGTGAGATACAGAACTTCTCAAGGAAAATTCGGTCTCGAAAGAAAATAAATATACGATTTTTAAAAGAAATAGGTTTTTTAAAACAAATTAAATTTTAGAAAATCATATAAAATTATGAATCCGTATTTTCATTGAAAACAAATTGTGAAAAATATATTTAAATGAAATATTAAAATTTTAATTAAAAAAATATCATCTAATTTCCGAAAGTAGTAGTTTTCAGAAAAATGCCATAAAATTTTAAAAATTAAGTTTCACACTTAAATACCACCTAAACTAAAATACATTTTTATAAAACTCTTAATATTATAAATCACCCTCGAGATTATGTTTAAATAATATTAAAACATTTTTCATAAAATCCTATCGAGAAATGCAAATAATGCAAACAAACTAGAATAAATTTTTAAAGACCCTAAATTAATATAGGTTTAAGCGGTATCATTTCTTTTGAGCCTCGCGGAGCCGGAGAAAGTGAGTGCTTTTCTATCCAGGTTAGATAACACTATAAATTAATGAAGTTATTAATGACAACCATTTTGGAAAAAACATAAATTCTGCCGTCCATGTGCAACGGTTGTCCTATTATTCCCGAACTTAAAATCTTCATAGTTAAATTTAGTAATATGAAATGTCTATAATTCGAATCCAAACTCGAACCTAACTTGAATTTAAACCCGAACTCTAATCCAAACTCGAACCTAAACTTGAAACTCGAACTCATTCTACTCGAACTAATTTGACTCGACCATAGATTGCAATTAACATGACTCGCATTTTACTTGACTCACTAGACTACATTACTCTCTGTTGCAATCTATGGTTCGATCAAGACATGTTAAAATAAACCAAGTAAATCAACTAAGGATATCTAACAATTATAATATATATTACTCGGGGTGTATGAGATAGTTTCAGGTGTGAATCCAACGGAACTTTAGGAGTCCTGTATTATGCTACTCGCATTCTATTTACTCGAATCTCAGTCGGGTCGACTTCTCCACAGTTTGGAGATCTGATGCTAACACATGAAATGAGTCCGTGTTTCCTTAATCCTGGGGCCTTACTCTTCAGCTCGTGAATATTTCTACGGTTGCGTTGACATTTGCACTTGGAACTTAACGTTAATATAGTGACCATATAGAGACCCATAGTACATGTACCCATGTTCATTTAGATATACTTTTACCCGACATATACATTACTTCATAATTATTCTATACTTGTCACCTTTCACTTTTACTCTACCTTTGGGACTTACCGAGCGCTAATTCGCTGACGGGCATTCCACCCACCTTTGTTTTCTTGAAATGTTCATCAAATACTGTGGAGACGGAGGAGGTGGATATTACAGAGGAGTACGACCAGATCGCGGCAGGCTTAGACTAGTTATTATTTTTTTCAGTTTATGTATGCCACATGTTTAGACATTTCTGTTATTGTATTTACTTTTCAGTTGAACTCTTGTATCAGTAAATATTTCAAGTTTGAATGTGAATAAAAATGTTTGTTGAAATTTTTTACCGTTTCCATTTATTCTTACTTTGTGTATTATTGTTTCAATACGCTTAGTATATTTATTTAAGGAATGACCTTTTTTAGATAAATATATCGCGGGCTTGCTACTGTTGGGGTAAAAAATTACATCCATGTTGATCAAGTCAAAGTCAAAGTTAACTCCAAATTAAATGGGACCACGCCCCGGTCAAGTGGGCCTATGCCTAAGTCGAATCCGAACATGAAATGGCCGGCCTTCCCCATGCCAAGAAAAAAATTATGTAATAAATAAATTTGATATAATTTTCATACATTATTGTAAAATACATAGGCAAAAAGCCAAGTTTTTGTAAAGCTCATGGCTCATGTACAAAAAGAAATAAGCATATGAGGCATAGGATGGACAAATGCCATTTTGTAAAGCTCAAGGAGCTATGTGTAAATTTGTAAGCCTATATAAGACAACACGATAATGAAATAAAAAATATATTCATTCCCCTATAAAATTAGGGTTATGTGCCTCCTTCTCCTTCCTCAAGTTTTTAAACCTACTTCTTTTTTGGAATTAAATCAAGAGTTTAACTCTTTCTTTTCCAAAAAGAAATAGTTTTTCACTATAAAACATTTGAAGGAGAGCTCGGATCTCCCATCAAATCTCTAAAAGGGGAGATTTTTAAGTTTCACCTCCTTTTCTCCAAAATCCAACCAACAAAGAGGAGAAAGAAGGATATCCATCTCCAAAAATCACACTTTGGGAAGATCCAAGACTCAAGAGAAGATTCATTGCTCAAGAAAGAAGAAAGGGGTCCTCTTTCATCATTTTCGAAAATCTCTTGGGAGTTTATCTCCGAACGAGAATCTTTTCTTTAGAAGTTTAATTCCAAACCAATCTCTAAGAAGCTCAACTCCAAGATCCAAATTCTCGAAGGAGTTGAACCCTAAAAATCTAGATCTTTTAGGAGTTTAAATCCACAAAAGATCCTTTTTTTAGGAGTTAAACTCCAAAAGTCACTCGGGAGTTCAACTCTCAGTTCAGAGGCTAAGCACTTTTTTCCGCGGGTTCCCAGCGCCCACGTGCAGTGCGTGTGACCCGCCGGCGCCCGGCGCCCACGCGTCTTTAGGATGCTACTCACCCCTCTTTTTCCCACACGCTCCACACTCAAAACGAATCCCGCGTTAGAATGGTGATATATGACCGAAACGTTCTTAAAATAATACTCGTCTCAAAAATGGTAATAACAGACCGAAACGTCCTTAAACTAATAATGGACCGAGATGTCCTTAAACTAATATTCGTCCCCAAACGGGAATGTCGGACCGAAACGTACCTAAACTAATAATGGACCGAGATGTCCTTAAACTAATATTCGTCTCCAAACGGGAATGTTGGACTGAGACGTCCCAAAACTAATAGCAGACCGAAATGCCCCAAAACTAATAACGGACCGAAACGCCCCTAAGCTAACAATGGACCGAGATGTGCTTAAACTAATATTTATCCGCAAAATGGGAATGTTGGACCGGAACGTCCTTAAACTAGCATTTTGTCCCAAAATATAGCAATAAAGGACCATCATGTTCTTAAACTCACACGTTTAGCCCTACGGTAAATCCCCATATCGATTACCGTATATAATCCACGGGCTAAACGATTCATAACTCTCCCGGGTCCCACATGATGTAGTTCTTTGAAGAATACCGGGGCCTACAATTAATAATGTGTTACTTTGTGGGCCACCTAAAAAAAGGGTATGTCCACAAGCGAAATGAGCATGGATGAAAACCCGAAAGGGCGCCGTGAGCAAAAACAGCAGGTCTGCCATCGAGCTAGTGAAAACCCGAAAGGGCGCGAACTCGAAAAAAAGGGGGGTATGTCCACAAATGAAATGGGCACGTATGAAAACCCGAAAGGGCGTTGTGAGTAAAAACAACAGGACTACCGGCGAGCTTGTGAAAACCCGAAAGGGCACAATCTCGTGAAAATAATAAAAACAATAATAATAAATAAACAAAAAATATATATACACTTGCAGGATCCCTTCGACCTTGCAAGGAAAAATTACCTCTACAAAGGAGCAACACACTTAGGAGTCCCCACGATTCCTAAGGAGAAATTACACTTGCGAGATCCTCATGACTCGTTGGGATAAATACCTTTATGAGACCCTTACGGCTCATAAAGAAAACCTTAGTTGACAGGATCCTAACCCTGTCTACTAAGCCATCTTTATTCAAACAGACAAAGGAAAATGATGATTCACTCCGGGCAATATTCTAGTGATAGCTATACTGATGTTTAAACATGTGTCAAACTCCAAGTCCTCTCACGGCAAATGATGATTTGCTCTTTGCAATATTCCAGTTGCAACGATACTGATGCCAAGATTGGTATCAGATCTCAAGTTCCTGACTCGTAATAAAACTCAGCGGGTCGCAAAAAAGAAAAAAGAAAAAGAAAAAAAACCTACGTGAGATCTTTACGACTCACAAAGGAATAACACATTTAGGAATCTATACGATTCTTAAGAAGAAATTACACTTACGAGATCCTCACGACTCTTAAGGAGAATTCCCTCTTATGAGACCCTCACGGCTCATAGAATTCAAAAGTCTTAGGTTACAGAGATATAAACCCGTTCTTAAGCTGTCATATCCTCTAAGTTGCCGTATAAGTTGTCACGCCCTGCTTCACAGAGTACGGGTAAGGAGACGTGGCGAGGCCGCGACGTATTTACTCAGAAGTAAACACGTTAAGCATAAATAAGCAATATAAATGTAAAGCACAAGAATGACAAGGTATGTAATAAAACGACAACCTTTTATTGATAACCATTATTTACATACAACTGAAAAGTAAAGTACAATGTTAGAAAGCAATGCCTAAACAATGGCATATGAACTGAAATGAAAAGTAGTACAAGTAAAAGCCTAGAAGTTGTGATGATCAGTGATCTACTCCAAATCATCCTGGCTGAGCCCGGTCTCCTGAGAGTCTGGTCCTTCTGACAATATTCCAAAGATACAAGAGACATGAATGTCGTCAGCGAACTAGCGCTCAATAAATTCCAAAAGATAGAATGGAATAGACAATTAAAGAGAATAGAACCGGTAAATTATCTGTTTGTTATGCTAACGTAGTTGTTTGTACCTTGGTACAGAATGTATCAATATATACGAGAGGAGTCCAACTTGCTCCGTGGACTATGGTAATCGGAAGTGTTTCCTGATTTAAAATCAGGAAAGCTTCTGGGAAAAGCTTCAGAGGAGAGTCACGTGCTTACACGTGACTAGCGGTCACGTGTTGGCACGTGACACCTTAAAAGCATCATCAAGTCGAGTTCAGTCTCCTGACTACGCTGAAGAAAATGGGCTTCAGAAAGAGTCACGTGCTCCCACGTGACCAGGGTCACGTGGCGACACGTGACATTTAAATACAAGCGTCGAAGACACACAAGTTCTCTGATCAAGTCAAGAAAAAGGCTTCAGAAGAGGTCACGTGCTTCCACGTGACCAGGGTCACGTGTTGGCACGTGACGTTCAAGACAGTAGACTCGTTCTCCAGACGAACCAAGGAAAAAGAGTTCAAACAAGGGTCACGTGCTCACACGTGACCAAGAGTCACGTGGTGGCACGTGACGCTTAAGCAACAATCAGAAGAAAGGAAAAGGCTCATTCCAAAGGGGGTCACGTGCTCACACGTGACCGGCTTTCAAAGCCCTTTTTGTCAACAGAATTAAATTCTGAGAGAAATGCAAATCTTTCCAAAGGAACGCAACTATATGCATCCAATCAAATTAAAGATTCAGAGGTCATTTATTTATGGAAAATCTCGGGTTTGGAAAGATTTCCCCCTTAAATCTAACCAAAATAACAAGGGAGAATCTCTGGATCTGAAATCCAACGGTGAATAAGATTCACCTAATAATCCAAAGGTCCAGAATGAATAATGGATGCAAATCAAATATCCCATGAAGGATTTACCAAAACTAATTGATTCAGCTGCTTCTCCTATAAATAGGAGCCAAGAGACACAAAAAATATACACGCGCAGAGAAAGAAAAAAGGAGAAAAGCTTTGATACTTGGAAAAGACTTGGATCTTCTGCAAAAACCCTAGGTAAGAAAGGGAAGGCCTTTTGAAAGAGGGGGAATTTAATTCCCAACAGAGTTTAACTCTGATACATAAAACAGAAGAGCACATTTCTTCTCTCTTTGATAGAGGATCTGCAAAGTGCACATCTCCCCTTTAGGTTGAGAATTTAATTCTCAATGGGTTGAGATCCTGCCATGCAGATCCAAAACATAGAGAGGGAACGCAAGCATGAGAATTTAATTCTCGCAGAACTATAGGAATTCAATTCCTTTAAAAATAAAATTAGGGCTCGACCCTGTATCATGTGAATTTAATTCCTTCAAAACAAAAGAAACAGGGTTGAACCCTAATTAAGAATGTGGTTCTGTGGAAATAACAGGAATTTAATTCCCTTAATTATAATTCTTTAAAATGGGAAGTATAATTCCTTGAAAGCTTTTATTAAGGGTTGAACCCTCTTCAGTTCTCCACATAAACGAGGAATTTAATTCCTACAGAAAATTCAGAGTTCAACTCTACAAGTCTTCAAAAGGAAATAGGAATTTAATTCCTCTGAAATTTAAAGTTCGAGGAATTTAATTCCTGAAAAAAGGAGTAACAGATCCTCTAAAAAAACATAGAGGTAGGGTCACGTGCCACCACGTGACCCCCCAAAACCCCTACAGAAAGCCCCTTTGAGGCAGCACCCCACGTGACCCACGTGACCTTGGCAGAAACTCTAATACACAGGCATTTGAATGCCCCTCACGTGATGGCACGTGATGCTTTGAAGGAGATGATAATTTCAGCAGAACAAAAGAAGGGAGGGCGCTCTCACGTGCTGCCACGTGACCCTTCTCGCCTTAGTGTTTAACACTAAATTTAAAACTCTCAAGCCCAGTGTTAAAACACTGTCGGGCCTTAGCTTTCAATGCTGATTAAAAAGCCTTATTGGCAGGGTTCAACACTGATCTGTTTTAGTGTTTAACACTAATTTGAAAAAGCCTTATTGCTGGTGTTTAACACCAATTATCTCTTAGTGTTGAACACTAACTCAACAACCTTATTCCCAGTGTTCAACACTGATTGCTCTGAAGTGTTTAACACTAGGCTTTGGCCCAATTGGCTAAAGGGATAGAAGCAAACATTCTCCCTCAATGGACCAACAAAGAGTCAATATTCCAGACCTGACTGGACTTAGCCCAAGCTGGCCATAAGTCCTCAATTTGTGATTAACTGGGCCGATAGGCTCATAACATAATTGATCAGTCTTGACCCAAATTGGGCCAAGGACTATTTAATCCACCCCGGTTCTAGGGTACATCTCTTCACTCCTTTGATACTTGGCATTGTAATCCCTCAATGTCTTCAAAGAGGTGACGGGTCCCGAAGACCATTCATGATATGGACTGTGGGGTCCTTAAACCCATGCATAATACAAAATTCCTGGTTACGTGGAACGTGGATAACGTCACTCTTTGACCCCGCGGAAAACGTCCAGAGCGGATCCTGGTCCTCGCAGAGCACGGCAGTGAACCCGTGTGAAGCATCCAGAGCGGAGCCTGGTCCTCGCCTAGCACGGCAGTGAACCCGTGTGAAGCATCCAGAGCACATACCGGACTGTGGAGTCCTTAAACCCATGGACTATGACGTCCTTAACCTTGACCGAGATGTCTTAAAACTACCAACGGACCGCAATGTCCTTAAACTACCCACGGACCGCAATGTCCTTAAACTACCCATCGACCGAGATGTCTTTAAACTACCCACGGACCGCAATGTCCTTAAAACTACCAACGGACCGCAATGTCCTTAAACTATCCACGGACCGCAATGTCCTTAAAACTACCCATAGACCGCGATGTCCTTAAACTAGAACAATAGAGCCCCTATATGCTCTTTTGTCGGATCTAAACGGTCCCGTTTAAGTTGACCTTAGCCTCAAAGATGGCTAACGCGTCCTTAAACCTTCAAGCAGACTGGACTACGAATCCCCCCTAATTAACTCTGGCTCGAGGGTACATCTCTGAACTCCTCTGACATCCGTCGTTGAAATCCCTCAACGTCGTCAGAGAGGTGACGGGTCCCGACGGCCACATAGACGAGGGACCGCCACGTCCCTAAACTGGAACAATGGAGTTCAAACACTCCTTTGTCGGATCTAAATGATCTCGTTGAGTTGATCTTAGTCACAAAGTGAGACTAACGTGTCCTTAACAAACGTTTGAGTTGATCTTAGCCTCAAGCATGGCTGACGTATCCTCAAACCAAACCCCCAAACCCAAATTTAAGATAATGCGGATTTGGACTAGTCCATACCCTACGGACGACGACATAACTCAGTCTCCGTAAACGATCCACGGGCAATAAAATATAAAACAAAAACACACGACACGAAGTGACCATATGGAGAAGGAGAAAGTTGTTTCCGCGATGCGGTAGCGTAATTAACTGCAGGGGCTTGCGTCTGCAGGGAAGAGCGTCCCCACAATCAAAAACCCCTCAAACGAGGGGGAATCTGACGAAGTCTGCTACATCGGACGCATCCGTCTAGACCTCCGATCCATGGTGCCATGGATCAAATTGGCATCTTCGGAGAGGTGGACGGATAGCACCAATTAGCATCTGCCCCGAATTTCAGGCGAGACGGCCCGACGTCCCGCGTGTCCGTTCGGAGGGGAACAAATTCTGGCACGTCCGGTGGGACCTTTTCCTCTTTCCACTCCACACTTCGTGTGTCGTGATTCGCGAACCAATCGCGGTTCGCTAACAGTTGCCCTTGGGTTTCAAGATACTAAGAATTGGCGCCTTGCCTATTGCAAAAAACAAAGGATCGATGGCTGCTACCTCCGCGAAATCCTCCAACTGCTCAAGCTGCAATTGCGACCAACGCTTTGCCTCGTCAGGAGGTATAGCCTATGGACCCCAAGCTGCTTCGTTGTTCATAATGCCGGCGGATCAGGTGACTCAGGCCACTACCGGATTGTTCTTTGGGACTATGCTCCCCTCATCAAGCTTCGTGGCGCCAGTGCTGACAAAGGAAACTCTCAGGAAGTCGGTCTTTGATCGTCTTACCCCTGCCGCGGTTCCTCTCAACGAGTCGCCCAACGTTAACGCCTCGGTCTTCTCTAGATTGGGCCAGAAATCTTGCGAACTCATCATGGGGCCTACAATCCCAGAGAAGACTGCTTCTAAGAAGGAGGCCGCTCCTGCCTCCGAAATCGCCAAGGCGGTTTCCCCAGTCAAGAAATCGATCTTCACGAGATTAACAGCTTCGACTCCCGCTCCCGCTGTACAAAGGACATCGGTCTTTGACAGGCTAACACCAACAACGACCCCCCACCCACACAGGGGGCAAGATGAAACCATTCTTATATCTGACTCTACGCCGTCTGCTCGACGCGCTCGACGTCGTCAGTGGCGCCGAATAAGGAAGGCTGGGGGCAACTCTCCCTCTGGATTGACTCCACCAGCCCCGGCGGTAGAAGTTAATGCTGCTGTTCCAACTGGAAACAGCTTTGAAATGCTAAATAAGGTGCGAAGGAATTCCCCTACCGCAGTGCTGAAGAGGTCTCCTCCCCCATCAGAAAAGGTTGTGGAAATAGAATCAGAACAGCCCCGATCTCCTCAACGGCTGTCTTCCAAAATCTATAAGGTTTGGCGGCGGGCCCGGGACTCAATCATCGATCCAAACTTCTCCCGCCAGCATAAGAAGCTGAAGATCCAACCGAAAGCTGGTCACCAGGCGAAAACCCAAAAGGCTGTTTGGACGCCCACCTCGACGGCCCCCTCAACCTCCATGGCTTATAAAAGGAGGGAGCCCGAGAAGATCCCTCGACGTGCAACGACGGCTAAAAGCAACAAGCCCGGACACCCTAAGTCTGGGGGCATGATGGTCCACACCGTATACATGGCCTCTGGAAAGGAGGAGAGCCGCACTTCTACAGGCCACCGACCGCTAACCCGATCCGTAACGAAATCCCAGGAGCAGCAACAAAAGCTCCAAGAAATGATGAATGCTATGGCCGCGCTCACCGGGCCAAAGGAAAACCCAGAAGCGTCCTCAGACGCACGCCGGGAGGAAGAAACCGACGCTGAATTCCTTCGCCGGACACTGGAGAAAAGGGACAAAGAGGCTGCTGAACAAGCGGCCAACATACAACGGATGGGCCTTCTCTTTCAAGATGTGATAGGAATGATGATCCAGCAAGACTTACCCGCCGAAGATCCTCCGATTATTCTGGAGGACGACCGAGGAGAGACGTCAAATCCACCACCAGCCCTCTCAACGGCCAAGGAAGAGACGATCTCTAAGGCTGACTTGGCTGACTATATAGCCCAGCAAATCCGGGTCCATCATGCAACTGAGGCAGCTGGTCAAGTCGTGAAAACGGGGCGGCCGTATCCAAGCTGGTACGATCAAATCAAATACCCGCAAGGCTATACGATACCGAAATTCCATGTGTATAAGGGGACCGGCAATCCTCATCAACACGTCGCCCAGTTCCGGGCCCTCTGCGGTAACACCGGCGGTGACGATAAACTGTTACTCCGTCAGTTCGTTGGCAGCTTATCAGAAACAGCATTCGAATGGTATTCAGAACTTCCGAACGATTCCATCAAAACGTTCGCTGAAATGGAGTTGTTGTTCACTCAGCGGTTCGCAAGTGCCAGCGAGCGCACTCCAATTACTGCTTTGATTAACGCCAGGGTAAAGCCAGGCGAAACCTGGGTCCAGTACGCTATACGCTGGCGGAATTTGTGGTCGAGATGCGAGCAACGCATTGAGGAAGCACCCGCAGTGGGTATGTTCGTGGGAACCCTAGACCCCCACGCAACTATCTCCCAGTTTATGATGTTCTTTAAGCCAACCACATTCCAGGCTTTAATCGACAAGTTGGCTCAGATGGACCAGATGGGTCATAGGCCACCTCCCCCGAAGTCGGAACCTCGGAATGATAAGGGTAAAGGAAGAGCCACCTTTGTCGCGAATGCCCAACAGCAACCTGACGCCCCGAAATCGGCAGATCAATTGGAAGAAAGACGCCGATATTATAATGAAAAGATGAAGCGTCCCTACTCGTTCCCACGAGACAAGACGAGACGGTTATTTGAGCTGGCAATACGCAACAGACTTATTAACCTCCCGAACCCAAGGCGACCGCCGCAACCCACCGAGGTGAATAACCCCAACTATTGCCCTTACCATCAGACGGTAAGCCATCCGATTGAAGATTGCTTCGTCTTCAAAGGATGGATCGAAGATCAATACCTCTAGGGGAAGTTTGTACTGTCCGAAAAGTGGAAGGTGAACCCGCCACAACCACATACTCCTAAAAAGGCAGACACACCGGGGGCAACCTGCTCCTTTATCGAAAAAGTTCCATGGGAGGTCGTGCTATCAACGAAGACCAAAAGGATGCTGAGAGACCTTCATGCGTGCCCTGCAATCGAATGGAAGGACCCTCTTGAACCTCGAATTATCGAAGGAGCAGTGAAGCCCCGCACAACTACGAAGACTGCTGATAAGGGCCCAAATACTCATACCCGGCCGTCAAAAGCTTCGAAGAAAAAGAAGAAGAAATCCAAGAAGCCCGCGAAGCTTGGAGACGAGCGCACGAACTTGCAGAAGCAAATCGACGCACTGGAAGAATACAATCAAAAGGCACGAACTCCTGTCACACTGCGAGAGTTCCTCAACCACACCTTTCAAGACGAAGATGATGAAGAGAGCTCATCGGATGAATCCGAAGAGTACGTGGCAAGTTGTAACGTAATCTCCCACTCGCTTACCGATGGCAAGAAAGCTCCTGACACCAAGAAGCCAGAGGCGGAGCCCGAACCAGAGCGTGCGAGGCTGACAACTGATATGATCAATGCCTTTCTAGACGAGATTCGTCTAAAAAGTAAAGCAGATCAGGAGCGTGAGATGGCGGCATCAGGAGGAACCAAATGCGGGCGACCGAACGAAGGAGTTGGACTACCCCTGCCAGAGCGAAAGGCATCCGAGATGGACAAGAAGATATTCAAGACGAGGAAAAGGTTCGCCAAAGCCATGTCAATGGGAATGAGGCTACCCCCCTCGGAAGGAAACACGCACGATGGGGCGGAGAAACACCCCGATTACTGCGCATATCATCGGAAAGTCTCACACCCCACAGAGGAGTGCGACGCCTTTAAGATATGGTGGTAAGGATATGTTGCTCGTCGGCAACATTTCAAACGCATGAAACGCAAGAGCCGTCGGGAGCAAAGAAGCACTGTTGACGGGCCCAGCAGAATTACTGGCAACTGTTATATGGCTCATACCGAGGGGTCGCAAGTCCTCACCTTTGGGAGCGACTCTGATGAAGAAGTGACTCTGGGCCCTCTCTTTGAAGAATCCGCGCTAGGGAAAGATGAGGAATCAGAAGCCTGCGGAAACACTCAGCTGCGCAATCGCACACTCCCGGAAAAGAATCTCGGGCCTACGAACAGAAAAGACAAGGGAAAGGAAAAGGTCACTGAAGATATCACTTTGGATGACCAAGTCGCGAAGGAACTGGCGACTAAAGACCTTCCTAGGAGGAGTAAAGTGGACTATAATATCCTCGCGCATCTAAGGAAGCTACCTTCTCAGCTTAGCATTCTCGACGCCCTCCTATTATCAAAAGAAGCACGGGACTCACTAATTAAGGCACTACAAGAACCTGAGCAATTCCAAGCCTTTCTCGCCACCGAAAAGATGAAGGACGAACTGGAAGAAGTGCATACGGCCGACGTCACTTTCGGTGATGAAGACCTCCTTCTCGGGACGTGCGACCATAACCGTCCCCTGTATGTCTCCGGATACTGCCATGATATCAAGATAGGCAAGATCTTGGTGGATAATGGATCCTCTGTCAATCTCCTTAATGTTCGGGTGTTGAAGGAAATCTGCATGAGTGTGCAACATCTCGCTCGTGACAAAATCACTATCTCCGGTTTCGATTCACAATCGTCACGGACTCTTGGGTCCGTGATATTAACGTTACGCTTCGGGCTTCTCGTCACAGACATCAAATTCCATGTCATTGACGCCAAGACCTGTTACAACGCCTTGCTCGGCCGTCCTTGGTTACACGAGTACAACATCGTCCCTTCTACACAACATCAGTGTATGAAGTACTTTAAAGATGGTTTCGAGTATACTGTAACGGGTGAGCTGAACCCATTTTCCGTGAACGAAGTCCGCAAATACGAGGATGCGAAATACTTCTTGCCAGACTTTGAAGATACAGAAAGGTGTCACGACTCGGAGAACAAGGCCGCCGCCACCATCCCTGTTTTCGGAAGCGATACCGAAGAAGAAGAAGAGATAGTTTATACGGGGCCATCTCAACGCAACAACCGGAGGACGCCCACCCCCATACTGGTCTTCGGAAGTGATTCGGAAGATGAGGTCAACGCCGTATTCTCCAATCGGCTTTCAATGCAAGCACCTCCGGGCGATGACCATAACCTGCAAATCACCATGGTACCGCGAGAACACTACAAGGACCTCGACACGCTTCAAGCTCACAGTGTGCAAGAGCTGCAAACGTTTTGCGTCCCCCCCAGGCGAAAGGGTGAGAAGATGATCCTATTCTATCGATCCTCAGAGTCGAAAGTAGAGAAAGAGATCTGGCACGGCGTAGATGCTACATGCGACAGACTCCAGCCCATCCGTCTGCCCAGATGCTATACAAATGGATTAAAGAAGCTATTGAAGCGCCAAGGGGTACCCTTAAAACAAACTGTTCAACAGGCTCGGTTCTACAACAGGATTTGGGATGTCCCTGGAACCCAACGCAAATTGCCTAATGGGAAAATGGAGACACTCGGGCTTGGATACGCGAGAACCGGAAAACGAGAACGGGCTCATAACAGCTACGCTATATATACCTTTGATGAAGAGGAGGACGCCCTGTCAGGAGATGCCAACCCCTCATCAAAACCAGACCACGCGATTGAGGCGCCAAGTCCGTCATTTCTAGAACGAATGGACAAGCCTATCAAGAAAGTGGGTCAGAAAGGTCGGGAAGACCCCAACCACGAAATGGCCATCTACGAGAAGGCCAGGGCGCAACGTCTATTTCAACAGGCTGCGAAAGGCAAGAATGCTCATCCTTGCCAACCCATCATGCGAAAAGCCCGATGTGGAGACGGAAATAAGTCGAGAAGCGGAAAAAAGAGCCGACAACAACGACGCAGGATTAGAGGGTTACGCAATCGGGTATTGCACAGCTCGGATTCGTCCTTCATAGAAAAGATGAGTCGAGCGTACTCCTTCCCCCGAGACAAGACGGAAAGGTTACTCAAGCTCGCCCTAAAACATCAGATGATCGCGCTTCCGGAGTTTAGACACCCTAAGCAAGCTAATAAGGCCTCTCGCTCAGGCTATTGCTCTTATCACCGGGCCGCAGGACATCCTACCGAAGACTGCTTCACCTTCAAGAACTGGGTCGAGGACCAGTACCGACGGGGCAGATTCGCTTTATCCAACAGCTGGAGGGTAACGCCGCCACGAAAGCACGAGCCCAAGGCCACAAGAGCAGAGCCAGATCCGCCTCGGCCCCGGGAGTGGATTCGCGCCTGTTATACGATTACGATAGACAACCCTCCCCGGTGCTTCGAAAACAGCGATGATGAGGTTATCTCGGAATTCCCGCCCGCTCCGAAAGAACTGGAAGACGGTATACATACTACCGCAGATAACCTCAGAAAGATTGAGTTGGGATCGGCAGAGGACCCGCGACCAACATTTGTCAGCGAGCTACTCTCTGAAGAAAGGGTGGCCGCGTTAAAGAACGTGCTTCTACGGCATAAAGACTGCTTCGCGTGGAACTACTCTGAGATGCCAGGATTAGATCCGGAGGTTGCCGTGCATAAATTAGCAATATCCCCGGATATCAAGCCAGTCAAGCAAGCGCCAAGAAGGATGCGACTCGAGCTTGAGATGAGCATCAACGCCGAAGTCAAGAAGCTGATCGATTCTGGATTTATCCAAGAAGTCCAATATCCCGATTGGATCGCCAATATCGTCCCGGTGATGAAGAAGAATGGGACGGTGCGTATATGCGTGGATTTCAGGGATCTCAACAAAGCCTGTCCAAAAGATGATTTCCCAGTGCCGGTAACCGAGCTAATGATAGATAACACGTCCACTCACGAGATCTTCTCCTTTATGGACGGTTCCTCAGGATACAATCAGATAAAAATGCATCCCGAAGACCAGAAGCACACCGCTTTCCGGACCCCTTTGGGTGTATTTTGCTACAGGGTTATGCCCTTCGGTCTAAAGAACGCCGGCGCTACCTATCAAAGGGCCATGACAAAGATCTTCGACGACCTCATACATGACATCGTCGAGTGCTATATCGACGACCTCGTAGTAAAGAGTATGTCATATGAAGATCACTTAAAGCACCTAGAGACTGTATTTCAACGCCTTCGGCAATATAATTTGAAGATGAATCCCCTCAAATGCGCGTTTGGAGTCTCCTCGGGAAAATTCCTGGGATTCGTCATCCGACACCGAGGTATTGAGATAGATCCGTCAAAGATTAAAGCGATCATGGAAATGCCCCCGCCAAGAACCCTCAAACAGTTGCGGTCTCTCCAAGGGAAGCTCGCATACATCCGGCGATTTATCGCAAATCTTTCAGGCAAATGCCGCCCCTACAGTCACCTGATGAAGAAGGGAACCCCATTCGTCTGGGATCAAAAATGCCAAGGTGCACTAGACGAGATCAAGCAGTACCTGCAGAACCCGCCGGTATTAGCTGCGCCGGTCAAGGGAAAACCCCTCATTCTTTATACAACCGCCCTCGAAGGTTCCTTAGGCGCACTATGGGCGCAAGAGAACGATCAGGGGAAAGAGAGAGCACTCTACTACTTAAGTCGAGTTCTACTGGGGGCAGAAAGCAATTACTCTCCCATTGAAAAACATTGCTTGGCGTTAATCTTCGCGATAACAAAGCTCAGGCACTATGCATTGGCACACGAAGTCTGCCTCATCTCGAAAGTGGATCCTCTTAAATACTTGATGTCAAAAGCCATATTGACGGGACGACTCGCTAAATGGGCCCTGCTCTTGATGGAGTTCTCGATAACATATCAACCTCTCAAGGCAGTGAAAGGCCAGGCCATTGCCGATTTCCTCGCTGAGCACCCGATACCGGCCGATTCTCCTTTGAATTGTGACTTGCCGGACGAGCATGCATTTGATGCGATTAGCGGTGGAAGCACCCGATGGGAACTCTATTTCGATGGAGCGTCCTCTATAAAGAAACAAAAGCAAGGTATCCCAATGATCAAGTCAGGGATAGGCCTCATCTTTGCGACTCCACAAGGAGGGATAATGCGCTTCGCCTTCTCCTTAACAGAGCCGAGGACAAACAATGAAGCTGAATACGAAGCCCTGATAGCAGGTCTCGAGCTTGCCATTGACATGGGAATTGAAGACCTCCTTATATATGGGGATTCTCAGCTGGTCGTTAGCCAAGTTAATGGTGACTACCAAACGTGCAAACCGGAGTTGGTGAGATACGGCGAAAAGGTGCAACAACTGTTGGCCCAAATTCCCTCCTATACTTTGGAGAACATACCGCGCGCGGAAAACAGCAAAGCAGACGCGTTGGCCAAACTCGCTAAAGAACTGGCTGACGAGAACCTCGATGACGTCAGAATCGTGGTACAAAGCCGTCGAGTGCTCGTCCCGGCAGAAATATCTCCGGAATCATGCAAAGAAAAGGGAGCGACTGAGCAGATGACCCTACAAATAAAGGACCATGAGAAGGCCGAAGACTGGAGGGAAGTCTTCATAGACTACTTTAAGTCCCGCCGAATGCCCGAAGAAGCGTCTTCAAGACATCAGCTCATGAAACGAGCTCTATCTTTCGCTTTCGTCAACAATACCCTATACAAGAGATCGCTCGATTCTCTATGGCTGAGATGCTTAGGATCTGACGAAGCAGAAAAAGTCGTTCAGGAAGTTCATGACGGACTTTGCGGTTCTCACCAAGCAGGCCCAAAGATGAAGTTAAAGATTAAACGAATGGGCTACTACTGGCCCACAATGATCCAGGACTGCCTCGAGTATGCGAAGCAATGCCACTCGTGCCAGATTCATGGAGACTTTATCCACCAACATCCAAATCCGCTACACCCAACGGTGGCCAGCTGGCCATTCGAGATGTGGGGGACTGACATAGTCGGCCCCATTGAACCAGCATCATCTCGGGGACACCGTTTTATCCTGGCGACAACTGATTACTTCTCCAAATGGGCAGAAGCAGTACCACTGAGGGAAGTGAAGACGGAGAATATCCTCCATTTCTTCAAAACGCACGTCATCTATCGGTTTGGAACCCCACGGCGGATTATCTTCGATAACGGGCCAGCCTACAGGAGCCATAAGATTAGCCGCTTCGCGCAGCAGCACAATATAGACTGGAGGTATTCTTCAGTTTACAACCCACGAGCCAACGGTCTGGCCGAGGCCTTCAATAAGACCTTGACGAAGATCATAAAAAAGACCGTCTCCCGGAATAAGAGAGACTGGCACGAGAGGCTGCAAGAAGCCCTTTGGGCTTATCGAACTACATTCAAGACGGCCACAAATACAACGCCATACGCGTTGGTATTTGGGACGGAAGCAGTACTCCCCCTCGAGATAGAGTTACCCTCTCTACGAGTGGCAGTCCACCACGAACTGACCGACGAAGAAAATGCTCACCTTCGACTTGAGGAGCTTGATGCCCTCGACGAAACCCGACTTATAGCGCAACAACATCTAGAAGCCTACAAAGCAAAGATGACGCGCTCGTACGAAAGATTGACCAGGCCAAGGGCATTCCGCCAAGGCGAACTCGTGCTGGTAGTCAAAAGACCTATGATCCCCAATCGTGCCAAGCGGGGAAAATTCGAGCCAAACTATGAAGGCCCGTACATCATAGACCAGGTTTACCAGGGTGGAGCCTATCTACTCGTGGACATGCACGGTGAGAGGCCTTTCAGGCCAATAAATGGCCGCTTCTTGAAGAAATACTATGCTTAGTGAGCCACAGCCTGGGTCAACGATAGATGACGACGACTATGTCCGCTCGCTATCTTCCTAGGCTCAGACTTTACAAGCAGTAGCTGGCCCTCCCATAACGACGGACCGAAACGTCCTTAAACTAACAAGGGACCGAAACGTCTTTAAACTATGAACGGACCGAAACGTCCTTAAACTATCAACAGACCGAAACGTCTTTAAACTAACGGTGGACCGAAATGTCCTCAAACTAACGACGGACCGAAACGTCCTTAAACTAGCGACGGACCGAAACGTCCTTAAACTAACGACGGACCGAAACGTCCCTAAACTACTGCCGCAGCATCCTTAGGCTGGCAAGATAAAAATAAAAAAAAAATTAAAAAAAAAACAAAAAAAAAACGGTATGTCCATAAAGCAAAATGGGCACGGATGAAAACCCGAAAGGGCTCCGTGAGTAAAAACAGCAGGACTACCGGCGAGTGTTTGTGAAAACCCGAAAAGGCACAACCTCGTTTAAAGACACTTATAGGGTCCTCTCGACCTTGCAAGGAGAAATCACCTGCGTGAGATCCTTACGACTCACAAAGGAGCAACACACTTAGGGATCCTCACGATTCCTAAGGAGAAAATACACTTACGAGATCCTCACGACTCGTAAGGAGAATTTTCTTATGAGACCCTCACGGCTCATAAGACTTGAAAGTCTTGAGTTACAGAAACCTAAACCTGTTCTTAAGCAAATCCTCCACAACCTCCGACATTGCCCTACAAGCGGCTCGGACTGACCCTTGTATACAATCCACGGGCGCGAATAGACATTTCCCTAACAAAGTCCCACCCGTGACTAGGGATATATCTACATGGTGAACAACCCTTGCAAGTCCTCTTGACTTATAAGGGGAAAATCCTCTTTGTAAGATCCTTACGACTTACAAGAGAACATGCACTTAAGAATCCCCACGATTCTTAAGGAGAAAACACACCTGCAAGATCCTCACGACTTGTAGGGAGAAACACCTTTGTGAGACCCTTACGGCTCATGAAGTCAAAAGCCTTGGTCGACAGGACCCTTAACCCTGTTTGCTAAGCCACCTTTGTTCAAACGTCGACAGAGGCAAATGATGATCCGCTCCTGGCAACATTCCAGTTGTAGTGGTGCTGATGCCGAAACCCGTATCCAAGAAATCCGAGCTTGCCGCAAAAAAGCTAGCAAGCCACACATGCATGACAAAATGGCCGAAATGATGGGACAACTTGCAAAATCTCAGCGGTTCATAGATAACTTAGTGTTCATCACCGTGGCATTCGTCTCGATACAGCAGACGCGATACCAGCAAATGAAGCGAAGGCCAAATTCCTAGCTTCATTGTCTCGACGACACAACATCAAGCGAAACGGAACAGCGGCAACCCCAAGTTCCATGGCTCGGCGACACATATCGCCAAGAGTTAACCCCCATCCCGTGAAATGCGGATACAATCAGCAAACTTCCTGGTTACGTGGAAAGCGGATAATGTCACTCTTTGACCCCGTGGAAAACGTCCAGAGCGGACCCTGGTCCTCGCAGAACACGGCATTAAACCCGTGTGAAGCATCCAGAGCGGAGCCTAGTCCTCGCCTAACACGGCAATGAACCCGTGTGAAGCATCTAGTGCAAACTTCCTGGTTACGTGGAAAGCGGATAATGTCACTCTTTGACCCCGTGGAAAACGTCCAGAGCGGATCCTGGTCCTCGCAGAGCATGGCAGTGAACCCATGTGAATCGTCCAGAGCGGAGCCTAGTCCTCGCCTAACGCGGCAGTGAACCCGTGTGAAGCATCTAGTGCAAACTTCCTGGTTATGTGGAAAGCGGATAATGTCACTCTTTGACCCCGTGGAAAACGTCCAGAGCGGATCCTGGTCCTCGCAGAGCATGGCAGTGAACCCATGTGAAGCATCCAGAGCGGAGCCTAGTCCTTGCCTAACACGGCAATGAACCCGTGTGAAGCATCTAGTGCAAACTTCCTGGTTACGTGGAAAGCGGATAATGTCACTCTTTGACCCCATGGAAAACGTCCAGAGCGGATCCTGGTCCTCGCAGAGCACGGCAATGAACCCGTGTGAAGCATCCAGAGCGGAGCCTAGTCCTCGCCTAACGCGGCAGTGAACCCGTGTGAAGCATCTAGTGCAAACTTCCTGGTTACGTGGAAAGCGGATAACGTCACTCTTTGACCCCGTGGAAAACGTCCAGAGCGGATCCTGGTCCTCGCAGAGCATGGCAGTGAACCCGTGCGAAGCATCCAGAGCGGAGCCTAGTCCTCGCCTAACGCGGCAGTGAACCCGTGTGAAGCATCTAGTGCAAAATTCCTGGTTACGTGGAACGTGGATAACGTCACTCTTTGACCCCACGGAAAACGCCCAGAGCGGAGCCTGGTCCTCGCCAAGCACGGCAGTGAACCCGTGTGAAGCATCCAGAGCAAACACCGGACTGTGGAGTCCTTAAAATCCACGGACTATGACGTCCTTAACCTCGACCGCGATGTCTTAAAACTAACGACCAACCACCCCTATTCCTCACAGATTTTTGCCTCGGTTTAAGGGTACATCTCTTCACTCCTTTGATGCCCGGCGTTGTAATTCCTCAACGTCTTCAAAGAGGTGACGGGTCCCTGTAACCAAACATCGGACTGTGGAGTCCTTAAATCCACGGACTATGAGGTCCTTAACCTTGACCGTGATGTCTTAAAACTAACATCGGACTGTGGAGTCCTTAAATCCACGGACTATGAGGTCCTTAACCTTGACCGCGACGTCTTTAAACTACAATAGCCGGAGAAACCCCTGACTCCGTAAAACACGGACAAGGGTAACCGTATCCGGCGCTTACAAGTCCTCACGGCTGGGAGAAAAACTCTTTATGAGATCCTCGTGGCTCATAAAATGTAAAAGTCTCAGGAAGCAGATCTTAACCCTGAAACCTGAGCCATTGCTGCCCTGCAAGGAAATCAAGATAGGATATCTGCAGAATGCATTCAATAAAAAGGAGACACACCATTGAGAAGAAAAATGTATCTTTTATTCATAAACCAAAAAGGATACAAGGTACAATTCAAGAAACAAAAATGAAGATACTCTTATCCATGAGTAGGTACAAAAAGGGGAGAAAAGATACAGTCCTCAAGCCGGTGGCCGGTGTAGTAATTTCAGCAGCTCGTCGTTTTGTTGCTGAGCCACGGCTTCATGACGCAAGATCTCCAGAAGGCGAGCCTCCGCCTGAGCTTGTTGGGCCTGATATGAAGCGAGCCGAGCTTCAAGCTCTTTTTCAGTGGCCTTGTGAGCCTCAACCCTCTCGTGAGTAAACGTGGCGGCTTTATCGAGAGCCACCACCTCCTTGATGGACTCCTGAAGCACTCGCCAAAGGTCATACGCTTTGTTGGCTTTAGCTGTAAGGCTAGTCTGAAGCTCGCTCAACGCCTTGGAGGCTAGCTCCCTCTCTGAGAACTTGCGGCCAAGTCTCTTCTCGCACGACGTCATGTTGGCCGCATGTCGTGCTATCAGACTTCGTAACTCCGCCTTTGCAGCCACGGCCTCCGAGGAAAGGCGAGAACACTCGAGAGCGTACAAACAAGCCTCCACCTTCCTACAGAACTCCACCCAGACCCGCACCACCTCCTCACTGTGATAGGTGGCGAGAAAAGGAAGGGAGCCGTTAGCTTCAGCGGCGAACGCTTCGGCCGTGGTTGCACTACCAGCACGAAGCTCCTCGATGAAGGAAGATAAGGAGACCAGGCTCAATTGGGCCAAGCGCTCTGAAGCCCGCAAAGCGTAGGGGCCGGACGGCATCACAATGCGTGATTCCAAAGCCATGGAGACTGGCAAGGCTGTTCAGATTTGGCAGATGTTAGTAAAACTTTTAAACGCAGGATGAACAGGACTTTGATAAGATGTCACTCACCGACAGTCATGCACGAAGGAGTTGAAGGTTCCCCTGGCCCTTCAACGACCTCGACCTCATCATCGGCTTCTAAAACTATAAGAGACATTAACGTCATTTCACAAAATAGTGACAATGCTATGATAAAAAAATGGCAAATGACACTAACCTTGCCCGGAGGAAAGGACCATACGCTGAGGGGGAATCGCCTGCGGGGCTGCCATCTCCAATAGACGCTGAAATGATTGGCGAGGCGATAGATCCGCGATCGTGGCTGCCAAACCGCGTAATTCTGGGAAAGATAAAAGATTTCAGACCATGAGGGGGTTACTAAATTAAAACGCAGAGGGTTACCTTCTACACTCCTCCCATTCTGAGCCGGGGGGATAGCAGCCTCGACGGTCTCCGCCGTGACCTCAGGCTCCAACAAAGGGAGAGCAGCCCCGACTACCTCGCTTCCAGCCTTTGAGCCACCCTCAGCAAGAGTCATTGGGACGGCGGCCTCCAGAAGAGCATCCCCCGAAGGGGCAAGCCCTCCCTGACCAAGAACCGCCGCTAGAGGTTCTATCACGAGAGGAGTAGCCTCATCAGCCCCCTCCACACCCAACACGGCCTCGTTGAGAATTTCGGCGGGCTTTAACTTCAAGAGGCCAGTGGGAAGCTCCCCCAGCGTTGAAGATTCTGCACGATTCAAATAAAAATAATGATACATACCCACGAGCATAAATAATCAAAAAGACTACAAAAGAAGCACAGCGTACCTATACGCAAAGAAGCCCTTAACATGGCTTCTTCAAGCCGCTTTTCCTTCTCAAGGAGATAAGCTCGCCGAGGTTCAAGGGTAGACTCATGACCGTCGGTCCATAGAGAAAGTGCATCAGCTGCATCTTCTGAAGCGACCTGCTTCAAAGCCCTTTCCCCCCATTCCTCCAAAGGGCCGATAAATCGCCGCCGAATCCACGAAGGGTCTTCGTAAAAAATTACAGCGGGATAAGACTTCTTCGGAACCTTGGCATTATGGGACGGGTCTTTCAAACGCCGTAAGGCCTCAGCCAGTTGTGCGGCCTCCTCGTCAGCCGAACTCGGAAAGAGGAGTACAGTGTCAGACGCTGGCAAGGCCAAGGGTTCGTCGTCAAGGATAGGCTCAGATTCCATCACAGAATCAAGCGGAGTAGTAGCCACTTTCTTCTGTCGCTTAGACCCAGAGCCGGTCGCTGAAGATGGCCGCTTCCTCCCTCGCGAAGCCTTAGGGCGACGCTGGCCCACGTCGCCTTCAACGCCTTCGTCCCTGGAAGACGTCGGCGTCGTCGACGCCGCGGGAGGCGGCGCCGCCACCGGCAGAGGTGCTACCACTGGAGCCCGTCTACCTCGCGATCGAGAACCCAAGGGCATACCAGCGGTCGGAGTGAGGTCTACCCCTGACTCCCCCGGAATGAGGGCAGCGCCAATTTCCCTCAAAGGAAAGCGGACTGGAACCCTCGGTCGCAACTCAACTCGCGAGACCTGAGGAGGAGCGTCATGACCAAGAAGAACCCTTCTTTCTTCAGCAATAATCGGGGTGACCCGATGAAGATACCAACCTGTGAATGCACCCACACATCGAGGGATGTACTCGGCTTCAGGGACCATGAAATGAGAGCCGGTGTTCAGCCTCATGAAATGATGAGCTGCGTCACGAACAGCGTCGAGCGAAGGAACTGGAGCAATCATAAAAGCCTCAAAAGGAACGCCCTGGTCATATCCGAGCTGCCGAGCAAATCGATGAGGATTGTACCGCATAAAAAGGGCTGCACTATCCTGGCGAAACACCAAGTAGCCCGGTCTAATTGAATACAAGTAGGTGGCCTCTCGGGGCTTCAGAAAAGGTGCGTTGTCCTTTGACTGGTCCCAAAGTTGCTGAACAGGACCCGAAGAAGAAGACAGAACCCGATCATTAAAAGCTAACCCGCCGGCGGTGGCGTGAGGGAAAATCAGCACCCTAATAGCCCCAAATTGAGTTGGATCGACAGCGGAAGCACCTACCAGTCGAATAAGTCGCGGGAAGGTATAGGCGTCGTAAAAAGCGGGCCTTTGATGCATGGCAAAAGACCCCAGCACATGCATTTCGATCCACGACGTGAAGTAATGAAGCGAAAAGTTCACTACGTCTACGCCAGGCGTAGAGGTATTAGCCGCAGTACCCAATCCATTATAGAGGTGCGCCAGGGCTGGGATGCCAATGGCCAACCGCGTCCCCTCCGCGATACGATGCGCCGGGTAGATGACCGAGGCCCTCATGAAGCGGCGATGCATAGGGATGACGAACCAACTGAGCCAGACGCTAATAAACCCTACAAAGAACGTCTCCTCGTCCATACCAGGTGCCGCAATGGACTCAAAAGACATTGGCGATATAATAGGGATGTAATACTGAGGTAGATCTGATTCGTTGGTCGGCAACCTTTTCGAACCAAACCCAAAGGGGTCCCCAATGTTGGCAAACTTTGGGGCTGTCTTCGGTAAGGCGTCCTCACGAATGAAACAAGCAATGAAGCTCTTGAAAGTAACGCCTTGCTCCTCAGACTCGGTGAATAATCGATCAAAAATGCCTAGGGCCCTAATTAGACTAGGGCGCTTGTGTCGAACAGCATTCTCAGCAGATAAGCCGTCAACTGGGGCGGGCTCAGGTTCAAAAATGTACTCGTCAGGGGGCAGCAACTCCTCGTACATGTTACCCCTTATCGGCAACCCCGAAATTTCATAAAACTCGGCTAAAGAAATCGAAACCTCGCGATCTCCCAGAAGAAAAGTATTAGTGGGAAGATTCCACTGGTTCAGAAACGCCTTAACCCACCAAGCATGCGGGGACTTGTAATGGAATAGCGACGCGTATACGGCCTGATAAAGCCCGACTTTCTGCAATCGCGCCCGATGGGCAGAAAGGATGTAGCGAGCCCAGAGAAGGTAGCTCGTAGGATGCCTGGGAGTGAGCCCTATCTTATAAATCTGCCCCCACGGGTGGGCCTCACCCTGGCAAATGCGCCGTCCCAAGATGTCTATAGCCGGGATCGGATGGTTCGGAATGCCGGTCGTCGAAGGCTCCAGTCTCCCCGTTGGAGTCCAGTTGGGCATTTCCACGGCGAAAGCTGTCCTTGGAGGATCCATCGGTAAAAATGGGAAAGTAGGCTCCGTTGGCACCGCGCAAAGAAAACTCCTGCGACCTTGAATAATCTGACTGTACCAAGGTCCCCATTGAAGAAGGTTGGCGCAGTTCGGGTCATGGGCTCTAATCATCGCCATCGCCTCTTCATCAGACGGTGACTGAGGAAAGGCCGCCTCCGAGCGATAGAAAGGAAAGTGTGGAGCAGAAGCCATCGCACCTGAAAACCAATAAAGGAAGACCGTTAGAAGAAAAGTCGGCAACGTACATTCATGCATGAACATGAAGACTAGTTAAAGAAAGCAAAAACAAAGCTTCCTGGGACCATTGGCTACAAAACACATGGGCCCCACAGAATCCAGATGACGGCACATCAATAATAAGGCCAAAACGCTACAATAAAACAAAGGGAATGTCCGCATTTAATAAAAGGTGGTAACCATGCATATTCCCCTCAACAAGATCTGGCTAGGGCACTACAGCGAACCCAACAAAATCAAGGGAATTAAATTCCCACAGAAGGCATCATTACAAAATCCCCATCGCATTAATTGCAGAAGAACCGCCTCGAGCCAAGAGACCCCAGAGATTCTCTGTGTGAAGAAATCGAGTTCTTCGTTGGAATTTAATTCCTTATTAAGGAAAGGGAATTAAATTCCCAGAAACATTTTGAATGGAATTAAATTCCATGGGTTTGAATCGCCATCATCATCTCCCTAAGGGATCATCTGAACCCTAAGTGATCTACTGCGGGAAGTCAAGTGGTCTCATATTTTGGTTAAATGACTTGAAGAAAAATGAGTTCTTTGTGAAACCCTCGATCTGGATTTTAAATCCAGAAAGTTTTGTCAAAACAAAGGTGCTTCGATTACCATTACCTGAGGGAAAAGGATCCTTTTCGAACAGAGTTAAACTCTGCAGACTGTTTCAAGACAGAGAACTAAGCTCTGAAAAACGAGAATTAAATTCTCAAAGAAGAAGTTCTCAGGAGAAGAAGATGAACAAAGTGAAGGCTTCTATGAAGAGACAGCTATTTATAGAAGACAATGAAAACGTTTCGTCTCCCCAGATCCCTAGAGGAATCCAACGGTCATAAGAGTTGACAGCGTTGCACTCACGTGCAGACACGTGAGAACAATGCTGTGGGGGCATTTGTTTCCTGATTTAAAATCAGGAAAGCTTCTGGGAAAAGCTTCAGAGGAGAGTCACGTACTTACACGTGACTAGCGGTCACGTGTTGGCACGTGACACCTTAAAAGCATCATCAAGTCGAGTTCAGTTTCCTGACTACGCTGAAGAAAATGGGCTTCAGAAAGAGTCACGTGCTCCCACGTGACCAGGGTCACGTGGCGACACGTGACATTTAAATACAAGCGTCGAAGACACACAAGTTCTCTGATCAAGTCAAGAAAAAGGCTTCAGAAGAGGTCACGTGCTTCCACGTGACCAGGGTCACGTGTTGGCACGTGACGTTCAAGACAGTAGACTCGTTCTCCAGACGAACTAATGAAAAAGAGTTCAAACAAGGGTCACGTGCTCACACGTGACCAAGAGTCACGTGGTGGCACGTGACGCTTAAGCAACAATCAGAAGAAAGGAAAAGGCTCATTCCAAAGGGGGTCACGTGCTCACACGTGACCATGGATCACGTGGTCACACGTGACCGGCTTTCAAAGCCCTTTTTGTCAACAGAATTAAATTCTGAGAGAAATGCAAATCTTTCCAAAGGAACGCAACTATATGCATCCAATCAAATTAAAGATTCAGAGGTCATTTATTTATGGAAAATCTCGGGTTTGGAAAGATTTCCCCCTTAAATCTAACCAAAATAACAAGGGAGAATCTCTGGATCTGAAATCCAACGGTGAATAAGATTCACCTAATAATCCAAAGGTCCAGAATGAATAATGGATGCAAATCAAATATCCCATGAAGGATTTACCAAAACTAATTGATTCAGCTGCTTCTCCTATAAATAGGAGCCAAGAGACACAAAAAATATACACGCGCAGAGAAAGAAAAAAGGAGAAAAGCTTTGATACTTGGAAAAGACTTGGATCTTCTGCAAAAACCCTAGGTAAGAAAGAGAAGGCTTTTTGAAAGAGGGGGAATTTAATTCCCAACAGAGTTTAACTCTGATACATAAAACAGAAGAGCACATTTCTTCTCTCTTTGATAGAGGATCTGCAAAGTGCACATCTCCCCTTTAGGTTGAGAATTTAATTCTCAATGGGTTGAGATCCTGCCATGCAGATCCAAAACATAGAGAGGGAACGCAAGCATGAGAATTTAATTCTCGCAGAACTATAGGAATTCAATTCCTTTAAAAATAAAATTAGGGCTCGACCCTGTATCATGGGAATTTAATTCCTTCAAAACAAAAGAAACAGGGTTGAACCCTAATTAAGAATGTGGTTCTGTGGAAATAGCAGGAATTTAATTCCCTTAATTATAATTCTTTAAAATGGGAAGTATAATTCCTTGAAAGCTTTTATTAAGGGTTGAACCCTCTTCAGTTCTCCACATAAACGAGGAATTTAATTCCTACAGAAAATTCAGAGTTCAACTCTACAAGTCTTCAAAAGGAAATAGGAATTTAATTCCTCTGAAATTTAAAGTTCGAGGAATTTAATTCCTGAAAAAAGGAGTAACAGATCCTCTAAAAAAACATAGAGGTAGGGTCACGTGCCACCACGTGACCCCCCAAAACCCCTACAGAAAGCCCCTTTGAGGCAGCACCCCACGTGACCCACGCGACCTTGGCAGAAACTCTAGTACACAGGCATTTGAATGCCCCTCACGTGATGGCACGTGATGCTTTGAAGGAGATGATAATTTCAGCAGAACAAAAGAAGGGAGGGCGCTCTCACGTGCTGCCACGTGACCCTTCTCGCCTTAGTGTTTAACACTAAATTTAAAACTCTCAAGCCCAGTGTTAAAACACTGTCGGGCCTTAGCATTCAATGCTGATTAAAAAGCCTTATTGGCAGGGTTCAACACTGATCTGTTTTAGTGTTTAACACTAATTTGAAAAAGCCTTATTGCTGGTGTTTAACACCAATTATCTCTTAGTGTTGAACACTAACTCAACAACCTTATTCCCAGTGTTCAACACTGATTGCTCTGAAGTGTTTAACACTAGGCTTTGGCCCAATTGGCTAAAGGGATAGAGGCAAACATTCTCCCTCAATGGACCAACAAAGAGTCAATATTCCAGACCTGACTGGACTTAGCCTAAGCTGGCCATAAGTCCTTAATTTGTGATTAACTGGGCCGATAGGCTCATAACATAATTGATCAGTCTTGACCCAAATTAGGCCAAGGACTATTTAATCCACCCCGGTTCTAGGGTACATCTCTTCACTCCTTTGATACTTGGCATTGTAATCCCTCAATGTCTTCAAAGAGGTGACGGGTCCCGAAGACCATTCATGATATGGACTGTGGGGTCCTTAAACCCATGCATAATACAAAATTCCTGGTTACGTGGAACGTGGATAACGTCACTCTTTGACCCCGCGGAAAACGTCCAGAGCGGATCCTGGTCCTCGCAGAGCACGGCAGTGAACCCGTATGAAGCATCCAGAGCGGAGCCTGGTCCTCGCCTAGCACGGCAGTGAACCCGTGTGAAGCATCCAGAGCACATACCGGACTGTGGAGTCCTTAAACCCATGGACTATGACGTCCTTAACCTTGACCGAGATGTCTTAAAACTACCAACGGACCGCAATGTCCTTAAACTACCCACGGACCGCAATGTCCTTAAACTACCCACGGACCGCAATGTCCTTAAAAACTACCCATCGACCGAGATGTCTTTAAACTACCCACGGACCGCAATGTCCTTAAAACTACCAACGGACCGCAATGTCCTTAAACTACCCACGGACCGCAATGTCCTTAAAACTACCCATGGACCGCGATGTCCTTAAACTAGAACAATAGAGCCCCTATATGCTCTTTTGTCGGATCTAAACGGTCCCGTTTAAGTTGACCTTAGCCTCAAAGATGGCTAACGCGTCCTTAAACCTTCAAGCAGACTGGACTACGAATCCCCCCTAATTAACTCTGGCTCGAGGGTACATCTCTGAACTCCTCTGACATCCGTCGTTGAAATCCCTCAACGTCGTCAGAGAGGTGACGGGTCCCGACGGCCACATAGACGAGGGACCGCCACGTCCCTAAACTGGAACAATGGAGTTCAAACACTCCTTTGTCGGATCTAAATGATCTCGTTGAGTTGATCTTAGTCACAAAGTGAGACTAACGTGTCCTTAACAAACGTTTGAGTTGATCTTAGCCTCAAGCATGGCTGACGTATCCTCAAACCAAACCCCCAAACCCAAATTTAAGATAATGCGGATTTGGACTAGTCCATGCCCTACGGGCGACGACATAACTCAGTCTCCGTAAACGATCCACGGGCAATAAAATATAAAACAAAAACACACGACACGAAGTGACCATATGGAGAAGGAGAAAGTTGTTACCGCGATGCGGTAGCGTAATTAACTGCAGGGGCTTGCGTCTGCAGGGAAGAGCGTCCCCACAATCAAAAACCCCTCAAACGAGGGGGAATCTGACGAAGTCTGCTACATCGGACGCATCCGTCTAGACCTCCGATCCATGGTGCCATGGATCAAATTGGCATCTTCGGAGAGGTGGACGGATAGCACCAATTAGCATCTGCCCCGAATTTCAGGCGAGACGGCCCGACGTCCCGCGTGTCCGTTCGGAGGGGAACAGGAAGTACAAGGCCCCGTCATTCCCACGGGACCACAACAATGGATGTCTAATCTACGTCTTTTAGTGACCATCTTGTGCCACTTTCAACACATTCCGTACCGGTCTACCCCGTTAAAACCCCATAATGTATATTGTATTGATTGTATTGATTTGTAGTTATCAGACTTTCCGAGACTATGGTATAAGTTTTTCATGTAAACGGATTCATGAGGTAAATGGTAGTCATGTAAGAAAGTCAAGATATAGCCATGGTTCGGTCATGTCAAGTCATGTTGATATTGTTCTGGTATTCATGTTCAGGTTGAAGTGTTCATATTTGGTATATTGGATTCATGTTGAATTGGAATTATGATTGGATTGTATTCAGATTAGACTGAGACTTAGATTGAGTCAGACACTTAAACAGAATTGGATCCTGAGTTAGGTTTTGAAGTTATCAGTAACTGCTGCACATGGACGGCAGGATTTGTGTCTTTTTCCAAGAAAATTACCATTGATAACCCCGTTTTAGTTTTCTATCTTAAATAGGCAAGCACCCACTTTCTCCGGCTCCCTGAGGGTCAAAAAAATTGGTCCCGCTTAAACCTATATTTACTAGGGTCCTTAATGTAAATTATATAACTCGAGGGGGTTTTATGAAAAATATTTTTATTATACTTTCAAAATAAACCTCAAATATTTATTTATGTTATATAGGGTTTTCATGGGTGTAAATTTTATAGAATGGGGTATGTTAGTGAATATATATATATATATATATATATATATATATATAACTTGAATAGTTCAAGGTATTTTAATGTAAACCTTGACTTGTATTGATTCTTGATGGTATTTTCATGAAACTTGTAATTCTTTTATATTCTAGAAAACATGGAATTTTATTATATATTAAAAATATGTGGTTTGATAATATTTATATAATTATTAAAAAAATTAATTTTTATTATTAAATAGAAATTCTCGTTTTTCTTAAAAATTGTATTAAAATTCCATCGAGATCGTATGCTCCGTGAGGAGGTCTGCATCTCGCCCTACTAGTCCTGAGGATGTGCGATAATCCGTACCATCCAAGCCAGGTTTTTCAAAATGGGTTGTAGAGGCATAATCGCAAAGAATTGAATAATACTATTTAAAGAAAATAGGTTTTTATAGTTCATGGTATTTTGATGAAAAGACGTATTTTGCCACAAAAGAATTCCTTCAAGAGAATCATGCTATATCAATATGTGTGTATGTGAGAGGTAGGTTATCTCGTGAGGTTTTCTAAAGGTATGCTAAGCAAAAGTATTAAAAGATGTCGTATGTAAACTTCATGGTATTAAACTGTAAAAGCTTAAATAAAGTTGTTTTACATGAAGTTTTAAAGTGAAACTTATTTCAAAACATTAGTTAATGATTTACAAGAAAAGTATAGTGATATGGATGAGTGGTTATTAAGAAGAAATTGTAGTTTTCAAAGTTTTAGAAATAAAAGCCGGTATAACTTCACTTACTGACATGTTTTGAAAAGAGATCATTTTAAGATAGGAAGAGAGGAAAAGAGATGGGACTTACAAGTTGTGTCGGTTAAGAATAGAGAGAGGAAGGGATTGGGATCGTCGTGGTGTCGCGGAGTCGCCGGAAACATCTCAAATCCTCGCCGGAAATGAAACTAGGGCTAACTTCACTTGTACTTTTCTTTGACTTAGAAAATTTTGAGAATTTGATAATAGATTTCAGAATGAAGAGAGGCTAGGGTATGGGGTTGTATTTATAGGGTAAAATTAGGGTTTTGGAATTGAAGAGAGAATTAAAAATGTATTAAAAATCGGATTAAAGGGTGAATTTAAACTCTCTGGATAAATGCAGGAAAAACAAACAGAACATGGGTAGTGGGGGAGTCCAAGGGTTTTAGTGTGCAGAGAACGGGGCCATTCCCTATGGTAGGGCCCGGCGGTGCCGGCCATAGGCCCGATCTCACCGGCTAAGTTGAAGAGTTGGGGGCTTGGATTCTTGCCACGTGTCCTACTCTGTACATACAACATTGTGCACATGTTTATTTTTTGTCTTTTCATTTCTTACGTGTACTGCACATGTAAACTTTTGGGCTTCCAAAAAATTTAAAAGAAAAATCAGTAAAAATAATATATGGCTAATGGGATTCGAACATAGGGGTTATGTCATAGCAGTGCAAGGCTTTACCAATGAGCTACAAGTGCTTCTTGCTGTTCCTAAACAAGAATAACTTTTAACTTGTACTCAGGCTAAGGAATTCCTTTCTGTACTTTTTTTTAAAAAGAAAATTTTGTACAGAAAATTCAGGATTGTTACACAAGTAGTACAATATCGACCCTTGTATACAATCTATGGGCATAAATAAACAATTCCCTACAAAGTTCCACCAATGGCGAGAAATATCGCATGCGGTGAACGACACTTGTAAGTCCTCTCAACTTATAATGAGATAACACTCTTGTAAGATCATTACGACTTACGAGGGAAAGTATCACTTATGAATCCCCACGATTTCTGAGGAGAACACACCTATGAGATCCTCACAACTCGTAGGGAGAAATACCTTTATGGGACCCTAAGTTCAAAAGCCTTAGTTGATAAGATCCTCACCCTGTTAGCTAAGCCACCTTTGTTCAAATTGACAAAGGCAAATGATGATTCTCTATTGGAAATATTCTAGTTGTAGCGATACTGAAACCAAAATTGGTATCATGACCCAAGTCCCCGACTGCAACAAAATCAGCGAGCAAAAAAGGAAAAAAATAGCCGAAATGTTTGGACAACTTGCAATAAAAAAACAGCTAGTAAAAACACATATATAAAAAAAAATATATAGCCGAAATGATTGGGCACCGCGAAATAGCTGAAATGATTGGGTAATCGTGACTTTCGCGATATAAAAAGCTGAAATGACGGAGCATCTCGACGTTCTTTCTCTGCCTTGCAAGTATGTTGTTCCTGCCAATTTTTTTGGATAAAAGCTACTTGTTCCTTTAGAAAAAAGGGACGGAGAGTCCTCAAAATTTGGCCTCACGTGTTAAACACGTGGGCGCTCATATGCTTTGCATATGAGCGCTGAAAACAAACAACTAATGGCCAAACAGACCTCACGTGCTAAACACGCGAGCGCCCATATGTAAAGCATATGGACGCTGAAAATAAACTAAATAAAACAACTAATGGCCAAACAGGTCTCACGTGTAAAACATGTGAGCGCTTATATGCAAAGTATATGTGCGCTAAACATAAATATGCTAAAACCCACAACAGGAGTCACGTGTTAAACACGTGAGTTCTCTTGCCTCTCACATGAAAATCATGTGAGCGCCCCAATTTAAATGTTCCCATTAAATTTTATGTGATAAAATTAAATCATATTTGGGAATTATTTTCCCCGATCTTTCTAATACGGAAAGATCTTTCTCTAACAGAGAATCCTGGATGTAAAATCCGATGGTGATAAAATATCACCAATTAAATCATCTGATAGAATTAAATTCTATTTAGGAAATATTTTCCCGATCTTCCTGATAAAATATTTTCTCTGTTAAACAGGGGCCTTTGGATCAAAGATCGAACGGTGATCATCTGGTAGAATAAAATTCTATCATAGGAAAATATTTTTCTAATCTTATTAAACTAACAAGATATTCATATGATAAGAATAAAATTCTATGTTAAACTAACGAGATATCCATATGATAGAATTAAATTCTATATTAAGAAAATATATTTCTGATCTTGTTAAACTAAAAAGATATGATAGAATAAAATTCTAATCTTGTTAAAACTAACAAAATATTCATAATTTTGTTAAACAAAAAAATCTTCTCTGTTACACAGAGAGCTTTTAGATTAAAAATCCAACGGTGAATAAAATTCACCGATTGATCTAAAAGATCATGGAATCAATCATGATCTCTCAATGTGGAATTCTCTTAACAAATTGATTCTTGTTCTTCTCGTATAAATAGGAGGGAGAAGAGGAGGAGAAACACAGAGAGAGAGGGGAATAAAAATACAGAGAGAATTTAATTCTCTAAAAGGAGGAGACCGCCCCATAAGCTTTCCAAAAAGCTCCCTCAAAAACAAAAGAGAATTTAATTCTCAAATAAAGGGTTTAACCCTTAAAAAAAAGAACTTAGTTCTTCCTCTGATTGAGATCTACAGAAGTGGATCTCCCCAAAAGTTGAGAATTTAATTCTCATCGGGAAGATTCTGTTATGCAGATTCAAAACTTAGGGGAAATAACTAAATTCAAAGATTTTAATTCTTACAAAAGTATATAGGAATTTAATACCTCTGATAAAACTAGGGTTTAACCCTGTAAAAAGAATTTAATTCTTATAAAACAAGAGACTTGAAATTCTCTAAACTCAGATCTCAGTATCGTTAATATGAGATCAAAATCTTCATGCACATAGAAGGAAAGACTGATGATTCATTAGTGTTCAACACTATAACGAAACCTCATGTGTTTCCCCACATGAGCACCTCTGATGAACAAAAAATAATGGCTGAGACCGAGTCACGTGTTTCACACGTGAGCATTTAAAAAGAACAAGAAGTGCCTCATAGGGCAGTCACGTGTTTTCCACGCGACCCCAATCAAGTGCTTAGCACTTATATGAAAAAGAGAATAGACCTAAAAACAACGCTCATATTTTGAAGGCGACTCATGTGTTCGCACGTCAGCACCACAGGGGACGGCGGCGAGCGCGACGCGAGGGGACGGCGGCGAGCGCGATGCGCTGGCGTGCGCGTGGGTTCGAGAAAAAAAACGAGAAGGGAAGAAGAGGGAGAGATTCGAGAGAGAAAGAGGGAGTAGTGGGTAGAGGAGAGAGGTGGAGGGCGCGCATCATAGTAACGTTCGCGAGCGGGGCGCGTGACGAGCGGCGACGTGGGCGCAGGCGTGGGGTGCGGCGGAGGAAGCGGATCACGAGCGGGAACGTGGGAAGTAGCCGTTGGGAAGAAGGGGGTGTAGAAGCGGGTCGGGTCGTGGGTGAAGCGGGCGCGGGTTGAAGGTGAAGCGGGCTGGGCCAGTGACAAAATTTGATTAATTAATAAAGGAAAAAGAGAGTGGGCTGAGACACTGGGCCGCTGGAAAACTGGGGAAAAATATTGAAATAGGAACGGGCTGGGCTGAGGGAATGTAAGGAAAAATGGGATTAAGGAATTTAATAGTTGGGCTGAGGAAATATAAGTTTTGGGTTTTAGATTTTAAATAAAAGAAAATGGGTTAAAGGGAAAAATTAGGGTTTTGAGTTTAAGTAAAAAAATAGAATAAAATAATGAGAAAATTACAAAAGGGCTGGGATTTTATAAAAAGAAACTGATAGATTTGGTTTGGGTTTTGGTCTAATAAAAGAGAACGGGCTTTAGGAAATAATCAAAAATGGAAATGGAGTTCTGGGCCGGAATAGAGGTTTTTATAAATGGGAAAGGAAGAATGGGGGTTTGGGATTAGGGTTTTAAAAATAAATAAAATTATAAATAACATACATAAAATTATAAATAAAGATAAATAGAATTCTAGAGTAACGAATCACAGGTTTTAGTATAAAAGGGGCTGGGTATTATATCATACCACCCTTAATAAAAATTTCGTCCTCGAAATTTAAAAGAACCAACAAGCTATAAAATAATAAGCGAAGAGTTATCATATCGAACACTAATTCATGTGGATTTATTTAAAACGGGTAGACGAAGTTTTGAAGGTACATACATATATATATGAACCACATACAAAAATAGGCTTACAAGGTATAATGCAGGAAAACTATCAGGGCAAGTACAAATATACGAGAATACAGGTAACAATAACGAATAATAATCAAAGTGTGCTCGATAAAAGTCGAGACTCAAATATGTGCACCTCTATGTTTATCAAAAACAAAAAAATAAGCAGAAAAATAATCGTAAGGTCCAATCATTTATAATAGTAATCATAGGCACAAATCCCAAAAATAAATTAACGACAATAAAACAGTGAAAATTTGTCGGTAGGTTAAAACATTTTAGGAAAAGTATCGATAAAATAGGTTTAAAATAATTTAGGAAACTTATATAGTGAAAATAAGAAACATGGAGCAAAATATGCGCGGTGTAAGGGTTGCGCTACTGAAAATGAGAATAATACAAAAACGGAGTAATCAATAACACGGACCAAAATAATGAAAACTAAATTTTTGAATAACACTGTCCCTATATATAGTTAGGGTAATAGGAAGAACACAAAATTGTATAGGCTAGCTAGGGTAATGATTGCAACGAAGTGTGGGTCATTCAAAGGTCGGGGGTGTGGTTGCTTTAGGCTGAAGTTCAAAAAGATTGGGATCGGGTCAGCACAAGACGTAAGGGTGAGCAACAAAGGACTACTAGGCGAAAATATGGGAGATAACGTTCGGTACATCATATGAATCAAGAATTTGAAGGGTTAGCTAACTCGAGAATTTCACTATGAACTTCTCCTCCCAGAAGGATCTCAAACGTGGCACAGACGAAGAATGAATGGTGGTTCATTCCAAGGATCAGAGTGCGGTACTTTCCAATCGAAACGAGGGTGAAAACTATACAACGAGTAGGGGTGGACAGTCAGGGAACTTAGCAGAAAAATACATGGATATGGGCAATAAACAAGTATCAAGCGAACCAATAATCAAAAGGTTTACGAATTCAGAAGATCTATTTCATTCGAGAAAATTTGAAACAAGTCATTCCCAAAGACGAAAAGTGACTCTAAACTATACACATTTTTATTTGGCCAGAGGAGACAACATCTGAAAGAAATCCCGTCAGTCGCGGTTGTGGAGGTTCAGTAGGCAGCGGTAGGCTCGCGCACTCAGGTAGGAGTGTCCATTTCCATATCGCCTCGCGGGCATCGCCATTGGAGGTTATTCCACAGCAGGGTCTTGATCTTCCGGTCCTTCCTCCTCGGGTGAATTTTCTTCATCGAGGTCTGATTCCATGTGATTCTCTTCTTCTGGATTTTCTTCCACGGGATTTTCCTCAACTGGATTTTCTTCTATCGGGTCTTCATCGGGATCTTCCTCTATAGGGTTCTCTTCAGGATCTCCTTCTTCTTCGTCGGAATCAGCTATCATGTTAAACTCTGGGGCGGCTACCCCTTCGTCCTCCGAATCGTTGTTTCCGAAGTTGACCTGGGGACCGTTGATCTCATCGTCAGAACCCATCAGCGTGTGGTCTAAGGAAACGCAAGACTGTGTATCCTCGTCTAGATGCGGCGCTGCTCCAGGGTGGGCCATGGTCTGAGAAGAAAGTGTCATGATTAAACAACAGAACACATCAAGAAGAATAGTTAAGTGTACGAAGTATAGAAAGATATGCGGTGGCAGGAATTTTAAAGGAATCAAGATTAAAATGTTGTGCTAACGAATAGTATGAACAAGGGAAATGACAAGGGAATGATGCATATATTACGATTCAAATTTTATTTCATTCAACTAAAAGTTCGAACGGATACAAAGGTTCAATCGGAAAGAAATGTTTATAAGAGGATGACAACATAATACTGAAATTGGAAAACATAAAATTCTTCTTTGATTGCCAGAACGCCGCATCATCGTCATGCGAGTTGAATCTTGTGTTGGGTCCGCTTTATCCTCGAAATTCAAACTACGCAGTAATCCTCACTTGGCAGCAGTGGAGAGTGTGGGTGAGTCTCCTCCTTTCAGCTCCTTCATTTTTGGGTAACCATTGATAACAGACATTTCCCTTGGGCGCGGCGACAATCCCTCTGAAGATGTCCTGGTCTCCTACAATACCCACAACATGGGGTCTTCTGCTGCTTCTGTCGCGGGGAAACAAATTGACGCTTCATCTTCTTCTCCTTTCCTCGTCTAACGGGGATCCCTTTGTGATTGGAGACAGCCGCTGATGCCTGATTCACCTGTCTTCTCAGTCCTTCAGCCAACAAGTCATTTGTTCGCTCCTGTGCTTCCTTTAGACCTTGCAGCACACTAAGGATCTCAACAGTCTGATTCTGGGGAGTGGAGATAGAGGAAGAGTCGTTGAAAGACATGATCCTGAAACAATGATTTTGAGGATGATATAAGTCACAAGATATACGAATCAAAATATAATATAGGTAGGACAAGGATTCAAAATATCAGAGGTGATGAATTCATTACAAGTGGGGAAATCAACTGTATGACTTTAAGTCATTTGAATAGGGTACGGTAGTGCAATTGCAAAACACGTAACCTTGTCAAGTCACCCGAAACCATAGCGAATGGATAGCTGAACACACGATGTGAATATGGATCAAGAATAACAGTTTACAAGCTAGACCGAAGAATGTCTTCGATTGCCAAACTATGCACGGAAAACTGCAATCCCAATCGATGCAAAACCTGGCTCTGATACCAACTAAACCATGTCACGCCCCGCTTCCCAAAATACGGAATACGAGGGGTAGACAAGGCCAGCCATGCTCCTACGGTCAAGAAAATGTCCTGCCGTAGTCACACTTCGGCTTCTAGTTTTTCATGGTAAACAGTAAATGATGCGCAGGTAATGAGAAATGCAGTGACTGAAAGAAACAATAATAAAAACTGACCTGAAGTGAATCAAACGAATGTAACTCGGAATGGCAAGTCCAGAAGTCTGTGATGCACTTCTAGTTCTGGTCCAGGCTAAATCTTCTCCTCACACTGAGCATGCATACTCAGGTCGTCAGAGCGACACGATAGCAATATAATATATATAAAATCAAGTGACAGTTCTAACAGTAGTAATAGATATGAATAACAGTAAATCAATGACAGCATGAATATGAATGTGCAGTAATCGATGCAGCGGAGCAGTAAAGTAGTAGAACGATATGTCACGAATGTCAACACAGTATAGAAGGAATATAAATGCCAGTATCCCTATCAGTCTCTAAGTCTCACTGTACAGGTCACTAAGCCTATCGTCAGTCCAAGTGTGAGAGTCAACCACTCGCGAGTGTCCTCCACCCAAGGGTAGAACCCAAGGGCAAGGGACCACGGGCCCAACATGTAACATATATATCACGGTGTATATCACATACCCTGTAAATCTCCATATAACTCCCTAAATATATAAGCCGGCATGGGACTCCCGAGATTCTGTTGAACTCACACTTAAACTACCCCACACCCCGTGGTCTACATCAAACGCTAACCATAACCCTAAATACTAATCGATCCGTGACAAGTCTGCGCGAGAACTGGAGGCATGACCTCCATCAAGCACGTCCCGACTAATACCTAAGATAAATGGCAGTGTCGGATGCCTTATCTGTGACACCCGTGCAGGTGCTTCCATAAGTGTCCCATACCACTTATAGTCACACGTACACGCATCCCACAGACGTCGACAATGCAATAGAATAATAGGGTCACTGATTGTGTACAAGTACGTATCACTTTCACTTAATCACGGATACACGAACACTGACGTACTTGCCACAATCATCGCTAGAATCTAACACTGGGTAAATACACGATATCACTAGGTTATCACTACAATGATATGGGTATGGTATGATGCGTGAACAGTATATAATCACAATTAAGGTGTCATAAAAACAGTATTCTATTACTTGCACGATTTATCATGAAATGTATGTATGTAGTTTAGCGAAACTATAAACAGCTAATAATTAGTATGTTCAGTTAGCTATCCATCTAATTTGGTTTCAAGCCAATCGGGTTCCGGGATCATTAATTATAACCATTTCATTTTAAGCGCTCACGGCTGGAAATCCGGTTTCAGAATCAGATGTCCGTTTCGCAACGCATTTTAACCCTAGTTTGGATCAGAGTTTAGGGATGCTACAGTTAGATGAATTCTAGGGTTTTCAGTAAGGTTTTCAACGCAATAGACGGATCTTGAATCGCATCTACACGTCAGGAGTTATACACTATTCAATACCAATATGTCAGTTTTGATTCTGCTGGAACTGTTATGTGTCCCGATCTTTTAAATTACAGATTAAATATCAAACGGTGACGAAACAGAATGAAATCAATTGTGTTGTCTAGCTAACATATTTACTTATAATAAACAGCGGAGTTCAGTAACCTACGAGTTAAGGAAATCCTGTGGTACCCAATACGGAACAGCAAGCAAGGACTGGAGTCGCTCTAGACTGCAGTCCAGAGTCGCACTCCGATACGAATATCATCACAGTTTAAGTGCAAGAATATCAGAAAACTAGTATAGGGTTAAAGTTCATCGGGTCGGCTTCGATTTGAGCCCTCGAACGCACCATTCTAGTGTGTATATGATTTATAGTGAATTTAACGGTTTTCAGGTACAATAAAATTCCAGTTTTACGGTTAAACTTGGGGGTAGTTGTTTTAGTCGTTAACGGTCATATTTTCCAGCGAAATTTGCACACGTTATCCATCCCTACAAGGGCCAATGCAATATATCCAGTTCCATCAAATGTGATAATGATTTTCTAAGAGGACAAGCATCGAACAGTTTTGTTGCAATATTTAACATAAGGTAAAACATGGGATATATATACGATTTTAATTTGTAAACTAATAATAAATAGCATGTAGCAAGTGGGGACTTGCCTGGGCACGTCTCAGGGATGTACGGCAGCGGCAACAACACGACGATGACAACACGCGACAAGTCTCGGCTTGGTTGGGGGTTTGGCTCAGTTTGGGCACGGCTGCAGCTTGGCTTGTTTGGAGAGGCGAGAGCTTGGCTGCGGCGAAGCAAGGAGGATAGGTGTGAACTTGGTGTGGTGATGAAGGTGGTGCCAATGGGTCAAGGCAGGGCTCACCGGAGGAGTTTCGTCGACGGTGGTGGAGGCAATAATGTCGTCTGTGCAGGGGTTTGGTGGGGGTGAGGTAGTCGTATGGTGTCGTGGAGGAGATTGACGGCGATGGCTCGGATGCTCGGTGGTCCTGTTTGTGGTCGTCGGCGATGGCGTGGAGTTCTGGCGAGGCAACCGGGGCTGTGGGTTTAGGGTGGAGTTCGGCTGGAGGAAAAGAGGGGAGAGGGGTCATCGTTGATGGAGAAAGGTGGTCTCAGTGGGATGCCGGCGAGTGGGAAGAGGGAGCTGGGGCCGTTAACAGTGAGGTTAGAAGGTGACGAGGGTGAAGTCGGAGAAGTAGGTGGGGGATGGTGATGGGTTGAGCTGGAGGAAGAATGAGAGGGAGGTGCTCGGGTCGACGAGGCTTTGTTTGCCGACGAGGGTGATGGTGGTGGTGTCGATGAGTTGGAGGCGAGCGACGTGAGGGGACGGCGGCGAGCGCGACGCGCTGACGTGCGCGTGGGTTCGAGAAAAAAAAACGAGAAGGGAAGAAGAGGGAGAGATTCGAGAGAGAAAGAGGGAGTAGTGGGTAGAGGAGAGAGGTGGAGGGCGCGCGTCATGGTAACGTTCGCGAGCGGGGCGCGTGACGAGCGGCGACGTGGGCGCAGGCGTGGGGTGCGGCGGAGGAAGCGGATCGCGAGCGGGAACGTGGGAAGTAGCTGTTGGGAAGAAGGGGGTGTAGAAGCGGGTCGGGTCGTGGGTGAAGCGGGCGCGGGTTGAAGGTGAAGCGGGCTGGGCCAGTGACAAAATTTGATTAATTAATAAAGGAAAAAGAGAGTGGGCTGAGACACTGGGCCGCTGGAAAACTGGGGGAAAATATTGAAATGGGAACGGGCTGGGCTGAGGGAATGCAAGGAAAAATGGGATTAAGAAATTTAATAGTTGGGCTGAGGAAATATAAGTTTTGGGTTTTAGATTTTAAATAAAAGTAAATGGGTTAAAGGGAAAAATTAGGGTTTTGAGTTTAAGTAAAAAAAATAGAATAAAATAATAAGAAAATTACAAAAGGGCTGGGATTTTATAAAAAGAAACTGATAGATTTGGTTTGGGCTTTGGTCTAATAAAAGGGAACGGGCTTTAGGAAATAATCAAAAATGGAAATGGAGTTCTGGGCCGGAATAGAAGTTTTTATAAATGGGAAAGGAAGAATGGGGGTTTGGGATTAGGGTTTTAAAAATAAATAAAATTATAAATAACATACATGAAATTATAAATAAAGATAAATAGAATTCTAGAGTAACGAATCACAGGTTTTAGTATAAAAGGGGCTGGGTATTACAACCCCTTTCCCCCTTTTGGCCACCACCGGCAGTTGATATTGCTCCAAATCGCTCTATGCTTCGCCCGTGCACCCCTTCTACTCCGCTCTACTCCATTTTCTTGTTTGTTTTCTCTGAATTCAACCAGAAACTCTTCAATTCCCCCATTAACACTATTTCAATACTTTTTAATTCACACACCTTCATTTTTACCTTATAAATACCACCCCATCCTCTAGCTCTCCCATATTCTGAAAATCATTATCAAAATTTTATAAAAATTTCTAAGTTCAAGAAGGGTTAAGACTAGTCAAGTGGAGTTAGCAGCCCAAGTTCATTCCATCGAAGAACGAAGACATTCCCGACGTTACCACGATCTACGAAGACCCCCCTCTCTCTTACTCTCTTCTCAACACTCCTAAAACCATAATTCCCTTCCTATCTCTTTCGTTTCACCTCATAACGATTCTTAAAACAAAAATCGATAAAGTGGGGTTAGATTGAATAAATTTCTTTTAAAAAGCTTCATCACTTTTTCTATGTGAATATTTCACTCTAAATCCTCTAATATCATCTTAAATTATTATTCACATCATTTGCCTTTTTATGTAATAAAAATTTCATGCGAAATGAAAATAAAACGAGCTTTTTCATATAAATACCATGAATTTTAAAAACAACCTTTTATCGATATCTAGAAATACATACCTTTAGAAAATTCACGGGGTAATGACCTACCCCATCACAAATACTATGCTTTCATAGCACGAGATTTTTGATACATGTTTAATTTGAAAAATACAAATTACATTAAAATACCATTATTTTACAAAATGTTTTTATCGATATTTTTAAATTCTTTACAATTGCGCCTCTACAACTCTTTTAGGGAAACACATTTACGGATGATGCAGGTTATCGCACGTCCTTAGGATAGTAGAGTAAGATACAGAACTGCTTATGGAGAATTCAGTCTCGAAAGGAAATAAAAATATGATTTTTAAAATAAATACGACTTTTTAAAACAAATTAAACTTTGGAAAATCATATAAAATTATGAATCCATATTTTAAATGAAAACAAATTGTGATGATATATTTAAATGAAATATTAAAATTTTAATAGAAACAATCCCATCAAATTTCCAAAAGTAGTGGTTTTCAGAAAAATACCATAAATTTTTTAAATCTAGATTTCATCACTAAAATACCACCTAAAATAAAATACACTTCTATAAAACTTTTAATATTATAAATCACTCTCGAGATTTATTTTTAAACAATATTAAAACATTTTTCATAAGACCCCCTCGAGAAATGCAAACAATGTAAACAAACTAGAATAAATCTTTAAGGATCCTAGATTAATATAGATTTAAGCGGTATCATTTCTCTTGAGCCTCAGGGAGCTGGAGAAAGTGAGTGCTTGCTTGTCCAGGTTAGATAACACTACAAATTAATGGAGTTATCAATGGCAATTGTCTTGAAAAAAGACATAAATCGTGCTATCCATGTGCAGCGGTTGTCCGATTATTTCCGAACTTAAGATCTTCAAAATTAAATTTAGTAATATGAAATGTCTATAATTCGAATTCAAACTCGAACCTAACTTGAATTTAAACTCGAACTCTAATCTAAACTCGAATTTAAACTTGAACGTTCACTCGAACTCATTCTACTCGAACTAATTCGACTCGATCCTATATTGCAATTGACATGACTCGCATTTTAATTGACTCACTCTACTATATTATTCATTATTGTAATCTATGGTTCGATCAAGACATGTTAAAACAAACCAAGCAATCAACTAAAGATATCTAACAGTTACAATATATATTACTCGGGATGTATGAGATAGTTTCAGGTGTGAATCCAACGAAATTTCAGGAGTCTCGTATTAAACTACTCGAATTATATTTACTAGAATCTCAGTCGGGTCGACCCCTCCACAGGTTGGAGTCCTGATAACACATGAAATGAGCCCGTATTTCCTTACTTCTGGGCCACAATCTTGAGCTTGTGAATATTTCTACGATTGTATTGATATCCACGCTTGGAACTTAACGTTAATATAGTGACCATATACAGACCTATAGTACATATACCCATGTTATTTACATATACATTTACTCGATATATACATTACTTCATGATTATTCTATACTTGTCACTTTTTACTTTTACTCTACTTTTGGGTCTTACCGAGCGTTAGTTCGTCCACGGGCATTCCACCCACCTTTGTTTTCTTGGAATGTTCGTCAGATACCGTGGAGACGGAGGAGACGGACGCTACAGAAGAGGAGTACGACCAGATCGCGGCTCAGACTTAAACTAGTTATACTTTTTTCAGTTTATATATGCCACCTGTTTAGACATTTCTGTTATTGTATTTACTTTTCAATTGAACTCTTATATCTGTAAATATTTCAAGTTTGAATGTAAATAAAGATATTTGTTGAAAATTTTTACAGTTTCCATTTATTCTTGCTTTATGTATTATTGTTTTAATACGCTTAGTGTATTTATTTAGAGAATGATCTTCTCTGGATAAATATGTCGCGGGCTTACCACGTCACTGTTTCCGTCTACTAGGAAGCAGGGCGTGGCACAACCCCAACAGTATGCATATACCATCTCTACGGGCTGTCCACAGACAACTCGTTTGTTGCCAACAAACGAAACTGGATAAATGAGAGGGGATTGGGCAACCTGTTTGCAGCCAGCCACAGCTCCGTTTTAGCCACTTATATATCGCCGTATCTATATTATTGTCTAATTTATTAATTGTTTAAAAAAACGATATTTAAATCCTAACATATCCATAAAACCATTAATAGAATTTTATACAACTTGGCAAAAAAAAAAGATGGGCAAAGTCCAAATTGAGTCTCAAGACTCAACTCTTGACCACATCCAACTCATCGCAAAATTCTCTCATCCAATCTAATCCAAATCTCACCATTGACGTTCATCTCATCTAACCAACGGTGGATCTGGAGTAGGTCCCACGGATCCAACGGTCCATATCAACTCCGGGCCCACAACACAACCGACAACCCTCTTTTCCTCCGATCCTTCCCGCAAAATTCTGATGGCAGAATCGTAATATATCCACTAAAGCCGTGGCATTTCGGCAGGAGCAGCCCCTTTTAAGGACAAGAAATGGGACTCGTTTTCGGACAATTAAAATACTTATTTTTCCAAAATTAGGGCCGTTTTTCTGCCATCGAATCTCACGCCATTTCGCTTAATTTCTATCAAAATTTCGATTTTTTTTAGAGGGAATTTCTAGCGAGCACCGATCTAGGGAGAGGTGATTCCCATCGCTTTCTCCGATCTCAATTTTTGAGAATCTCTCGAACCTACAACAGGTAATTGATCCTCTGCAAAAAAAATTCGATTTTTTTGCTGGATCTTGTCGAATTATAGCAGATCTACTAGTTCTCTCTACAATTTTTTTTTTTAAAAAAAAAATTTTGGACGGAGCGGGGGAGGCTGGGACGGGGGGATCCAATTTTGATCTCGGACCTCACAAATTCGTCATCTTTTCTCCAAATTGCAGATCCAAATCAAATCAATTACATAAAAATCGCCGAAAATGGCAGAAGAGCAACGATGCCAGATCGAAGGCCACCGCCTCTGCGCCAACAACTGCGGATTCTTCGGCAGCCCCGCCACCAACGACCTCTGCTCCAAATGCTTCCGCGATCTCCGCCTCAACGCGGAGCAGGCTTCCTCCGCCAAGATCGCCGTTGAAAAATCCCTCCTTTCTCTAGCCTCCACCTCGTCGCCGGCGGCGGCGGCCTCGACGGAGCCTCCCTCTTTGCGGCCGGCGTTAGCCGAGGCGTCGACCGCGCCTCCGGAGGCGCCGCAGAAGGCGGGGAGGTGCGGCGCCGGCGAGTGCAGGAGGAAGGTGGGGGTGATGGCGTTCCCGTGCCGGTGCGGGGCCACCTTCTGCGGGGCCCACAGGTACCCCGAGAAGCACACGTGCACCTTCGACTTCAAGTCGGCGGGGCGGGCGGCGATCGCGCGTGCCAACCCCGTGGTCAAGGCCGATAAGCTCGATAAGATTTGAGTTGCTTGGGGGATTTGACGGTGATGCTGTGAAATTTTTGTTTTTATTTTTATTTTATTTTAAAATATGGGTTTGATTGCGGTTGTATTTGAGAAGGAAAAAAATTTGCAGCTATTTTTTTTATGTCTTTTTCAAATTGTTTTGTTGTGGGTACACAAAAAATAATTAATTGTTGTCATTATCATGGTCAAGGTTGGCTGGCTTTCACGCCTTTAAAGAAGATTAAAAACTTTCAGAGTTTTGTGGCCAATGTTTTACTGATTTTTCCAATCAACATCAAATCTCTAGAATTTAGCATAAAATAAAGTAAAATTCTAAACCTATATGGCTGAGCATCTAAACTCTTCTATCCAAACAACAAATCTATGGTGCATACAAGTGATTAGATGCAAAGTGACTTTAAGTTAGTCTAACACAATATAACTAGGAAAAACATTGAACCGGTTTTTTACTTTTTTTTCCGCTCTATGAATTGTTCGATTTTCTCAATTTAGAATTTTGATTGAAAAGAGTCCCATTATCCATATTCTTTTTTTAGGGACATGTTTAACTAGGGGAAAATATCTATTTTCATCATGTGGTACAATCATTGGATTCTAGAGAATATTGATTATTTACTATTAAATTGTTTTAGAAAATATAATCTTCAAAGCAACATGCCCAATGTCAAGGGAAAAAACTAGTATGCAAAGGCTTGCATGGTGCAAGCCCTTAAATGGCTTTAGGGTTTGTGCAAGGAAAGCTAAAGTGGTTTACACAATGCAAGACTTTGCATAGAAATTTTTTCTTGTGTCGTATAGGCATACACCATTTCAAATTGTTTGTTTTAAAAAATACAGTCATTAATTGTCTCTCTCTGGGAAAATACATATATCATTGATTTTTAATATAATAATCAAAATTTATATACACATGAAAAAAGAGTGGTATTGTAAAAATCTATGGCAATGGATACAATAAAGCAACAACTTACTATTAATCTAAGTGCCCCTTCGACTTCTTTTTTTTCAGAGACAGTTTCATACCAAACTGAAATTTATATAGCATACGCTTCACACATGATTTGCATATCTTTTTTTACAGACAGTTTCACACCATACACTTACTATTAATCTAAGTGTCTCGTTGAATTCTTCTTTTTTTTTCAGTTCAAAAGATATGCAAATCATGTGTGATCGTATGCTATATAAATTTCAGCATGGTATGAAACCGTCTGTCTGTCTGTGGTGAGATGAATACAATTTTTTCGTTTATGATAAAGATTGATGTTCCTTTCCAGAGTTGGTTGTGACAAGGAACGTACCAAGGTTTTGAGCGACTGCGACTTCGACTGCAATAAGAGAGTTGTTTGGTATGGACCGTAATAGAATGTGAAAAGATCGTTCTCCATACTTTAGATTAGTGTTGGGAAAGAATAGGACAAATACGGCACTCTCACAACATTAAAATATTTCAACTTATTATTGAACATATATCTCCTATGATTGGTTTGATTAAGTTAATTAATCAAGATTATCTTTGCCTCATTCCCCAAAAAAACAAAGGTGGGATGTGTTTTGGAAAGAATCAACTGCAGGCTGATAAAGACGGTTAGATTCTTTGCAAACAAGCATCGTTGCATAAAACCACATGTTTTGCTACATGTATAGTTAACCAAATATTTTCTCAATATATTAAGCGTTGTGAAATTGTAATATAATAATACTTGACTTCGATAATAATTTTTAATAATAGCAAGACGGACACCATAGGACTCAAAATTAATTTTTCCATCAAGAGCTGTAAAAGTTTATAGTTTCAACTGTTCTAGTAATTACTTGATGGCTAATGTAGCTTAAGCAGTCATCAGAACAAAATGAAAGATTAGTAAATTAACGATGTATTTTAAAAGTTTGTCGATGACCAAACAGTCTACATGTTATTGTTGGTTTTTCAACACGGAGCCATGACTTGAAAGACGAAACGAAAAGGAACGACAACAATTAGAGTATTGTATTTTTATACTCCTAATTCGGTTTGAAAACACATTTAAATTTATTGAGGGTCATCTAAGCATGAAGAACAGAAGATAACAGCTGCTTTATCTCTCTCTTTTTAATGATTAGAGATCTTATATCGAATAATTATAAATAGCTCGCATAATATCATATTTATGAAAAAAAAGTATTTATTGTGAAAATCAGCTTTATTACATTGTTTTGGCGTTCCGATGGACGCAACTTATTATATATCAACATCTAAGGATTTACTTCATATAGACCCGACTATGTTTTATAATTGTGGGTTTGATATATTTAATACAACGCTCATCTCTTAAGCACAGCCGATAAAGTTAGCATATCTGAGCGGTATGATGGGCTGTTAACCTTGAGCATATATAAATAACAAATGTAAATATCATAAGATTCATAAATACGTAAATAAATATACGAGCATTGCGAGCTCAAGCATGCAGTTGTTTTCTACTGCTTGTAATATATTCCTTTTTATTTTTTTATGCTTGTAATAAACATACGAGCATCGTAATCTTATTCTTCTACTTTTTTTCCCTCCCTTATCGCTTCGATTTTGTTTGATTTTTCTTTTTCCCAAATTTTGAAGAAAAATTGATTAAAACCCATAATTTATTGGGCTTTTTATAAGCCCAATAGTCGAATCAGAAGACTAAATTTGGGCTGTAATATAAGGCCTAGACTCAAAATATGAATTATTGTTAAAGTGCACTTGGAGCAACTGAGCCCTTATGAGACATATAATATTTTCTTTACTACTAACGATGCAAAAGCGAACGAGGTCTTTAAATTGAAACCTTCGATTTGACTTATCGAATAACGTGCAGCAGGAAAAACCTCCAATGAATTATTAAGAAAAAAGAATTTACAAAAATGCATGGATACAAAATCCGAAGTGAAGAAAAATTATATTAACTCAAAAAATTAATGTTATATGATATGTAAGTTATGATAGCTCATATTTATAAATTTTATATGTAAAACATATGAACTAACTTGCAAATAATTTGGCGTTTTTCTTCATCCTTAAATAAAATTTACTTCTATGGCTTATAAAACCTGCAAATTTTTTTGAAAATCTTTTTTTGTATGGTTTTTCAATATTTTGTATGTCATAGCACACGAGAATCAAGAAATATTTTTGTTTTCGTTGATATTTCATGACATAACACACAGAAATAGCAAAATCTTCAAAATGCTCAATTTTTGTGTTTTATTTCCTTTTCATTTTATGCATGTTATTACACACGAAAAAAATCGTGAAATTTTCAGAAATCTCAAAATAAATCATTTTCTTCGACTTTTCAATTTTCTTTGCTTGTTTTAACACTCGAGAATCATGAAATATCTAAATTCCCCAAAAAATCTGTTTTCTTAAATTTTCAACATATTTACACGCTATAGTAAACGGATATGGTGAAATTTTAAAAATCTCAAAATTTAGCACAAGAAAATCATGAAATTTTCAAAATTCTCAAAATAAAATTTGTTTTATTTATATTTCATTTTATGCATGATATTGCACATGAAAATCATAAAATCCAATTTCTTAAATTTTTCTATTTTCTTCAATTTTTTAATATTTTATTTGTAAATAGCACACGAGAATCATGAAATATATAAAAATCCTTAAAAAAATCTTTTCTTTAATTTTCAACATTTTGCACACAGAAACGAAAATGGTGAATTTTCTTATAAAATCTCAAAATTTAGCAGAAGAAAAGCATGAAAGCTTAAAAAAATCTTTGATTTTTCATGGCAAAGCACACGTAAACTGCAAAAATTTCAAAAACATAAATTTTTTGTAGTTTTCCTTTTTCATTTTATGCATGTTATTACACAAAAAAATCTTGAAAATTTCATAAATCTCAAATTTTTCTGATTTCTTTGGCTTTTTAATTTTCTACTTGTTATTATACGAGAATAATGAAATATACAAAATCCGTATCTTTTTCCTCCAATTTTTAACATTTTGCACGTTAGATGACGAATATGGTGAAATTTTAAAAATCCTAAATTGTAGCATAAGAAAAACATGAAACTTTCAAAAGGCTTTAGAAAGTTTGTTTTATTTCTATTTCATTGTATACATGGTTATGCACCGAAATCATAAAATTTTTTAAAATTATTAAATCTTACAGTTTTTCTTTGGTTTTTAAATATTTTATTTTTTATAGCACAAGTCATGAAATATACAAAATTCCAAATTTATTTATATATTTTTTTTAATTTTCAATATTTTGTACGCTATAACACACAAAAATTATGAATATTTTAAAATTTAACAAAGGAAAAGCATGAAAGTTTCGAAAATAAAATATGTTTGTTTTCTTCGATCTTTTTTGGCAAATTTTTCAAAAGTATCAAAAAATTTGTTTTATTTCCTTTTCATTTTTTGCATGTTATCACACAAGAAAAATCTTGAAATTTTTTAAAATATCTAAAATAATTTTCTTCCGGTTTTTCGATATTTGGTTTGTTACCACATGAGAATCATGAAATATACAAAACCCCAAATTATTATTATTTTTTTAAGTTTCAACATTTTGTTGGATGTATATGCCCTAGAGACCAGTATTGTATATGTATACATATGGATACTAGGGATATGTATGTACAGAACAATCTTGCTCAGTTTTATAGTATATTATTTGATTTATCTTTATCGGGATATGTGTATTTATTTGTATTGTTGTTATATCTGGTTTGCACATATTGATAAAGACTCGATACGGTAGTATACTATTGTGGTTTGTCTTTATCTTAACATAGCATATGTCATACTCGTTATTATATATTGCGGTTACATGTTGATAAAGCCCCTAGGATCTTTCTTGACTACCTGCGTTGTGATGGCAATCATACTTGTGGGAGCAGGGTAGTCCATAAGCACATCCTAAAAGGTCCCTAGTCGCGTGAGTATCGAGACTGGGCACCGATACTCCAGAGTAGACTGGTGTGTACGTTTCTAGCCCCGTCGGGGGATGGTTGGTCCCGCAGCCATTGGTCTGATGCACCTAAGATCGTATACAGGTGCTCACTGGGTGTGAGTACACTGGACGGTCTCACCGAGAACTTCCATGTGGTACTATACCTATCGTCAGATGGAAGTTCTCAGGTGACATGTGTACAGGTTAGTCTTTAGACCCGAGATCGGCATTTGTCTCGTGTGAGTTCCCACTGAATTTTGATCACAACCATACCACGGCTCTACTGAGTCGTGCAAACAGGTTTTGGTTGGGTTCAGTCCCGAGCCACATGGAGGCAGTGAGCGATTGTCGAGGATTCGTCTCTCCCGGTATAGGGAGTCGATATCGCACTGTGATTCGATTGGTTAGGATCATAAGACCTTGGCCAAGGCACTTGGGATATACTGATAGATTGATCAGTAGTTTCCCGGATTGGTCCTGAGCCACATCAGCACGACTTATCAGGTTATTAGGGTCTGACGTTCACCATCCCCTAGACCCGGTATGCAATACTCTTTGACGAAGAGACCGGACTGTACGGATATTATCACGGATAGGCTCAGTAGGAGATCCGGATGAGTTTATTCATCGGCCTTCTTTTCGACAGGTACCTGGGTAGCCGTTACGTACAGCTAGTGCCGCTGACGTGCTTGTGGTTGAACCCACTGTCAGAATACTGTCGAGTCTTTAGAGTCCCACACAGAGGGTTTCCCTGATTCAGGCGAAATGATATAGTAGCCGTATTGGATATGTGCAGGGTTCGATCGATTGATGTACTTTGTACTCGGACTTTCGATCGGACAGTTGGTAATACTAGCCGGCTCGGATTTGGGCCGGATTATTAAATCGGGTATTGATTTAATAATTTACGTATATGTATTTCGATATATATATTCTAGTATTACGTTCTTCGTGTTATTCTATCTCTTTGGGCGTTCGGATTTTTATCTGATTGCCGGTATATATGTACAGTAGACTGAAATCCGTATTTATTACAGATTTCCTTCTAGAAGGTAGCCACCTCATTTTGTATTTTTTCTTTTTATTTTATAATTGGAAATGAGGTGTAAAGTAAAAGGTATGGGAGGAATGGTGATAACCATGCTTTAATAGTTTACAATTCATTTGGAGTTACTATTGAAGCATGGTTGTTTATTGTTTATTGAAAGAATTCATACACAAAACCTTGGGTGTTGAATTTCTCTCACTTCATGCTTCATTTTTTTTAGCTCTCATTTTCTCTTGAGCTCCTCCCTCCTCTTGCTTTCCTCCACCTTCATCTCCTTCCTCTTCACTAACATTCTCATGAGTTGAAAAACAAGTGAAGATGTAAGAAAAGAGATAGCAAACACTTAGACATCCAAACTACATCCTAGATTACTTGGACTAGCATCCCAAGTTCTCTAGTTGTTCTTTTGACACTTAGCAAAGAGCTAGAGCCATGGATCATGTTCCCCGGGTGGATCATCTACGACAAAGCAAGGCCGGAGAACAAGCTTGATCCCGGAGGACCGATGGAGCCGGAAAAGAAGATCAAGTAAGTTCAAGATGGCTACGAGGAGCTAAGGATGAAGAACGAAGACCGAAGGACGTGATTCATTTGGTATGACTTCTTTCATAGTAGATAGAACTATAGTATAGCTAAACTAGGTTTATGGTAAAGATCCGGTTAAGGTTAATCTAGTGCCAAGTTTTTGTTCGTTATAAAATTTTTGTTCCGCATTTGACCAAGCACCAGGGTAACCCTTCATGGTATCATAGACAGCCCATAAACCCTAGTATAGCAGGTTTAAACAACGTTAAAACAACGAAACCGAAACTACTCCGAAACACCAAAACCAAAAGTGCCGTTTCTGTTGATTTGAAAAGGGTCTCTAAAATTTTTTTAAACATGTGCAGAATGCTCTTTACACTATGAGATATACCCAGAACAAAAACGAGAAAATTTTGCCATAAAAAAACCGGCCACAGACCCTCAAAAACCGTCCACCTCGATTTTGTCTTGGCCAAATGAAATTTTTTTTGTTCTGGGCACTCATCTCAAAGGGTTTGGTCTTTTGGTGTTGTTTATTTTTTGCCCAAATTTGATTCTCTGTAGATTCAAGTTTGAGGCAACTTGTGGTGTTTCGAATTCGTTATATTTAACACTGTTTAACAGTTTACAGTTCATTCACTTTTATCTGCGACCGTGAATGTCACTCGATCGGTAAAACTCGTCTAATCGCTATATGTTCCTTTAGACGGGTTTTGCGAACGTGACATTCGCGTTGATGTTGTGTGCTTGTTCTGTGATTGTGGTTGGATTGTCGTGGTAGACACCATGTGGTGCAATGTTAGGATACAGTTTATATTTCATTTGTACATTTGTTATTGTGGGGCGAGCGTCCGACATGTGGACTGCCGTCTTTGCCGGGTTGTATATTATTTTGGGGCACGACCGGGTTGAGGTCGATGTCACCGCTTGTATATATTTTTTTTCATTTTCTGTATTAGGATTACCCCGTGGTGGGGTGCCCGAATAGTCGGGTTCTAGAAGACAACAAGCCCGCATCTCATGGCGCTGAGACGAAGGGGGCTTCATTCTAGAACTGGCGGGCTATTCGCCGCACTCGTAGGGGGTACAGGTTTTCATTGCACAGGCTATCCACACGACCGGAACGTCGGGTTTTATTTGCGGCTCAGATGGAACCCGGGGCTCCAAGATTATCCACCATTCTGTATTGTTATCTGTGATGTTGTTTATTATCATGCTTGGGACGAATGTTATATATAATTATATATATACTAGTAGATATTGTATATGTTTTGCACCAGCGCTAGTCCAGCCCCGCTCTGTCGTTAGTTAAGTAACCTAACGGGTGATGACGGGGCCCCGTGGCGAATGCAGATGGCATATACGTACATTTTATTTTCGTTCTTTTCTGGTGTGATAGGTTACAAATTGATGGGACCGCATTAATTTTGATTAATGCAAAATAATAAACCTAAAAGATATTGTTGGAACCAAACTTTATGTAATGACCCCAAAATCTTTATACATTTGTATTATCCCTCTTCAATAATATACCGTATTTATTTGTACTTGGTATTTTCCTTTTTCTATTAAATTTATTATTATTTTATTTCTCAATCTATTATGTATTTTTTTTTCTAGGTACAATTTTTTTCTTATATTTAAGTTTTTAACTTCTCATTCTTATTTTTCCTTTCATAAATATTTAACCCAAATCCATTATTCTTATTCTCTACAGCCCATCTAAAAAGCCCATTTTCTTTTTAAGCAACATCATATATTTAATTCTAATTAAATATATGCATGAACAACCTTATAGCTCATTGGTTAAGTCCTTGCATTGTTATTCCATAAGTCGCATGTTCAAATCCCCATTCTTGCAATTATTTTTATCATTTTTTATTCTTCTCATAACCTACAAATGAGACCTTTCATTTCCAAAATGAATGGTGACCTTTCATTTCTCTTTTAATTCTCATGTTGAATGCATATATTATTATACATAATTCACCATTACACCATCTTTATTGTCCTCCTCCATCTTTTCCTTCCTCATATTTTTCCATCTCTCACTTCTTCCTCTTCACCTAGAGTCCAAGAAGAAGAACATGAAGAAGTCTTCAAGAAGGTCTCGCTACTAACGCGAGGCTATCGGCGGATAGACAAGCCCGGTGACAATACCGGCTTGTGCATGTAAGTCCCTTCTCTCTCTTTTCCCCCCACCTCTTATTTTCCTCTTGTCATGCATCGTGAACCCCCTATTCTTTTCATATCATAATCCATAAGAGAAGATACACATAAACATATACATATACATATACATAAGTTTAGATATATATGATTCTATATGGTTTAATAATATCTTATTATCTCTTGTTCAAATTAAAGTATTTTTAATTCTTTGTTCGTGACTAGGAATGTTTATTACAAGTTGTGAGAACACAAATTTTATGCCACAATATATCTATAATGTCACATGAAATCGGTTTGTTTATTAAAAGAAAAATAGAAGCCTGCATAAAATACGAGTTAATCTTTCTGCCGATTTTAGTATACATATCAATACCTTTAGTTTTAAAATAATTTTTAGAAATTAATTTTTAATTCTGAAAATTTCATGAAATTTACATATGATAGATTATATTATTTTTTACACGCTGTAAAAATTTTAGATCGATCCGCATAACGGTTTAGGAATTACATCGTATTTATTCACTGATCGTAAAAACAGAAAACTGCAGTTATCGGTCAATTTCTAAGACACATAACTTGGTATACCGGTATCCAAATTGTGCAAACTCAGGTGTTTTTGATATCTACATCGAATGATCTAGATTTTCTTAGTTTTATAGTTTTACTGAAAACCTATCTAAGATAAAGAAAACTGCATTACAATATTAAGTGACGGATCTGTACAGAATCTGTTCCGATTCGCACACTGTTTTTAAATTGGACATAACTCGAACACCCGATGTCCGTTTGTGACAAAATTTAGATGTGTAGATGCACCATTGATAGAACTATAATTTTCTGTATATTATATTACTTAGGAATGCATGAAACAACCTGATATAGGCTTTGTAATAGAATATAAAGTTGCTGTTCTTTTATACTCTTGTCTCTTGTGTATTTATATTGCTTAGTTACGCTTAGCGTATGTACTTCTGAGTATATACGTAGCGGGCCTCGTCGCGTCTCCTTCGTCGTATACTGGGAAGCGGGGCGTGACACTTTAAAAACTGACATTACAAACGTTCTCTTTTGCTTTGCACAGTGGTATTCAGCCTGGAATATCCAGCACCTCATTCTACGAGGCAAGAGCCGAGATCTCTTCACCGGAAGTGACCCCTTGAGTAAAAGTTTGCGTCAACGTAATAACTTCAATATAGTCGACTATTTTTGCTTTGCATCGTGGTATTCAGTTTGGAATATCCTGCACCTCATTCGACGAGGAAAGAGCCGAGATCCCTTCACAGGGAATGACCTCTTTAGCAAAGGTTCTCGCCACTATATATTTCTAAAACCACTCAGGTTCCTTCAACGATATCAAGTTCATTACGTTAACGGGTTTTTCGCCAAAAACCAAGTCGTAGCCCTCCGTCATTTCGTACAAGTAACACTTAGTATTCATGCTGCGTTTGTTGACTCCGTCAAGGCGTAGTGTACGGTAGCTGGGTGGTGCTTGTTTATAGCACTAGATGCGATTGGTTAGGACAGTCGTATAACCTTGTTGACTCTGTCAAGGGTTATGCGGATGGGTTTGACGCAATTCAAATAATGACGGGTTGAACTTGACTAGGACTCTTTGATTTATTGACTCCGTCAAGGTCACTAGGGTCTTAAGGGCAAAAACCACATCGGGAGTTTCAAACATACCGGAAACTTGCAGATTTAGCATACCTTCTAGAGTGTGGTGACTAGAGTGGATTCCATCTAGTGTATCACACAATGATAGTTGGATCCCGATCCCACTGATGAGTAGGATTACTCTTGGGAGATTTTTTTCACTTAACAATCAATGCTATAAACCAAGTAGGTGTCTAGAAGGTATTAGCGGGGCTACGCCTCCAGGAAAAAGAGGTTATATAATTAAGGAACTTCGTAAAAGCGTTGGAAAACCTCTCTCGAAGTACCAACACCGGCCTGGCTGAAAGGTTAAGCAAGTATTGTGACGTGCGATTAATCCTGACTAGTTCTTCTTTTAGGGTTTGAAGAAGAATTCGAGAAAACAGTGGGAACCATCCTGATTAGATAAATTAATAAACCAATCTAATCTTGTAAGAGCGCACGCTGAGTGTTTTCCCTCTCTCTCTCTCCAGGTAGCAACCATTTCACGCCCTAATCAAGATAATAAAATGTATCGCTTGACCGATCCGAATTCTTATTCGGGGCTGGAGAACGTCGGTCCGGCTCTAACTTATGACAACTGTCATAAGTATGAGCAAAGGAAAGAGGAAAGTTTGAATTCCTTAATAACCCCGTCGAAGAAGAAACATACTGTTGCGTCTTCTTCAGGTGTTCTTGTTAATGAGAACTGTTTTTCGGTCAGTCCTACCTCCTGGGTACTCGATACCGGATCGGGATCTCATATCTGTAATTTATTGCAGGGACTGAGAAAAAGTAGGATAGTTGGACCTGGTGATATGTCCCTCAGAGTAGGGAACGGAGCACAAGTTAATGCTGCAGCCGTCGGTGAATATCACCTGGTATTACCAAATGGCAATGCTATGATTTTGAACAATTGCTACTATATATCTTCCATGCTTTGCAACATCATATCAGTTTCTTTACTTGATAAAGACGGATATAACTTTGTTCCTAATAGAAATATCATGAACATTTACCTTGATAAGGTACTGGTTGCAGAAGGTACACTGTGTAATGGTATCTATGTTCTAAATCAAAACACAGTTCTCAATGTACAAAACACACTCAAGAGGAAGGGTTCAGATACGAACGAATCCTACTTGTGGTATTGTAGACTTGGTCATATCGGAGAGAAAAGACTAAGTAAGTTACATAAAGATGGATTCTTGAATACGTTCGAATTTTCATCTTATGAAACTTGTCAGTCTTGTCTCAAACGAAAGATGACCAAATCTCTGTTCACCGGACATGGAGAAAGAGCATCGGAGCTCTTGAGACTCATACACAGTGATGTATGTGGTCCGATGTCTATACATGCAAGGGGTGGGTTCTCGTACTTCATCACATTCGCTGATGATCTCTCTAGATTCGGATATGTGTATCTTATGAAACACAAATCTGAAGTTTTTGAGAAATTCAAAGAATTCAGAAACGAAGTAGAGAACCAGACTAGCAAAAGTATCAAGATCCTTCGATCTGATAGAGGAGGAGAGTACTTAAACACGGAAATCATAAAATTTTCAAAATCCTCAAAATCTTTTGTTTTATTTCCTTTTAATATGATGCATGTTATTACGCATGAAAATTATGAAATTTTCATAAATGTCAATTTTTTCTATTTTTCCGGTTTTGCAATAATTTTCTTGTTGAAGCACATGAGAATCATGAAATATACAACATCCCAATTTTTTTTTTGTTTTATTCATGTTGTTAATATTTTGCATTTTATAACAGACGAATATGGTGAAATTTAAAAAAATCTCTTACTTTAGCATATGAAATGCCTGAAATTTTCAAAAGTCTCAAAAATATTTGTTTTATTTCCTTTTCATTTTATGCATTCTATCGAACACGAAAATCATAAATTTTCTGAATCCTCAAATTTTTCTGCTTTCTTAAATTTTTCAATATTTTATTTGTTGTAGCACACGAGAATTATGAAATATACAAAAATCTAAAAAAATCAATTGTTTCAATTTTCAACATTTTGCACGATTATAGCTCACGAAAATAATGAATTATTATAAAAGAAAATATCTCAAAATTTAGCACAAGAAAAAACATGAAGGTTTCAAAATAAAATATTTTTGTTTACTTCGATTTTCTTATCCTAGCACATGAAAATCAGAATTTTCAAAAATCTAATTTTTTTTATGTTATTTCTTTTTCATCTTATGCATGTTATTATATACGAAAATCTTGAAATTTTTAGTAATATCGAAATTTTTGGTTTTCTCTTTTGGTTTTTCAAAATTTTATTTGTTATAGCATACGCGAATCATAAAATAAGCAAAATCCTAATTTTTTTTTTGTTTACTTCAATTTCCGGCATTTTGCATACTATAGTACATGAATGCGGTCCAATTTTAAAAATCTCAAACTTTAGCAAAAGAAAACCATGAGATTTTTAAATGTCTCAAAAAAATTTGTTTTATTTCCTTTTCTTTTTTTGCTTCCTATGCACGTGGAAAAAAAAAATCAGAACAGCCATTTCTTTTATGTTTTGATTTTTCGATATTTTGTTTGTTATAGCACAGGAGAATCATGAAATATAAAAAAAATCTCAAAATTTATATTTTCTTCAATTTTCAACATTTTGCACTAGTGTTGAAAGTCGAGTTCGGTTTGACTCAAACCCGACTCGGGTTTTTCAGGTTTTTTGGACATCCTATACCTCCCCCCTGCAAGATCAGACGGTTTGAAAATTAGATTAAAATTTTTTGGATTGGGTATGGATTTGGTGTTAAACTTATTCGTCCGAATCCTATACCCCGTACGAACCAAACCTGCTTTTTATATCCGATCTAATTCGATATATTTGATAGAAATTTAATTCCATATATTATAAAGCATCCATTGTGATTTATTATAGAAATATAATTAGTGCAATTTCAAGTGTAATTTATAAATCTCTATCACGGATAATTTATATAATTTTATCAAAGTATAAATTTTGTGTATATATATTTGGTAGAATATACTCAAGTATTATACTGTTAATTTTTTGATAAATTATAGCGGGAAAGGCCGAAAAACCTGCAAAAACAGATCCACCCGCATAAACCCAAAACCTACCCAAACCAGTCCAAAACCTGAAGTTGCGGGTTCGAGATTAGCATATCATAAACCCGTCGAATTCGAGCGGAATTTGGATTTAGGTTTTAATTTTTGGGACGGGTAAAATTTATATTAAAAACCTGTCCAACCCGGCCGGATTTCACCCCACTATTGCACGCAGCTCACGAAAATGGTGAACTATTTAAAAACATCAAATTTTTGTTTTCTTCGAATTTTCATGACCTAATGCACAAAAATCGTGAAATTTTAAAATACCTCAAAATTTTATGTATTATTTCTTGTTCATTTTATCCATGATATCACACAAGAAAATCATGAAATTTTTAGAAATTTCAAAAAAAATTGTTTTTCCAGTTTTCTAATATTTTGCTTGTCACATAGTACACGAGAATCGTGAAATAAGCAAAATCTGAAATTTCCTTTTACTTCAATTTTGAACATTTTGCACGATATAACACACGAAGATTGTAAAATTTTAAAAATCACAATCTTCAGCATGAGAAAAACATGAAAATTTTCAAAAGCCTCAAATTTTTTTTGTTTTATTTCTTTTTCATTTTATGCATGCTACCTACACACGAAAATCATATAATTTTTTAAATTCTCAAAATTTTCTATTTTTCGGTTTTTCAATATTTTGTTTGTTATAACACACGAGAATCATGGAATATAATAAAAAACCAATTTTTTGAAATTCAATTTTCTACATTTTACACGTGTTCAGGGAAATGGTGAATTATGTAAAAATCTCAAAATTTAGCACAGTAAATGCATGAAAGTTTGAAAAATATAGTATCTTTGTTTTGTTTGATTTGTCATGGCCTAACCCCACGAAAATAGTAAAATTTTTAAACAGCCTCGAAAATGTTTGTTGTATTTCTTTTTCATTATATGCATCCTTTACATACGAAAATCATTAAATTTGCTGAAATTTCATAATTTTCTGTTTTCTTTTCGATTTTTCAATATTTTTCTTTTTATGTCACACGAGAATCATGAAATATGAAGATCTCAAATTTTAGTCCAAGATAAGCATGAAAGTTTCAAAAATAAAATATTTTTATTTTCTACGATTTTTCATGCGTTGGTATACGAAGTTGGTATACGAAAGTTACAAAAATCTCAAAAATCTAATTTATTTTGGTTTATTTCTTATTCATTTTAAGCATGCTATTACAATCGAAAATCATGAAATTTTCAGAAATCTCAAAAATTTTGCTCTTTTTTATTTTTCAATATTTTGCTTATTATAGCACATGAAAATCATGAAATAAACAAAATTCCAAAAAAAATTCAATTTTCAGCATTTTGCATTGTATGGCATAAGAATATGGTGAAATCTTCAAATTTTCAAATTTCAGCATAAGAAAAGTGTGAAATTTTCAGAAGTCTAGTTCTTTTTTCTTTTTTCATTTTTGACGTGGCATATGAAAATCAAGAAATTTTTAAAATTTTCAGATTTTTAGAATTCTTAATTTTTTTTTTGTTTTCTTATGTTTTTCAATATTTTGTTTGTATAGAACACAAGAATCATGAAATATACAAAATTCCAAACAATAATATTTTCTGCAATTTTAAACATTTTGCATGCTACATTACATGAAAATGTTGAATTATTTAAAAATCTCAAAACTTAGCACAAGAAGAGCATGAAAGTTTCAAAAATAAAATATTTTTGTTTTCTTCGACTTTTCATGACCTATTATTAGCACACGAGATCACAAAAATTTTATAACTTCTTGAAAATTTTTGTTTTATTTCTTTTTATTTTATATATGTTATTACACACGAAAATCATGAAATTATTAGAAACCTCAAATTTTTCTGTTTTATTCGTTTTTCATTAGTTTGCTTGTTATAACACACGAGAATTATGAAATATACAAAATCCCAAAACATAATTTCTTCAGGTCTTAGCATTTTGCACGCTATAGCACACGAATATGGTGAATTTCTAAAAATTTCAAACTTTAGCACAAGAAAAGCATAAAATTTTCAAAAGTACTAAAAAAAATTGTTTTGTTTCTTTCTTATTTTATGCATGCTATTGCACATGAAAGTCATAAAACTTTTAGAATCTTCAAGCTTTTCTATTTTCTTTGGTACTTCAATATTATTATAGTTATATAGCATCCGAGAATCATCAAATATACAAAAATCTAAAATTTTATATTTTGTTCAATTTTCAACTTTTTGCAAACTATTGCTTACGAAAATGATGAATTATTTAAAAATCGCAAAATTTAGCACAAGTAAAGCATAAAAGTTTCCAAAATATTTTTTTTGTTTTTTTCGATTTTTTATTGCCCAGCACACTCAATTTTAGAAAAACCTCAATAAGTTTTGTTTTATTTCCTTTTCATTTTATGCATTTTATTGTACAAGAAAATCATGATATTTTCTAAAATAAAAAAAATTCCTCTTTTTCTGTTTTTCAACATTTTGCGTCTTATAACACACGATGATCATGAAATATACAAAATACAAAATAAATTCGTTTTCTTCGGTTTTCAACATTCTGCACACTATGGCACACGAATATGGTAATATTTTAAAAATCTAAAACTTTAGCACAAGAGAAGCATGGAATTTTCAAAAGACTAAAAAATGGTTTATTTCATTTCCATTTTATGCATATTGCACACAAAAATCATTTTATGCATGCTATTTGCACACGGAATCCTAAAATTTTCGAAATTCTATATTTTTTTTGGTTTTCTTAGGTTTTTTAATGTTTTGTTTGTTATAATCCCAAAATAAATATAATTTTTTCAATTTCCAAAATTTTGCATGCTATATAGCTCACGAAAATGATGAGTTATTTAAAAATCTCACATTTTAGCACAAGAAATGCATGAAGGTTTAAGAAATTAATTATTTTTGTTTTCTTCGATTTTTCTTTGGCCGAGCATACGAAAATCGCAAAATTTTTATAGTTATTAATTTTTTTTGTTTTTTTTGTTTTTTATTTTATGCATGTTATCATAATCGAAAATCATGAAATTTTCATAAATCTCAAATTTTTCTGTTTTCTTCGGTTTTCAATATTTTGCTTATAACATACGAGAATCTTGAAGTATACAAAATCTTTAAAAAAATTGATTTCTTTGATTTTCAGCATTTTACAAGCGATGTCACATGAATATGGTGAAATTTTAGGACAAGAAAAACATGAAATTTTTTAAAGTCTAAAAACAAAAATTTCTTTCTTTTTCCTTTTACGCATGGCACACGAAAATCATAAAATTTTCAAATTTTCAAAATCCTTAAATTGTTGGAAACTTAGACACACTAGCAAACTAAATTTAGAAGATGGTAGCACGGATTTTAAAACTTTCTAGTTTGCAAAAATTCCTAAACCATGAATCGGACTAAAGAGCTAGAACTTGCTAACAGAAACTAGTCAACTATGGTAATCTACTATGTATAGAATACTCATATTCTCAAATTTTCTTCAAGGGCTCCCATGTTGTGGACTTTGGCATACTTTCAAGGGCTACGGGTCACGTTTGCAAGCCGGTACTCTTTCGCCAAAAATGACTCATCTGAAGGAACCGATCTAAGCTCTAGCTTCACATAATGAAGCAACCGACGCTCCAAACTCGTTAGGAATGGAGCGTGGGGATGCAAGAATTTTCCACTATTATTTTCTCTCAAATCTAAAACTCAAGAGAGTATCTAAAGAAGAAAGAGGAGGAGGTGAAGAAAAATAGCCATGAGCAAATGTTGAAGAAATAGAGGGCATGAATGAAGTGAATAGAATGTAGAATGACTTCATATTATTTTGCAACCATACAAATAAAATCTCATAACAATTTGTAAAAAAATAATGAAGCTCATTTCTCTCTACATGTTTTCAACCATGCTCAATGTCATCTCACCCTCCACCTTATTTTATGTATATTCATAAATGAATATTCACAAATGAGCTGTCCATCTTCTAAAACAAATCCCGTATAAATACATAATACAACTCGATATACATATCGAAATACATATACGCGTCGCGTATCTGTATAAAAATACGATTAGCCAAGAGAGAAAATCAATAGTGAACAATAATACTAGAATACATATATTAAAAATATATACATAAACTATTAAATCAAAATTTGATTTAATAATCTGGCTTAATCCTAAGCCGCTTGTATTATCAACCGTCCGATTAAAGTTCTGTAGCTTGTGCGCAAATTTAATTGGACACCTGTATGTACCAACATACATCATCTACATCATATCGTCTGAACCGGAAAAACTCTCTGTGTGGGACTCTAAAGACTCGACAATACGTTGGCAGTGGGTTTAACCAAAATTACGTCGGCGACACTAGTTTTATGTAACGGCTACCCAGGTATTGAACGAAACGAAGGCCGACGAGCAAACTCATTCGTATCTCTACTGAGCCTATCTGTGACAATCTCCATACAGTCCGGTCTGTTCGTCTAAGAGTATTGCATATCGGGTTTAGGGGGTGGATAAAGTCAAACCCCCTAATAACGAGATATTTCGTGTCGGTGTGAAGCCCGTCACCTATCGAGAAACTACCGATCCAAATCAGTAATTCTCGTCCACCTTGGCCAAGGATTTCTGGTGATTGCTACCCGTACACAGCGCGACATCTACCCCCAATATCGGGAGAGACGAATCCCCGACGATTCGCTCACCGCCTCCATGTGGCTCGGGACTATACCCAACTAAAATTTGTTTGCACGACTCCTTTGAGTCGTGGTAGGGTAGTAATCAAAGCACGGTGGGAACTCATACGAGACAAATGACGATATCAAGTCGACAGACTAATTTGTACTCATGTCACCTGAGAACTGATATCTGACAATAGATATAATACCATCTAGTATGTGCTCGGCGAGTCCGTCCAATGTAACTCATAACCTAATGAGCACATGTATATTATCTTTGGTGACTAACCGACACCAATTGATGTGAGACCGACCACCGCCCCTGGTCAGGGTCAAGAAACGTTTACACTAGTCTACTCTGGAATATCGATTCTCAATCACGATATTCTCACGACCAGGGACATTTAAGAATTTACTTATAGACTACCCAGTTCTTATAAATATGATCGCCACGATAACCCTAATAATCAAACAAGAATGATATGCGCTCTATCAACATATAATAGTGATTTATAATACCGCATAAAACATGTACACGATGATAGAGATGAATCAGATAGTATACTATCATCTCGAGTAAGACTGTTCTACCCGTATAGGCTTCCCTCAATCATCATAATCGCCTAACTGCTATTAAAATAATTTCCTTGAGGGTACTATACCCAACATATATTTTTTTTTTCTTAGATTTTTCAATATTTAGTTTGTTATAGCATAAGAGAATCATGAAATATATAAAAATCCCACAAAAAATAGTTTCTTCAATTTTCAACATTTTTGTAATACCCAATATCTTGTATATATAAATTCTGTATTTTTTTAAAAACTTCATTTCTTATATTTTTTCCAAATATTTTCCCTATATTTCTCCTATTCCATTTTCCACTAAATCCTTTATTTTGTAATTATTTTTCCCACTCCTTTATTTTATCTCCTAATTAATTTTTACCTAATTCCTTCTTTTCCTAAACCTTATTTATTTTCTACTTTAAAACCTAAATCTAACTCTAAAACCTAGCCCTAGCCCATGAACCCTGCATCCAAACCCGACCCTCTTCTTCTCGTTTCCCTCTTCTTTTTCTCTCTCCTTCTTCCTCGCAACCACCCCATGAGACCCGCACTTCTCCAACGGCCTACGACGTTGCCCATGTCCTCAACATCCTCCATGATTCTCTCACCTTCTCTCTCCTTTTTCTCAACCGCGGCTTCTCTCACACACTCTCTCATTCTCTCTCTCAATCCCGCTCTCTCTTACTCTCTCACCCTAATCGCCACCACAACCGACGACTCCCCAACTCACTTCGTCGCCAAAACCACCACCACCAGCTTCCTCTGCCTCGCTAGCACCATCGACCACGACGAGCTCTTCCAAACCGAGCCCTACATCACCTCCACCTAATAACACCGAGACCTCCATCCTTCACCGACCAGCGACCTGCCATCATCGAGCTACCCACACTGCCTCTACCGCCGACGAGCCCTGAGCACCACCGATTTCTTCTCCTTCTTCCTTCCACGTTCCTCCCCCTTCAACGCCAACTGCCCCGCCTGATTCACTGCACCACCATCGTCTTCCTACAACGCCACCTCTGCCATTGCATGCCACTATCACGGCCGGCAGTCTCTTCTCCTCCAAGCCCAGCTCTCAAACTCCCTCACTGCAGCCACCATCACCGCACGACTCCAACTGTCACGCCCCGCTTCCCAGAGTACGCTAAGATAGGCACGTGACAGAGCCAACCATGCTACCTGTGGATAGGAAATATCCTTCCACAGTCACATTACGGCTGTAGAGATATCAAGAACAATAATAAACTATCTAACACATGTCCATAAGCCAGAATAAATGAGTCAAGAATAAAAATAATGCGGAAGCAAAAAGATACAATACAGGAATAAACTGGAATGTACGTCCCATAATGCGGGCTCACATCAGGAATGAAAATACTGAAAGTAAAATAAACTAACTACTAACAAGTCCTCACTGCTCGCCCTGCAGCAAAGGTAAGGAATCTGGGCCATGCAAAACCCAGACGTCAGTGCGTTATAATATCAAGCAATAATATAAACAGGGTAGCAAGACATACAGGTATGTATATGAACAGTAAAATAAATAAGGACAGTGAAGGGTAAGGCATATGTGATGTGCAGTAAGTAATCTAAACTGGTCTACTGGGTTAACTACTCTCAAGTCTTTGAAATCAATTTGATGAATCATCGATGTAACTCAATAGTATCCCGTGCGTGCCCGGGACCACGGTGAAGATTCTCGGGCTGAATCCGAGACGTGCCGCAAGGCAGTAAAAGGTAGTATGTAACGATGAGTGATGTCAGCAGCATCACCCTGGGGCTGGCCTAGCCCGTAAGACTGATCAGTAAAGGTATCGAACTGTCGAGTTACAGGTCAGGTTTCATCATTGATTTCTCCATACCCCCGAGTTATGTGTTCAAGTCAGGTATTGATAAATCTGGAGCTAATACCAACGCAGGATCAAGCAGGTATAGGTTTGTCTGAATAGACAACAGGAAATGTCCGTTGGGACAACGGGTCAAGATTGTTGGCATTAGTAACAAGATCGGGTAACAGGTCAAGCTGTGGTACATCAGGTCATGTCAGGTAGTGTATATAGATACAATCATGTCAAGAAGTGCACGATATCAAGTCGTGTCAAGTAGTAGTGTATCAAGTCATGTTAGGGGGTGTACAAATGTCACGTGGGTGCTCAAAATCAAACTATAATAAGCATGGATATACAAAAACAAGTATGGGGTACCAATGTAACAATAAAATGGAATAATGTGATGTAGTATGCAAAATAGGTATAGATTAAAACATATGGATGCATAGTTCTCGATTAGGGTTAAAGTTATAGTTCCAACACTAATTAAAATACACCTTATCAAATATGGAATGTTAATATCACATTATTATGTATTATATGATCTATGGATGCAATTGTATATATACTAGACGAGATGGATGCAAATAGGTATCCGAAAGGTTATAAACTATTAAAAATGGTACTATGGGCTATACAACTAAGCAATATGTGATATAAATATGGATATGGGTACAGTGCATTGTAATCTAATATGCAACAAGATATGTTTTCATTTTCTAGATCTAAAATGATATAAACGGAATATCGAAACGTTAAAATGAAATATAGGGCACTAGATTCAAACAACAGGTTTAATATGTATTTAAATAAGTATAAAATAATTTAAATAGCATGTAGCAAGATTAACTTGCCTAGACGATTCAAGAAACGGGTGTACGGAACGTCTCACGTCGGCGGAAAAAGTCGCGACGCACGCACGGTATACGGAACGGATCCAAACAACGCACAAGGTGATCACACGAGTCAGGTATGTTCGCTGGGTCATCGGGATCGTCGACGTCACGGCCGGCTCCGGCGATCTAAACAAGGACAGAGAACATTTAAAGAAAAGAACAACAAAGAAAAGAAAGAAGAAGAGAAGAAAGGAAGGAGGATAAAAGATCGAGAAGAAGATGGATGCTTACTGGATCTGCAGAGAGGGGTGGAGATGTCGACGGTGATGAACGGAGCTCCGGCGAGGTGGTTTGGTGTTAGGGTTTCGGTTAGGGTTTGGGTTACTGGGTTTTTCTAGATGTAGGGATGTGTAGGGATCTGTGAAGGGAGAAGGCAGAGGAGAGAGGAAGGAGGATGGTGATGGGATAAGGTGGTTGACAGTGAAGAGAAGATGGTGGTGATGGGTTCTGTGGGTGTGCAGGCGAGGGTTTGGAAGAAAAAGTAGAAGAGGAAGATGGAGATGAGGAGTAAGAGGTTCGATTGAGGGAGGTGGAGTTGAGGGGATTAAGCTTTTAGGGTTAGGGTTTAAGATTCGGAGCTCGGCGACGATGGGTTAACGAGGAGGGAAAGAGCTCGGGTTTTTAAAAAAAAGAAAGAAGAAAGAGATATGAAGGAGGGAGGTGAAGGGATCCGCGGCGGTGATGGGATCACGCACAGTGATCGCGATAAGAGAGAGAAGGAATCCGAGATGAGAGAGATAGGGAGAGAGCGAGATGAGAGAGATAGGGAGAGAGCGAGAAAATTGGCATTATATGCAAGAGAGAGAAAGAGAGAAGAGAGAAGGGATTATGAGATGGGGAGAGAGAAGGATATCAGCGGCTGGGAGAAGGAGAGAGAAAGAGAAAACGAAAGGAAAGAGATAGACGATTTGTGGGGGCCACGAGCCAGTGAGGGAAAGGGCTGTAGCAGTTAGGGAAAGATTTTTAAAAAAAATATTAAAAGATTTTCGTTTGTTTAAAGAAAAGTTGTGAACTGTTAAATAAATTTTTAAAACGAAATTTTAAATTTTAAATAATTAGAATTTTGGCGAGATGCAAAAATATTCCAAAACGCGCCCGGGTCGGGTCTAAAATTTCAAATTTAAAATACAAAAAATATATGCTACCTCCAAATTTCAAAACGAATGTTCAGGTAACGAAAATTCATACCCCCAAGAACGGATGCATGTACGTGCACGTAGCCATCCAAACATGTTCGTTTCACTGAACGAGACGGGAACAAGATACGCGGATGCTACCACGGGTTAGAGGTATCATGCAGGCTATGAAATGCAATTTTAATTTATTTAACATGATCTAAAAATGTTATATGTAAAATATGCGATGCCGGATGAAATGCCAGTATGCAGTATACACTAGATGCACGTGTCTATTTAACAAGCCAGGGTAGTCTATAAATATGAATCAAATAAGTTCAAGCAAGCGGGTCGGGTCGAATGCAATGTAAAATGTAAAATACCATTCGCACCCGAACACGATAAATCAATAAAATACCACAGATAAATAAATACGGGAACTGGAATTGGTATAAGTGAACTAGGTTGTTACACTAACACTGAACAACAGTCGCTGTTCGGGTAAAAAAATACACCCCGGTTGACCAAGTCAAAGTCAAAGTCAACTCCAAGTAAATGAGCCTAAGCCCAGGTTAAGTGGGCCCATGCCCAAGCCGAGCCCCGCGGCCTGCCTCCCTATGCCAATGTGAAAGTTATGTACTAAATAATTTTGATATAATTTTTATGAATAAATGTTAGAAAAATGGGCATAAAGCCAAATTTTTGTAAAACCCATGGCTCATGTGCAAAAGAAATGAGCACATGAGGCATGGGATGGGCAAAATGCTATTTTGTAAAGCCCAATGGATTATGTGTAAATTTGTAACCCTATATAAGGCAACAAGATGATGAAATGAAGAATAATAATTCATTCTCCCCAAAATCTAGGTTTCTGTGTCTCCTTCTCCTTTCTCAAGGTTCTAAACCTTCTTTCCCTTTTTTAAATTAAATCAAGAGTTTAACTCTTCTTTTTCCAAAAAGAAACAGTTTTTTACCATAAAACTCTTGAAGGGGAACTCAAATCTCCCATCAAATCTCTAAATTTTTTAGTCCAACCCCCCTTTTCTCCAAGATCCAGCCAATAAAGAGGAGGAAGAAAGACACATCTCTAAAAATCCCACTTTGGAAAGATACAAGGCTCAAGAGAAGATCCACGGCTCAAGGGAGAAGAAATGGGTCCCATTTCATAATCTCCGAAAATCTCTTAGGAGTTTAACACCACAAATATATATATATATAACAATAATGATAAATCATTTTTTTAGGAGTTCAACTCCAAAAGTCAATCTGGAATACAACTCCCAGTGCTGGGGCTAAGCGCCTTTGTCCTTTTTTTAGGAGTTTAACTCCAAAAGTCAATTGGGAGTACAGCTCCCAGTATAGGGGCTAAGCCCATTTTTCCCGCTGGCGCCCAGCGCCCGCATGCCGAGCACGTGAGGCGCTGGCGCCCAGCGCATCTTTTGAACGCTATTTTTCATTTTTTTATATATACACACTCCACAACACTTTCTCCCGTTAGGATTCGTGCAAACAGGTTTTAGTTGGGCACAGTCCCGAGCCACGTGGAGGCAGTGAGTGACTGTTAGGGATTCGTCTCTCTCGGTATAGGGTGTTGATATCGCACAGTGATCGGTTGGTCATTACCATAAGTCCCTGGCCAGGGATGATTGAGAATTACTGATAGATTGATCAGTAGATTCTCGGATGGTGATAGAGCCATACCGACACGACTTGTACGGTTATTAGGGGTCTGACGTTTACCACCTCCCTAGACCATACATGCGATACTCTTAGACGAACAGACCGGACTGCACGGATATTGTCACGCACAGGCTCAGTAGGAGTTCGGATGGGTATCCTCATCGGCCTTCTTATCGACATCTACCTGGGGACCGTTACGTACAGCTAGTGCCGCTTGCGGTCTGTGGTTAAACCCACTGCCAGCGTAGTAGTAGAGTCTTTAGAGTCCCACACAGAGTTTTCCCAACTCCAGGCGAAACCATATAGAGGTCGTACGGTTTTACGACAAGGGTTCGGACGAATACGTGTTTAAACGCACGTACGACATTCAGACAGTTTTTACTAGACGGCTTTGGTTTAAGCCAGATTCTAGTATCAGGTTACTGGATTTATACAGTCTAAAGTTTTTCCGTGTTTTCACGGATGAGAGGGGCGTTCTCGTAATTTCCGGGAAGCTTCTAGAAGCATGATGACTTGAGGGGTTAAGGTGGCATTGTCATTAATGTAAATTGTAACTCATTATGTGTGATTCACTATGTCATTAATGCATCCTTAAATGCTTAATGACTCACATAGTGAATCACTCATATTCAATTATGAAGCATGATGAATAATCTATTATTATTCATTTTATTGATTTATTCTTCATGCTTGATATATTAAGTGAGAAGCAATTTCATTTCATAATTCTAGTTCATCTTCTCTCTCCTCAAACTCTCTCTTTCTTCAAGCTCTAATCCTACCATTAATGAGTTGAGTACAAGGGTTAAAAAAGACTAAACATTCCATAACCTAACTCTATATGACCTAAGTCCCTTTGGTTAGCAACTAGAGAAACTTCGTTACCTCAAGTCTTGAGGTGAAGCTTAGATTAGGGTTCTCGGGTGGATCATCTATCACTTGGAGGAGGCCGAGGAGGACGAAGAGATCGTAAAGACGAAGGACACGCATCACTAGGTATAATCTCTTTACATAATAGTTTAGAACTTCTATGGTTTGTGTTAATTATCGTTTAGCAAAGATCTTCGGTTAGTCGATGTATGCTTCAAGAACAAGATTGTTTTTCATATTTTCGCCTCCTCGCAACTCGTGGGGTGTTGCACATCGACTTACAGTGGTATCAGAGCCTCACTAAACAATAATTAACTCACTTGCAAAGTCGTATGAATTTCGAACGCAAAACAAATCGGAAAATACACGGATATCATATAGTTTCGTTCGATTTTTAAATGAGGTCCAAAAATTTTTCATGTTCCTCAAGAACACCCTTCAAGAAATTATAAGAACACAGAGAAAAAATGGGCTCCTAAATCGGCCACAGAGCCGCGGAACCGCGGCCAATCCCACCGATCCGCCGCGGATCCGCGGCCGAGTTGGGGCCGATTCAGCCCAGTTTTTCCCTGTGCATCTTCTGTGATATTTTGTATTTTCTGGTATATTTTATTTTCTGCTCAAATTTCAGATTTACAGAGAAGATTTGGAGTAGAATCTAATGGGTTTGATCGATCGAAATTATACGATGTTTGCTTGTTTGATTATATCTGTGAACTGTATTATGTGTTCGTAAACCTCCCCTAACTGCTAGTATGTCGGTTGGCAGAGGGTTGCACATATCTGTAATGTTTTAACTGTTTGTGATTATGAACTCTATTGGACTGTTGTGATGATTTGCCGGGGTTTTGTGATGGGTTATTGTATTAATTCATTCAATATAATTGTAATAAGTTGTAATATTATTTTGCGGGGAACATCCAGGTTGCGGTTGTTGCCACCGTTGTATTATTTCTTTTTACTGTTTTTGCTCCTAGGATAGACCCAAGGTGGGGTGCACAAACTACCGGGTATTTCGAAGTGCTTAGTGGCCTACTCACGTTGTTGAGGGAGACCGCTTCACTTCGGGTACTTGGCGGGTAGTTTGCCGTACCCGTAGGGGTCTGGGGTGGGGTAATGGCTATTCATCACAACTGTGTAATCCGTCTTTTCTTACAGGCTCAAAAGAAACGCGGATTGCTTGCATATCCAATAAAGTTTATCTGTGATCTGGAATGCCTATTATTGCGTCTGGCGAATGTACAATATCTATATATGATAGCTATTTAGACGTCACTTATGTTTTACACCCGCGCTAGCCTAGCCCCCGCTCTGCCGTTAGTTAAGTAACCTAACGGGTGATGACGGGACCCCGTGGCGAATGCGGATGGTATAAGAGGACGTTGTATTTTCGTTGTTATCTGTAATGATAGGTTAAAGATGGGACACATTATTTTTTAATGCAAAGAAAAAAAAACCTAAACTGAATCGTTGGAACAATTTCTAAAAACCACTCGGTTTTCTTGAAAAAGCAAAATTTTAAATGCGGAGCTTAAACCATTCCTTTTAATAAAAGCTATCTTGGTTCCTTCGATCAAATCAAGTTCACTACGTTAACGGTTTTTTGCCAAAAATCAGCCGTAACCCTCCGTCGTTTCAAATAGACAGCACATCGTATTCATGCTATGCTTGTTGGCCTACGTCAAGGCATAGTGGATGGTAGCAGTGTGGTCTGCTTATTTGTTGCATAGATAGATGCATTAGTATAGGACAGACGTACAACCTTGTTGGCCTACGTCAAGGGTATGTACGATGTACCTAAATTAATCAGGACAACGACGTGTAGAACTTGACTTGCGTCTTATGACTTGTTGGCCTACGTCAAGGTCAATAAGAGCTTGGGGTAAAAATCACATCGGGAGTATCAAACATAAAGGAAACTTGCAGATTAAGCATACCTTCTGGAGTGTGGTGACTAGAGTGGCTTCCATCTAGTACATCATGCAATGATAGTTGGATCCCGATCCTACTGATGAGTATGATTACTCTCAGGAAACATTCTCACTTAACAATCAATGCTATAAACCAAGTAGGTGTCCAGAAAGGTGTTAGAGGGGCTACGCCTTCAGGGAAAAGAGGTTATTTAATCAAGGAACTTCGCGAAAGTGTTGGAAAACCTCCTTCGAAGTACCAACACCAGCCTGGCTGAAAGGTTAAGCAAGTATTGTGACGTGTGATTAAATCCTGACTAGTTCTTCTTTTGGGTTTTGAAGAAGGATTTGAGGGAACAGTGGGAGCCATCCTGTTTAGATAAATTAATAACCAATCTAAACTTGCAAGGAGCATATGCTGAGTGTTTTCTTTTCTCTCTCTCTAGCAGCTACCATGACAGGACTAAAACTATTACTTGAAAAAAATATACTGACCGGGCAGAACTATAAAAATTGGCTAAGAAACGTCAAGTGTATCGTGCTGGCGTCCATGAACAATGAACTCCAGAAACAGCACGAGAGTATGGATATTGTATCCATCTTTCTCCATGTTAAGGAATTATATGGAGAGCACTCCCGTATCGCAAGGTACGAGACCTCAAGGAAGCTATTCCAGATGAGGTTAGCTCCAGGATCGCCTGTAGGAGAGCACGTCCTCAAAATGATCAGCCTCATTGAGGAACTCGCAAACCTGGGATGCGTGCTAGAGAATGATTTGTATATCGACTTGATTTTGCAGTCCCTTTCCCACACCTTCTCTCAGTTCGTGCTTAGCTTCAACATGCACGAAATGGAAACTGATCTTCCAAAGCTCCTCAACATGTTGAGGGTAGCAGAGACCTCCTTGAAAAAGGAGAAGACCCCCGTTCTGTATGTTGGCCAATCATCCTCTTCTAAATCTAAAGCGAAAGCTAAAGGGAAGAAGAAGATGAAAGCCACCAAACCGAAGGGTGGGGTCAAGAAGGTGCAGGGAAAGAACAAGGAAGGAATGGTGAAAGCGGATATAAACGAATGCCATTATTGTCACAAGCAATGGCACTGGAAGAAGGACTGTATGGCCTTCAAGGCAAAGGACACGAAGCAAGCGGTTGTTTCTGCTTCAGGTGTGTTCGTAATCGAAAATTGTCTTTCAGTAAACTCTAAATCATGGGTACTTGATACCGGTTCTGGTTCTCACATCTGTAATTCATTGCAGGATCTGAGAAATAGTAGAGTACTTGGGGCAGGTGATATGACTCTCCGGATGGGCAATGGAATGCATGTAGATACTATTGCAATAGGGGAGTATCACCTAGGGTTGACTAGTGGGCACGTTTTGGTGTTATACAGCTGTTTTTGTATTCCCCGTATGCTGTGTAATATTATATCAGTATCTTTATTGTCTAATAAAGGATATAATTTTGCGCTTGAAAGTAATGTCATGAACATTCTCCTAAATCAAGAACTGATTGGGTATGGCACACTGGAAAACGGCATATACATACTTAATCAACCTCGAATTTTCAATATTCAAAACACACTTAAAAGAAAGGCTCCAGATTCAAATCAAGCCATCCTATGGCATTGTAGACTTGGTCATATAAACGAAACAAGGTTGATTAAGTTACATAAAGATGGATATCTAGATCCGTTTGAATATTCATCATATGCAACTTGTCAATCATGTATCAAAGGAAAAATGACCAAATCTCCGTTCACCGGATACGGAGCAAGAGCTACAGAACTCTTGGGACTAATACACAGTGATGTATGTGGTGCAATGTCTACGCATGCGAGAAGCGGTCACTCTACTTCATCACTTTTACTGATGACTTCTCTAGGTATGGACATGTGTTCTTAATAAAACATAAATCCGAGGCCTTTGAGAAGTTTAAGGAGTATAAAAATGAAGTAGAGAAACAAACTGGTAAAAGCATCATGACACTTCGATCTGATCGAGGTGGAGAATACTTAAGTACCAGTTTCCTTGAATACTTAAAAGAGAATGGAATTCTCTCTCAGCTTGCTCCGCCTTATACACCTCAGCATAATGGTGTATCAGAAAGGAGGAATCGCACGCTATTAGATATGGTGCGTTCAATGATGAGTAGTGCTGAGTTACCACTTTCCTTCTGGGGATTTGCTCTTGAATCAACAACATACTTATTGAATAGAATTCCAACTAAGTCTGTGCCTATCACTCCATATGAAATGTGGAGCGGAAAGAGACCATATCTTAAGTACATCAAGATATGGGGGTGTCCGGCATATGTTAAAAAGCATAGACCGGACAAGCTCGAGTCACGATCGGTTTTGTGCAAGTTTGTAGGATACCCCAAACATTCAAGGGGGTACATGGTCTACCACACTGAAGAACAAAAGGTGTTTGTCGCTCGCCACATTGTCTTCTTAGAAAGCGAATTTCTTGCAAAAGAAATTAATGGGAGCGCGATAGAGCTGGAAGAAATTCCAGAAGCTCAAACTGCTACCGAGGATTTAGAAGAACCTCAGATTTCAATAGAACATGACGAACCAACGCTACTCCGCAGATCTAGTAGGCTTTCTCATCCTCCAGATAGATACTATGGTTTTCTTCTAGATGGGGATCGAGAGGATTGCATCATCGATGATGATGAGCCTACTGGTTTTCAGCAGGCTATCACGAGTATTGACTCGATGAAATGGCTGGATGCTATGAGATCCGAAATGGAATCCATGTACACCAATAAAGTATGGACTTTAGAAGTTGCTCCTCCTGAGGTGAAACCAGTTGGATGCAAATGGATCTTTAAAAAGAAGATTGGTGCACTTGGACAAGTGGAAACCTACAAAGCTAGACTCGTTGCAAAAGGTTTTCGTCAAAGACCGGGATTGGACTATGATGAAACCTTTTCACCTGTAGCTATGCTTAAATCCATTCGGATCCTGCTTGCCATTGCTGCCTTCCATGACTATGAAATCTGGCAAATGGATGTAAAAACAGCTTTTCTAAATGGACATTTAGAAGAGAGTGTTTACATGGATCAACCAGAAGGTTTTTTAGACAGTGGGAGCAGCGGAAGAGTGTGCAGGTTGCTTAAATCCATCTATGGGTTAAAGCAAGCATCGCGAAGTTGGAACATCTGCTTTGATGAGACAGTCAAAGAGTTTGACTTTATCAAAAATGTAGATGAACCATGTATTTATAGGAAGATTGTAGAAGGAGCAGTAGTCTTCCTCGTTTTATACGTCGACGACATACTACTGATAGGGAATGATGTCCCCATGCTACAATCAGTAAAGCTCTTCTTGTCACAGAAATTCTCCATGAAAGACTTGGGTGATGCAACCTACATTTTGGGCATTAAGATCTATCGTGATAGATCTAATAGAATGTTGGGATTTTCACAGTCCAGGTATATTGACACTATACTAAAGAGGTTTAGTATGGAAGATTCCAAGCGCGGTATTATGCCCGCTTGTCATGGGATCACCCTCTCCAAAGAGATGTCTCCAAAGACTGATGAAGAGAGGGATCGCATGGGCATTATACCCTACGCTTCGGCGGTAGGATCTATAATGTATGTGATGTTATGTACAAGACCGGATGTAGGTTACGCACTTGATGTGGTAAGCAGGTATCAGTCTGACCCAGGTGAGAAGCATTGGATAGCGGTAAAGAACATTCTCAAGTACCTGAGAAGAACTAAGGAGATGTTCTTAATTTACGGTAATGGGGACCTCCAGGTAGAGGCTTTTACCGACTCCGGCTTCCAAAGTGACAAAGATGATTCTAAATCCATTTCGGGTTTTGTGTTTACCCTTAATGGAGGGGCGGTATGTTGGAAAAGTTCCAAACAGGATACCGTCGCAGACTCAACTATGGAGGCTGAGTATATAGCTGCTAGTGAAGCCGCAAAAGAGGCTGTCTGGATGAGGAAGTTCATATCTGAACTTCAGGTGGTTCCGTCCATTGCCAATCCAATACATTTGTATTGTGATAACAATGGGGCCGTAGCATTGGCGAAAGAACCCAGGTCCCATCAGAAATCAGGGAGATCGTTGATCGTCGGGAGATCGAGGTACGGAGAGTGGATACAAAAGACAACACGGCAGATCCATTCACAAAGGCCATCCCTCAAGTTCAGTTCGAGAGGCTGTTTGATATGTTGGGCATGAGGTACTCCAGCAACTGGATCTAGTGAAGACAGTGGGTACTCATTGCGCCAATTATAGGCCCTAGTGCAAGTGGGAGATTGTTGGATATATATGCCCTAGAGGCCTTCATTGTATAGGATGCTAGGGATATGTATGTACATGACAGTCTTGCTTAATATAATAGTACGCTATTTTGTTTGTCTTTATCTTAACATATGATATATTTTGCATAGTATTCATATATATATAATTGTTGATAAAGCCCATAGGGTGTTTGCCTGACTACCGGCGTTGTGATGGCAGTCATACTAGTAGGAGCTGGATAGTCAATAGGCACATCCTTAGATGTCCCCGGTCGCAGGAGTATCGAGACTGGACATCGATACTCCGGAGTAGACTGGTGTATACATATCTAGACCCTGAGGAGGGACGATGGATTGGTCCCGCAGCCATTGGTGGAGTGCACCTAAGATTTTATACAGATGCTCACTGGGTGTGAGTACACCAGACAGGACTCGCCGAGAACTGACTGGATGGTATTTATACCTAACGTCAGTTAGCAGTTCTCCGGTGACATGTGTGCAGATAGTCCGTTGACTTAAAGTCGTCATTTGTCTCGTGTGAGTTCCCACTGTGCTTTGATTAGTACCCTACCACGGTTCAAAGGAGTCGTGCAAACAGGTTTTAGTTGGGCATAGTCCCGAGCCATGTGGAGGCAGTGAGTAACTGTTAGGGATTCGTCTCTCCCGGTATAGGGAGTTGATATCGCACAGTGATCGGTTGGTCATTACCATAAGTCCCTGGCCAGGGCTGATTGAAAATTACTGATAGATTGATCAGTAGATTCTTGGATGGTGATAGTGTCATACCGACACGACTTGTACGGTTATTAGGGGTCCGACGTTTACCACCTCCATAGACCATACATGCCATACTCTTAGACGAACATACCGGACTGCACGGATATTGTCACGCACAGGCTCAGTAGGAGTTCGGATGGGTATCCTCATCGGCCTTCTTATCGACATCTACCTGGGGACCGTTACGTACAGCTAGTGCCGCTTGCGGTCTGTGGTTAAACCCACTGCCAGCGTAGTAGTCGAGTCTTTAGAGTCCCACACAGAGTTTTTCCAACTCCAGGCGAAACCATATAGAGGTCTTACGGTTTTACGACAAGGGTTCGGACGAATACGTGTTTAAACGCACGTACGACATTCAGACTGTTTTTACTAGACGGCTTTGGTTTAAGCCAGATTCTAGTATCAGGTTATTGGATTTATACAGTCTAAAGTTTTTCCGTGTTTTCACGGATGAGAGGGGCGTTCTCGTAATTTCCGGGAAGCTTCTAGAAGCATGGTGACTTGAGGGGTTAAGGTGGCATTGTCATTAATGTAAATTGTGACTCATTATGTGTGATTCACTATGTCATTAATGCGTCATTAAATGCTTAATGACTCACATAGTGAATCACTCATATTCATTTATGAAGAATGATGAATAATCTATTATTATTCATTTTATTGATTTATTCTTCATGCTTGATATATTAAGTGAGAAGCAATTTCATTTCATAATCCTAGTTCATCTTCTCTCTCCTCAAGCTCTCTCTTTCTTCAAGCTCTAATCCTACCACTCATGAGTTGAGTACAAGGGTTAGAAAAGACTAAACATTCCATAACCTAACTCTATATGACCTAAGTCCCTTTGGTTAGCAACTAGAGAAACTTAGTTACCTCAAGTCTTGAGGTGAAGCTTGGATTAGGGTTCTCGGGTGGATCATCTATCACTTGGAGGAGGCCGAGGAGGACGAAGAGATCGTAAAGACGAAGGACACGTATCACTAGGTATAATTTCTTTAGATAGTAGTTTAGAACTTCTATGGTTTGTGTTAATTATCGTTTAGCAAAGATTTTCGGTTAGTCGATGTATGCTTCAAGAACAAGATTGTTTTTCACATTTCCGCCTCCCCGCAACTCGTGGGGTGTTGCACATCGACTTACAGTGGTATCAGAGCCTCACTAAACAATAATTAACTCGCTTGCAAAGTCGTATGAATTTCGAACGCAAAACAAATCGGAAAATACACGGAAATCATATAGTTTCTGTCGATTTTTAAATGAGGTCCAAAATTTTTTCAGGTTCCTCCAGAACACCCTTCAAGAAATTATAAGAACACAGAGAAAAAATGGGCTCCTGAATCGTCCATAGAGCCGTGGAACAGCGGCCGATCCCACCGATCCGCCGCGGAACCGCGGCCGAGTTGGGGCCGATTCAGCCCAGTTTTTCCCTGTGCATCTTCTGTGATATTTTGTATTTTCTGGTATATTTTATTTTCTGCTCAAATTTCAGATTTACAGAGAAGATTTGGAGTAGAATCTAATGGGTTTGATCGATCGAAATTATACGATGTTTGCTTGTTTGATTATATCTGTGAACTGTATTATGTGTTCGTAAACCTCCCCTAACTGCTAGTATGTCGGTTGGCAGAGGGTTGCACATATCTGTAATGTTTTAACTGTTTGTGATTATGAACTCTATTGGACTGTTGTGATGATTTGCCGGGGTTTTGTAATGGGTTATTGTATTAATTCATTCAATATAATTGTAATAAGTTGTAATATTATTTTGCGGGGCACATCCAGGTTGCGGTTGTTGCCACCGTTGTATTATTTCTTTTTACTGTTTTTGCTCCTAGGATAGACCCAAGGTGGGATGCACAAACTACCGGGTATTTCGAAGTGCTTAGTGGCCTACTCACGTTGTTGAGGGAGACCGCTTCACTTCGGATACTTGGAGGGTAGTTTGCCGTACCCGTAGGGGTCTGGGGTGGGGTAATGGCTATTCATCACAACTGTGTAATCCGTCTTTTCTTACAGGCTCAAAAGAAACGCGAATTGCTTGCATATCCAATAAAGTTTATCTGTGATCTGGAATGCCTATTATTGCGTCTGACGAATGTACAATATCTATATATGATAGCTATTTAGACGTCACTTATGTTTTACACCCGCGCTAGCCCAGCCCCCGCTCTGCCGTTAGTTAAGCAACCTAACGGGTGATGACAGGACCCCGTGGCGAATGTGGATGGCATAAGAGTACGACGTATTTTCGTTGTTATCTATAATGATAGGTTAAAGATGGGACGCTTATTTTTTAATGCAAAGAAAAAAAAACCTAAACTGAATCGTTGGAACAATTTCTAAAAACCACTCGGTTTTCTTGAAAAAGCAAAATTTTAACTGCGGAGCTTAAACCACTCCTTTTAATAAAAGCTATCTTGGTTCCTTCGATCAAATCAAGTTCACTACGTTAACTGTTTTTTGCCAAAAACCAACCGTAACCCTCCGTCGTTTCAAATAGACAGCACATCGTATTCATGCTATGCTTGTTGGCCTACGTCAAGGCATAGTGGATGGTAGCAGTGTGGTCTGCTTATTTGTTGCATAGATAGATGCATTAGTATAGGACAGACGTACAACCTTGTTGGCCTACGTCAAGGGCATGTACGATGTACCTAAATTAATCAGGACAACGACGGGTAGAACTTGACTTGCGTCTTATAACTTGTTGGCCTACGTCAAGGTCAATAAGAGCTTAGGGTAAAAATCACATCGGGAGTTTCAAACATAAAGGAAACTTGCAGATTAAGCATACCTTCTGGAGTGTGGTGACTAGAGTGGCTTCCATCTAGTACATCATGCAATGATAGTTGGATCCCGATCCCTCTGATGAGTAGGATTACTCTCAGGAAACATTCTCACTTAACAATCAATGCTATAAACCAAGTAGGTGTCCAGAAAGGTGTTAGAGGGGCTACGCCTTCAAGGAAAAGAGGTTATTTAATTAAGGAACTTCGCGAAAGCGTTGGAAAACCTCCCTCGAAGTACCAACACCAGCCTGGCTGAAAGGTTAAACAAGTATTGTGACTTGTGATTAAATCTTGACTAGTTCTTCTTTTAGGTTTTGAAGAAGGATTTGAGAGAACAGTGGGAGCCATCCTGTTTAGATAAATTAATAACCAATCTAAACTTGCAAGAAGCATATGCTGAGTGTTTTCTTTTCTCTCTCTCTAGCAGCTACCATGACAGGACTAAAACTATTACTTGAAAAAAATATACTGACCGGGCAGAACTATAAAGATTGGCTAAGGAACGTCAACATTGCACAGACTTATGACAAAGTAGCATATGTTACCACCGCTGTTCCTCCCCTTATCCCTGGACCAGATTCCTCAGTTGTGGACAAGGAAGTTCGCAAAACCTGGGATCTAGATTGTGAGCGAGCTAAATGTATCGTGCTGGTGTCCATGAACAATGAACTCCAGAAACAGCACGAGAGTATGGATATTTTATCCATCTTTCTCCATGTTAAGGAATTATATGGAGAGCACTCTCGTATCGCAAGGTACGAGACCTCAAGGAAGCTATTCCAGATGAGGTTAGTTCCAGGATCGCCTGTAGGAGAGCACGTCCTCAAAATGATCAGCCTCATTGAGGAACTCGCAAACCTGGGATGCGTGCTAGAGAATGATTTGTATATCGACTTGATTTTGCAGTCCCTTTCCCACACCTTCTCTCAGTTCGTGCTTAGCTTCAACATGCACGAAATGGAAGCTGATCTTCCAAAGCTCCTCAACATGTTGAGGGTAGCAGAGACCTCCTTGAAAAAGGAGAAGACCCCCTTTCTGTATGTTGGCCAATCATCCTCTTCTAAATCTAAAGCGAAAGCTAAAGGGAAGAAGAAGATGAAAGCCACCAAACCGAAGGGTGGGGTCAAGAAGGTGCAGGGAAAGAACAAGGAAGGAAGGGTGAAAGCGGATATAAACGAATGACATTATTGTCACAAGCAAGGGCACTGGAAGAAGGACTGTATGGCCTTCAAGGCAAAGGACACGAAGCAAGCTGTTGCTTCTGATTTAGGTGTGTTCGTAATCGAAAATTTTCTTTCAGTAAACTCTAAATCATGGGTACTTGATACCGGTTCTGGTTCTCACATCTGTAATTCATTGCAGGATCTGAGAAATAGTAGAGTACTTGGGGCAGGTGATATGACTCTCCGTATGGGCAATGGAATGCATGTAGATACTATTGCAATAGGGGAGTATCACCTAGGATTGACTAGTGGGCACGTTTTGGTGTTGTACAGCTGTTTTTGTATTCCCGGTATGCTGTGTAATATTATATCAGTATCTTTGTTGTCTAATAAAGGATATAATTTTGCGCTTGAAAGTAATGTCATGAACATTCTCCTAAATCAAGAACTGATTGGGTATGGCACACTGGAAAACGGCATATACATACTTAATCAACCTCGAATTTTCAATATTCAAAACACACTTAAAAGAAAGGCTCCAGATTCAAATCAAGCCTTCTTATGGCATTATAGACTTGGTCATATAAACGAAACAAGGTTGACTAAGTTACATAAACATGGATATCTAGATCCGTTTGAATATTCATCATATGCAACTTGTCAATCATGTATCAAAGGAAAAATGACCAAATCTCCGTTCACCGGATACGGAGCAAGAGCTACAGAACTCTTGGGACTAATACACAGTGATGTATGTGGTCCAATGTCTACGCATGCGAGAAGCGGTCACTCTACTTCATCACTTTTACTGATGACTTCTCTAGGTATGGACATGTGTTCTTAATAAAACATAAATCCGAGGCCTTTGAGAAGTTTAAGGAGTATAAAAATGAAGTAGAGAAACAAATTGGTAAAAGCATCAAGACACTTCGATCTGATCGAGGTGGAGAATACTTAAGTACCGGTTTCCTTGAATACTTAAAAGAGAATGGAATTCTCTCTCAGCTTACTCCGCCTTATACACCTCAGCATAATGGTGTATCAGAAAGGAGGAATCGCACGCTATTAGATATGGTGCGTTCAATGATGAGTAGTGCTGAGTTACCACTTTCCTTCTGGGGATTTGCTCTAGAATCAGCAGCATACTTATTGAATAGAGTTCCAACTAAGTCTGTGCCTACCACTCCATATGAAATGTGGAGCGGTAAGAGACCATATCTTAAGTACATCAAGATATGGGGGTGTCCGGCATATGTTAAAAAGCATAGACCGGACAAGCTCGAGTCACGATCGGTTTTGTGCAAGTTTGTAGGATACCCCAAACATTCAAGGGGGTACATGGTCTACCACACTGAAGAACAAAAGGTGTTTGTCGCTCGCCACATTGTCTTCTTAGAAAGCGAATTTCTTGCAATAGAAATTAATGGGAGCGCGGTAGAGCTGGAAGAAATTCCAGAACCTCAAACTGCTACCGAGGACTTAGAAGAACCTCAGATTTCAATAGAACATGACGAACCAACGCCACTCCGCAGATCTAGTAGGCTTTCTCATCCTACAAAGAGATACTATGGTTTTCTTCTAGATGGGGATCGAGAGGATTGCATCATCGATGATGATGAGCCTACTGGTTTTCAGCAGGCTATCACGAGTATTGACTCGATGAAATGGCTGGATGCTATGAGATCCGAAATGGAATCCATGTACACCAATAAAGTATGGACTTTAGAAGTTGCTCCTCCTGGGGTGAAACCAGTTGGATGCAAATGGATCTTTAAAAAGAAGATTGGTGCACTTGGACAAGTGGAAACCTACAAATCTAGACTCGTTGCAAAAGGTTTTCGTCAAAGACCGGGATTGGACTATGATGAAACCTTTTCACCTGTAGCTATGCTTAAATCCATTCGGATCCTGCTTGCCATTGCTGCCTTCCATGACTATGAAATCTGGCAAATGGATGTAAAAACAGCTTTTCTAAATGGACATTTAGAAGAGAGTGTTTACATGGATCAACCAGAAGGTTTCTTAGACAGTGGGAGCAGCGGAAGAGTGTGCAGGTTGCTTAAATCCATCTATGGATTAAAGCAAGCATCGCAAAGTTGGAACATCTGCTTTGATGAGACAGTCAAAGAGTTTGACTTTATCAAAAATGTAGATGAACCATGTATTTATAGGAAGATTGTAGAAGGAGCAGTAGTCTTTCTCGTTTTATACGTCGACGACATACTACTGATAGGGAATGATGTCCCCATGCTACAATCAGTAAAGCTCTTCTTGTCACAGAAATTCTCCATGAAAGACTTAAGTGATGCAACCTACATTTTGGGCATTAAGATCTATCGTGATAGATCTAATAGAATGTTGGGACTTTCACAGTCCAGGTATCTTGACACTATACTAAAGAAGTTTAGTATGGAAGATTCCAAGCGCGGTAATATGCCCGCTTATCACGGGATCACCATCTCCAAAGAGATGTCTCCAAAGACTGATGAAGAAAGGGATCGCATGGGCATTATACCCTACGCTTCGGCGGTAGGATCTATAATGTATGCGATGTTATGTACAAGACCGGATGTAGCTTACGCACTTGATGTGGTAAGCAGGTATCAGTCTGACCCAGGTGAGAAGCATTGGATAGCGGTAAAGAACATTCTCAAGTACTTGAGAAGGACTAAGGAGATGTTCTTAATTTACGGTAAAGGAGATCTCCAGGTAGAGGCTTTTACCGACTCCGGCTTCCAAAGTGACAAAGATGATTCTAAATCCATTTCGGGTTTTGTGTTTACCCTCAATGGAGGGGCGGTATGTTGGAAAAGTTCCAAATAGGATACCGTCACAGACTCAACTATGGAGGCTGAGTATATAGCTGCTAGTGAAGCCGCAAAAGAGGCTGTCTGGATGAGGAAGTTCATATCTGAATTTCAGGTGGTTCCGTCCATTGCCAATCCAATACATTTGTATTGTGATAACAATGGGGCCGTAGCATTGGCGAAAGGACCCAGGTCCCATCAGAAATCCAGGCATATCTTAAGGCGTTTTCACCCGATTAGGGAGATCGTTGATCGTCGGGAGATCGAGGTACGGAGAGTGTATACAAAAGACAACACGGCAGATCCATTCACAAAGGCCATCCCTCAAGTTCAGTTCGAGAGGCTGTTTGAGATGTTGGGCATGAGGTACTCCAGCAACTGGATCTAGTGAAGACAGTGGGTACTCATTGCGCCAATTATAGGCCCTAGTGCAAGTGGGAGATTGTTGGATATATATGCCCTAGAGGCCTTCATTGTATAGGATGCTAGGGATATGTATGTACATGACAGTCTTGCTTAATATAATAGTACGCTATTTTGTTTGTCTTTATCTTAACATATGATATATTTTGCGTAGTATTCATATATATATAACTGTTGATAAAGCCCATAGGGTGTTTGCCTGAATACCGGCGTTGTGATGGCAGTCATACTAGTAGGAGCTGGATAGTCAATAAGCACATCCTTAGATGTCCCAGGTCGCAGGAGTATCGAGACTGGGCATCGATACTCCGGAGTAGACTGGTGTATACATATCTAGACCCTGAGGAGGGGCGATGGATTGGTCCCGCAGCCATTGGTGGAGTGCACCTAAGATTGTATACAGATGCTCACTGGGTGTGAGTACACCGGACAGGACTCGCCGAGAACTGACTGGATGGTATTTATACCTAACGTCAGATAGCAGTTCTCCGGTGATATGTGTGCAGATAGTCCGTTGACTTAAAGTCGTTATTTGTCTCGTGTGAGTTCCCACTGTGCTTTGATTACTACCCTACCACGGTTCAAAGGAGTCATGCAAACAGGTTTTAGTTGGGCACAGTCCCGAGCCACGTGGAAGCAGTGAGTGACTGTTAGGGATTCGTCTCTCCCGGTATAGGGAGTTGATATCGCACAGTGATCGGTTGGTCATTACCATAAGTCCCTGGCCAGGGCTGATTGAGAATTACTGATAGATTGATCGGTAGATTCTCGGATGGTGATAGAGCCATACCGACACGACTTGTACGGTTATTAGGGGTCTGACGTTTACCACCTCCTTAGACCATACATGCGATACTCTTAGACGAACAGACCGGACTGCACGGATATTGTCACGCACAGGCTCAGTAGGAGTTTGGATGGGTATCCTCATCGGCCTTCTTATCGACATCTACCTGGGGACCGTTACGTACAGCTAGTGCCGCTTGCGGTCTGTGGTTAAACCCACTGCCAGCGTAGTAGTCGAGTCTTTAGAGTCCCACACAGAGTTTTCCCAACTCCAGGTGAAACCATATAGAGGTCGTACGGTTTTACGACAAGGGTTCGGACGAATACGTGTTTAAACGCACGTACGACATTCAGACAGTTTTTACTAGACGGCTTTGGTTTAAGCCAGATTCTAGTATCAGGTTATTGGATTTATACAGTCTAAAGTTTTTCCGTGTTTTCACGGATGAGAGAGGCGTTCTCGTAATTTCCGGGAAGCTTCTAGAAGCATGGTGACTTGAGAGGTTAAGGTGGCATTGTCATTAATGTAAATTGTGACTCATTATGTGTGATTCACTATGTCATTAATGCATCCTTAAATGCTTAATGACTCACATAGTGAATCACTCATATTCATTTATGAAGCATGATGAATAATCTATTATTATTCATTTTATTGATTTATTCTTCATGCTTGATATATTAAGTGAGAAGCAATTTCATTTCATAATTCTAGTTCATCTTCTCTCTCCTCAAGCTCTCTCTTTCTTCAAGCTCTAATCCTACCACTCATGAGTTGAGTACAAGGGTTAGAAAAGACTAAACATTCCATAACCTAACTCTATATGACCTAAGTCCCTTTGGTTAGCAACTAGAGAAACTTAGTTACCTCAAGTCTTGAGGTGAAGCTTGGATTAGGGTTCTCGGATGGATCATCTATCACTTGGAGGAGGCCGAGGAGGACGAAGAGATCGTAAAGACGAAGGACACGTATCACTAGGTATAATCTCTTTACATAGTAGTTTAGAACTTCTATGGTTTGTGTTAATTATCGTTTAGCAAAGATCTTCGATTAGTCGATGTATGTTTCAAGAACAAGATTGTTTTTCATATTTCCGCCTCCCCGCAACTCGTGGGGTGTTGCACATCGACTTATATGATTTTGATAATAATTTATAGAAAACTGCACTAAACGTTGGACATCCAGTTCTGAAACTGGAATTCCAGCAACACATCCCTGTTTTAAAATGAACATAACTCTTAAACCAGAATGAATATCGATATGAAACCAATTTTACTGCTTAGATAATGAAGTATACTTTATATGCCTTTTTATATTGTTTTGCCCGATTCTACACGTGTGATTTATTATGAATTTTGCAAACTGTATGACACTGGTTGCCCTTAATTTAGTGAACGTTTATTTAACACATTCCTACCATATCTTGTGATTGTTTTACACCCATTGTTTAGTGACTGTTTAAATTGAAATACTAAAGACTGATTGCATTATTGATTGATAAGTGTTAGTGACTGGGTTGTAACAAGTACAATAGCGAAAAAGTAATTGAAAGTGATATCGATAAGCGAAAGCGTGATTGAATAGTAGAAGTGACACATACTTGTACACAATCAGCGGAATCATTTAGTTATTGCATTGTCGACGTCTATGGGACTTATATAAGTGTAATTATAACTGGTTTGTGGCGAGTATAGAAGCACTTATATTAGTGTCATAGGTAAGATATCGGGAACTGTCTACTTATCTTGGATATCAGTCGAGATATGCTTGATGGAGAGCCTGTCTCCAATACTCGCGTAGACTTGTCATGGAGCGACTAGTATTTAGATTCGTGGTCGGTGCTTTATATAGACCACGGGGTGCAGGATAGTTTGAGTGTGAGTTCGATCAACGGAATCTTAGGAGTCCCTTTACCGGTGTATTTCGTGATATTGTTACTGATCGTGTTACTGACTCTTACTGATTGTGTTTCGGGCCCGTGTTTCCTTTCCCCTGAGGCTTACCTTTGGGTTGGGAATACTCCTGCAGTGATTGACGCTCACACTCGGACTGACGATAGGTTTAGTGATATGGACTTGAGACTTAGAGACTGATGGGCTTGACGACATAGATATTGCATTGATTACTGATCTAATACACATGCTTTACTATTTATCGGTACTTGTTATTTCATGATCACAACATTACCTTATGCATACTACTTCATGTTTATTATTATTGCACATATTATATACTGATATATTGTGTCGTCTTGACGACCTGAGTATGCATGCTCAGAACGGAAAATGGACTTGGCCCAGATTAGGACCTACCCTCTTCGAGGATATTGCGGTGATCTAGATCAGCGATGTCAGAGCTATCTTTTATTTATCACTATCTGGCTAGTTACTTCTTTTGCTTGTATCCGTTGCATTCTAATTCGTTTAAATGTAATAGATTTAGTGTGTGATTCTCATCACTTATGTTGTGTTTACTGTTTACCATGTATTGCTACAAACTGAAGTTTGACTACGGCAGAATTGTTCCTTGAGTGTCGGAGCATGGCTGGTCTAGTCGTCCTGGTATTCCGTATTTTGGGACGCGGAGCATGACAATTTTGCACGCTTTAACTCACGAAAATGATGAATTATTTAAAAATCTCAAAATTTAGCACAAGAAAAGCAAGAAAGTTTCAAAAATAATATATTTTTGTTTTCTTCGATTTTTCATGCCACAACACACGAAAATCATAAAATTTTCAAAAATCTCTCAAAACAATTTTCTTTATTTTTTTATTTTATTATGTTATTACACACGAATACCATGAAATATTCATAAATTTTTTTTCTGCTTTATTCCGTTCTCGCTATTTTGATTGTTATAGCAAATAAGAATCAAGAAATATATAAAAATTCATTTTTTTCGGTTCTCAACATTTTGCACGCACACGAATATGGTGAAATTATAAAAATCTTAAAATTTCGCACAAGAAAATCATAAAATTTTCAAAAGTATTAAGTTTTTTTTATTTTATTTATTTCTTATTTTATGCATGTTATTCCACATGCACGTCATAAAATTTTCAGAATTCTCAAATTTTTCTATTTTCTTTGATTCTTCGATATTATGTTATCACACGAGAATCATGAATTATACAAAAAACAAAAAATTTAATATTTTCTTCAATTTTCAACAATTCACATGAAAATGGTGAATTATTTAAAAATATCAAAATTAAGCACAAGAAAAGCATGTAAATTTCAAAAATAAGATATATTTGTTTTCATCAATTTTTTAATGCTCAGCACACAAAAAATGTTCAATTTAAATAAAAAAACTCAATAATTTTTGTTTTATTTCCTTTTCATTTCATGTCTGTTATTGCACACGAAAATCAAGAAATTTTCAGAAATCTCAAAAAAAAATTGTTTTTTTTTTTATGTTTTTCATTATTTTGCTTATTTACTTTGAATTCGGGATCTATTCCATCTCCCCAATTTTCTCCACTAAATTCGGACCTAGCCTTTTTACAAAATGTTCCTTTTCCAAATTGGTTGTGGTCAAACAAAACTTCTCCTCAATTGGAGAAGATGGTGGAGATTTTCAAAAGAGTCAACATCATCATTCTTCTTTTGGATGCAATTCAACAAGTTCCATCGGATGCAAAGTTTCTTAATGATTTGTGTACCAAAAAGAGGAAAACACAAGAAACGAAGAAAGTCTTTCTTGCAAGTAATGTAACCGATACTTTTGCCCATTCTTTACCACAAAAACATAAGGATTCTGGATTACCTACAACTTCGATTCAAATTGAGGGTTAGCACACGATAATCATGAAATATACAAAATCCAAAAAAATAATCATTTTCTTTAGTTTTCAACATTTTGCACTATATGGCTTACAAATCAGGTGAAATTTTAAATATAAAAACTTTAGCACAAGAGAAGCATGAAATTTTCAAAAGTCTAAGAAAACAATTTTCTCTTTTTCATTTAATGCATATTGCACACAAAAATCATTTTATGTGAGCTATTTTGCATACAAAAATCCTAATTTTTTTGAAAATCTATTTTTTTTGTTTTCTTAGATTTTTCAATATTTTGTTTTCTTCGATTTTTCATGGTCTAGCACAAGAAAATCTTAAATTTTTGGTTTTATTTCTTTTCATTTTATGCATGTTATTACAATAAAAAATTATGAAATTTTCAGAAATCTCAAAATTTTCCGTTTTTATTATAGTACACAATAATCATCGAATATAAAAATCGCAAATTTTTGGTTTTCTGCAATTTTCAGCATTTTGCATGGGCACAAAAATATGATGAAATTTTTAAAATTTCAAATTTTAGCTCAAGAAAGTTTCTAATGTCTAAAAAAATTTATTTATATTTTATTTTATGCACGCACATGAAAATCATAAAATTTTCAAAATTTTCATTATTCTCAAATTTTTCTATTTTTCTTAGGTTTTTCAATTTTTTTTGTTCGAGAAACATGAAATATACAAAAATCCAAAAAAAATTAATTTTCTTCAACTTTCAACATTTTGCATGTTATAGCTCACGAAAATGATGAGTTATTTAGAAATCTCAAAATTTAGAACAATAAAAACATAAAAGTTTCAAAAACAAAATATTCTTGTTTTCTTTGATTTTTCATGATCTAGCACACGAGAATTGCAAAATTTTCAAAAAACTCTCCATTTTTTTTTGTTTTTTTTCTTTACATTTATATATGTTATTACGCACGAAAACCATGAAATTTTTAGAAATCTCAAGATTTTCTGTTTTATTTCGTTTTTCAATATTTTGCTTGTTATGTAGCACACAAGAATCATGATATAAACAAAATCCCCAGAAAGTTATTTTCTTCGGTTTTCAACATTTTATACGTTATAGCATATGAATATGGTGAAATTTTAAAAATCTCCAACTTCACCACAAGAAAAATACAAAATTTTCAAAAGTATAAAAATATTGTTTTATTTCTTTCACATTTTATGCATGTTGTTTGCACACGAAAGTCATAAAATTTTCAGAATTCTCAAATTTTTCTTTTTTTTGGTTCTTCAATATTTTGTTTGTTATAACACACGAGAGTAGTGAAATATACAAAATTCCAAAAAATTTATATCTTCTTCAATTTTCAATATTTTGCACGTAGCTCATGAAAATGGTGAATTATTTAAAAATCTCAAAATTTAGCATAAGAAAAACATGGAAGTTTCAAAAATATTATATTTTTGTTTTTGTTGATTTTTTAATGTCTAGCACACGAAAACAGTTCAATTTAAAAAAAAAACTCAATAAAGTTTGTTTTATTTCCTTTTCATTTTATGCATGTTGTTTTCTGGCTTAAATACAATAAATTCACCTGTGGTTTCAACCCATGGCAAGTAACTACCCTATACTTTAAAAAAAAATCAGAAAACTATCTATTCTTACGGATCCAGATTAACATCGTTAACCCATGGATAAATAGACAATTCTAATCTTATTATTTTTTTAATGAGAAAACAGTAAAAAAAAATTAAACCTAAGGTTGAAGATGATGATGATGATGATGAAGTAGGCGGTGAAGGGGATACTGGTGGTGATGATGATTGAGGTGGTGGAGGGGATGATTATGATGGAGATGATGGTGGTGGAGGGGATTTTAGGAGAGGTCAAGGAAAGGGATTGCAAAGAGGATGATGATGATGCTGGAGACGATGGTAGCGGCTATTTTGGAAATGGAAGAGGAAGGATGTGGTGGAGAGGCTGATAATAGGTGTTGAAGATGGTGGCGAAGATTCTAGAGGAGGTCGAGAAAGGGAGTGGTGGAGGGGTTGATGATAACGACGGTGATGAACGTGGTGATAGCAGTGATTTTAGGAGGAGGTCGAGAAAAGGGTAGTGAAGGGGATGATGATGATGATGAAAGTGGAAGTCATGGCGGCGGCGATAGGGCTGATGGTGGTGGTAGTGGAGGGGGAGTTCAAGGTAAGGGGAGGTGATGGGAGTGGTCGGGATGTAGGAGGTGAGGAGGCAAGAGAGTAGGTTTAAGGTCTTGGCGGCGGCGGCGGCAAGATGGCAGTATGGGTTAAGGTTAGGAGATGAAGACGAGAGTATTTTAGGAATAATTGAATTTTTGTGATGATATGGCATCTAATGCTGACGTGGCGATGATGTGAATTGTTAATACTAAAGAGACACTATTAGATAGGATAAGCAAGGCATCCTACTCAATAAATTAATTAAAAAAATTAAATATTTACAAGACAAAATATATGCGCATCGAGATAAAATATAAGTGTTTGAATCAATATCTTATGATTTTATTTATGAAAGGACAACATATTTTTTATTTCACCACATAATAAGAAAATTCTCCATACATTATAGAGATTGCAAATGCCAAAGAAAAGGCTACTATTATTCATATCAAACGTTGACGACGGATCAAGCTCTTTCTTTACTTCTGTTCGTATCCAATAGACGAATACTATTATCAGTATTTCCATCAATAATAACGCCGCTAGAAGTAGCAATATTTATAATGGCATTATCATAATAATCATCAAGAGTTTTAGTAGAGAAAGTTTCAGTAATGCGTTTCAAACCGCATTTCTGCTTAGCATTCTTGAGCGGAGAGAAGAATCCGCGTGATAGAAAGAAATGTTAACTAAAAGCAGTATTAGTAACTAAATTTCTTTTATGGGTTATTTTCCTGCTGCGTGGTAGTTTGAGTCCAGGAGGTATCGGAAGATTTCCTTCCGAGTCCAACTCATTCGAAAAAGAATTTCACACAACTAAATTATCAAAGTAAACTGGTTCAGATGCCGAGTGTGGTAATAAGAATTACCCTTTTTCTCTTTAGAAAGTGGAGAATTAATCTAAGAATTAACAGTATTGGTCGTTTGATTGTTCATATTAGAATCAGGAGCACCACAAACTTGATTGACAGTATTGGTCGTTTTATGCATGCTATTGCACACGAAAATCATGAAATTTTCAGAAATCTCAAAATTTTCTGTTTTTTTCCTTCTGTTTTTTAATATTTTATTTGTTATAGCACACCATAATCATGAAATATACAAAATAAAAATCGTTTTTTTTTCCGTTTTCAACATTTTGCACGATATGACACGAATGCGGTGAAAATTTAAAAAATCTAAAACTTTAGCAAAAGAGAAGAATGAAATTTCCAAAAGTCTAAAAAAAATTTGTTTTTTTCTTTTTCATTTTATGCATATTCCACACAAAAATCATTTATGCATGCTATTTGAAATTTTTCTTAAGTTTTTCAATATTTTGTTTGTTATATAACATACAAGAATTATGAAATATACAAAAATCCCCAAAAAATTGTTTTCGTCAATTTTCAACAGTTTGCATGATATAGCTCACGAAAATGGTGAGTTATTTAAAATTTTCAAATTTTAGCACAAGAAAACCGCAATTTTTCTTTGATTCCAAGAAAATTGTCTATTTATCCATGGGTTAACGATGTTAATCTGGATTCCAAGAAAATATGTTGCACGAAACTTTCAAAAATAAATATTTTTGTTTTCTTCGATTTTTCACGGGTTAACACAAGAAAACCGCAATTTTTTTTTGTTTTATTCCCTTTTTATTTTATGTGTGTTATTACAATTGAAAATCATGAAATTTTCAGAAATATCAAAATTCTTTATTTTTTTCGGTTTTTTAATATTTTGCTTGTTATAGCACACGAGAATCATGAAATATATAAAATTCCAAAAAAATTGTTTTCTTCAATTTTCAGCATTTTGCATGCTATGTTACATGAAAATGGTGAAATTTTCAAAATTTCAAAATTTAGCACAAGAAAAGCATGAAATTTTCGAAAGTCCAAAAAATAACATGAAATTTGCATGCCATATGAAATTTTTTTATTTGTTTTTCAATAATTTTTTTGTTATATAGCATTCAGAATTATGAAATATACAAAAAAAAACCCCAAAAATATTAATTTCAATATTCAATATTTTGCACACTATATAGCTCACGGAAATAACGAATTATTTAAAAATCCCAAAATTTAGCTCAAGAAAAGCATGAGTGTTTAAAAAATAAAATATTTTTGTTTTCTTCGATTTTTACATGGCCTAGCATATGAAAATCGCAAAATTTTTGAAAACCTTTCAAAAAAAATTATTTCTTTTTTTATATTTGTTATTACACACGAAAATCATGAAATTTTCAGAAATATCAAATTTTTTTTTTGTTCCGTTTTTCAATATTTTGCTTGTAGCTGAGAATCATGAAATATTCAAAATTCAAAAAAAAATATTTTCTTCGGTTTTCAATATTTTGCACACGAATATGGTGAAATTTTAAAAATCACACTTTAGCATAAGAAAAGCATTAAAATTTCAAAAGTATTAAATTTTTTTGTTTTATTTCTTTCTTATTTTATGCATGCTATTGCACACGAAAATCATAAAATTTTCAGAATTCCCAAATTTTTCTATTCTTCAATATTTTGTTTGCTATAACACACGAGAACCATGAAATATACAAAAATCCAAATTTTTTATATTTTCTTCAATTTTCAACATTTTGCACACTATAGCTCATGAAAATGGTGAATAATTTAAAAATCCCAAAATTCAGCACAAGAAAAGCATGAAAGTCTCAAAAATAAAATATTTTTGTTTTCTTGATTTTTCTTGGCCTAGCATACGAAAATTGCAAAAAAATTTAACACCACAATTTTTTTTAGTTTTTTTCGGGTTGAAAATATTTTACTTGTTGCACTCAAGAGTCATGAAATATTAAAATGCCGAATTTTTTTATTTTCTTTATTTTTCAACATTTTACAAGCCATTTCAGACGAAACTAGTGAAAATTTAACACAAGAAAAGTATGAAAATTTCAAAAGTCTCAATACATTATCAATATTGGAATTGGACGCCGCGTCCTCGATCAATCGGACTCGACATAACAGTAATTTTCTCTGTAAATCAATTATGCTGTTGTATATATTTAAATTATGTCGTTTTTTGGACTTGTATGTTAAATATTATGGATGGTATTACTTTAACATCATTTTGAACGAACCAAAACCAACTTTCCTCTTTTCACCGATGACAATATATAATTGATTTCATCATATATACATTTAGGAGAGACAAAATTTATAATCATAATTGAATAAGCTAGATGATATATCAACCATCCAAACAATTTTTTTTTTGCTTAAGGGCTTGTTTCTTTGGAGGATTATGGAAGAATTGGATCGTGGAATCCAAAAATTTGAGAGGATTCCATAATTTTGTGTTTGGTTGTGAGATTTGGATTTGTAGAATTCCTTTGGTTTTTATGGGGCCGGCACAAAACAAGGAGACTTCAATCCAAAAATATTTGGAGAATTTGTAAGTATTTAGCGCTATTCATTGTACTTTTAGATGGGATCCAGGTATTTTATTTATTTAATTCTCTCTAAAATCCTTAAATCCAAATCCTACCTTTTATTCACCAACCAAACAAAAATTATAAGGATCTACAAATCCAATGCTATAAATCCAATACCAACCAAACAACAAATTATCAAATCCAGAAATTTTCGACCTTACTATTTTGGAATCCAAATTTCATAATCTTACAACCAAACAACCCCTAAGTAATAATGGGATAACTTGCCTGGGATCTAACTCATTTTTTTAAAAAAAAATTCTTTTTGGGTGTGTGTTTTTCTAAAGTCAAATTTGGTAGGAGATGCAAGGCTGTAGAGGTGCTCATTGTTCATGATGGTCATAATGAAGGCTGAGGTGTGAAGATGTGAGGCATTAACTAAATCCAAGCCCCTTAATAATTCAAAGATGTCTGAAAAAGCTCAAGAGACAAAAGAGTCTCTTGGATTATTAGGTTATCAAGGCTCATCAAGCACAAGAACGAAGTGGATATATATATTTCCCTTGGTCATTTTTTCCTATTTTCTTCACCTAGGGATCTTCACCTTTTTTCACCTTGTGCACACACCTAAAAATAACTCATCATCATCATTGTATTGCCTAAAAAGTTGCACTTGCTCTTTTGGGAACAAAATCCAGTGGAGCTCTACTTGGATTTGAAGGACCACGATATGAAGAAAATGTGAGTTGCATATGTTTGTTGCCATAATGAGAAAAGGAGTAAATTTTGTTTGAAGTCAATTAATATGGATGCACTCAAATAGCTGCCCTTCTCATTATACTTTGGAGGCATAGAGTCTCTTGGATTATTAGGTTTGTGTTTGATTTGATTTTTTTTTAAAGAATGTAAAGGATTAAAAAAATTAAAAAGAGTTTTCTTCCCCCTAACTAAAAGTAATTTAGCATAAATTGTTTCTCCCAAAGAAGTAATTAGAATATAAAATTTGGCTCTTTCCTCTACCAACATCTCACGAAGATGCTGATAAGATAAGAAGAGTGTCCGATTGATGAGAAGGAATGCCCCACCAATCAGAGACTCCTCATGTGGAACGCTTGTTGCGATTTTCACGACACTTCTCGTTTATTTCTTTTGTTAGGCCTCCACTACTTTCTTGGATTTCCTTATTCTGATTGAAGGGACGGATAAATCAGAAACAATATAAGTCCAATCCTGTTAAAGGAAGGTAAGAAGATGGATTATAGCTCGTTGTCGTTCTTTCCCGATGAAAATGGAAAGTGATGCATCGCATCGATATATCGATTCGTTTTCCGCGGGCCAAAGTGGTCAGCCTTTACTTTGAATTATTTACCTTTAGGGAGATCTCGCTACCTATTCTTTCCGCATTACCTGACTTTGATTCTGCTCGTGAGGGTAATGGTATAATCTTGTTTGACTGTGAGACCGACTGGTTCAACAACAAACATGAGCTGGCAGGTAAAGTTGAACTCGTTTGAGTAATATCCTTTTTTTTAAAGGAAAAAACGATCCAAGTCCTTAGTTTTGAAAGGCAATAGGTTTAGATCTCTGTCTCCAAAAAAGTTGTAAAAAAACTCCCTAAACTTAAACAGTCTTATGTACTGCTCCCTATAATACATTTACTATTGTTTTATAAGAACATTGCCTTTTTAGGTAAACTGCTACATTTACCTTTTAAAGTATTACATTTATGTTGTAAAATACTATATTTATATTGAAATAGGCCAAATGTAATAGATATAGTAATTTTACAAAAAAAATGTAACGGTTCCAACTCAAATGTAGTATTTTAACACAAATGAAGTACTTTATAACATAAATATAGTATTTTGAACTATAGTATTTTAAAAAGTAAATGCAGTAGTTTAACCAAAAGGACAACATTAGTATAGAAGAAATCTTTAAAAGAACAGGGAACATACTATAGGGACTAAACACAAAAATCTTTAAGTTTAGGGACTTTTTCTACAAATTTCTTGGGGCCATGGGCGTAAACTTATTGCGTTTCAAAGATTGGGATTTAGACCATTTTTCCAAAAAAAAAAAAACCCGTAGAATTTTAGCTTCTTTGATCATGGTGGTAGGTCAAATGATCAGAACAATCAATCTAAGCCTGCAAATTCTTTCAAAGATGTGACTACTGCATGTCATCATTTGTTGTGGCTTGCCATCATGTTTTAGTTCAGAGTTACAATTAATGTAATTACAATAGGATGCAAGGGTAATTGAGTGGATGCCAACCGAAATTTACCAAACTTTAATTTATTATCTCTTTCTTCATCACTCATGATATTATCTACATTTATTTGGCTATTTAGTTCTTGATGTCAAGCCATCATTCCTTTTTTCTTGATCATGATGGAGAAAAATTGAATTTGATCATATCTCATCTAGCATTATTCACTTTTGATGTTTTTTATATTTTTCATTTAAAGAAAAAGAATCAGGAGCATGATTAAATAGTTCATACCATTTTGGTATTTATACGATGAATTTAATTAGTTTGTTAGACGTAATGCCAGATCGAGGAAAAAATATATCAATATTCAGATAATTTATGGGCTCATAGTGCTTATTTTTTCCATAAACATAATTTTTTCACGGATAAAACTTAGCCGTCTAGGAAATTAATTCTTACTCTTTTATTTTTCTTTTTCCCCAAAACTAAACAATTGAGTCCTAGAGTGCAATGTAAAGATTCGACATCAAATGAAGATCACATATGTCACTCTCTTTTAGGAATTCAATATCTTTTGTTGGGATGTAACGCCAAGTGTTAGTTAGAGGTGTTCACATCATCATGCGTCGCAAATTTACCAACTCTAAGGCAACTAAACACACAATTAATGGTTTATTAACCACCTAATAAAGTTAATGGTACTTGTCTCAGAATGAAGTTAATGGTACAGAGATCATCTTCATTGTATCAAAGTTAATTATAATCGATAAAGGAAATGGTTAGTGATAATGCTCAATATTGAGACCTCCCCAGATCGTGACACGTGGCAGGTGACGTGTCCCGGGGCTTACGGGAAAAGAGTCAGAACGGTACATTGAAGGCGCATCCCGGACCTTCGCCCCGAGGCCTGTCTCGACCTTCGGCGGTCTCCCAGATCACTTCTATGCTCGTCTTACAAATAACCATTGGCTCGCCTCCGAGCCCACCTGCACGCTGAGCTTCCTCAGCCCTCCAGGCTTGCCACCGAGCTATCACAGAACCAAGCTTGTTCGGCCTCCCGCTCGCTCCCGAGCCTCCCGCCGAGCTCAGCTTCCTTGGTCTCACCAACCGACCGACTCAGAACACAGATCGCGGGCGTTCCCGCCATGACTCCGCGAATCTCACCAGACACGAGATATCCGCCGCCCCACGATCCCGCGTTCCACGCCATCGCGTTCCCCCGCTAACGGGTATATCTCGTCGTTAATGGAGGATCCCGCCATTCGCGCAGACGTGACTCCAGGGACGTAACGACCGGCGTAAATCTCGTGCCCGTCAGCCCATGGCTGCCACTATATAAACCCCCTCTCAGACGATTCAGGTAAGGCAATTCTATCTGAATAGGCCGCTACTCTACCCAAATACCTCGACTAACTTGATTGTCGGAGGGTCCACGAGGGTACAACCACTCCGGGACTTTCTTGCAGGTAGCTCAGCCTCACCCCAAACCAAGCCCACTGAGATCCACACGCTTCAGGAAGCAACCCTCAATTTCAATCTCAGTCACTTATCAACGCTTGCGACAACGGAAGACAACATCTGAAGGAGATCAAGGCCTCCATCAGTTGGCGCCGTCTGTGGGAAACTCGAAAATTCCTCTCAACGAAAGTTGATCTTCCGATCTCGAATTTATGGTGAGTGATCACCGCGACGATCCAAGCACTGACCGCCGCCCCCTTCACAATGGGGGCGCAGAAGAATCACTCCCTCCCTCGAATGCCGTTCACGCCTTTCCTGCACGGATCGACAAGCTCGCGTCCATCGTAGATGCCCTCGTCCGTGTCCAGACTGCTGGGCAAGCTACACAGGTCGTTGTTCCCCCACCTCGGGACCGAGACCTCCACAGAGGGGCGAAGACACTGCCCCCGCTGGCGCGACCGAGCAACGCCTCGCTATTTCCGGTGGCCATAGATCCCCATGGAGACCAACTTAATGACCCGCTGGGCGCCTCACAGCTCCACGCCGAGGTCTCGTGAAAGAGCACCCCGCCCTGAGGCACATCGTGCTCCTATCCCTCCCGAGGAGGTGTCGGTCAGCTCGCCTGCTCCCAGGCATGGACGGCGCCTCCCTCGACAGGGTCGCGCGGATAGGACTCACCACGGTAGCTCGAGGACAACCTCGCCAGGAGACCTGAAGAACCTCATAGGACGGAACCGGAACCGCGGCCAGGCGCGGGCCGCCAGTAGGGGGCCATCACTCCGAGTATGCCGAATCCTCGGGATACCACGATCGACTCGATGCCCTCGAAAAGAGGATCGAGGTTATATATCGGGAGAGTCGCCCTTCTAGCGAGGAGGCTAAATATGCCGCCGACTTGCTCACGAAACCCTTCACCGAAGAACTCCTCGCTATCCGTGTCTCCTCTAGGAACAAGCCTCCAAAGGTATCCCTCTTCGACGAAAAATCCGACACGAAAGACCACTTGGACGCGTTCACGGCGGGGATGAGCTTCCAGGACAACTCTGACGCCGCCCAATGCCGAGCGTTCCCTGCCACTCTCATCCGCGCTGGACGAGATTGGTTTTGAGGACTCACGCCACGCTCCATCTCTACCTTCGATGAGCTGGCCGCCCAATTCCTCGGCCATTTCGTCGGGAACAGACGGCAGAAGTGGACCGTTGATCACCTCTTCACTATAAAGAGCGGGGACAAGGAATCTTTCAAAGGATACGTCACCCGCTTCTACAACGCTCTTTTTGAAGTCCCAGAGCACCAGGACGAGACGGTCATCACGGCCCTTAGGTCGGGTCTTAGGCACAAGGAGTGGCTCCGCTCCTTTACATTAGCGCAACCTAAGACTATGGCCGAGGTAAAAACCTGGACCGAGCGAGAGATCCAGCTCAAGTTCGAGGTGAAGGCGAACCTACCCCAGACCGACCAGGCCGATCAAAAGAAGATAGCTAGAGAATAGAAAAAGAATATTGACCGGCCAAAGCCATACTCCCCGAAGTTCCAGGAGTATACCCCACTCAACATCTCCCAGACAGAGTTGTTAGAGGAGGCGAAGGGCGAGAGATTCTTCAAACTCCCCCCGATCAACAATAGGGCGGCCAAACGTATACAAGGCTTCTACTGCGCCTTCCACAGGTCGCAGGGACACACCACCGAGAACTGCAAACAGCTCTGAGACTACATTGAGGAGTTAATTCGCTCGGGGCACCTGGCAAAATACTTGCGGGAAAAGCGACAAGCAGACCGAGAGCAAGAGCAACGTCCCCCTCCCGGCGAGTTGACGCTCGGCCAAATCATGGTTGTATCAGCGGGGGGGGGGAAGGGGGGGTTGCTTGGAGCCGGCAAGATTCGACGACTCCTTCCGGTCAAAGAGACAAGCAACCAGTCCATGAAGAGAACCAAAGCAGCCGAGCCCATCACCTTTACCGACGAGGATCTCCACTGGATATCCTTGCCTCACAATGACCACTTGGTGATTACAGCACGAGTTCACCACTACGAGGTTCAAAGGATACTGGTCGACTCGGGAAGCTCGGAAAACATCCTCTTCTACGACTGCTTCCTACGTATGGGGCTTAGCCCGTCGGACCTGAGGCCGACCACTCAAATCCTGTCGGGGTTTACTAACCACTCCATCCCGGCAGAAGAAGTGTTCACCCTCCTACTTAACATCAGGAAGGCAGGCCGTACACGTACCATTCCTGTGGAGTTCATCGTCGCCAGAATTCCACCAGCCTACAATATCCTCCTGGGACGCCCGACGCTAAACTTCCTCTGTAACAACCCTAAATTTCCTATACAAGTTTTTACACAAAAAATTTCAAAAATCCATAAAGGGGTATTTATTGCCTGAGCACAAGACTTAAGTAATTAATTAGCAATTTAATTACAAGAAGGAGCTTGTAGCTCAATTGTAATATCTTGCACTGCTGAACCAAGCCACCAGAGTTCAAATCTCATACCCCACATTATTTTTTTAATATTATTTTGTTTTAAATTCTTTGGAAGCCCAACAGTCTACACACAATAACTCCCAAAACTTGAACTGAACCTGAAAAACTAAATATACCAAAGCCTACCCCCGGCGACCCCCACCTACCCGACCCCCGACTCAGCCGAGTCGGCCGGACGACCGAGTCGCCAACTGAAAATTATGTCTTTTCATCTACTTAACCCCCTGCACACTCCAATTTATGAGATCGGTTCCAGAAACCTTTGAAATACCCTATTTACTCTAATTTTTAATGATTTTTATACATTTTTACATTTTTTTTATTTTAAACCCTTCATCTACCCTAACCCTATAAATACCACTCTACCCTCTCACTCACATTTCTGAACCAACTCTCAAGAAAAATCCTTAGAACCCTAGTGTGCAATCGACGTGAGCACGAGGCGAAGCTACGACGAATTTCCCGGCGAACTTCCGGCGATCGTTTTAGGAACTACCGGCGACGACGCAACACATCGGCGATTCCCCTACTTCCCTCTCACCCTCTTGTATGATCTAAAACCCGTAAGTCCCTTTTCTATCTCCCTTTCCTATTCAAAAAATACGAAATTACAAAACCCGACGGAATCGGAATAAATCCGATTTCCGATTCGGTTTTCTATAAAATTCCATTTCTCACTAATACAATCATACCTAAACTTCCTCATGTTGACTATTAAACACTAATTAAACAATTTGATCAAGTTTCGTCACATGAAATGATAGCTATTTCAATTTATCGTATTTTTCACTTAAATACCACATTGTTTCAATCCTTCATTTAACTCCATCAAACTTGCTATACATTTAAAGTAGAGCACGAGATAACGACCTACCTCCTCACACACTCATATACAACCTAACCCGATACCATCGAAAACTTAGAATACGAGAAAACAAACAATTTTCATTTAAATACCATTAACTTAATGAAACCATTTATAAAAGATTTAGTGTTGATACACTTTTAAATAAATACCTCTTATTATGAAAATACGATAAGTTGTGGACATCAGTCGTTTATCTAAACCTGATTTTGTGGTGTCTAGGCTAGGCAAGTGAGAAAGATAACTTTAAAAGGCCCGTCTCACGGTGATTCGTGAGCGGATCTCTCCTTTCTTCACTTGTACTTACCTGGCCACAATTGGCGGTGAAGAGGCGATTTGAGGCATCTCACAACTTGTCGTTTAGACCAGTTAGGAATAGTTAAATTGACTTAGGAGACCATAGACCATAAAATACGAAAAAATTGACATCTTTACAAATAAATACCACTTAGTTCATAAAACCGTTTTCTAAAGGATTTAGTATTTTACAATCTTTGCAAAGCGCCGCTACAACCCATTTTGGGGAACCCGTTCGGGATGGTGCGGTTTATCGCACATCCTCGGGCTTAGTAGTACGAGATTCAGACCTCCGCAAGGAGCATTCGGTCTCGAAAGATTTAAAATACGACATCTTAAGAAAATGAGATTTTTAGAATATAAAATATTTATTAAAATTATTTTTGTATAAATATATGTATACTTATCCTTAAAATACCTATTTTATTATGATATAAATATTCCACCTTTTTTTAAAAATCACAAGAATAAAGTTTACACTAAAATACCATGAATTCCAAACAAATCAATATTACAAATAAAGTACTTTATTTTCTGAAACTAGGATATTTTCACTAGAAATATCACAATATAAAATCCACATTCATTACAAATCTAAAGACGAATAATAAATACTTGAGGAGTATTTTGAAATGTATATAAATGTATTTTACAGAAAACCCCCTCAAGTCCTATAAATTACCCTGAGGACCCTAGTAAATATAGATTTAAGCAGAACCAATCTCTTGAGCCCCAGGGAGCCGGAGAAGTGGGCGCTTGCCTATCTAAGATAGACAAATTAATAAAAACAATCAGGACTTCAATTTACTTTGTTAATTGTCTGACTCAGTTTGAGTCTCAGTATAATCTGACTTGAACATGATTCAAGTACAGTCTACAACCTACAATCTACAATCTACAATATTATAAATCAACATGAAGCCATGAATCCAATTATTAATTTATACAACTTGACCGAACCGAACCATGGATATACATTCCATTTACATGATCTCCAGTTTACATCCATTTACATGATTCTACGGTTACATCCGTTACAGATATCATGGTTTCGGTCAGTCATCTAATTATACCATCTATACAGTTACAATATAAGACAAACAATACAATCAAAACACTACTGAGTTTAAGGGGTGGATTGGTACGGAAGGTGTTAAAAGTGGCACGAGATGGTAATATTTAAGATACCTAACATGAATCCAATTGCCGTTGTTCCGGGCCTTCTAACGGAGCCTTGTACTCTATATTCCGTTTGCTCTGGTCTCTAGCATATAGAGGCCCCTCTCGTATACACTGGCATTCTTCTGTACCAAGCTACAAACAACAACGTTAATATAACATTACAACAAAATAATATAACATTAAAAGGTACTCACCTTTCTCTCTCTCTCTCTTACTCTCTGTCTATTTCTCCCTTATCTTTGGGACTTACCGAGCGACCTGTTCGCTGACGACATTCTATTTTCTTCTTCTTTGAATGTCGTCAGGTGTTTTGGACCCGTCAGAGAACAATCCCACTGCTGAAGACTTGGACCAGTTCAGTGAAGACCCCGAGCTCTAGTCATTGTACACTTTCCATTCAGTACTTTTCAGTTCCTGTTATGCCATTGTTTAGGCATTGCTTTTTATTCAGTTGTATTTACTTTTCATGCATTGTACAAAAGAATGTTAATAAATAAAAGTTGTTGTTTTATATCTCTTGTCTCTTGTGTATTTACTTTTATATTGCTTAGATACGCTTAGCGTATTTACTTCAGAGTAAATACGTAGCGGCATCGTCGCGTCCTCTGCCCGTATACTGGGAAGCGGGGCGTGACACCCTCCGGGCCCAGATATCGACCTACCACCTCGCGATCAAGTTTCCACTCGACCAAGGCGGAATAGGCCGGGCATACGGGAACCAGCAGACCGCAAAGATTTGCTTCACAACGATATCTATTCCCGAGGAGCGAAGCGATGACCTTAAAAGCACAGAGGATTACAGGGGATCCTTGGATACTCGGGATGAGCAAAAAGAAATTCAAGGAGCTCCGGTGGAGCCGCTAACGGAGGTTCCCCTTGTCGAAGGGGACAATGAATGAACCGTCCAAATCGGGTCACTCTTAACAAGGAACCGATGCGACGACCTGGTCCGCTTCTTCAGAGAGAACTCGGACGTGTTCGCTTGGGCGCCCGCCGACATGCCCGAGATTGACCCCAAAGTGATATCACACAAGCTCAGGGTCGACCCGACGGTCCAACCCATCAGGCAGAAGAAACGAAGTTTCGCCAAGATCAAACAAAAGGCGATCGAGGACGAAGTTGACAGGTTGCTCGCAGCTAACTTCATTCGAAACGTGGCCTACTCAGAATGGCTGGCGAATGTGGTAATGGTTAAAAAGGTGAGCGGGAAGTGGCGCATGTGCGTTGACTTCACAGATCTCAACAAGGCCAGCCCGAAAGACAACTATCTCCTCCTTAGGATAGATTAGTTTGTCGACAGCTTGGCAGGACATGAGTTACTCAGCTTCATGGATGCTTTCTCCGGCTACAACCAGATCCGTATGAATCCGGCAGATGAAGAACTCACCGCTGTTATAACGGACCGGGGAGTATACTGCTATAAAGTGATGCCCTTTGGCCTTAAAAACGCCGGGGCTACATACCATCGCTTGGTCAACAGGATGTTCAAACCACAGATCGGGAGGAACATGGAGGTTTATGTCGACGACATTCTCGTTAAATTGACCTCGTCAAAAGAGCACGCCAAAAATCTTGGCGAGAATTTCGACGTCCTTCGCAAATACAGAATGAAGCTGGATCCCGCCAAGTGCGCGTTCAAGGTCACTAGTGGAAAGTTTCTCGGATTCATGGTTACCCACCGTGGAATCGAGGCTAACCCGGAGAAAATCAGCGTCATCCTCAACATAGCCACGCCAAAGTACAACGTCGAAATCATGCGGCTCACGGGGAGGGTAGCCGCCCTGAGTCGTTTCATGTCAAGATTCGGGGAAAAGTGTCCCCCATTCTTCAAATCCCTGAGGAAGATCCCAAGGTTCGAATGGTCGGAGGAGTGTCAGATCGCTTTCAAACAATTGAAAATTCACCTGGCGACTCCCTCACTGCTCACCCGGCCAGTTGAAGGAGACGGGCTATCACTATATCTAGCGGTGTACGATCAAGATGCAGGCTCGGTGCTCGTTTGAGAGGTCGAAGGAGTCCAGAGGCCGGTCTACTATGTAATCCACGTCTTTAAGGATGCGGAAACGAGCTACCCAGCCATAAAGAAGATTGTCCTGGCGCTTATAGTGGCCTCAAAGAAACTACGACACTAATTCCAGGCACACACCATCCTCGTTCTCACCGAGCGTCCTTTAGGGGACATCCTCGCCTCCCTCGAGTCGTCTGGTCGTTTGGAGAATTGGAGGTGGGAGTTATCCTAATTCAACATCAAATACTGCCCGAGGCAGGTTGTCAAGGCACAAGTCCTGGCCGATTTTGTCGTCGAATGCACTATCCCCAACAAGGAGGCAGTGGCCGTGCCGGCCCTTGAATCCCAACCCTCGATTGAAGTGAGGCCCGATGACTGGGTCCTTTACGTCGACGGGTCATTGTTCACAGCCGAAAGCCGGGAAGACAAACGTCTTGCCTGAATTTGAGGGCAGATACTATTTGGATTTATCCGTCCACCTCTCCGAAGATACCAAGTTGATTTATGACACCGTGTATCAGATGTTTGGACGAATGTGACCATTGTAGCAGACTTCGTCAGATTCCCCCTCATTTGCGAGGGTTTTTTTGATTGTGAGGATGCTCTTCCCTGCAGCCGTAAGCCTCTGCAGTTAATTACGTTACTGCGTAGCGGTAACAACTTTCTCCTGCTCCAGAAGGTCATTTCATATCGTGTGTGTTTGTTTTATTTTTGGTTGCTCGTGGATTGTATACGGAGACTAAATTATGTTGTCGCCCGTAGGGCCGTATATTTTAGATTTGTGTTTGGGTTGATTTAAGGATCGTTAATCTCTTTTGAGATTAAGATCAACTTAAATGTTTGTTAAGGATACGTTAGTCTGATATTGGACTAAGATCTACTTAACGGGGGTTCAGGATCATTTTTGATCCAACAAAAGAGCATTTGGACTAATCGTTTTAGTTTAGGGACGTTACAGTACGTAGATCACCATTTTTTTGGGGTGAGGGTTTAGTTTAAGGACGTTACGGTCCATAACTAGTTTAAGAACATTACGGTCTATAGCTAGTTTAAGAACATTGTGGTCCATTAGGATATGCTCATGGGTTTGAGAGTGCACCCAAGAGCTGTTGGTTGTCGGGACCCTCCACCTCTCTGAAGACGTTGAAGAATTACAACGACATGTATCGGAGGTATGGAGAGATGTAACCTTGAACCGAATTCCAGATTGAAGGGAAAGATCATGGTGGAATGAACACCATTTTAGATACCATATGTTAGGAGATCATTAGTCATCTTTGGAACTAAGATCGATTTGGGGAGACCCGAGCATAGGAAGGCCCGGTTAATTGGTGATCAAAAGAGTTTTGGCATCGGGAGACTTGTCTAGTTTAGGCTAAGGTTGGCCTTTCATAGTGTTAAACATTAAAATTTGCTCGGCGCTCACGTGCTCCCACGTAAGGCTCTAAAGCTGTGTGAAACACTGGAATTTGGAGCGCTCACGTGTGGCACATGAGGCGCCTGAGACTTGGGCACTGCATCTTTGGATTTATTCTCTTTTTTTTTTATAAGTGCTAAGCACTGTTGGGGGTCACGTGGGATCACGTGAGGCGCCCAAAAAATGGGAGATGTCTTTGATTTATTCATTTTTCTTTTATAAGTGCTAAGCACTATTAGGGGGTCACATGGGATCACGTGACGCGCCCAAAAAATGTGAACGGTCTTTGATTTATTCCCCTTTTCCTGTTATAAGTGCTAAGCACTAATAGGGGGTCACGTGACTCGATCTCAGTCGTTCCTTTTTTTTCCTCAGAGGTGCTCACATGGGAACACGTGATCTATATTTATAGCGTTGAACGCTAATCGTTTTTTTATATTCATGGAAATCTTGATCCGAGTTTTGAGAATTTCATCTTCTTTGTTTTTATAAGAATTAAATTCTTATATAGGGTTAAACCCTAGTTTTATCAGAGGAATTAAATTTCTATATCTTTGGAATAATTAAATTCTTCAAACTTAGTTTTTTTCCCTAAGTTTTGAGTTTGTATGACAGAATCTCCCCAATGAGAATTAAATTCTCAACTTATGGGGAGATCTACTTCTGCGGACCTCAATCAGAGGAAGAACTAAGTTCTTTTTAGAAGAGTTAAACTCTTAAAATGTCAAAGAAGAGATAAAATGATCTCTATGTCTTTCTTCTTACCTAGGGTTTCTTTTTCTAAAAGATATCTCTTCTTCTTTTTTTCGAATCTTATGGGGGGTCTCCTCTATACAAAACTTGAAGTCTTGGGTCCTCTATTTAGTAGAAGCAAGTTTGTTGATTTAGTTAAAGAAATCTCTCATTGAGAGATCTTAATTGATTTGGGGATTTTATCCAACGTTGGATCTTTGATCCAAAGACTTCTGTTTTACAGAAGATATTTTTTTTGTTTTTAACAAGAATGGAAAAATATTTTCCTATACAGAGCTTATTCTGTGGCTTGGTGATTTTTCAATCAACATTGGATTTTTAATCCAACGGTATTCTGTTTTATAGAGAGTAATCTTTCTTGTTTAGAAAGATTGTCACGTTCCGCTTCCCAGTATACGGCGAAGGGGACACGACGAGGCCCGCTACGTATGTACTCAGAAATACATACGCTAAGCGTAGATAAGCAATATAAAGTAAATCACAAGAGACAAATGATATAGGAATAACAACAACTTTTATTTATTAACATTCTTTGTACAATACATGGAAATGAAAATACAACTGAAATGAAAATCAATGCCTAAACAATGGCATAACAGAAAATGAAAATACTGGAAAGAACAAGGTACAATATTCAGAGCTCGGGATCTTCGTGGAACTGCTCCAAATCTTCACCGGTGGGCTCGATCTCAGCTTGGTCCAACGCACCTGACGACATTCAAAGAAGAAAGAAATAAAATGTCGTCAGCGAACAGGTCGCTCGGTAAGTCCCAAAGATAAGGAAGAAATAGACAGAGAGTAAGAGAGAGAGAGAGAGAGAGAGAGTATCTTTTAATGTTGTATTGTATTGTCATATTATAGTAGTATGGTGTTAACGCTGTTGTTGTAGCTTGGTACAGAAGGATGCCAGTGTATACGAGAGGGGTCTCAGTATGCTAGAGACCAGGGCAAATGGAAGAACAAGGCTCCGTTATACAACCCAGAACAACGGCAATTGGATTCAGGTTAGGTGTCTTAATCTTACCACCTCGTGCCACCTTTAACACCTTCCGTACCAATCTACCCCTTAAACCCCGTGATGTCTTGTTTGTATTGTTATCTTGTAAAATTGTATTGATTGTAAGATTGATTAACTGACTGACCGAAACCATGATATCAGGAAACAGTTATAACCGTAGAGTCATATAAATGGAATACTGGGAAACATGTAAAAGGAATATCCATGGTTCGGTTCAGTCAAGTAGATTGTTAACTGGATTATGGGATTCATGTATTCATCTTGAGTTGAAATATAAAGAATATAGATTGACTTGAATCATTTTCAAGTCAGAAATAGTCAGACTCTAACCCGAGTCAGACTAAAAGAAGGTAAGTTGAAGTTTAATATTTGTTAGGGGCCTTATTGTAATTTATAAAACTTGAGGGGGTTTTATGTAAAAAGTACTATTGTATATTTTTCAAAATACACCTCAAGTATTTATTATTCGTCTTTATAGTTATAATGAGTGTGAATTTTATTTGTGTTATTCTAGTGAATATATCCTAATAAAAGTATTAATTGATTTATTTGAAATTCATGGTATTTTAATGTAACTTTTAATCTTGTAATTTTAGAAAAAGTGGAATCTTTATCTTATAATAAAATAGATGTTTAAATGATAATTAAATATATATTAATACAAGAATGATTTTAAATAAATATTTTATTTTCCAAAATCTCATTTTTCTTAAATGTCGTATTTTAAACCTTTCGAGACCGAATGCTCCTTGCGGAGGTCTGAATCTCGCACTACCAGCCCGCGGGTGCACGATGAACCGTACTATCCCTAACGGGTTCCCCAAAGATGGGTTGTAGCGGCGCTTTGCTTAGGTTTAACAAATACTATTCATTTAAGAAAACGGTTTTATAAATATAAGGTATTTATTTGTAAAATGGTATAAATTTCCGTATTATAGTTTCTAGGGTTTCCTAAGCCAACTAGTCTATTTATAAAGTCTAAACGACAAGTCATTAGAAGCCTCAAATCGCCTCTTCACCGTCAATTGCGGCCAGGTAAGGGCCAGGTAAGTGGGAAGGAACCACAGTCGTGGGCCTAATTAAAAACCACTAGCCTAGACACACTTGCCTAGACACCACAAGACAGTTTAGATAAACGATCGATATCCATGACATATCGTGTTTTCATTTTAAAATATTTATTTAGAATTGTGCACAACTTAAAGCTTTTAGAAAAGGTTTATAAAGAATATGGTATTTTAGCGAAAAGTCTTGTATTTTCGTATTCTTAATTTTTAACGATATCAATTAAGGTTACATTTGTGTGTGTGTAGAGGTAGGTCATTACCTCGTGACTTATTTAACGTTTAATGAAGTTTTAGAGGTTAAATATGATGTATTAAACTTGAAGGTATTTAAACGCAAGAATACGGTATTTGAAAACGTTATCATTTCATGTGTAAAAATTCATTCAAATTGATTTCTACAAGTTTATTTATCAAGATAAACATATTTAGGAGTGAGGGAATTGATTAAACGAAGAAAAATAAACTTCATGGTATTTTTATGAAAAGAATACGGTTTTTCAAGAAAGCTATCATTTCATGTGAGAAACTTTATTTAAATTGGTTTATGGGTGATTAATAGTCAACATGAATATGTTAGGGTATTGTGGATTAGGTGACAAGTGAAATTTTGTAGAAAAACCGAATCGGAAATCGGTTTGTTCCGATTTCCGTTGGGTTCCATAAATCTGTATTTTTAAGAAATAGAAAGGTGAGAAGGATGGGACTTACGGGTTTCAAACTCTTCTAAAGAGTAAAGAGAACTAGGGAGGAAGACCGAGGGGTGGTTTCGTCGCCAGTTGCTTCAAAACACGTCGCCGGAATCCGTCAGGGCGTCGCCGGGAACTCGAATTCAAAGCACACTTCTTGTGGAAATTTCAAGAGAGTTTTTTTCTAGGGTTTTGGAATGAGAAGGTAGGAGGTAGGAGGTCTATTTATAGGGTAGCTAGGGTAGGGTAGGTGAAGGGTCTTCTTTTATTAAAAAAAAATTTGTAAAAATTAAAGAAAAACATTAAAATTTTGCATTAAAAGGGTTGTATTTAACATTCAGAACCGCTACAGTAAAAATGGAGTAAACCATGAGTTACAGAAGACCAAACGCCAACTTTTTCATGTTGGGACCCCGGCCGTCGGCGCAATTCCGGCCGGCGGCGCCGGCAGCCCGCCGGCCGAGTTGGCCGATTCCGGCCGATTTCGGCCGGCGTTGGGTCCGGGGTTCCTCAATGTAGGCTTTGGCACACTCCAAATTTTGGGTTCAGTTCAATGTTTGGGAGTTATGGCCTGTGGACTTTTGGACTTCCAGGAATTTTAAAGAAAAATGTGCTAAAAATAATGTGGGATGTGGGATTCGAACTCTGGTGGCTTGGTTCAGCTGTGCAAGGTATTACCAATAAGCTACAAGCTCCTTCTTGTAATTATTGTAGAAAAGTAGATACTTAAAATGATATCAGCAGTATTAAATATTCCAAATACACTTTAATTTTAAAACAATTTTATGTACACTAAAAAATGAAATTATTTAAAAACAAAATAATTAATTATATATATCTTGTGCTCAGATTAAAATACTTCTTTATGGAAAAATAATTTATTTTTTTAAAAAAAAATTTGTACAGAAATGTGTATATGAAAATTTCGGTTGTTACGAAGATTCAAGGAAATATTTTCCAAATAGGGGTTTGATCCCTCTACTTAGAATTTAATTCTATCGGCTCAGAAGGTATTTGAGACCACTCACGTGTAGCACAAGACCCCAAAGAGTTAAACTCATTTGCTTATGTGCAACGGCCCAAAGAGGGCGTCACGTGCTGACACGTGAGCCTTTCTGGCCTGTTATTTGTTTTAAAAAGGCGCCTATATACTTTGTTTATAGATGCTAACGTGTTTGCACGTAAGGTTCCGTTTCAGCCTTAATAGTTAAACAATGCCTATAATGTTTGTTTATAGGCGCATCACGTGTGGGCACGTGATGCTCCATCAGGGGAATTTTTCCCATTGCTTTTTTTCTCTTTTCTTTCTCTTTTTTTTATAAGGGAATAAATGCCCCCACAGCGTTGTTCTCACGTGGTCTGGATGTGAGTGCAGCACTGTCACCTTTATAGCCGTTGGATCTGCCTAGGGGAACGGGCGATGAACCGCCCTCGTCACGTCTTATAAATGCAAGGGTCCTGTCTTTGGGAAGCCTATGTTCCTTCATCTTCTCCTTTCCTTGTCTTTTTTGAGAATTTAATTCTCTTCTTCAGAGCTGAGTGCTCTGCCCATTGAAATTTCAGAGTTAAACTCTGTCAGAAAAAAGAAACCTTTTGTAACAACCCTAATTTTTGATACACTTTTTCCTATACAAAATTTTTCAAATATATTTTTTAAAATCCACAAAGGGGTATTTAAGCCTGAGCACAAGATTCAGGTAATTATTTTTGTTTTTAATTACAAGCTATAAGAATGAAATAACTCCATTTTTAGTGTACAAGAAATTACTTTAAATTTAATGTATACTAGGAGTATTTATTCTTGCTGCTATCAGTTTAAGTAATTAAAAACCATAATAATTACAAGAAGGAGCTTGTAGCTCATTGGTAATACCTTGCATTGTTGAACCAAGCCACTAGAGTTCAAATCCCATGCCCCACATTATTTTTGTATTTATTTTGTTTTATTTTTTTTTGGAAGTCAACGGTAAAATGGCCATAACTCCCAAAATATGTACTGGACAACGAAAAGTAAAAATACCAAATTGTACCCCCAGAAAATCCCCGGCCAATGGACCCCCGACTCGGCACGACTCGGCGCCGCCGGCCGGACTTGGCCGGACGGCCGAGTCACCAACTGAGAAAAGTTGGCTCTTGACTTGGTCAACCCTCTTGCACACTTATTATACCTGGATCGGTTTTGATTTGGCCAATAAATCCCTTTTACTCCTAAGTTTAATGATTTTTAATGAATTTTTAATGTTTTTTATATTTTCTTTTAATATTTTTTAACCCTAACCCTAACCCTAGCCTAGCCCTATATAAAGACCCCTACCCTCTACCATTTTACCTCACAACTCTAAGTCTACTCTCCCAAATTCTCGAGAACTCGGTACGAAGAGCGAGAAGCGAAGCGCTGCCGAAATCGACGACGGATTCCGGCGACCGGATCAGAACCTTCACGACGTTTTCGACGAATCGACAACCACCACGTCCATTAGCTTTCTTAGCTTGTCTAAACCGTAAGTCCCATCCCCTCTATCTCTCTTTTCTATAAGTATAAAAATACGACTTTTTTGAACCCGACGGAAATCGGACAAACCGATTTCCGATTCGGTTTTTCTATAAATTTCACTTGTTACCTAATACATATTATCTACCCATATTCATGTTGACTATTAATCACCCATAAACCAATTTAATCAAACTTTTTCACATAAAATGATAAGTTCTTTGCAAAACCGTATTCCTTTCATAAAAATGCCATGAAGTTCATTTTTCTTAGTTTAATTAATTCCCTCACTCCTAAATAGGTTTATCTTGATCACTAAACTTGTAGAACCCATTTTGAATGAAATTTCACAAATAAAATGATAACGTTTTCGAATACCGTATTCTTGCACTTTAATACCTTCAACTTTAACTTATCATGTTTTACCTTTAAACTTCACCAAAATTTAAAATAAGTCACGGGGTAATGACCTACCCCTACACACACTCAATATAACCCTGATTGATAAATATCAAAATACAAAATACGGAATTACAGGACTTTTCACTAAAATACCATAATCTTTATAACTTTTATGTAAAACTTTAAGTTGTAAACTTTTCTAGATAAAATATTTTAATCAAATGAAAACACGATTGGTCATGGACATCGATCGTTTATCTAAACTGTCTTATGGTGCCTAGGCAAGTGTGTCTAAGGCCAGTGGTTTTTAATTAGGCCCACGACTGTGGTTCCTTCCCACTTACCTGGCACTTACCTGGCCGCAATTGACGGTGAAGAGGCGATTTGAGGCTTCTAATGACTCATCGTTTAGACCTTAGAAATAGGCTAGTTGGTTTAGGAAACCCTAATAACTAAAATACGGAAAACTGTACTCTTTTGCAAATAAATACCCTATATTTATAAAACTGTTTCCCAAATGAAAAGTATTTATAAACTTAAGCAAAACGCCGCTACAACCCACTTTTGGGGGACCTGTTAGGGATAGTACGGTTCATCGTGCACCCGCAGGCTAGTAGTGCGAGATTCAGACCTCCACAAAGAGCATTCGGTCTTGAAAGGTTCAAAATACGATATTTAGGGAAAATGAGATTTTTTTCTAAATAAAATATTTATATAAAATTATTCATGTGTTAATATATATATAATTATCATTTAAAACCCTATTTTATCATAATATAAAGTTTCCACATTTTTCTAAAAATTACAAGATTAAAAGTTACACTAAAATACCATGAATTTCAGATAAGATAATTAATACTTTTATTAGGATATATTCACTAGAATAACACAAATAAAATTCACATTCATTATAACAATAAAGACGATTATTAAATACTTGAGGTGTATTTTGAAAACTATAAAAAAGTATTTTTACATAAAACCCCCTCAAGTTTTACAAATTACTATAAGGCCCCTAGCTAATATTGAACTTCAAATCATCTTCTTGTAGTCTGACTCGGGTTAGAGTCTGACTATTTCTGACTTGAATATGATTCAAGTCAATCTATATTCTTTATATTCCAATACAATTTGAATACATGAAACCCAGAATCCAGTTAACAATATATTCTTTTGACTGAATCAAACCATGGATATTCATCCATTATCCTGATATTCCATTTACCTGATTATACAGTTGCAACATGTTTACTGATATCATGGTTTTGGTCAGTCATCCAACTTACATATTCCAATACCACATTACTGTTAAAACACCACGGGGTTTAAGGGGTAGATTGGTACGGAAGATGTTAAAGGTGGCACGAGGTGGTCAGATTAAGACACCTAACCTGAATCCTATTGCTGCTGTACCGTGGCATAACGGTTCCTTGTACTTTCCTTTTGCCCTGATCTCTAGCATATAGAGATCCCCCTCGTATACACTGGCATCCTTCTGTACCAAGCTACAAACAACGGCGTTACACAATGTTCCATAATATTAAACAATATAATACTTTAGAAAATACTGTTACTCTGTCATTCTCATTCTTCTATTCTTTGGGACTTACCGAGCGACCTGTTCGCTGACGACATTCTATCTCTTTCTTCTTTGAATGTCGTCAGGTGCGTTGGACCAAGCTGAGATCGAGCCCACCGGTGAAGATTTGGAGCAGTTCCAGGCAGACCCAGAGCTCTAGATAATTGTACATTGTTCTTTCCAGTTTATTTCATTTCCTGTTATGCCACTGTTTAGGCATTGCTTTTTCATTCCAGTTGTATTTTCTTTTCCTGCATTGTAAAAAGAATGTTATTAATAAAAGTTGCTGTTATTTCTATATTATTCGTCTCTTGTGATTTACTTTATATTGCTTAGTTACGCTTAGCGTATATACTTCTGAGTATATACGTAGCGGGCCTCGTCGCGTCCACTTCGCCGTACACTGGGAAGCGGGGCATGATAGGTTTTGTTGGTGGCCCATGCAGGTCAGAGCTGTATGAATCCCTGTCATGCAGTTCTGGTCTGCGTGAACAACCTAAGCAATATAACACAAGAACCAGCAACTAAAACATTCTTTACAATCATGTTCCTTGAATCCCATCATTTCTTTGAATCATATATCTTGAATCTGTCCTAATCAAAAATTCCCTCATCTCTTTTACAATTTTACCAAAACCTTCGCATCCTTTCATTCCTTCACATATTCTTCACATTTCTAAAACCCTTACACCACCTTATTATTTTTTTCGCATATTGTTAGTACACTAGCACCAAAACTTCCTTGAAACTGTTACACTTTCCTTTTACAAATTTCGAGGACGAAATTTTTATAAGGAGGGTAGAATGTAACAACCCTAATTTTTGATACACTTTTTCCTATACAAAATTTTTCAAATATATTTTTTAAAATCCACAAAGGGGTATTTATGCCTGAGCACAAGATTCAGGTAATTATTTTTGTTTTTAATTACAAGCTATAAGAATGAAATAACTCCATTTTTAGTGTACAAGAAATTACTTTAAATTTAATGTATACTAGAAGTATTTATTCTTGCTGCTATCAGTTTAAATAATTAAAAACCATAATAATTACAAGAAGGAGCTTGTAGGTCATTGGTAATACCTTGCATTGTTGAACCAAGCCACTAGAGTTCAAATCCCATTCCCCACATTATTTTTGTATTTATTTTGTTTTATTTTTTTTTGGAAGTCAAGTGTAAAATGGTCATAACTCCCAAAATATGTACTGGACAACGAAAAGTAAAAATACCAAATTGTACCCTCAGAAAATCCCCGGCCAATGGACCCCCGACTCGGCACGACTCGGCGCCTCCGGCCGGCGACTCGGCCGACTCGGTCCGGCGCCGCCGGACGGACTTGGCCGGACGGCCGAGTCACCAACTGAGAAAAGTTGGCTCTTGACTTGGTCAACCCTCTTGCACACTTATTATACCTGGATCGGTTTTGATTTGGCCAATAAATCCCTTTTACTCCTAGGTTTAATGATTTTTAATGAATTTTTAATGTTTTTTATATTTTCTTTTAATATTTTTTAACCCTAACCCTAACCCTAGCCTAGCCCTATATAAAGGCCCCTACCCTCTACCATTTCACCTCACAACTCTAAGTCCACTCTCCCAAATTCTCGAGAACTCGGTACGAAGAGCGAGAAGCGAAGCGCTGCCGAAATCGACGACGGATTCCGGCGACCGGATCAGAACCTTCGCGACGTTTTCGACGAATCGACAACCACTACATCCATTAGCTTCCTTAGCTTGTCCAAATCGTAAGTCCCATCCCCTCTATCTCTCTTTTCTATAAGTATAAAAATACGACTTTTTTGAACCCGACGGAAATCGGACAAACCGATTTCCGATTCGGTTTTTCTATAAATTTCCACTTGTCACCTAATACATATTATCTACCCATATTCATGTTGACTATTAATCACCCATAAACCAATTTAATCAAACTTTTTCACATAAAATGATAAGTTCTTTGCAAAACCGTATTCCTTTCATAAAAGTACCATGAAGTTCATTTTTCTTAGTTTAATTAATTCCCTCACTCCTAAATAGATTTATCTTGATCACTAAACTTGTAGAACCCACTTTGAATGAAATTTCACACATAAAATGATAACGTTTTCGAATACCGTATTCTTGCACTTTAATACCTTCAACTTTAACTTGTCATGTTTTACCTTTAAACTTCACCAAAACTTAAAATAAGTCATGGGGTAATGACCTACCCCTACACACACTCAATATAACCCTGATTGATAAATATCAAAATACAGAATACGGAATTACAGGACTTTTCACTAAAATACCATAATCTTTATAACTTTTATGTAAAACTTTAAGTTGTAAACTTTTCTAGATAAAATATTTTAATAAAATGAAAACACGATTGGTCATGGACATCGATCGTTTATCTAAACTGTCTTGTGGTGCATAGGCAAGTGTGTCTAAGGCTAGTGGTTTTTAATTAGGCCCACGACTGTGGTTCCTTCCCACTTACCTGGCACTTACCTGGCCGCAATTGACGGTGAAGAGGCAATTTGAGGCTTCTAATGACTCATCGTTTAGACCTTAGAAATAGGCTAGTTGGTTTAGGAAACCCTAATAACTAAAATACGGAAAACTGTACTTTTTTGCAAATAAATACCCCATATTTATAAAACCGTTTCCCAAATGAAAAGTATTTATAAACCTAAGCAAAGCGCCGCTACAACCCACTTTTGGGGGACCTGTTAGGGATAGTACGGTTCATCGTGCACCCGCAGGCTAGTAGTGCGAGATTCAGACCTCCGCAAAGAGCATTCGGTCTCGAAAGGTTCAAAATACGATATTTAGGGAAAATGAGATTTTTTTCTAAATAAAATATTTATATAAAATTATTCATGTGTTAATATATATATAATTATCATTTAAAACCCTATTTTATCATAATATAAAGTTTCCACATTTTTCTAAAAATTACAAGATTAAAAGTTACACTAAAATACCATGAATTTCAGATAAGATAATTAATACTTTTATTAGGATATATTCACTAGAATAACACAAATAAAATTCACATTCATTATAACAATAAAGACGATTATTAAATACTTGAGGTGTATTTTGAAAACTATACAAAAGTATTTTTACATAAAACCCCCTCAAGTTTTACAAATTACTATAAGGCCCCTAGCTAATATTGAACTTCAAATCATCTTCTTGTAGTCTGACTCGGGTTAGAGTCTGACTATTTCTGACTTGAATATGATTCAAGTCAATCTATATTCTTTATATTCCAATACAATTTGAATACATGAAACCCAGAATCCAGTTAACAATATATTCTTTTGACTGAATCAAACCGTGGATATTCATACATTATCCTGATATTCCATTTACCTGATTATACAGTTGCAACATGTTTACTGATATCATGGTTTTGGTCAGTCATCCAACTTACATATTCCAATACCACATTACTGTTAAAACACCACGGGGTTTAAGGAGTAGATTGGTACGGAAGATGTTAAAGGGGGCACGAGGTGGTCAGATTAAGACACCTAACCTGAATCCTATTGCTGTTGTACCGTGGCATAACGGTTCCTTGTACTTTCCTTTTGCCCTGATCTCTAGCATATAGAGATCCCCCTCGTATACACTGGCATCCTTCTGTACCAAGCTACAAACAACAGCGTTACACAATGTTCCATAATATTAAACAATATAATACTTTAGAAAATACTGTTACTCTATCATTCTCATTCTTCTATTCTTTGGGACTTACCGAGCGACCTGTTCGCTGACGACATTCTATCTCTTTCTTCTTTGAATGTCGTCAGGTGCGTTGGACCAAGCTGAGATCGAGCCCACCGGTGAAGATTTGGAGCAGTTCCAGGCAGACCCAGAGCTCTAGATAATTGTACCTTGTTCTTTCCAGTTTATTTCATTTCCTGTTATGCCACTGTTTAGGCATTGCTTTTTCATTCCAGTTGTATTTTCTTTTCCTGCATTGTAAAAAGAATGTTATTAATAAAATTTGCTGTTATTTCTATATTATTCGTCTCTTGTGATTTACTTTATATTGCTTAGTTACGCTTAGCGTATATACTTCTGAGTATATACGTAGCGGGCCTCGTCGCATCCACTTCGCCGTACACTGGGAAGCGGGGCGTGACACCTTTTTAGGTAAAGATCTTGAACAACAAAGAAACCCTTTTCTGAAAAAATTTTCTGGATTTTAAATCCACCATAATAGCTTTGCTCTCTTCTAAAACCCATCTCTCAGAGATCCAAAGACGTGATCTTTGAGTAGTAAACCTCAATGTCTTGGGCATTCCTCCTCCGATCTTTAAGGATTCATGGCATTGTAATTTTATTTTTCGTTTCCTCAACATGGAGGTTTCCTGGAATTTAATTCCACAACTTAAAAGGAATTTAATTCATCACCAAAGAGCTTAGTTCTGGAGATCAAGCGGGCCCCTCGGGAATTTCATTCCCGGGTGTTCTTGAGAATATTTTCATAGGTTTTCCCTTATTTGCACAAATTTAAATTTGTTGGGTATTTTAACAGAACTTGTTTTCTCTATGAGGATGTCAAGAGTTATTTAAACTCCCGTGTCTGTTTAATGAGAATCTTTTTTGAATCTCACAATGATTGTCCTGTCTCATCATTGGTGATCCGCCATATTGATTTTGTGGGGTCCATTAGTTTTCAATCAGTGGTCCCATGGAACAAACTTTCTGTCGTTTCCCTCTGTTGTTATATATATATATATGTTTCATTAAAGGTTTTTCTTTCCCTTATTTCAGGAAAAATGACTTCTCTTCCCTACTTTCCCTTTACACCCTCAGACGCCGCTTTTCCGCGATCGCCTCGGATGAGAAGGCTATGGCGATGATAAGGGCCTATGATAGGGACTATACTATTTTGCTCTTAAGAGGAGTCTGGTATGGTCACATCATCCGGGGCCGCCGCAGCTTTACTTGCGAGGTGCCAACAGAGCCTCTCCGCCCCATACCGCTGATGGAGCGCCCGGAGACCACTTATGCTGTGGAGGCGGCTAATTGGACTCCTACAGGCTGGCTTGAGTCGTCAACAACCGGGATATCCAACCAGCCCTTGCCGGCCATAGATATCTTGGAGCGCCGTATATGTCAAGGTGAAGCCCAACCTTAGGGGCAAGTCTATAAAGTAGGGCTTACCCCTCGCCACCCAGTTGGCCATCTTCCCTGGGTTCGGTATGTTCTTTCCGCCCACCGTGAACGGTTGCAGAAGGTTGGGCTATACCAAGCGGTGTACGCGTCTCTTTTCCATTACCAGGCCCCTCACGTCAGCCTTTCTGAATCAATGAAATATTCCCAACGACACCTTCTTGCAAAGGGATAGCGAAGTCTCTATTTCTCTGGAAGAGTTTCGCGAGATCTCTGGGCTGCCCATCAGGGGAGAGCATTATGAAGAGTTGCTGCCTCCCGACGAGTACGTGTTTGCACCATGCCGGCTACGCTTGACGGCCTGACGACCGAAACCGCCGTCCGCCATAAGTACCCTAGTTTAATCAAGGCTCTGGGTATTTTTGAGAAGCTGTTCGCGAAGTCAGAGGGGCAAGGCGTCACCTTTGAGATCTTCATCACCTGCTTTATCCGTGAAGATGCTTTATCCAAAGAGGCTCCGAAGTTTGCGAACATTCACGACCCTTTTGGGTTTGGGCTGAATAAACTGCCGGCAAAAGAGGAAGACTTGCTGCGGCTTTATATTCCAATCTCGTCGGCCGTATCCTTTGATGAGTTTGCGTCCCCCTGTATGGATGAAGAGACCTTCTTTGTCGGCTTCATCAGCCTTTGGCTCAGTTGGTTCGCGATTCTGACGCATCGACGCTTCATGAGAGCTTCCGTCTTCTACCCCGCTCATCGCGTAGCTGAAGGGGCACGATTGGCCATCGGTATTGCGGGATTGTCGCACCTATACCATGGATTAAGCGTTGCGGCCAATACTTCAACCCTGAGTACAGATGTCGTGAATCTCTCTCTCCACTACTTCACGTCGTGGATCGAGATGCATGTACTGGGAGCATTTACAGCACATCGGCAGCCAGATTTCTATGACTTCTATACCTTCCCGCGGGTTATGAGGTTGGTGGATGCTTGTTCTCCCGATCCGACTCAGCTGGGGGCCCTCCGCGTGTTGCTCAACTCGTATTCAAACAAGGGCGGGATGGTGTTTAGTGACCGAATCCTCTCTGCTCCTGCGGGGCCCGTTCAACAGCTTTTTGATCTATCAAAAGGGGGAGCGTCATCTTTAAAGCCTAAAGAAGTTATGCACTTGTACTCGATTAGGCCGGGCTACTTGGAATTCCGTCAGAATGACACGGCTCTTTTTATGAGGTACAATCCGCACTGCTTTTCCCAGCAATTGGGTTATAACCAGGGTGTCCCTTTCGAGGCGTTCTTAGTTGATCCCACCCCGTCTATGGAAGTCACTCGTGACGTCATCCATCATTTTATGCGGTTGAACATTGGCTCTCGTTTCATGATCCTTGAGTCTGACTACCTTCCAAGGTGTGTGGGGTCTTTTACGGGTTGGTGTCGTCATCGAGTCGGTCCCGTCATTGCTGAGGAGAAGCGGGTACTTTTTGAATGTAGAGCTTCAGCTTCGACCTAAGCCACTGGCTTTCCGTTGCGGCCGCAGACAGTGTTTCACCCTCCATTGAGGGATAGCGGCGTGGTTCTTATCCCTAAGGCCGCAGAAACAGAATCGACTCCTCGCACTGCTGGTATGCCAGTGCGCACTAGAGCCCTAGCAAAGGCTTCTAGTGAAGCGCCAGCGGTAGTGTCATCAGCGGCGGCGTCATCAATGGCGGTATCATCAGCGGTGGTATCGCCAAAGGGGGATATCGGAAGCGAGGTCGGACAACGTCGTGCCAAAGCGCCGAGGGGACGGAAGCGTTCTTCTGCTAGCGTTAGCACGAGTTCTAAGAGGAGGAAGAGATCGGTCGACAGCTTACTTGACACCTTGCTTGAGTCTGAGCCGATGTAACAACCCCAAACTTTCTGTACAATTTTTTCAAAATTATAGAAAATGGCATTTTTGCCCGAGCATAAGTTATAAGTTTGTTTTGCTTTTTAATAGCAAGAAAGAGCTTGTAGCTCATTGGTAAGGCCTTGCACTGTTGAACCAAAGCACCAGAGTTCAAATCACATCCCCCATATTATTTTTTAATATTGTTTTATTTTGAATTTTTAGAAGTCCAAGGGTCTACACGTGCATAACTCGTACAAACCCCACTACACATGTAAAACAAACTGACCCAGGGGCTACACCAAGCGACGAGGGATACGTGGCGGAGAAACCCGGCCCGACTCGGCCCGTCGCCGCCGGCCGGACTCGGCCGGATCGCCGATTGTCCAACATGAAAGTTCCGCCTCTTGGTCTTCCCCTAAACCCCTGTATGGTTTAAATTTACTGCACAGTAACAGAGTCTTTTAAAACACCTATTTACTCCATTTTAAATACAATTTTTATTACATTTTCAATACAAATTTTCATCTACCCTAACCATAGATTTACCCTATAAATATCAACCCTAAATAGACCCCCTCACTCACAATTCTGTCCAAAATTTCAAGAAAACTCTATAGAACTTTTGTGTACAAGTGGAGTTAGCGAAGGGCAAAACTCCGGCGATCTTTCGACGACGACCCTAGGAGCTCCCGGCTACGAAACGACGCACCGGCTCCTACTACGTCTTCCTCTCCCTCTTCTCTATACTACAAACCCATAAGTCCCTTCTCCCTATTCACCTTGCTATTCTAAAAACACGTATTTCTAAAACCCTATAGAATCGGAGTTAATCCGATTTCCGATTCGGTTCTTCCTAAAAATCCAACCTTTTCTTAAATACAAATATACCAAACCCTTACATGTTGACTATTAATCATTAACAAAATATGTTGAACATTTCATAGCAAAATATTTTATTTTGTATCTTTTACCGCTCTTTTTCAGTAAAATACCATGTAGTTTAGTTTCGAATTTACAACATCATAAATCTTGTTATATCTTTAATTAGATCACGAGGTAATGGCCACCTCCTCACAACACTCATATGCAACATAGCACAATACCTTTCGGGAACATAGAATACGGGAAAACGAAACTTTACATATAAATAACACTAACTATTATAACCGTTTTCTATAAGATTAAGTATTTTTATAAATCTTTGTAAAGCGCCGCTATAACCCATTTTGGAAAACCCGACTGGGATGGTGCGGATTATCACACATCCTTGGGCTCAGTAGTGCGAGATGAAGACCTCCGCAAGGAGCATTCGGTCTCGAGAGATTTAGAATACAAATATCTTAAGAAAATGAGATTTCTAGAAAATAATAAATTAAAATTATATATATATATATATATATATATGTATGTATGTATGTATATATGTATGTATCATCAAAATATCTATTTTTGATATATTATAAATATTCCAATTTTTCTAAATCATAAGAATCACTTTACATAAAAATGCCATGAAATTCTATACAAGTCTAACACTTTACAATTAAATACCATGTATTATGAAAAATAGGTTTATTTACTAGAAATGTCACAAATATAAAATCTAAAACTATGAAAACTCTAAAACCATGAAAACTCTAAAACCGATAAATAAATACTTGGGGTGTATTTTGAAAATTATACAAAAGTATTTTTACATAAAACCCCCTCAAGTTCTATATTAAGGACCCTAGTAAATATAGGTTTAATCGGGACCAATCTCTTGAGCCTCAGGGAGCCGGAGAAGTGGGTGCTTGTCTATTTTAAGGTAGACAACTTAACAAACGGTGTTATCAACACGGTAATCGTCTTTGAAAAAGACACAAATCCTGCCGTCCATGTGCAGCGGTTACCGATAACATCAAAACAATCAGGACTTCAATTTCTTTTCTAATCGTTCTGACTCAGACAGAGTCTCATTATAATAATCTGACTTGAATATGATTCAAGTACAATCTACAATATTACAATTCAAAATGAATCCATGAATCCATATATTCTATATATTCAATCTATATTGACCGAACCGAACCATAGATATACTTCCATTTACATGATTCTCCAGTTACATCTATGATTCTCCAGTTACATCCATTTACTGATATCATGGTTTCGGCAAGTCATCCAATTATACAATCTATATCACAAGACAATATAAGTTACAATACAAACAATAAAATACTTCGCGGGGTTTAAGGGGTAGATTGGTACGGAATGTGTTAGAAGTGGCACGGGACTGCAACCACAAGACACCTAACCTATATTACGTTGCTGTTTTATCGTGGCATAAACGGTTCCTTGAGTTCCTGATACCTTAGTCTCCGGGGCAAGTGAGACTCCTCTCGTATACACTGGCATCCTTCTGTACCAAACTACAAATAACAACGTTAACATTAAATACAATATTATAACAATATAATACAACTTTAAAAGCTACTTTCTCTCTCTGTCTATTCTATTTCTCCCTTACCTTTGGGACTTACCGAGCGATTGTTCGCTGACGACATTCCTTCTCTTTCTTCTTTGGAATGTTGTCAGGTGATCTGGACACTTAGGAGATCGAGCCTACTAGTGAGGACTTGGACCAGCTTGCCTACGTCCCAGAGCTCTTGCTTCATTGTACACCCTTTTTATTCGGTACTTTTCATTTCTGTTATACCACTATTTAGGCACTGCTTTCATTCAGTTTTATTTACTTTTCCATGCATTGTACAAAAGAATGTTAATAAATAAAGTTGTTCATTACATTTGTCTCCTGTGTATATTTCTTTTATATTGCTTAGTTACGCTTAGCGTATTTACTTCTGAGTAAATACGTAGCGGCCTCGTCGCGCCCCCTTCGCCGTATACCGGGAAGCGGGGCGTGACAGCCGTTTATCCAGGATGAACCGATAGCTATGGAGGAATCAGACGCCGGTCTTATTTACCCTGGCTCATCCGCCGAGGAGGCCACGCAATTGGCTGAGGCCTTAAGGCACTCACAGGATGAGACCGATAATGTGCACATCCCGAAAAGGCCCTACCCTCCGGTTATCTTCTATGACGTTATTCCATCGTTGCGGTGGGTACATATGGGTCATTTGATAATGGAAGAGGAACGAGCCCGCAAACAGCCCACAACGATTGCCTCCGAAGACAAGCTTGCATTGAAGACAGGCATTCATTCATCTACACCTGAACCCCGACGAGCGCACTTAGCAAGAAAGGAAAAACGTCTTGAGAAATCCATACTTCAAGCCCCTTGGCGCATTAGAATGTTTCTCTCTCATGTCCTTCTTTTAGCTAATAGTATATATTATTTTTTATGTTTTCTCATTTTTGCGAAAACATTACAGGGACTTCGGCGGCGAAAGAGGATTTGAGTTCGGATCGGGTCGTGACTGTGGACTCTACAAATGTCTCTCATGACGCACCGGCAGGTGTAGAGGAGATCATTACAGCCGCTATTCCTGCTGTGGAGCTTCCGATGGTAGCTCCTGTTCCCTCGGTATCTATTCCTCCAGCAAAGGTGACCCCACCGGTTACGGACCCTATGGACATCTCTAGTGACGCACCAAAGGGTGTAGAAGAGATTGTCGAAGCCGTCGGTCCTATCTTGGAACTCCCGATGGTGACTTCCATCCCTTTAGCATTTATGCTTTCCGCAGAGGTGCACTTACCAGCCGTAGATCCAGTGGGTCTCTCTGGTGGCGTCCTGGAGATTGTAGAAAGGATCGCCGAGACTGTTTTTCCCTCCTCAGAGCCTGAAGCGGCGGTTGTCATTTCCGAGCTGGAAGCTGCCACGCCAGCAAATATCTCCGGTGATGTACATGAGGGTATGGAGGAGGCTGCCGAAGCTGCTATCCCCCCAGTTAAAGGCGGGCGGAGCATCGAAGGCGATCTTCTACATTTCATTTTAATGATCTCTCCAATATCTGAACCCTTCTTTCTCTCAGAATTGTGGGAATTGGCGGCGTGAATCGTGGATCTATCTCCCAGGAAGTCCTTCCAGCGTCTTCTCGATATGGCTGCCCTATAGGCGATATCCCCGCAAAGCATAGTCCTTTCTTCTAGGCAAGGTCGGTGTTCTTTGATCCCTTTGTTTTTGTTTACCACCGAAAACCGGGAAGACAGACGTCTTGCCAGAATTTGGGGACAGATGTTATTTGGGTTTATTCGTCCACCACTCCGAAATGCCAAGTTGATTTATGGCACTGTGTATCGGAGGTTTGAACGGATGCGGCCGTTGTAGCATACTTCATCAGATTCCCCCTCGTTGTGAGTAGTTTTTGATTGTGGGGACGCTCTTCTCTGCAGGCGCAAGCCCATGCAGTTAATTACGTTACCGCGTAGGGATAACTACTTTCTCCTGCTCCAGAAGGTCACTTCGTATCGTGTGTGTTTGTTTTATTTTTGGTTGCCCGTGGATTGTATACGGAGACTAATTTATATTGCCGCCCGTAGGGCGTGGATTAGTCCAAATCCGTATTTTCTTAGATTTGGGTTTGGTTTGATTTAAGGATCGTTAACCTTGTTTGAGATTAAGATCAACTTAAATATTTGTTAAGGATACGTTAATCCGAGATTGGACTAAGATTTACTTAACGGGGGTACGGGGTCATTTTTGATCCAACGAAAAAGCATTTGGGCTCTATCGTTTTAGTTTAAGGATGTTGCGGTCCACAGCTAGTTTAAGGACATTACGGTCCACAGGGGTATGCTCATGGGTTTGAGAGTGCATTCAAGAGCTGTTGGTTGTCGGGACCCTCCACCTCTCTGACATCGTTGAAGAATTACAACGACATGTATCAGAGGTGTGGAGAGATGTACCCTTGAACCGAACTCCAGATTGAAGGGAGAAATCATGGTGGAACGAACATCATTTTAGATGCCATATATCAGGGGATCATTGGCCATCTTTGGAACTAAGATCGATTTGGGGAGTCCTGAATATAGGAGGGCACGAATAATTGATGGTCAAAAGGTTTTGGTCTCGGGAGACTTGGTTAATTTGGCCTAAGGTTAGCCTCTCACAGTGTTAAACACTGCTAATTGTTTGGCGCTCACGTGCTCCCACGTGAGGCTCTAAAGCAGTGTTAAACACTGCAATTTGGAGCGCTTACGTGTGGCACATTAGGCACCCGAAAGTTAGTGTGGTGCCCTTGGGTTTAAATCCCCGTCTATACATATAAGTGTTAACTTAAATCTTGTGGCCATCACGTGTGGACACGTGAGGCGCCCCCGAGTTGGGTACTGCCTCCTTTGGATTTATCCTCCTGTTCTTTTCTTGGTCCTAAGCACTATTGGGGTCATGTGAGATCACGTGAGGAGCCCAAAAATGGGAACTGTCTTTGGGTTTATTGCCTTTTTTCTTTTGTAAGTGCTAAGCACTTGTCTTAAGGGGTCACATCGGAACACGCGAGTTGATCTCAGTTGCTTTTTATGCAGGGTTAAACCCTAATTTTGTCAGAGAAATTAAATTTCTATATCTTTTGGAAGAATTAAATTCTTTAAATTTAGTTCTTTTCTCTAATTTTTAGGACTGCATGACAGAATCTCCCCGATGAGAATTAAATTCTCAACTTATGGAAAGATCTGCTTCTGCAGACCTCAACCAGAGGAAGAACTAAGTTCTTTTTTTTAGAAGAGTTAAACTCTTGTAAAAGAAGATAAATGATCTCTAGGTCTTCTTCTTTTTTACCTAGGGTTTCTTTCCTTCAAAGAGAACTCTTCTTCTTCTTTTTTTGTTTCTCAAATCTTATGGGAGGTCTCCTCTATCTCTTCTTTCAGTCTCGAGTCCTTTATATAGTAGAGCCAAGTTTGTTGATTTAGTTAAGGAAATCTCTTATTGAGAGATTTTTTAATTGATTCGGGGATTTTATCCATCGTTGGATCTTTGATCCAAAGACTTCTGTTTTAGAGAAGATATTTTTCTTGTTTTTAACAAGATTAGGGAAATATTTTCCCAGACAGAATTTATCTGTAGATTGGTGCTTTTTAATCACCATTGAATTTTTAATCCAACGGTGCTCTGTTTTACAGAGCATAATCTTTCTTATTTAGACAGATCTGAGGAAATAGTTTCCAAATAGGGTTTTGATCTCTCTTATTTAGAATTTAATTCTATCGGCTCAGAAATCATTAGGAACCCTTACGTGTAGCACGTGACCCCTATAGCATTAAACCGGTTTGCTTAAAGGCATCACGGGTTGGCACGTGAGCGTTTCTGGCCTGTTATTTGTTTTAGGAAGGCGCCTATATAGTTTGCATATAGATGCTCACTTTCCTGCACGTGAGACTCAATTTCTGCCTTATTTGTTTAGCGCAATGCCTATAATCTTTGCTTCAATGCGCATCACGTGTGGGCACGTGATGGTCCATTAGGAGAATTTTTCCCATCGCTTTTTCTTTCTTTTCTTTTCTTCTTTTATTTATAAGGGAACAGGTTTATTATCATTTATTTATAACGATGCTAACATGCTCTCTGCAGTTCTGGAAGCTGGTGACGAAGTTGAGATCCTCGATGGGCCTGGGGATCTTTCAAACCCCCCTTGCATGATTGTGGGTAAGTACAGATTTACCCTTGGCATTGTTTTGTTTATTCCATGTTTGCCAGTCTTGCTGACTGTTCATAAATCTTGAAAGCTTTGCCAGCCCTGACCCCGTTAGAGTCTCGAATCACTATGTCACCGGGCCCATATGCCTGACGTGCGTTAGAGCGGATGGTGAAACAAAGCATTCACTCCTTGTCGGCTCACATTGAAGATCTTCGCGCTGGTAGTTCTATAACGGCCGAAGAATTTGCTGCTGAAACCAACACTTCCTTGCTTTTTCTTGCCACTTATCATGACGAAACGTTGGTGCATGTTTGGGTTGAGTATTGTCATCGAGTGGAGGCTTGTCTATACGGGCTTGAGTGCACACGCCTTCCCTCTGACATTTTAACCATGAAAGCGAGCCTGCGGGGATAGATCGAGCGGTGTACCGCTAATCTACAGTCATGCGAGAAGAGGTTCAACTGGAAATTTTCGGAGAGGGGGCTAGCCTCAAATGCTTTGGGGGAACTCCAGGCTCAACTCACTGCCAAAACTACTTACGCGTATGAAATCTGTCGGGTGCTTCAAGAAGATATTACAGAGATGGTGGCTCTTGACAAAGCCTTTATCTTTACCCGCGAGATGGTTGAAGCCCATAAAGTCGCCGAAAAGGAGCTTGAGAGCCAGTTCGCTTCATATCAAACTCAGCAGACTCAGGCGGGGGCCTGTCTTACAGCAATAACGGAGCTTGATGTCGAGGTTCAGCAGAAGACTGACAGACTCACTAGCCTACTGCACCGTCCACCTGCTTAAGCATTTTTTTGTCATTGTATACTCTCCTTTTCTTTTTCTTTTTGTATTCACTCCTGAATGAGAGTGTCTTGTATTCATTTTGATTCTTTTATCAAATATACCTTGTATTCACTTGAATTCATGAATAAAAGACATATTTTATTTCATATTGGCATGTAACTCTGGCAAATGTGGCCCATAGACAGTCCATCTTGACCTCCTTATAGGGCAGTGATGGCTTAGGAAACAGGTTTGGATCTGTCGCCTAAGACTTTTCAACTTTATGAGTCGTAGGGGTCTCATAAAGACTTTTCTCCCAACGAGTCGAGAGGATCCGGCAGGTGTATTTTCTCCCTAGGAGTCGTGAGGACTCCTAAGTGCGTTTTCTCTTGAGAGTCATAAGGATCTCACAAGAGAATTTTCCCCCTATACAAGTCGAGAGGACTCGTAAGTGGTTTTTTCCCTCCTTGTCGATATTCGACTTTGGAGAGCGTGGCCCGTGGATAGCACACAATAGTCCATCTTGGACTTACTTGTAGGGCCCCAGTGCTTAGAAAATAGGTTGGTATCCCCATTGCCTAAGAATGTTTCCCTACAAGTCGAGAAGTTATCGTAGGAACATTATTTTCCCAAAGAGTCGAGACGAATCGAGAAGTTCTCGCAAGGATGTCCTAACGTCACAGTTAACTTCTGCTAATAGAAGTCCGTTATGGTCTGTGGTACTAGGGTTTTTGTCCGTCGTACCGTCGTGTTGGCCGATGTATTTCCCGATATGCAATCTTGCTATTTGAGTAGCCCCACGACTGTCATGTCTCTGATCCCTTCGGGGGCTGGACAAGAAGTCTGCATGTAATCTCCCGGGTCATATTACCTTCGGAAGAGCAAGAATTATGGATGTTCTATACCGCTTTTTTACTTGAGGTTAAGCTCAGTTTGGGAACCCCGATGAGTCATGACCACTCCGCGCTGGTGTGGGATGATCTCCAATAGTCTTTCAGGTCTCATTTGAGTTGCCGTCAAGACCCTGAAGCTAGGGATCTTCCTTTTTCTTCGTTTATTGACATTGTGTCTGCAATATTGCGACGAATGTCGAGGTTGTCTCTAGGTTATCTGTGAACCGTCGAGGCTTGGAACTAGGGACTTTGCCATGGCTCTATTGTTTTGACCCTGGGGTCGGTTGTTGGCATTGCGTCTGCATCCTGCTGGAGTGAGAAGGAACGCCGTTGTGATCCTTAGGCAGTAAGTGCTACCGTCGAGATCCTGAAGCTAGGGATCTTCCTTCGCTTCGTTTATTGACATTATGACTGCTATATTGCGACAAATGTGGAGGTTGTCTCTAGGTTGTCAGTGAACCGTCGAGGCTTGGAACTAAGGACTTTGCCATTGCTCCATTGTTTCGACTCTGGGGTCAGTTGTTGACGTTGCATCCGCATCCTGCTGGAGTGAGAAGGAACGCCGTTGTTGATCTCGTGGCTGTAGATATTGCCGTCGAGACTGGAAACTAGGGACTTTGCCATGGCTTCATTGTTTGGACCCTGGGGTCGGTTGTTGACTTTGCGCCTGCATCCTGTTGGAGTGAGAAGGAACGCCGTGGTTGATCTCTAGGCTGTAGATATTGCTATCGAGATTTGGCTCTCTCTCTGATGGAGCCTGGAAGGAAATGCGGTTCCTTTGTTCGTTTGTGCCTATGGATTGTATATAGGGGTCGATGCGGACTCACCTGCAGGGCAGAAGTTTAATTTTTTTTGTTTCCGCGATGCTATATTATTTCAGCTTTTTAAATCGCGAAAGTCGCGATTGCCCAATCATTTTGGTTGTTTTATTGTGGTGCCCAATCATTTCGGCAATTTTTCTTTTTATTCGATGCTTTTTATTGCGAGTTGCCCAAACATTTCGGCTGTTTTTGTATGCATATATTTTGCTCGCTAATTTTTATTGCGAGTTGCTCCATCATTTTGGCTATTTCATATGCAGTTTTTTTGCTCGCTGATTTTTATCGCGAGTATGGAATATAAGGTCTGATACTAATCTTAACATCAGCATTGCTGCGACTGGAATATGGCCAGGAGCGAATCATCATTTGCTTTGAGAAGACTTGGAATTTGCTACCAATTTAGGCATCAGCATCGCTGCCACCGGAATATTGCTAGGAGCGAATCATCATTTGCCTTTGTCGATTTGAACAAAGGTGGCTTAGCAAACAGGGTTAGGATCCTGTCAACTAAGTCTTTTTGACTTCATGAGCCGTAAGGGTCTCATAAAGGTATTTCTCCCCACAAGTCGTGAGGATCTCATAGGTATAGGTTCTCCCTAGAAGTCGTGATGACTTCTAAGTGATATTTTCTTTTGCAAGTCGTAAGGATCTTACAAGAGTATTTTCTCCTTACAAGTCGAGAGGACTTATAAGTGTCGTTGACCGCATGAGGACATTCTTTGTCACTGGTAGGGCTTGGTGAGGGAACATTTGTTCGTGCCCGTGGGTTGTATACAAGTGTCAATATTGAACCTCTTGTAGGACAACATGGGGAATGTGATGGCTTAAGAATAGGTTCAAATCCCTGTAACTAAAGGTTTTTGAATCCTATGAGTCGTGAGGGTCTCATAGGGGGAATCCTCTTTACGAGTCGTGAGGATCTCGTAAGTGTAATTTCTTCTTAAGAATCATGAGGACCCCTAAATGTGTTGCTCCCTTGTGAGTCGTAAGGATCTCACGCAGGTGTTTTCTCCTCACAAGGTCGAGAGTACCTTGCAGGTGTCTTTATTTTAACGAGAGTACGCCCTTTCGGGTTTTCACAAACTCGCCGGTAACCCTGCTGTTTTTACTCACGGCGCCCTTTCGAGTTTTCATCCGTGCCCATTACGCTTGTGGACGTACTGTTTCCCCCAATCAGAGCAAAGCTCTGTTTGAATTTCAAAAATTCAAAAATTGAAGCAATGCTTCAAATCCCGTGCGCTGCGCGCGACGCGCCACGTGTCAGAATTTGATACTTCAGCGCAGCGCCTGAGGCAGCGCGCCCAATCAGAGCAAGGCTCTATTTAAAACAAAAATTAAAGAAAGCAACGCTTCAGTTGCGCAAGCGCTGCGTTGCGCGACACGTGTCAGCGCAGTTGCGCAAGCGCTGTGCTGCGCGACACGTGTCAGCGCAGTTGCGCTGTGCGACACGTGTCTGCGCAGTTGCGCAAACGCAGTTGCGTTGCGCGACACGTGTCAGCGCAGTTGCGCTTGCACAGTTGCGCTGCGCTGTGCGCTGCGTGACACGTGTCAAGCGCTGGGGCGTTTGCGCCAAACAGAATTAAAATTCCAGTAGGATCTTTCTGTTCTTGTTGAAATAAGAAGATTGTCTTCTGTAAAACAGAAGCCCTTGGATCAAAGATCCAACGGTGGGGAAAATTCCCCAAATCCCTCAGAGAACGATCTCTTTAACAAATTTAACAAATTTATGGGCACTATATAAAGGCCCCTAGACCCCAACTCAAAAGAACATCGACATCAAGAACTTCAAAACAGAGAGAACTCTGAAGAATTTTGAAAAGAACTCAAGAAAAAGGTAAAAACCTTTATAAAATAGAAGAATTTCTTCTGAATAGATCATTGATCTAAGAACAAGATCAATGATCTTCAATAAAAAAATAAATAATAACAGTGCCTTGCACTTTTTTATGAACCATTGGTTCTGGAATTTCAGAAAAATTATTTTCTTGAATTCAAAATTGGATCAAGTTATTGAAATAGTGTCTTGCACTTGCAAAACTGCACTATTGCGCTCCTGGGTTGGCGCAAGCCACCAGAGAGCGCCACGTGTCAGCGGCGCAACAGCATAGCGCACTGACGCAGCGCACTGCGCTGTTGCGCTCGCGCTCACCAGAGCGTGACACGTGTCACCTCCATATGCGCTTGCGCTCAATGATTGGCGCAAAGCGCCTGACAAGCCAATATCAGAAAATTAATGCACTGTATTATTTACTGAAGGGCCAAGCCCAATTAAAAAGCAATGCATTAAGAGGGCATAGCCCAAACAAAACAGATGCTTTGTAGGCCAAAACAAAATACAGTGCATGAGCAAAGCCCTAGCACAGGCCTAATAGGCCAAAGATCAAGAAAAACGTTCAATATTCTCAACTGGACTTAGCCCAATCATGGCCGTAAGTCCTCAAATTAAATTGACTGAGCACGGCTGCTCTCCTAAATCAATTTACATCCGGTTCAAGAGTACATCTCCGAACTCCTCTAACACCTATCGTTGTAATTCTTCAACGACGTCAGAGAGGTGACGGGTCCCGACAACCACACATCAACACGGACTGTGGGGTCCTTAAACCCACGGACTTATGCGTCCTTAAACTAACGGACTAATGCGTCCTTAAACTAACGGACTAATGCGTCCTTAAACACACCCATATGGACTGTGGGGTCCTTAAACCCATGGACTTATGCATCCTTAAACTATCCATGGACCACCATGTCCCTAAACTGGAATATGGACTACCATGTCCTTAAACTGGCAATGGACCGCAATGTCCTTAAACTACCTATGGACCACTACGTCCATAAACTAGAACAATAGAGCCCCTAAACCCTCTTTTGTCGGATCTAAACGATCCCGTTTAAGTTGATCTTAGCCTCAAGTCTGGCTAACGTATCCTTAAACATTCAATCAGACTACATATTCCTTAATCAACTTTGGTTCAAGGGTACATCTCCGAACTCCTCTGACACCTGTCGTTGTAATCCTTCAACGTCGTCAGAAAGGTGACGGGTCCCAACGGCCATATATTAAACGAACCACTACGTCCTTAAACTGGAACAATAGAGCCCCAAATGCTCTTTCCGTTAAGTCGATCTTAGTCTCAAACATGACTAACGTATCCTTAACGAACGTTTAAGTTGATCTTAGCTTCAATACGGCTAACGTATCCTTAAACTAAAAACACCAAACCCAAATCTAAGTAAATACGGATTTGGACTAATCCACGTCCTACGGGCGACGACATCACTTAATCTCCGTATACAATCCACAGGCAACCACAAACAAAACAAACACACACGACACGAAGTGACCATCTGGAGAAGGAGAAAGTGGTTACTGCGATGCGGTAGCGTAATTAACTGCAGGGGCTTGCGCCTGCAGGGAAGAGCATCCCCACAATCAAAAACCCCTTACCCTGAGGGGGAATCTGACGAAGTCTGCTACATCGGCCGCATCCGTCTAAACCTCCGATACACGGTGCCATAAATCAACTTGGCATCTTCGGAGAGGTGGACGGATAAAACCAAATAGCATCTGCCTCGAATCTCAGGCAAGGCGTCTTCACGTCGTTGCCGCCATTCGGAGGGGAACAGATTCTGGCACGCCCGGTGAGACCTTTTCCTCTTTCCACTCCACACTTCGTGTGTCGTTTTCGCGAACGAATCGCGGTTTGTAAATGGTTGCCTTTGGGTTGCAAGTTACTAAGATTTGGTCTTTTGCCTAGCGCAGAAATCAAGCATCAATGGCCTCCAACTGCTCGAAGTGCCAATGCAACCAACGCTCCACCTCACCTAGAGGTGTAGCATATGGGCCTCAAGCGGCCTCCGTCCTTACTATGCCTGTGGAGCAAGTGACTCAAGCCACCACCGGCCTGTTTTTCGGGACCATGATCCCTCTGCAAGCTTCACCCTACCAATACCCGTACCGGAAGCTTCAAAGAAGTCGGTCTTCGATCGACTTGCTACTCCCACGACCCCTCTCAACGGGTCGTCCAACTCCTCGGTCTTCACCAGACTGAGCCTGAGCTCCAAAGGGCCTGCCAAAAAGCCCATGATATCTGAGAAGGCCATCCCAAAGAAGACGGCTGCTCCCGAAGTCGCCAAGGAGGCTTCTCCTGTCGAAGAGTCAGTCTTTTCAAGGCTGACTATTCCGGCTCCTGCCCCTGCTCGAGAATCTATCTCTGACAGATTGAATACTGCTACTCAAAGGACAGCGTCAGTCTTTAAGAGGCTGACACCGGCAGCATCTCATTCAGACAGGGGGCAAGAAGAAGCTGTCTCTGTCGCCGAGCCAACCCCAACGGCTCGTCATGCTCGACGTTGCCATTGGCGCCGAGTAAGGAAGGCCGGGGGCAACTCCCCCTCAGGGCTAACTCCACCTGCTCTAGTGGTCGAAATTAATGTTGCTGTTCCAACTGGGAACAACTTTGAACTACTAAGGAGGGTACGTAAGAACTCTCCAACTGCTATGCTAAAATGATCTCCTCCACCTGCGGAGAGGGTTCCGAAAATGAAGCTAGAGCAGCCCCCTCAGCGGCTATCCTCCAAAATTTATAAAGTCTGGCGGAGGGTTCAAGACTCCGTGATTGACCAAGATCACTCTCGCCGGCAGAAAAGGGCGAAAGTGCAAGAAGAAAAGAACCGTTCGGACAAACAGCAAAGGACGACCACCACTAGGGTGCCTGCTGCAACGGCCCCCTCAACTTCAATGGCCCATAAGAGAAGGAGGCCGGAGAAAATTCCCACGCCCGCGGCAAATGCCAAGGACGGCAAGTCCAAACGCCCTAAGTCTAGGGGCATGGTGGTTCATACCGTCTACATGGCGTCTGGTAGAGAGGACAGCCGTGCATCTACAGGTCATCGACCGCTTACACGGTCAGTGACCAAAGCTCAGGAGCAACAGCAGAAGCTCCAAGAAATGATGAACACGATAGCCGCACTCACTGGGCCAAAAGAAAGCCCTGAAGCGTCCTCGGATGAACGCCAGGAGCAAGAAACTGACGCTGAATTCCTTAGTCGGATATTGGAGAAGAAGGATAAAGAGGCTGCTGAACAAGAAGCCAACATAAAGTGAATGGCCCTCCTGTTCCAAGACATGGTGGGAATGATGATCCAACAAGATCCTCCAGCTGAAGATCCCCCGATCGTCCTTGAAGACGATAGGGGAGAAACGTCAAATCCTCCACCGGCTCTGTCAACAGCCAAGGAGGAGACAATCTCCAAAGCTGACTTGGACGAATATATAGCCCAACAGATACAGGTTCATCATGCGACTGAAGCAGCCGGTCAGGTCGTCAAAACAGGATGACCATATCCGAGCTGGTACGATCAGATAAAGTACCCGCCGGGCTATACAATTCCCAAATTCCATGTGTACAAAGGGATGGGCAATCCCCACCAGCATGTTGCCCAGTTCAGGGCGCTCTACGGCAACACCGGCGGTGATGATAAATTGTTGCTTCGCCAGTTCGTCGGCAGCTTATCAGATACAGCGTTCGAGTGGTACTCTGAGCTCCCAAACGACTCTATCAAGACATTTGCGGAGATGGAACTGCTGTTTACCCAGCGTTTCGCAAGCGCCAGCGAACGCACCCCGATGACGGCATTGATTAATGCCAGAGTGAAGCCAGGCGAGACATGGGTCCAATATGCTATACGGTGGCGGAACTTATGGTCAAAATGCGAGCAACGCATTGAAGAAGCGCCAACAGTGGGTATGTTTGTGGGAACCATCGATCCGCAGGCGACCATATCCCAATTTATGATGTTCTTCAAGCCGACTACCATCCAAGCCCTGATCGACAAGCTAGCGCAAATGGATCAGATGGGCCATAGACCTCCCCTTCCAAAGCCGGACTCCCGAAATGAAAAAGGGAAGGGGAAAGCGATCGTTGTCGCTAATGCTCAACAACAGCCGAGCAACTCAAAGCCGGTTGTCCGTAAAAATAATATGCGTCAGTACGTACCCCTTGAGGAGAGGCTAGGACGTCCTTACTCGTTTCCCCGAGATAAACGAGAAGATTATTCGAGCTGGCGTTGCGCAACCGGCTCATAAATCTGCCGGATCCAAAACGTCCGTCGCAACCAAATGATGTCAATGAGCCCAACTAGTGTCCCTATCACCGAGTACTGGGTTATCCGATAGAAGATTGCCACGTCTTCAAAAATTGGATTGAAGACCAGTACCAACATGGCAAGTTCGCATTGTCCGACAGATGGAAGGTGATTCCGCCGCAGCCCCACACATCTAAGAGGATGAATACGCCGGGGGCAACATGCTCTTTCATTGAAGAAGCTCCTTGGGAGGTTGTACTATCAGCCAAGACAAAGAGGATGCTAAACGATCTTCAAACATGCCCAGTGATTAGGTGGAAGAACCCGTTGGAACCTCAGATCATTGAAGAAATGTTGAAACCGCGTCCAACTCAAAAGATCGATGGTGGTGGCCCAAGCACTCATAACCAGCCGTCAAAATCTTCAAAGAAGAAGAAAAAGAAATCAAAGAAGCCCGTGAAGCCTGGCGACAAGCGCACGGACTTACAAAAACAAATTGACGCGCTGGAGGAATACAACCAGAAAGCACGGACTCCCATTACACTTTAAGAGTTTCTCAACCACGTCTTTCAAGAGGAAGATGAGGGAGAAAGTTCGTTGGATGAATCTGAAGAATACGTAGCGAGCTGTCATGTGATTTCCGATTCGTTCACGGATGATGAGGAGACTCCTTGCACTGAAAAGCTGGGGGCAGATCCTGAACCAAAAATTCGGGGGCCATCAGATGAAGTAATTGACGCATTCCTCAATGAAGCTCTGTTGAAAAGTAAAGTTGATCGGGAACGCGAGACGGTCTTATTTGAAAGGGCGCCAGCGACTTGACGAAAGAGTTGAGACACTTCCGCTGGAGTAAAATACATCCACCGCAGATAGAAGCAAATTCAAGACGAGGAAAAGGTTTGCTAAGGCCATATCAATGGGCATGAAGCTACCATCCTCTGAAGAAAACAATACCGGCAAAGCAGAAATGCACCCCTCCTACTGCTTGTATCATCGGAAGATTTCGCACCCCACTGAAGAGTGCAAGGCTTTCAATAAATGGTGGCAAGGATATGTTGCTCATCGACAACATTTTAAGCGGGAGAAGCGCAAAACTCGTCAGGAGCGGAAAAATACGACCGAGAGGCTTAACAGAACTACCGGCGATTGTCGCATGGTTAACGCTGGGGGATCGCAAGTGCTCACATTCGGGAGCGATTCTGATGAGGAAATGGCTCTTAGCCCCCTCTTTAAAGAGTCCACCTCGGGAAAAGAAGATGAGCAGAAGGTCTGTGAAAATATCCGGCTGCGTAATCAGACGTTGCCCGATAAGATTCTAGGACCCTCAAACAAAAAAGATAAAGGGAAAGAAAAGGTCTCTGAAGATATTTTCTTAGATGACCAAGTCATAGAAGAGCTAACTGCCAAGAACCCGCCACAGAAAAATAAGGTGGATTACAACGTCTTGGCGCATCTGAGAAAGCTACCTTCGTAGCTCAGCATTCTTGACGCCTTTTTACTATCAAAAGAGGCGAGGGATTCATTAATCAAGGCACTACGGGAGCCGGAACAATTCCAAGCTTTCCTAGATGAAGAAAATATGAAGGATGAATTGGAGGAAGTGCACACGGCCGATGTCACTTTTGGTGATGAAGACCTTCTCCTTGGAACGTGCGAACACAATCGCCCCCTTTATGTCTCAGGATACTGCCACGATATAAAGATAGGCAAAATCCTGGTCGACAATGGATCCTCCGTTAATCTCCTCAATGTGCGGGTGTTAAAGGAAATCTGCATGAGCGTCCAGCACCTTGCTCGGGACAAGATCACCATCTCCGGGTTCGACTCCCAATCATCAAGAACTCTTGGGTCTGTGATACTGATGCTACGCTTTGGGCTACTCGTCACGGACATTAAGTTCCATGTCATAGATACCAAGACATGCTACAATGCTCTGCTCGGCTGACTATGGTTACACGAGTATAATATCATCCCGTCTACACAGCATCAGTGTATGAAATATTTTAAGGATGGTCTCGAGTATACCGTGACGGGAGAACTGAACCCGTTCTCTGTGAACGAAGTCCGTAAATATGAAGATGCCAAATACTTTTTACCGGATTTCGAAGACACGGAGAGGTGTCACAAGCAGGAGAACAAAGCTAATGCCACCATCCCTGTCTTCGGCAGTGATACCGAGGAGGAAGAGGAGATAGTTTATTCGGGTCCGCCCCAATACAACAAGCCGGGACCATCTGCTCCTACGTTGATCTTTGGTAGCGACTCGAAAGATGAGTTCCATGCTGTATTCTTTTCTCGACCTTCAATACAGACATCCGCTGACGAAGAGCAAAGTCTATAAGTCGCCATGGTTCCACTTAAACACCAAAAAGAACTGGATGCACTTGATATCTACAGTGTAGAGGAGATGCAAACGTTCTATGTCCCTCCCAGGCGAGAAGGCGAAAAGGAAATTCTATTCTACCGCTCTGAAGAAACCAAAGTGGAGAAAGAAATCTGGCACGGTATGGATCCTACGCTTGACAAGCTTCAGCCCATACGTCTCCCCAGGTATTATACAGAAGGCTTGAAGAGGCTGCTAAAGCGTCAAGGGATATCCTTTAAACAGACCGCTCGAAAAGCCAAATTCTATGACAAGGTCTGGAACGTTCCCGGGACTCAGCACAAGTTGCCTAATGGGAGAATGGAAACAATCGGGCTTGGATACATTCGGTCCAAGAAATGAGAGCTACTCCACGGTTGCTACGTCGTGCATGACTTCGATGAAGAAGAGGATGCTCAATGGGAGGATGCTAATCCTGAACCAGTAAAAGTTCCTGATGCAAAAGTGCCCAGTCCGTCGTTCGAAGAGCAAATGGACAAGCTTATAAGGGAAGCTGGTCAAAAAGTCCGAGACGATCATAACCGCGAAATGACCATCTACGAGAAAGCCAAAATGCAACGCCTCCTACAACAGGCTGTGAAAGATGAAAATGCCGCTCCTTGTCAACCTGTTATAAAAAAGGCACGACGCAGAGGCAGAAATAAGTCGAGAGGCTGAAAAGGCGCTCAACAACAACAAAGCGGGACTAAGAAGCCACATAAGCTGGAATCGAGCGGTTCCGATCTATCCCTCATAAGGAAAATGGGTCGGGCGTACTCTTTTCCTCGGGACAAGACAAAGAAAATACTTGACCTCGCTCTAAAACATCAGATGCTTACACTGCCGGAGTCTAAACACCCCGAACAAGCAGGCGAAGTTTCTCACCCAAACTATTGCTCTTATCACCGAGTGATAGGGCACCCTCTCGAGGACTGCTTCACCTTTAAGAATTGGGTCGAAGATCAGTATCAGCTTGGCAAGTTCGCTCTGTCTGACAACTGGAGGGTAACGCCGCCACAGAAGCATGAACTCAAAGCCACGAGAGCAGAACCAGCTCCACATTGGTCTTGGAAACGAATTCGTACTTGTCATATGATAACAATATCAAAAGAAGAGCCCGAGAATATGGATGACCTTCCTTGGTGCTTCGAAAACAGCGATGATGAAGTGATCTCGGAATTTCCACCAGCACCGAAAGAGCTGTAGGATGGAATACATACCACTGCGGATAACCTCAAGAAAATTGAGTTGGGGACGACGAATGACCCGCGACCGACATTCATTAGTGAGCTGTTGTCTGAAGAGAGGGTGACTTCATTAAAAGAAATGCTTATGCAGCATAAAGATTGCTTCGCATGGAACTATTCCGAAATGCCAGGACTAGATCCAGAAATTGCTGTGCATAAATTGGCGATATCCCCGGACGTCAAGCCAGTCAAACAGGCGCCGAGGAGAATGCGGCTCGAGCTTGAGATGAGCATCAACGCCGAGGTCAAGAAGTTAATCGACTCTGGCTTCATCCAGGAGGTCTATTATCCTGAGTGGATCGCCAACATCGTCCCCGTGATGAAGAAAAATGGGACAGTGCGCATATGCGTGGATTTCCGGGATCTCAATAAAGCTTGCCCGAAGGATGATTTCCCAGTGCCAGTCACCGAACTGATGATAGACAATACGTCCACTCATGAGGTTTTCTCCTTCATGGACGGCTCATCAGGGTATAATCAGATAAAGATGTATCCCGAAGATCAGAAGCACACCGCCTTCAGGACTCCTTTAGGTATATTCTGCTACAAGGTGATGCCCTTCGGTCTAAAGAACGCCGGTGCCACCTATCAGAGGGCCATGACGAAGATCTTCGATGACCTTATACATGAAATCGTCGAATGTTATATCGACGACCTCGTGGTTAAAAGCAAATCGTACGAGGAACATCTCAAGCACATGAAGACCGTATTTCAACGCCTTCGGCAATATAACTTGAAAATGAACCCTCTCAAGTGTGCATTCAGAGTTTCCTCGGGCAAATTCCTGGTATTCATCATCCGACACCGAGGCATCGAGATAGATCCGTCGAAGATCAAGGCGATCATGGAAATGCCTCCGCCAAGGAGTCTTAAGCAGTTGTGGTCTCTCCAACGGAAGCTCGCGTACATACGGAGATTTATAGCCAACCTTTCAGGTAAGTGTCGTCCTTACAGCCACCTGTTGAAGAAGGGAACCCCGTTCGTCTGGGATCAAAAATGCCAAGGCGCGCTAGACGAAATCAAGCAGTACTTGCAAAACCCGCCAGTGCTGGCTGCTCCGGTCAAGGGAAGGCCCCTCATTCTTTATACAACCGCCCTCGAAGGTTCCTTAGGTGTATTATGGGCCCAAGAGAACGACCAAGGGAAAGAAAGAGCACTCTATTATTTGAGTCGAGTTCTACTGGGGGCAGAAAGCAACTATTCCCCTATTGAAAAACACTGCCTGGCGTTGATCTTCACGATAACAAAGCTCAGGCACTATGCGTTGGCGCATGAGGTCCGTCTCATTTCGAAGGTGGACCCTCTTAAATATTTGATGTCGAAGGACATATTGACGAGGCGACTCTCTAAATGGGCCCTGCTCTTGATGGAGTTCTCGATAGCGTATCAACCTCTCAAGGCAGTGAAAGGCCAGGTCATCGCCGACTTCCTCGCTGAACATCCGATACCTGTCGATTCTCTTCTGAATTGCGATCTGCCAGACGAACATGCGTTTGACGCGATCAACGGTGGTGATACCCGATGGGAGCTTTATTTCGATGGAGTATCTTCCATGAAGAAGCGCAAACAAAGTACCCCTATAATCAAATCGGGGGTAGGACTCATCTTTGTAACTCCACAAGGAGGGATAATGCGCTTCGCTTTCTCCTTAACAGAGCCGAGGACGAACAATGAAGCTGAATACGAAGCTTTGATAGCAGGCCTCGAGATCGCCATTGATATGGGAATTGAAAACCTCCTCATATACGGAGACTCCCAACTGGTCGTTAGTCAAGTAAATGGCGACTATCAGACGTGCAAACCAGAGTTGGTGAAGTACGGCGAAAAGGTGCAACAACTGTTGACCCAAATTCCCTCCTACACTTTAGAAAATATATCGCGTGCGGAAAACAGCAAAGCAGACGCATTAGCCAAGCTCGCTAAAGAACTGGCTGACGAGAATCTCGATGACGTCAGAATTGTGGTACAAAGTTGTCGGGTGCTTGCCCCAGCAGAAATATCTCCGGAATCATCCGAAGAAAACTGAGCGATTGAGCAGACGACCTTGCAAATAAAAGATTGGGAAAATACCGAGGATTGGAGAGAATTTTTTGTAGACTACTTCAAATACCGTCGAACGCCCGAAGACGCGTCCTCAAGACATCAGCTTATGAAACGAGCTCTGTCTTTCGCCTTCGTCAATGATACTCTGTATAAGAGGTCATTTGATTCTCTGTGGTTGAGATGTCTGGGACCCGACGAAGCGAAAAGAGTCGTTCAGGAAGTTCATGACGGACTCTACGGTTCTCACCAAGCAGGCCCAAAGATGAAGTTGAAGATCGAACGGATGGGCTACTACTGGCCCACGATGATTCAGGACTACCTCGAATATGCGAAGCAATGCCACTCATGCCAAATTCATGGGGACTTCATCCACCAGCATCCAAATCCACTCCATCCAACGGTGGCTAGCTGGCCATTCGAAATGTGGGGAACTGACATAGTCGGCCCCATCGAATTAGCATCGATCAGGGGACATCGTTTCATCCTGGAGACGACTGACTACTTCTCCAAATGGGCAGAAGCAGTATCGTTGAGAGAAGTGAAGACGGAGAATATCCTCCATTTCTTCAATACACACGTCATATATCGGTTTGGAACTCCGCGACGGATCATCTTCGATAACGGGCCAGCTTACAGAAGCTACAAGATCAGTCGCTTCGCGCAACAACACAATCTAGACTGGAGATATTCCTCGGTTTATAATCCGTGAGCTAACGGTCTAGCTGAGGCCTTCAACAAGACCTTGACAAAGATCATGAAGAAAACGGTGTCCCGAAACAAGAAAGACTGGCACGAGAGACTGCAAGAAGCTCTCTGGGCGTATCGAACTACGTTCAAGACAGCCACGAACACAACGCCGTACGCGTTGGTATTCGGTACGGAAGCAGTACTCCCCCTCGAGATAGAGTTGCCCTCTCTACGAGCTGACGGACGAAGAAAATGCTCACCTTCGGCTTGAGGAGCTTGATGCCCTTGATGAAACCCGGCTCATAGCGCAACAAAATCTGGAGGCTTATAAAGCAAAGATGACGCGCTCATATGAAAGATTGACTCGGCCGAGGACATTCCGCCAAGACGAACTCGTGCTAGTGGTCAAAAGGCCTATGATCCCCAATTGCGCCAAGCGGGGAAAATTCGAGCCAAACTATGACGGCCCGTACATCATAGACAAGGTCTACCAGGGTGGAGCCTATCTACTCATGGATATACACGGTGAAAGGCCTTTCAGGCCAATAAATGGTCGATTCCTAAAGAAATACTACGCTTAGCGAGTTACTTCCTATGTCAATGATAGATGACGACGACTATGTCCGCTCGCTATCTTCCTAAGCTCAAAACTTTATAAGCAGTAGCCAGCCTTCTCCTGTACGGACCGAAACGTCCTTAAACTAATGACGGACCAAAACGTCCTTAAACTAATAACGGACCGAAACGTCCTTAAACTAATGACGGATCACTATATCCTAAAACTAGTTGTTGACCGAGATGTCGATAAACTACGGTGGATTGAAACATCATAAAGCCGATATAAAAAAATAATAATAAAAATATAATAAAAAAATAAATGGTATGTCCATAAGCAAAATGGGCACGGATGAAAACCCGAAAGGGCTCCGTGAGTAAAAACAGCAGGGCTACCGGCGAGTGTTCGTGAAAACCCGAAAGGGCGCGACCTCGTAAAAAAAAGAGAATAAAAATAATAATAAAAAAACGGTATGTCCATAAGCAAAATGGGCACGGATGAAAACCCGAAAGGGCTCCGTGAGTAAAAACAGTAGGACTACCGGCGAGTGTTTGTGAAAACCTGGAAGGGCGCAACCTCGTTAAAGGACACTTACAGGGTCCTCTCGACCTTGTAAGGAGAAACCGCCCGCGTGAGATCCTTACGACTCACAAGGGAGCAGCACACTTAGGGATCCCCATGATTCCTAAGGAGAAAATACACTTGCGAGATCCTCACGACTCGTAAGGAGAACTCTCTTATGGGACCCTTACGGCTCATAAGATTTGAAAGTCTTAAGTTATAGAGACCTAAACTTGTGCTTAAGCAACCCCCACAACCTTCGATACTGACCTACAAGTGGTTCAATACCGACCCTTGTATACAATCCACGGGCGCGAATAAACATTTCCCTAACCAAGTCCCATCCGTGACTGGGGATATGTTCGTATGGTGAACAACCCTTGTAAGTCCTCTCGACTTACAAGGAGAAAACCCTCTTGTAGGATCCTTACGACTTGCAGAGGAACAAACACTTAGGAATCCTCACGATTCCTATGGAGAAAACACACCTACAAGATCCTCACGACTTGTAGGGAGAAATACCTTTGTGAGACCCTTACGGCTCATGAAGTCAAAAGCCTTAGTCGACAGGACCTTAACCCTGTTCGCTAAGCCACCTTTGTTCGACATCGACAGAGGCAAATGATGATTCTCTCCTGGCAATATCCCAGTTGTAGCGGTGCTGATGCCGAAATCGGTGTCTAATTCCAGGCTTACAACGAAAAGCCAGCAAGCCGCACATGCATACGAAATAGCCGAAATGATGGGGCAACTTGCAATAAAAAGCAGCAAGTAAAAACGTATGCACACAAAATAGCCGAAATGATTGGGCAACTCGCAATAAAAAGCAGCGAGTAAAAATAAGATAAAAAGCCGAAATGATTGGGCATCGCGAAAAATAGCCGAAATGATTGGGCAATCATGACCTTCGCGATATAAAAGCTGAAATGATAGAGCATCGCGGAAATAAAACAATAAAAAAAATAAGATGAAAGTTATGCCCTACATGTGAGATCGCATCGATCCCTGTATACAATTCAAGGGCACAAACAAAGATAGAACCACACCTTCCCAACAGGCTCCGCCAGAAAGCAAAGCCAAATCTCGACTGTTCACCAACAGCCTAGAGACAACCGCGACATTCGTCTCGATACAGCAGACACAGTGCCAACAAACGAAGCGAAGATCAAATTCCTAGCTTCACGGTTCTGACGGTAACTTACATAAAACCTGAAAGACCACCGCAAATCCTTCGACTCAGGGAAACCAGTGTCCTTGACGAGAACATCCCGATTCGCGTCGACCCGCAGAGAAACTAGCGTCTTTGCAGGAATACATCAATTCGTTTCAACCCCAGGGAAACCAGTGTCCCTGGCAAATACCTCAATTCAGGGAAACTAGCGTCCTTGATGAGAGCCTCCTGATTCGCGTCGGCCCGCAGAGAAACCAGTGTCTCCACAGGAATACTCCGATTCGTTTCAACCCCAAAGAAACCAGTGTCTTTGGCAAAATCCTTCGACTCAGGGAAACTAGCGTCCTTGACGAGAAAATCCTGATTCGCGTTGACCCGCAGAGAAACTAGCGTCTTTGCAGGAATACATCGATTCGTTTCAACCCCAGGGAAACCAGTGTCCCTGGCAAATACCTCAATTTAGGGAAACTAGCGTCCTTGATGAGAGCCTCCTGATTCGCGTCGGCCCGCAGAGAAACCAGTGTCTCCGCAGGAATACTCTGATTCGTTTCAACCCCGAAGAAACCAGTGTCTTCGGCAAAATCCTTCGACTCAGGGAAACTAGCGTCCTTGACGAGAAAATCCTGATTCGCGTCGACCCGCAGAGAAACTAGCGTCTTTGCAGGAATACATCGATTTGTTTCAACCCCAGAGAAACCAGTGTCCCTGGCAAATACCTCAATTCAGGGAAACTAGCGTCCTTGATGAGAGCCTCCTGATTCGCGTCAGCCCGCAGAGAAACCAGTGTCTCCACAGGAATACTCCGATTCGTTTCAACCCCGAAGAAACCAGTGTCTTCGGCAAAATCCTTCGACTCAGGGAAACTAGCGTCCTTGACGAGAAAATCCTGAATCGCGTCGACCCGTAGAGAAACTAGCGTATTTGCAGGAAAACATCGATTCGTTTCAACCCCCGGGAAACCCGTGTCCCGGGCAAATACCTCAATTCAGGGAAACTAGCGTTCTTGATGAGAGCCTCCTGATTCGCGTCGGCCCGCAGAGAAACCAGTGTCTCCGCAGGAATACTCCGATTCATTTCAACCCAGAAGAAACCAGTGTCTTCGGAAAAATCCTTCGACTCAGGGAAACTAGCGTCCTTGACGAGAAAATCCTGATTCGCGTCGACCCGCAGAGAAACTAGCATCTTTGCAGGAATACATCGATTCGTTTCAACCCCAGGGAAACCAGTGTCCCTGGCAAATAACTCAATTCAGGGAAACTAGCTTCCTTGATGAGAGCCTCCTGATTCGCGTCGGCCCGCAGAGAAACCATTGTTTCCGCAGGAATACTCCGATTCGTTTCAACCCCGAAGAAACCAGTGTCTTCGGCAAAATCCTTCGACTCAGGGAAACCAGTGTCCATGACGAGAAAATCCTGATTCGCGTCGACCCGCAGAGAAACTAGCGTCTTTGCAGGAATACATCGATTCGTTTCAACCCCAGGGAAACCAGTGTCCCTGGCAAATACCTCAATTCAGGGAAACTAGCGTCTTTGATGAGAGCCTCCTGATTCGCGTCAGCCCGCAGAGAAACCGGTGTCTCCGCAGGAATACTCCGATTCGTTTCAACCCCGAAGAAACCAGTGTCTTCGGCAAAATCCTTCGACTCAGGGAAACCAGCGTCCTTGACGAGAAAATCCTGATTCGCGTCGACCCGCAGAGAAACTAGCGTCTTTGCAGGAAACATCGATTCGTTTCAACCCCAGGGAAACCAGTGTCCCTGGCAAATACCTCAATTCAGGGAAACTAGCATCCTTGATGAGAGCCTCCTGATTCGCGTCGGCCCGCAGAGAAACCAGTGTCTCCGCAGGAATACTCCGATTCGTTTCAACCCTAGGGAAACCAGTGTCCTTGGCAAACTCCTCAACTCAGGGAAACTAGCGTCCTTGATGAGAGCCTCCTGATTCGCGTCGGCCCGCAGAGAAACCAGTGTCTCCGCGAGAACTTCCCGATTCGTCTCAACTTGCAAGATAGAGCCTTAGGCAACAGGGATTAAAAAACTTGTTTCCTGAGCACTGGGACTCTGCAAGTCGGTCTAAAACGGCCTCTTGCATACTATTCACGGGTCTCACTCTCCAAATTCGAATCTCGACAAGAAGGGAAACAACCACTTACGGGTCCTCTCGACTCGTAAGAGGGAAAATTCTCTTATAGGATCCTTACGACTTATAAGAGAAAACGCACTTAGGAATCCTCACGATTCCTAAGGAGAAAATCCACCTATGAGATCTTTTCGATCCGTAGGGAGAAAAATCTCTATGAGACCCTCACGGCTCATAGAGTTAAAAAGTCTTAGGCAGCAGATCTGAACCTGCGGCCTAAGCCATCGCTATCTGTCACGCCCCGCTTCCCAAAATACGGAATACGAGGGGTTGACAAGGCCAGCCATGCTCCTACGGTCAAGGAAATATCCTGCCGTAGTCACACTTCGGCTTCTAGCTTTACGTGGTACTCAGTAAATAATGCACAGGTAATGAGAAATGCGGTAACTGAAACAAAACAATATAGAGAACTGACCTGATGGGAAACAAAAGGGTATAACTCTGGATAGCTAATCAAGACGTCCGTGACGTGCGTCTGGTCCTGGTCCCGGCTAATTCCACTCCTCACATTGAGCATGCATACTCAGGTCGTCAGAGCGACACAATAGCAAAATATATATAGATACAGGTGACAACTCGAACAGTGATAATAGATATATAAGACAGTAAATCAAGAAGGTATAGGTATGAACATGCAGTAACCAAATAAGTGTCTAATAGATCAAGTGAATAGTAAAGTAGTAAAATAATATGCCAGGTATGTCAATAACGAGAAGTAATGTACACCAATGCCATTATCCCTATCAGTTTCTAAGTCTCACTGTACAGGTCACTAAGCCTATCGTCAGTCCAAGTGTGAGAGTCAACCACTCGCGAGTGTCCTCCACCCAAGGGTAGAACCCAAGGGCAAGGGACTACGGGCCCAACATGTAACTCACGGTAATAATCATGTACCCTGTAAATCTCCATATATCTCCATATATATAAGCCAGCATGGGACTCCCGAGATTATGTTGAACTCACACTCAAACTACCCCACACCCCGTGGTCTACATCAAACGCTAACCATAACCTCAAATACCAGTCGGTCTGCGACAAGTCTGCACGAGAACTGGAGACAGGATCTCCATCAAGCACGTCCCGACTAGTACCCAAGATAAATGGCAGTGTCTGGTGCCTTATCTGTGACACCCATGCAAGAGTTTCCATAAGTGTTCCATACCACTTATAGTCACACGTACACGCGTCCCACAGACGTCGACAATGCAATAGAATAATAAGGTTCACTGATTGTGTACAAGTACGTATCACTTTCACTTATTCACTCATGCACGAACACTTACGTACTTTCCACAATCACCACTAATACCTAACACTGGGTAATGCACATTATCACTAGATTATCAATGCAGTGACATATGTATGATATGATGCGTAAACAGTATGTAAAGCATGATTAGGATGTCATAAATTAGTAATCTACCACTTGCACAATTTATCATAAATCATGCGGTTACAGTTTAGCAAAACAATAAATGGGTAATAAATAGTATGTTTGATTAACTATCCATCGAATTTGGTTTCACGACAATCGGGTTTCAGGATCACTAGTTATGGTCATTTCATTTTAAGCGTTCACGGCTGGAAATCCGGTTTCAGAATCGGAAGTCCGTTTCGTAACGCATTTTAATCCCAGTTGGGATCAGAATGTAGCGGCACTACAGTTGGATGAAATCTAGGGTTTTAAGTAAGGTTTTTAACGCAATAGACGGATTCTCAATCGCGTCTGTACATCAGGAGATATACACTGTTCAATACTAGTATGTCAATTCTGATTCTGTTGGGACTGTTATACGTCCCGATCTTTTAAATTACAGGTTAAATAGCAAATGATGATGAAACAGGGTGAAACCACTTGTGTTATATAGATAACAGATTCACCTTTATTAAACAGTGGAGTTCCGCAACATACGAGTTAAGGAAACAAGGTGGTACCCATTACGGGACAGTAAGCAATAATCAGAGTCGCTCTGGACTGCAGTCCAGAGTCGCACTACGAACCAAATATTGTCATAATTTAAGTACAGAAACAATTAGAAACTTGCATAAGGTTATAGTGCGTCGAGTCGGCTTCGCTTTGAGCCCTTGAACGCATCATTGCAGTATGCACATAATTTACGATGATTTTAACGATTTTCAGATACGAGAAATTTCCAGTTTTACAGGTAAACTTGGGGGTAGTCGTTTTAGTCGTTAATAGTCGTATTATCCAGTGAAATTTATACAGGATATTCATCACTACAAGGGCTAGAACAGACAATCTAATTCCGTCAAATTAGGCAAGTATTTTCATTGGGATCACACATCGAACAGGTATGGCACATCATCGATCTGAAATTGTAAATTTGTGATCTATATAATTTAAGTTTGTAACTTGAATATATAGCATGTAGCAAGTAAATTACTTGCCTGGAAACGTCTCGGGGATGCACGGCAGCGACGTGGTCTATTGCAATGGTACGACGCGATCACGACGCAAACACGACAAAGGTTGGCCTCGGTGGAGCTTGAGCTTGGTAGCTCAGCGGTTGCGACGAAGAGGGATTTGGTGGCTCATAGGGTTCAGCGGCGGTGGCCCGATGCTCCGACGGTGGCTGACGGCGCAGAGAGCTCGGGCAGTGGTTGTCGGAGTTGGAGATGGTGAGCTTGGGAGCTAGGTGAAGGAGACGGGGAGCAAGGATCTCGGGTTGCTGATGGAGTAGACACGCCGGAGATGAAGGCCGAGGGTTCGGTGTTGGGCTTGCTGTCGTGGAGGTTGCTGTGAGGGGAGATCGGCTAGATGGGTAGCAACGATGAGGTGCTAGGGATAGGAGGTGGGGTGACCGGAGGTGGCTCGACGTTGGGTCGTCGGGAAAAGCTCGAAGCTCGGAGGAGGAGGGTCGGGGTTCTGGTGACGCAGGACAGCGAGGGTGCAGGCGAGGTTGGTAGGGATGACGAAGATGATGGCGGCATCGAGAGCAAGGAGGTGGTGCGAGCGTCGGTTGGGTTCTTGGTTGAATGATACAAGTGCCCGGGTGTAGGGCAAAAGGAGTTGATGGAGGTCGGAGCTCCGGCGAGAGTTCGGGCGAGGTGCTCGGGGCTAGGTCGTCGGGGATGAGGGTGATGAGGAGAGGCGAGGTGATAAGGTGAAGGTGGTGGTGATCGGTCGGTGATAAGCGAGGAGGTGAGGTGCGAAGATGAGGGCGATGACGAGGGGGGACCGACGTGGTGGCCGGCGGCGTGGGGTGATGGCGACAGAGGAGGGAAGGTGATGGTGGAAGTATGCTCGGGGAGTGAGGAGCTCGTCGGCGGTGCTGGCGACGGCGAGCGCAGGCGTGGCCGCGGCTCGAGAGAGGGAGTGAAAGAGAAGAGAATATGAGAGATAGAGAGAGAGAGAGAGGAGCGGGAAAATAATGGAAGAGAGAGGGAGTGAAAGTAACGTGGGTTTGAGAGAGAGTTTTAAGGGAGAGAGATAGAAAACGTGTGTGTGTGAGAGAGATAGAGGAGAGAGAAAGTTACGAGAGGAGAGAGAGATGGAGAGCGATCTGTGTTTTGAGGGAAAAATGGTTAAAGGAAAATTAATGAAATTTAAGGGAGAATTTTAAGAGGTGTTAATGGGAATTAATTTAGAATTAAAGATGATTTAAGAGGGAATATTATGAGGAGATCTGAAATGAAGGAAGGAAAGAAGGAGCTTGGGGCCGGGCTCTTGACGGGCTGAAAGAAGCGGGCCGGGGTTGGGCTGCAAAAAAAAAAAAGAATTCTAAGGGAATGGGAAAAAAAGGGAACGGGCTTTGAGAAAGAATTAGGTGTGTGGGCTGAGGATTATGGTTTGGGTTTTAATAAAAAGAATGGGCTGTGAATAGATTTATATAAAAGAAAAATGAGGAATTTGGGATTAGGTTTTGAGAAAAGAGACGGGAAAAAGGGCGATAAATTTTCTTTAAGAAAGGGAAAGGGCTGGGCTCAAATAATCTTAACTTAAAATGGGAAAAGGAAACGGGTGGGCTGGAGAGAATAAAAGGTAAGGTCTGGGTTTAATAGGATTTTGAAATAAATGAATAATTATAAATAAATTTTATAGGAAAAAGAAATACAAATATTGGTATAAAAGGGGCTGGGTATTACATCATACCACCCTTACAAAAATTTCGTCCTCGAAATTTAAAAGAAACGACAAGCTATAAAATAATAAGCGAAAGTTACTATATCGCAAACTAACAAATAATGATTTACTTGAAATAGGCGGATGAAGAAATTTAAAGGTGTATATATATATGCAAATGATACAACTAAAAGAATATGTCTAAATAAGTATAAAGTAGGAATCAATTATGAGGGAAACCCATATGTATTAAAATAGAATAGCGATAATGAACAATAACATTCGAGGCGTGCTAAATAAAATCGAGATCCTAAACATATGCACACCTCGCATATCAAAGGTAGCGCAGCTAAAATAATGAGTATAAGGCACAACCACTAATAATAGTAACTATAGGCACAATACCCGGAAAATAAAGTAACAACAATAAAGTAATGAAGGATTTGTCGGTAGGTTAAAACATTTTAGGATAATGTATCGATCGAATAGTTTTAAAATAATTTAGAAAACCCACATAATGAAAATAAGAAACATGTAACGAAAATATACGCGATGTAAGGTTGCGCTACTGAAAATAATGGGAAAGCTTGTAGTGGAGTACTTGAAATGCGTAAAACGGGAATAGTCGATAAAACACACTCTTCGATAAATATAAAATAATGAAAACCAAATTTTTGAATAATAATGTCCCTAAATATATTTAGGGTAATAGGAAAAACACAAAAATGTATAGGGCTAGCTAAGGTAAGGATTATAAGGAAGTGAGGCTCATTCAAAAGGGCGGAGTGTGGCGGCTTTAGACTGAAGGTCGAAGAGATTGGGATCGGGTCAGCACAGGAAGTAAGGGAGAGCAGCAAGGACTACAAGGAACAAACGTATAGGAAGGATAACGGTCGATACATCATGTGAATCAAAAATCCGAAGAGTCAGCCGACTCGGAAAATTTATTATCAATTTCCCATCTCAGAAGGATCTCAAACGAGGCTTAGACGAACGATGAAGAGTGGTCCATTCCAAGAGTCAGGATGCGATACTGGTCAATCTAAGTGAGAGTCGAAACAACACAAGGTACAAGGGTAGACAGTCACAAGTCTCAGAAGGAAATATTGGTATACGGGAAAAGTCAAAGCATCGAGTGAACCAGTAGACAAGAGATTTGCGAACTCAGAAAGTTTATTTCATTCTAGAAAAATTCGAAACAAAGCACCTTCGAAAAGTAACAGATGGCCCTAAACTATACACAGATTTATTTGGCCAGAGAAAACAACATCTAAAAATTCCGTCAGTCGCGGTTGTGGAGATTCAGCAGGTTGCGGTAGGCTCGCGCGCTCAGGTAGGGGCGTCCATTCCCATATCGCCTCGCAGGGATCGCCATTGGGAGTTCTTCCACCCGTTCTTCCACCGCAGGGTCTTGTTCTTCTGGTCCTTCTTCCTCGGCTGGAGCTTCTTCATCAAGGTCTGCTTCCATGTGATTCTCTTCTTCTGGATTTTCTTCCATGGGGTTTTCCTCCACTGGATTTACTTCTATCGGGTTCTCTTCAGGGTCTCCTTCCTCTTCGTCGGAATCGCATATCATGTCAAACTCTGGGACGGCTGCTCCTTCTTTCTCGGAATCGCTGTTTCCGAAAATGACCTGGGGACCGTTGATCTCATCGTCAGAACTCATCAACATGCGGTCTAAGGAAACGCATGACTGTGCATCCTCATCTAGATGCGGCGCTGCTCCAGGGTAGGCCATGGCCTGAAAAGAAAGAGTCGTGATCAGACAGTAGAACCATCAAGAAAACAGTTAAGGATTCGGAGTACAGGAAAAATATACGATGGGCAGCGACTGAAAAATCAAAATTAATAATGCTGTGGTAATGAATAGTATAAGTACGGGAAAGCAAGAGGGTGATACATACATGACGATTCAAAGTTTTATTGCATTCAACCAAAAAGTTCGACGGATACAAGATTTCAAATGAAAAGAAATATTTATAAGAGGATGACAACATTACTACTAAAAGTAGAAAACATGAAAATTCTCCTTTGACTACTAGACCGCTGCATTCTCGTCACGCGAGTTGAATCCTGAGCTGGGTCCGCCTTATCCTCGAGGTTTGAACTACGCAATAATCATCACATGGCAGAAGTGGAGAGTGTGGATAAGTCTCCTCCTTGTAGATCTTTCCTTTTTGGGCAACCGTTGATGAGATGTTAGCTGGATCCGCAAATCAGACATTTCCCTTGGGCACGGCGACAATCCTTCTGAAGATGTCCTGGCCTCTTACAGTACCCACAACACCGGGTCTTCTGTTGCTTCTGTCGCAGGGAAACAAATTGGCGCTTCATTTTCTTCTCCTTTCCTCGTCTAATAGGGACCCCTTTACAATTTGAGACTCCCGCTGGTGCCTGATTCACCTGCCCTCTCAGTCCTTCAACTAAAAAATCGTTCGTTCGCTCCTGGGCTTCCTTCAGACCTTGCAGTACACTCAGAATCTCAGCTGTCTAATTCTGGGGAGTGGAGTTAGAGAAAGAGTCGTTAGACGACATGATCCTGAAACAACAATTTATTTTGAGAGTGATATAGGGCACATGCTATAAGAATCAAGATATAATATGAATTAGGCAAGGATTCAAGAATATCAGATGTGATGAAATTTATTACAAGTGGAAATCACTGTAGAGCTCCAAGTCACTCGAACCCCAGCGGATGGATAGCAGAACACACAATGTGAATATGGATCAAGAATGACAAGTTTACAACCTAGACCGAGGGATGTCTTAGATTGTCAAGCTATACACGGAAAACTGCAATCCCAATCGAAGCATAACCTGGCTCTGATACCAACTAAACCATGTCACGCCCCGCTTCCTAAAATACGGAATACGAGGGGTTGACAAGGCCAGCCATGCTCCTACGGTCAAGGAAATATCCTACCGTAGTCACACTTTAGCTTCTAGCTTTACGTGGTACTCAGTAAATAATGCACAGGTAATGAGAAATGCAGTAACTGAAACAAAAAAATATAGAGAACTGACCTGATGGGAAACAAAAGGGTATAACTCTGGATAGCTAATCAAGATGTCCGTGACGTGCGTCTGGTCCTGGTCCCGGTCCCGGCCAATTCCACTCCTCACACTGAGCATGCATACTCAGGTCGTCAGAGCGACACAATAGCAAAATATATATAGATACAGGTGACAACTCGAACAGTGATAATAGATATATAAGACAGTAAATCAAGAAGGTATAGGTATGAACATGCAGTAACCAAAGAAGTGTCTAATAGATCAAGTGAACAGTAAAGCAGTAAAATAATATGCCAGGTATGTCAATAACGAGAAGTAATGTACATCAATGCCATTATCCCTATCAGTCTCTAAGTCTCACTGTACAGGTCACTAAGCCTATCGTCAGTCCAAGTGTGAGAGTCAACCACTCGCGAGTGTCCTCCATCCAAGGGTAGAACCCAAGGGCAAGGGACCACGGGCACAACATGTAACTCACGGTAATAATCATGTACCCTGTAAATCTCCATATATCTCCATATATATAAGCCGGCATGGGACTCCCGAGATTATGTTGAACTCACACTCAAACTACCCCACACCCCGTGGTCTACATCAAACGCTAACCATAACCTCAAATACCAGTCGGTCTGTGACAAGTCTGCACGAGAACTGGAGACAGGATCTCCATCAAGCACGTCCCGACTAGTACCCAAGATAAATGGCAGTGTCTGGTGCCTTATCTGTGACACCCATGCAAGAGTTTCCATAAGTGTCCCATACCACTTATAGTCACACGTACACGCGTCCCACAGACGTCGACAATGCAATAGAATAATAAGGTTCACTGATTGTGTACAAGTACGTGTCACTTTCACTTATTCACTCATGCACGAACACTTACGTACTTGCCACAATCATCACTAATACCTAACACTGGGTAATGCACATTATTACTAGGTTATCAATGCAGTGACATATGTATGATATGATGCGTAAACAGTATGTAAAGCATGATTAGGATGTTATAAATCAGTAATTTACCACTTGCACAATTTATCATAAATCATGCGGTTACAGTTTAGCGAAACAATGAATGGGGAATAAATATTATGTTTGATTAACTATCCAGCGAATTTGGTTTCACGACAATCGGGTTTCAGGATCACTAGTTATGGCCATTTCATTTTAAGCGTTCACGGTTGGAAATCCGGTTTTAGAATCGGAAGTCCGTTTCGCAATGCATTTTAATCCCAGTTGGGATCAGAATTTAGCGACGCTACAGTTGTATGAAATCTAGGGTTTTAAGTAAGGTTTTCAACGTAAAAGACGAATTCTCAATCGCATCTGTACGTCAGGAGATATACACTGTTCAATACTAGTATGTCAATTCTGATTCTGTTGGGACTGTTATACGTCCCGATCTTTTAAATTACAGGTTAAATAGCAAATGATGACGAAACAGGATGAAACCACTTTTGTTATCTAGATAACAGATTCACCTTTATTAAACAATGGAGTTCCGCAACATACGAGTTAAGGAAACAAGGTGGTATCCATTACGGGACAGTAAGCAATAATCAGAGTCGCTCTGGACTGCAGTCCAGAGTCGCACTCCGAACCAAATATTGTCATAATTTAAGTACAGAAACAATTAGAAACTTGCATAGGGTTATAGTTCGTCGAGTCGTCTTCGATTTTAGTCCTCGAACGCATCATTCCAGTATGTACATAATTTACGATGATTTTAACGATTTTCAGATACGAGAAATTTCCGGTTTTACAGGTAAACCTGGGGGTAGTCGTTTTAGTCTTTAATAGTCGTATTATCCAGTGAAATTTATACAGGATATTCATCACTACAAGGGACAGAACAGACAATCTAATTTTGTCAAATTAGGCAAGTATTTTCATTGGGATCACACATCGAACAGGTATGGCACATCATCGATCTGAAATTGTAAATTTGTGATCTATATAATTTAAGTTTGTAACTTGAATATATAACATGTAGCAAGTAAATTACTTGCCTGGAAACTTCTCGGGGATGCACGGCAGCGACGTGGTCTATTGCAATGGCACGACGCGATCACGACGCAAACACGACAAAGGTTGGCCTCGGTGGAGCTTGAGCTTGGTAGCTCAGCGGTTGCAACGAAGAGGGATTTGGTGGCTCACAAGGTTCAGCGGCGGTGTCTGACGGCGCAGAGAGCTCGGGCAATGGTTGTCGGAGTTGGAGATGGTGAGCTTGGGAGCTAGGTGATGGAGACGGGGAGCAAGGATCTCAGGTTGCTGATGGAGTAGACACACCGGAGATGAAGGCCGAGGGTTCGGTGTTGGGCTTGCTGTCATGGAGGTTGCTGTGAGGGGAGATCGGCTAGATGGGTAGCAACGATGAGGTCTTAGGGATAGGAGGTGGGGTGACCGGAGGTGGCTCGACGTTGGGTCGTCGGGAAAAGCTCAAAGCTCGGAGGAGGAGGGTCGGGGTTCTGGTGATGCAGGACAGTGAGGGTGCAGGCGAGGTTGGTGGGGATGACGACGATGATGGCGTCGTCGAGAGAAAGGAGGTGGTGCGAGCGTCGGTTGTGTTCTTGGTTGAATGATACAAGTGCCCGGGTGTAGGGAAAAAGGAGTTTATGGAGGTCGGAGCTCCGGCGAGAGTTCGGGCGAGGTGCTCGGGGCTGGGTTGTCGGGGACGAGGGTGATGAGGAGAGGCGAGGTGATGAGGTGAAGGTGGTGGTGATCGGTCGGTGATAAGATAGGAGGTGAGGTGCGGAGATGAGGGCGATGACGAGGGGGGACCGACGTGGTGGCCGGCGGCGTGGGGTGATGGCGACAGAGGAGGGAAGGTGATGGTGGAAGTATGCTCGGGGAGTGAGGAGCTCGTCGCCGGTGCTGGCGACGGCGAGCGCAGGCGTGGACGCGGCTCGAGAGAGGGAGTGAAAGAGAAGAGAATAGGAGAGATAGAGAGAGAGAGAGGAGCGGGAAAATAATGAAAGAGAGAGGGAGTGAAAGTAACGTAGGTTTGAGAGAGAGTTTCATGCCTTCCCACCAGAAATGCGGTCGAATATCTCGGTACATCTTTGTGCCTCCTGAATGTACAGAGTAAGCTGAACTGTGTGCCTCCTTCATAAGCTCTTCACGAACATCTCCCTTTGGCACACACAAACGGCTACCATACCTCAACGAACCATCTTCGTGGATCAGTAAATCTGTTCGTAGTCCAGCCTCAACCTGCTCTCGAAACTTTTGCAGTCTAGGATCCTGCGATTGTGCCGCTTTAATCTTCTCAACCAAGGACGACTGTACTTGCAACTGCATCAACTGTCCCGTAGAATGTGGTAGCACGACCTCCAAGTCAAATCTTCGAAAATCTGCAATGATCTCCCTCTGCGTAGTTAACACCTGAATTGCTGGTAACCGACTAAGCGCATCCGGCACGACGTTAACTTTTCCCGGATGGTACTTAAGATCAAGGTCGTGGTCGGCCATCAGCTCCAACCATCTACGCTGCCTCAAACTCTTGTGATCTGTAAGAACTTCGACTCTCTCATCCAAAAGGTAGTGTCTCCAAATCTTCAAAGCGAAGATCACAGCCGCAAGCTCCAAGTCATGAGTTGGATAATTCTTGTCATGGGTCTTCAGTTGTCTTGATGCGTATGCTACGACCTTCCCATGCTGCATCAAAACACATCCCAATCCTTTCCCATATGCATCGCTGTGAATCACCAGTCCTCCGGAATTGTCTGGTATGGTCATGATAGGGGCGGTTATCAACTTCTGCTTCAACGTCTCAAAAGCTAACGCACATTTATCCGTCCATACAAAAGGTACCTCCTTGCGCGTAAGCGTGGTCAACGGCTCTGCCAAACGAGCGAAGTTCTCCACAAATCTCCTGTAGTACCCGGCTAATCCAAGGAAACTTCTTATCTCAGCTACACTCTTTGGAATCGGCCAATCTTGAACTGCTGCAATCTTTTCGGGATCGACGGTGATTCCATCGCCCGACACAACATGCCCCAGAAACTTCACTTCTTCCAGCCAAAATTCGCACTTACTCATCTTCGCATACAATTTCTCCTGTCTCAATGTCTGCAGTGCGATCTCCAAATGCTCAGCATGCTCCTCAAAACTCTTCGAGTAAACCAGAATATCGTCAATGAATACCACAATAAACTGGTCCAAGAACGGTGAAAAGATTCGGTTCATCAAATCCATGAATATTGCCGGCGCATTCGTTACTCCGAAGGGCTTTACTAAGTACTCGTAATGTCCATACCGAGTTCGAAACGCCGTCTTGCAAATATCTTCTGCTTTCACTCGGACTTGATGATATCCGGATCGCAAATCCAGTTTCGAGAATACCCTCGCGCCACTAAGCTGCTCAAAAAGTTCTCCAATGCGAGGGATCGGGTACTTGTTCTTGATAGTTACCCGGTTTAATTCTCGATAGTCGATGCACATCCTTCTCGTGCCATCCTTCTTCTTTACTAGAAGAACTGGAGCTCCCCAAGGCGAGTTGCTGCTTCGAATCCAACCCTTCTCAAGCAATTCAGCAACTTGCTTTTTAACTTCTTCCAATTCCACTGACGCCATTGGATAAAACGCTTTAGATACTGGCGCTGCACCAGGAATAAGATCAATTGCGAACTCCACGTCTCGCTTCGGCGGTAACCCGATATATCTTCAAATACGTCCATAAAATCGCGAACAACCGCCGGCTCTTCACCACTATCAACTTCCATTGATGCAAGAATATTGTTTGTCAGCCTAGCCCTAAACTTGATCGGCCCGACAAAACTGCTTCCTTATCGCAACTGCTGTCTGCATCGTTGGCAGCTAAAGGTCCAGCGAATCTACTGAGTCTTGTCCATTCCGCTTCATGCACATCTATGGGCGCTCCCTTCTGCCTTATCCCAAAAATTCCTCTTCCATTTCCTCCCGTGCAGTCCGCGGGAAGAACCTCTCCAGGAAACTCTTAGAAAACTCAGCCCAACTGATCGGTTTGGGCAAGCGGGTCTCCTTCACAAGCCACCATTCTCGGGCGTAGTCCACTAACTAAATGCGTACCACATCAACTCTTTTGTCATCTGGAATCTGTGCCGCAATCAACAAATTCTCCGTGTCGACTAGCTACTGCTCGGCTGGCACGGCTCCTCCAAACCAGTGAATGTAAACGGATCCAAACGTCTGAAATCTGCCTCGGTCCCTACTCGGTCAACTGGTTTAGCTCCGACGTTGTTTACAGACTGCTGAACGATCTGCAAACCTTCCCGGAACGAGTCTGGCTGCTGCTGGATTAGCTCGGTATGTCTCTTTGATTCTCCAGCATTCCTCTTATCACTCCAAGCATAACGGTTTCGTCCACACGCCTCTGGTACGTCTTCAAATTCTTACCTGCCATAATCCTGAACTCAAAACACCCAACATTAGCATGATGATAGATTCTGAATATGGATCAAGGCTAGAACTCCAAGATACTTAAATAGAGTACCGCATTGTAACTATGCCGCGGTATCATAGCCATAATTACATAACTCCATCCAAGTCGCCTAAGTCCTAGAGATAACAAGGAATCAGGTTTTCGAATCGATATGCAAAGGAAGTTTGCACATCGTAAAAGATATAATCAGGAAGAATCTGATTCAAGAATGGTAAAACGGTCAAGGTGGCAGGACATGTTTCCTAAACACGGGTATTCTGATTCGTGTATTGGGTACAATACCCAACTACAAAAGAATCAACCCGACTATCCTATGGCTCTGATACCAAAAGAACCATGTCACGCCCCACTTCCCAGAGTGCGCTAGATTGGGCACGTGACATAGCCAACCATGCTACCTGTGGGTTGGAAGCATCCATCCACAGTCACATTACGGCTGTAGAGATATCAAGAACAACATAAAATTTTCTAAAACATGTCCATAAACCAGAATAACAGGAGTCAATAATAAATAAATGCGGAAGCAAATGATCCAATACAAATAACAGAAAAGTATGTCCCATAATGCGGGCTCACATCAGGAAATAAATGCAGGAAATAAAACTAACTAATACTAACACCTCACAGCTTAGCCTGCTGGCTGAAGTACTCCTGCTCGGACTGCGACAGCAGTACGGAATCTGGGCCATGCAAAACCCAGACGTCAGCGCGTCATGTCATCAAGTAGTATAATAGGAACAGTGTAACAGGCAATGCAAAATAAACATGAATAAAATGAGAGTAGCAAATAATGTGAATCAAGCAGTGCAGGGTAGTGTGTAGTGGGTAACTAAACTGTTCTATCAGGTTTTCTATTCTAAAGTCTTTGAAATCAATTTGAGTAATCCTCCATGTAACTCAAAGGATATGTCCCGTTACCCCCCGGGACCACGGATCAGGAATATGTGAACCAATAGTGGTTCTGTCCCGTTACCCCCCGGGACCACGGATCAGGAAAATGTAAGAGTCACGAATGGCTCTATCCCGTTACCCCCCGGGACCACGGATCAGGAAAATGTAAGAGTCACGAATGGCTCTGTTCCGTTACCCCCCGGGACCACGGATCAAGTAATACCCTTTTAAGTTACACTTTAGTTTACACTTTTGATTTCCCCATACCCCCAAGTTATAGGTGTCAGGTCAGGTATTCAGTAATCAAGAACTAATGCCAACACAGGATCAGGTAACAGCAGGTTTGTCTGGATAGACAACAGGAATGGTCCATGAGGACTACATGTCGGGTTTGTTGGCATTAGGCACGAGATCAGGTAACAGGTCAGGTCATGGTACATCAGGTCAAGTCAACAGTAAACGGTACCATGTTAGGTGTATCAATATACATCATGTGTAACAAAGTCAAGTCAAGATGTAACAATATCGTGGGTGTGCTCACAACAGATATATAATCGAACATGGGATTAACAGCAAGAAATAAGCAATAAATTAAACAACAATAAGCAGTTCATTCAATCACAATAGTGCATTAATATAGTGCAGCCGTTTTATTATATTAACAGGTTTTGAGCACCCTTAGCGGTGCAACAGTTTAAATGATGATGCAATACAGTTATATCAAGCCTTTGAATACAATATCCGAATGTAATAGAACTACATGGGAAAGTGCTACAATCTATTAAACGGTAAAATGTGATTAACAGGTAAACATGGTTCTTAGGTTAAAAGTGGCAAACTGTAATTTTTATGTTAATTGTAAAATGATATATGTCATATTGCAACCAAATGAGAAAATAACTATACCGAGTTAAGTTTTGCAGGTTTAATGAGTCAAAACAGATATAATTGTATAGTATAGCATGTAGCAAGTGATACTTGCCTCGACGGGTCGCGAACCGGGAAAAACGGAACGTAACGTCGGCGGGGAAACACGCGACGGACGCACGGTTCACGGATTGAACCCAAACGACGAACCAAGGGACCTCACGGGTCTGAGCACTCTGCTGGATCGTCAGGACACGTCACCGGCACGGCCGGATTCCGGCGAACAGCGACAAAACAACCGGAAAAGTTAATGCACGGCCAAGGGATAAACCGAAGGGAGAATGGAAGGAGGAAGGGGAGAGAAGGCTTACTGGTGTTGCAGAGGGCGTGCCAGCAATGGGGTCGACGGCGGTGGGGCACCGGCGAGGAGGTTGCAGGCGACGGCTAGGGCTGCGGGTATGGAAACGGGGAAGAAAGTGAAGATCGAGAGGGGCTGGTCGGGTCTGGAGTGCGCAAGTGGTGAGGAGGCGCTGAAGGTGGCGCGGGTGACGACGACGAAGGTCGCCGGCGATGTCTCCGGCCGTACAGAGAAGGCATGGGGGGTTGGCCGGGGTCTCTGCTGCGGCGCCGAGCACACGGGGAGAAGGAGGAGAAGTCGAGGTTGGTACGAGGAGGTGGAGGCGAGGGCAACGGTGGCGCTGGCGCCGGCGTCGGAGCTGCGGTGGCGACGGCGGAGGCGGCTAGGGCTGGGTCGCAGGGTTCTCGCGATGGTTCTGGGAAAAATTATGAGGGGGAGGGATAATATATATATAGAAAGGAGAGAGAGAGGAAGTTAGAGAGAGAGAGAAAGAGAAAGGTAGAGAGAGAAAGAGAGAGACGTTAGAGAGATAGAGAGAGAGAGGAATAATGGAGGGGGCCCACGGGGTTATGAACCCTCGTGATTGGCCAGGAGATTCTTAAATGGTTAAAAAGATTTAGAATTAAAGATTGAAGAATCAAAAAAAAAACTAACAGTAAGAATAATATAAGGTTTCGAATATTTTATTAATTTGGGATTTTGGCGCTAAATGAAACATTTCCAAATCGCGCCCAGGTTGGGTCCAAAAATTCGAAATTCAAATAATAGGATTTTAAACGGGTTCCAAATTTTAAAATGAAATGTTTTATGATTAAAAAATATACCCCCAAGTCGGACACATGTACGCGCGCGTAGTCGTCCAAACTCGTCCGTTTCACCGAACGGGACGAGAACTCGATTCACGGACGCTACCACGCGGCTAGGGGTGTCGAGTAGGCCAAGATAGATATTTTTAATTTTATTTTAGGTGTTAAAATTTGTTATCTGCAGAAATGACTTAGCCAGATAAAATTTTACAGTAAGACCCAAACAAGCAAGATAAATGAAATGAGTACTACCTAATACTCAAACAGTAACAGAAATTAGTAGTATTGGGCTCAGGTGTTACACTATACCCAACTACAAAAAGAATTTCGTCCTCGAAATTCCAAGAATACAAGATAGAAAACTACAAGAAAAGGTGAGGAAACTTCTGCCGGATCTCATCTTCTCTTTCCCAAGTGGACTCTCCATGCGATCGATTACCCCAAGAAACGAGCACAAGGGGGATAACCGTGTTCTTAAGAACCTTTTCCCTTCGATCCACGATTTCAACCGGTCGCTCCTCAAAAGTCAAGTCTTCTCGTACTGTTAACTCCTGAATGATCCAAAACATGTGTTTCATCTCGAACATACCTTCGTAGTTGAGATACGTGAAACACATCGTGCACCCTGCCAAGGACTGCGGTAAGGGAGAAAGCAAAAGAGCATACACGACATTGCAAAGAAAAAATGTGTATCTTTATTTATAACTCCAGTGAAGTATAAGGTGAATCGTACAAAAGAATAAAGAATGGATACATTTTATTCGAAAAAAGGAAAATTTTACAAGTATATTGATACAAAGGCAGCTACTGGGAAGGAAGCATCTTAAATAGCCTTTATCAATTGTTCGCGCACTTCCCTCCATGCCTTTTCCTGATCGGCCGCCACCGCCAGTTCTGCCTCCACTTGAGCCCGTTGCTGCAAGATGGACGCAAGCTGCTCCCCAACGGCCTGCTGAGCTGCTTCGCAGCCTTGGGCATTACGCTCGGCATCATCGAGTTTCCGCTTCAGTGTTAGCCCATTAGAGATACGCTCCAGGAGGCCCTCAAAGATAACCTTCACTTGGGCAGCATTAGCCTCAACCTCAGCGCGCAGACGAGCCGTCTCGCTCGAGGTCTCTTGGCATTCCCTCAGCCGTGAAGCCGCTTCTTGTTCCAGGTGACGGAAGTAAGAAGCGCTTTGCTCGATCCACGCTGATCTTTGATTGCTTACGGCTAAGGTCTAGGGAGCAGGGCGCATAAACTCCGATTGATGCAGGCGGACCTCGATTTCCTTGCAGTGGTTGACACAAAGCTCGACGACGCCTCCATCATGAAAAGTCACAAGCGCCGCCAACATCAGGTTAACCTCCGCAGCGAAATCCGCAGCAGATGGGAGAGCATCTGCATCGAGCTCCTCGACATATCCGCTCAGCATGCCCAAGCTCATTACAGCACCCTTTGAGGACGGACGTCTCAGGAAGGGACCTGTCGGCATTATGACGCGAGACTCAAAGGGCGCCGGGATCGGAACGACAGCTGAAAAAACAAAATACGATTAGATGAAAGTTCAAGAAATCCAAAAGAAAAAAAATTCATTGATGAGATAGTTTACTATACCAGCTGCAGCGGGCGGCAAGGCCGGAAGGGCCGGTGGCGCGACCGATCTTTCATCCCCTTCTTCGATTTGTAGTACTACAATCAGGACGAGGAAAAGTCAGAAATAGTTCCATTACAAAAAAAAAACATCAGTTGGAAACTATACTCACCTGCGTCACCGGAGGAAGAAGCGAGTCCAGATGGGAAGGAGAAGTGTGGGAGCAACACCTGATAGAGATGGTCAAAAAGCACTCCTGGAAAGAGGCAATAGTACGACATTAGTACATAAATTATGCGGCTGAAAGATAAAACTAATGGGTTGCAAATCCATACCTTCCAACATCTTTGATGGTACAAAGGAAGGCTGAGAGGTGACCACCGCCAAGGCAGTGGTTGACGGCGCTCCCTCGAGCAATGGAGCATCGGCACTGGTCGCACCTGCGTCAAAAATAAGGATAAACTTGTCAAAAAGGATTACAAAATAAAAAAAGGGGGACAATAGCTCGAAATTTACCCGATGAGCCGCTAGCCGAAACGGAGGCGTCTCCCTCCTCCATTGATACGAGTCCACCTCCCGTGGCCTCATCATCGGACTCTACGGGGACCGTCGTCGTGCTCGCGAGGCCAGGAGACGGCGGAGGACCGTAAGCGGGGAGAGCAATGATCGGAGCATTGCCAGACTCTAGAGAAAGAGCGGCCGGCTCATCCTCAGGAATCATGCCCGCCTCACCCGCTACTCCCTCGGGCTCGGCGGTCGCCATTGTCTCATCCGCAGTCACCATGGGGTCGCCGGCCTCAGGCGCCTCGTCCGCCGCTGCCCCTGGCTCAGTTATAGCGGTCATCTCATTTGCCGCCACCTCAGGCTCGGCATCAACGACCTTCTCTGGTGCAGCTCCCTCAGCCCCCAGCTCAGGCTCAGCAACCCCAGCGACGTTGCCCACCGTCAGCTCGGGTTCGGCCGGTGCCTCTTCCTCTGTCCCCTTAGGTTCGACGGTCTCCGCCTCCCCTTCGGTTGGACTCGGCCCTGCAGGACAAGATATATAAGAACCGACAGGTTTATAATTCTTACAACAAAATTTTGAAAGATACATTACTTGAGGTGGACTTATCGTTAGCCTCCCTATTTGCGCGCACCGCCTGTCTGTGAGCTGTAGACAAGACGACCGGGGGCTCTTCCGAGGGAGTATCAGCATGAGGGACAGTGCTTGGGCAAATAAAATGTATCAGCCCTGCGTGCCTTCACCTCGCGCCTCAACCGCTTCCTCTCCTCCCGGGCCGTCGCGACGGACCTCTTCGACGCTTCCTTCATCAAGGTGTCGTCTTCCTTGTTTAGAGTTGCCTCCAGAGCCTTCAAGGCATCTCTCATCGGCTCTTCAAGTCGGGTCTCTCACGGTAGCCACGAAGAGGCCGAAACATCAGTGGCTGGCCCGGGAAGAGTCTCTATGTCACTGTGCGGGACTGGCATTGTGGTTCCTGTGATGAGAAAAAGAAAGGGTCAGATCGACCATAACAAAAGGAGAATAAAGACTTAATGAATCGAAATGTATTGAGGCCTAAGAATGCCCTGAGTCGTTCTTCCTCTTGAAAAGTCTTGAGGGAAGCAGTGATGGCTTCTTCAGTGTTGATGCTTGTTTGAAGAAAAAGAAAAGAAAAGCATTAGTCAAAGACAAAGATAAAAGTACAATGCAATAAAAAAGGCGACTAGTAATTACCCGATTGTGCAAGCCTGGCTTGCCATGCGTCGCGCCTTGCCAATCTCTCTGAAGCTGCGATGGCGGCCGCCAGATCAGTGTCATCTGGTGGCATAACCAATCCTCTATTGGTCCCGTACTCGCCCAAGCCCTCGCTATAGGGAGCGTGAGGTTCCTGACCGAACGCAACGTCAGCGGAGAAGAGCGACTTCTTCTTCCTCTTCTGCCCGCCAGCCCTGGGTGCACCCGGGATCGACTTGCGCTTTGCAGGCACCTTGGGGCGGCGGGTCCCGATGTCCGCGCCCACACCAGACTCCGGCGAAGCCACAACTACCGTCTCCACTGGAGTACAGGGCGCTGGTGGCGCATCCGCAGTATCAGGAAGCGGCAATCCACGTGGAGGACTCTGCACACGCGGTGGTCCGGCTCTAGCATCTTTCAGCGGAGGAACGACCGGGGTCCTTGTCACCAGATGAGCTTTGCGGTCGACCAGCAATCGTTTTCCTTCCTTTATAACGTCGCCCGTCGAATGATTGTACCATTCTGTATATGCATTGAGGAGTCGTGGGGCGCAAGCCGGCTCGCTGATAAAAAAATGAGAACCCGTATTCAGACGCATGATGTGATGCAGCGCGCTCTCCATCCCTTCTTCAGTAGCAGCAGGTTCCAGTAAGAAAGCCTCCAATGGTACCCCTTGATTGTAGCTCAGTTGTTGTGCGAAACGATGCGGGTTGTATCTCATGAAAAGCGCCGCACCGTTGTGCCTAAACACCAGGAAGCCCGGTCTGATAGAATATAGATGGAGGGTCTCCCGGGACGTCAAAACTGAGGCCCCATCTTTGAAAGTGTCTTGCAATGGCGGCATTGTGGTGGTAGATGCCTTTCCAATAGTCAGCACTTTGTCAATGAAAGACATCCCGTCTCCAATGGTGTGGGGGTGAAGGAGCAAACCCCAGGCATTCCGTGGCTATGGAGTCACACTTGAGGCGCCGATCAGTCGTATAATTCGAGGGAAGCTGCACCTGTCATAGAACGAGGGCCTTTTGTGCATACCGAAGACGCCCAATGTATGTAGCTCGATCCATGATACGTAGTAGTGCATCGGGAAGATTACGTGCAGTACCCCAGGCTCATTAGCATCCGCCGCTTGACTAAGGCCGTGATACAGGTGTGCCAAGCCGGCGATCCCAACAGCCACTTTTACCCCAATGGTCATCTGGTGAGCTGGGTAAAAGATAGAGGGCCGCATATGGCGAGAATGCATTGGGAGCGCAAACCAACTCGGCCATAGCCCAAGAAATCCTAAGAAGAAAGCTTCCTCGTCCATCCCAGGGGCTGCAACCTCCGCAAAAGAAATGACCGAAGAGTTAGGAAGGAAAAAGCCCTTTTGATCTACCTCCTTCGCTGGTAGGTTGTCCAAACCTAAACCGAAAGGGTCATCAAGAGTAGCGAACTTAGCAGCTTCTGCTGAGAGAACGTTTGGGTGAAGGAATCGGACGATGAAATCCTCGAAACTGACCCCACGGCTCCCACGTTCGATAAAAAGGGCCTCGTAGATGTTCAACACTTTGATCAAACTTGGAAATTGATGTTGAACAACATTCTCCAGAGTGAGGCCCCTTATTGCCGGCTTAGCATCGAAGACATATTTGTCTGTAGGAAGCAGCTCCTCATAGTGCTCCCCTATAACCGGTAAGCCGGAGACCTCTGTGAATTCCTCCAAAGAAATCGACACTTCCCCGTCCATTGCGAGGAAAGTGTGAGTAGGGATGTTCCACTGCTCCAAAAAGGCCTTAAACCACCAGGTGGGAAGCGCGGGATATTGGAAGAGGGAAACGTAAACCGCAGTGTACAGCCCTAGCCTCATCAACTGCGACTTCTTCGCTGACAATATGTAGCGAGCCCATGGCAGATAGCCGATCGGATGGCGGGGGATCAGACCTATGTTATATGATTGCCCCCAAGATCGCGCCTCGCCTTGACAAATACGGCGTCCCAGGATATCCAAAACTATAGAAGGCTGAACCGGAATTGCATTTATAGCAGGATGAAGAAAGCTTTTTGAAGTCCAATCGACCATCTCCACGGCATACTGCACCGGGGGCGGGCTGGCATAGTGGATCGCCGTAATAGGCTCTGATGGTACTGCGCACGAAAAGCTCTGTCGACCCATGATAATTTGGTTGTACCACGACCCCCAAAGGTGAAGATTCTTATATTCCGGGTCGTGGTCCCGGATCATAGCTAGGAACTCACGGTCTATGGGTGCTTCGGGGAATCCTTCCTCCTCCGAACAAATGGGAATGAGATATCGAAAGACATGTTTCCTGCGGAGGGACAAAATTAGCCGTCGGTGTTGTAATTCCAATGCTTGGCGCTTTAAAAAAATTAATTATATTAAAAATTAATTAAAATTAAATTAAAATTAATTACACCACATTGCAATACAGTGGGCAGGGGACCAAATGGGGACCCACAAAATCTGGATGACAGTGCATCAGTTAATAAGACAGCCCCATCACTGGATGAGACTGTCAATTAATGAAGAGACCCTAAGAGAATATCCTCATTAATGGGAAATCCCTAGAGACAAGGAGAAAATCTCCTCTTTCAGAGCAAAGCTCTGTCACAGAGTGACATTTGCCAAACTCTGGTCTCAAGGGAATAAAATTTCCTTAAAAAGAGCTTAGCTCTGTAATAATGATGGAGAGATCCATCAAAAGAAAATTTTAACTCCTAAAGATTAAAATTTGGGGTCTTAAAAAATCCATGAAGACTTACAAAAAAGTTCTCCATTTTTGGATAAAAAAAGATCTACATTTGATCTGTGAGCAAGGCTCTATTCATGGGTTAAAACCCATGAACAAGATCTCTGTAGATCTATAGATTTTTGAGAGCAAGGCTCTGTTGATGAAACCCTAAAGGGGTTTTTCTTTAGATCAAAGATCTATGAGAGCAAGGCTCTGTTAATTAAATTAAATTTAATTTAATTTAATTTAATTTTACCTAAGATAATTCTAGGTTCCGAACTCTGAAGTTCTTGGGAAGAAACGAGAGCAAGGCTCTAAAATTTTTAAACAAGAGCAAGGCTCTGAAAGTTCAAGTTCTTGAAAAATGGTAAAACATTTACTAAGGACCAAGGGTCCTATTTATAGGCGCCTGCGCCCCTTCAGCTCACCCGTTGATCCAACGGCTAAGATCTTGCCACCGCTGCACTCACGTGTGTGCCACGTGAGCGCAACGGTGGGGGGGGCATTTGTTTCCCCCAATCAGAGCAAGGCTCTATTTGAATTTCAAATATTGAAGCAACGCTTCAAATCCCGTGTGTTGTGAGCGACGCGCCACGTGTCAGAATTTGATACTTCAGCGCAGCGCCCGAGGCAGCGCGCCCAATCAAAGCAAGCCTCTATTTAAAACAAAAATTAAAGGAAGCAACGCTTCAGTTGCGCAAGCGCTGTGCTGCACGACACGTGTCAGCGCAGTTGCGCAAGCGCTGCGCTGCGCGACACGTGTCTGCGCAGTTGCGCAAACGCAGTTGCGCTGCGCTGTGTGCTGCGCGACACGTGTCAGCGCAGTTGCGCTGCGCTATGCGCTGCGTGACACGTGTCAAGCGCTGGGACGTTTGCGCCAAACAGAATTAAATTCCAGTAAGATCTTTCTGTTCTTGTTGAAACAAGAATATTGTCTTCTGTAAAACAGAAGCCCTTGGATCAAAGATCTAACGGTGGGGAAAATTCCCCAAATCCCTCAGAGAATGATCTCTTTAACAAATTTAACAAATTTATGGGCACTATATAAAGGCCCCTAGACCCCAACTCAAAAGAACATCGACATCAAGAACTTCAAAACAGAGAGAACTCTGAAGAATTTTGAAAAGAACTCAAGAAAAAGGTAAAAAACTTTAAAAAATTGAAGAATTTCTTCTGAATAGATCATTGATCTAAGAACAAGATCAATGATCTTCAATGAAAAATAAATAATAACAGTGCGTTGCACTTTTTTAAAAACCATTGGTTCTGGAATTTCAGAAAAAATCTTTTCTTGAATCCAAAATTGGATCAAGTTATTGAAACAGTGCCTTGCACTTGCAAAACTGCACTGTTGCGCTCCTGGGTTGGCGCAAGCCACCGGAGAGCGCCACGTGTCAGCGGCGCAACAGCACAGCGCACTGACGCAGCGCACTGCGCTGTTGCGCTCGCGCTCACCAGAGCGTGACACGTGTCACCTCCACATGCGCTTGCGCTCAATGATTGGCGCAAAGCGCCTGACAAGCCAATATCAGACAATTAATGCACTGCATTATTTGCTGAAGGGCCAAGCCCAATTAAAAAAGGCCTAACAGGCCAAATAAAATGAATCCATTAAAAGGGCAGGGCCCAAACAAAACAGATGCTCTGCATCATTTATAAAAGGGAAGAGCCCAAACAAAACAGATGCTCTGCAAGCCAAAACAAAATACAGTGCATGAGCAAAGCCCTAGCACAGGCCTAATAGGCCAAAGATCAAGAAAAACGTTGAATATTCTCAACTGGACTTAGCCCAATCATGGCCGTAAGTCCTCAAATTAAATTGACTGAGCACGGCTGCTCTCCTAAATCAATTTACATCCGGTTCGAGAGTACATCTCCAAACTCCTCTGACACCTATCGTTATAATTCTTCAACGACGTCAGAGAGGTGACGGGTCCCGACAACCACACATCAACACGGACTGTGGGGTCCTTAAACCCACAGACTTATGCGTCCTTAAACACACCCATATGTACTGTGGGGTCTTTAAACCCATGGACTTATGCGTCCTTAAACTATCCATGGACCACCATGTCCCTAAACTGGAATATGGACCACCATGTCCTTAAACTGGCAATGGACCGCAATGTCCTTCAACTACCTATGGACCACTACGTCCATAAACTAGAACAATAGAGCCCCTAAACGCTCTTTTGTCGGATCTAAACGATCCCGTTTAAGTTGATCTTAGCCTCAAGTCTGGCTAACGTATCCTTAAACATTCAATCAGACTACATATTCCTTAATCAACTTTGGTTCAAGGGTACATCTCCGAACTCCTCTGACACCTGTCGTTGTAATCCTTCAACGTCGTCAGAGAGGTGACGGGTCCCGAAGGCCATATATTAAACGGATCACTACGTCCTTAAACTGGAACAATAGAGCCCCAAATGCTCTTTCCGTTAAGTCGATCTTAGTCTCAAACAGGACTAACGTATCCTTAACGAACGTTTAAGTTGATCTTAGCTTCAATACGGCTAACGTATCCTTAAACTAAAAACACCAAACCCAAATCTAAGTAAAAACGGATTTGGACTAATCCACGTCCTACGGGCGACGGCATCACTTAGTCTCCGTATACAATCCACGGGCAACCACAAACAAAACAAACACACACGACACGAAGAGACCATCTGGAGAAGGAGAAAGTGGTTACCGCGATGCGGTAGTGTAATTAACTGCAGGGGCTTGCGCCTGCAGGGAAGAGCGCCCCCATAATCAAAAACCTCTTACCCTGAGGGGGAATCTGACGAAGTCTGCTACATCGGCCGCATCCGTCTAAACCTCCGATACACGGTGCCATAAATCAACTTGGCATCTTCGGAGTGGTGGACGGATAAAACCAAATAGCATCTGCCCCGAATCTCAGGCAAGGCGTCTTCACGTCGTCGCTGCCATTCGGAGGGGAACACGTACCTTTTTTTTAACAATGAGATTGCGCCCTTTCAGGTTTTCGCAAGCTCGCCGGTAGTCCTGCTGTTTTTACTCACAGCGCCCTTTCGAGTTTTCATCCGTGCCCATTTCGCTTGTGGACGTACCGTTTTCCCCCTCTATGGGATCTTTGATTGCAGCACAGATCCCAGAAGAAAATATCGTCATGTTTGGAGCGAAGAGTACTAGTTTAGGGACATTTCGGTCCAATGTTAGTTTAAGAACATCTCGGTCCATTGTTAGTTTAGGGATATCTCGGTCTATTGTTAGTTTTGGGACATCTCGGTCCATAGTTAGTGTAAGGACGTTACGGTCCGTAGTTCTCCGTGTTTGGGATGGAGTACTGTTGGATACTACTTTTAGAGTTTTAACTTCAGGAAGACAGCGAGCGGAAACGAGCGTCGTCATCTATCATTAACCTGAGCCGTGACTTGTCAAGCGTAGTATTTCTTAAGGAACCGTCCGTTTATTGGCCAGAAAGGTCTTTCGTCATGCATATCCATGAGCAAGTAGGCCCCACCTTTGTAGACCTTGTCTATGATGTACGAACCCTCATAGTTTGGTTCGAATTTCCCCCGCTTTGAACGGTTGGGGATCATAGGTATTTTTACGACTAGCACGAGTTCACTTTGGCGGAATGTTCTCGGCCTGGCTTTGCTCTTTTGAAAGGCTTCGTTTAGCAGCCTGTTAATTAGGTTTTCTGGCAGCTCCAGGGATTTTGGCACCGATCCTACCCCCAGTTCCTCTGCATTGCTTTCCGACGCCGAGAGAGTTTCTTCGTTATTTAACGACGAATGAGAAACCATGTGGCAACTTGCTACATAATTTTCGGTTTCTCCCGATGAGCCATCTCCCACATCAACGTAACTATCTCCGTTCTCAAGTATATGGTTGAGGAACTCTTCGAGTGTGACTGGGGTCCACGCCTTTTGGTTGTATTCCTCCAGTGTGTCGATGTACCTTTGCAGGTCTGTGCGCTTTTCGTCAGGCTGCACGGGCTTCTGGGTCTTCTTCTTTTTCTTCGAAGTCTTTGATGGCCTGACCTGGGTGTTTTGCCTATCGCTATCAACTTTCGGTGTTGGGCGCGGTTTCAGAATCCCCTCAATGATCTCGGGCTCCAGTGGGCTTTTCCATCTGATTGCCGGGCATGTTTGAAGATCTTTCAGCATTCTTTTAGTTTTAGCCGAAAGAACAACTTCCCACGGAGCTTTCTCTACAAATGAGCATGATGCCCCCGGCGCATCCACCTTCTTAAGAGCGTGATGTTGTAGCGGGTTTACCTTCCAGTTTTCGGATAGTGCGAACTTACATTGTTGGTATTGGCCCTCAACCCAGTTTTTTGAAAACGCAGCAATCTTCGATTGGGTGGCCTATTATTCTATGATAGGGGCAGTAGTTAGGACTGTTGACGTCACCAAGCTGCAGCGGGCGTCTCAGATCTGGCAGAGTGATGAGCCTGTTACGCACTGCCAGTTCGAACAGTCTCCTTGTTTTAACCTGGGGAAATGAGTAAGGACGTCTCAAATTCTCTTCGAGGGATCGGCTTGTGTTGCTTGGGTGAGCGATCGGTTTCGGGTCACTCAGTTGTTGTTGAGTATTAGCAACGAATTCGCTTTCCCCTTGCCCTTTTCATTCCGGAGATCCGTTTTTGAAGAGGACGGCCTATGGCCCATCTGGTCCATTTGGGCCAGCTTGTCGATCAAGGCCTGGAAGGTGGTTGGCTTGATGAACATCATAAATTGGGATATAGTCGCCTGAGGATCAAGAGTCCCTATGAACATACCCACAGCAGGAGCTTCTTCTATTCTTTGTTCACATTTTGACCATAGGTTCCGCCATCGAATTGCGTATTGAACCCAGGTTTCTCCTGGTTTCACCCTGGGATTGATCAATGCGGTGATCGAGGTGCGCTCGCTTGCGCTTGCGAAACGCTGTGTGAATAGAAGCTCCATTTATATGAATGTTTTAATGGAGTCATTCAGAAGCTCTGAGTACCATTGAAATGCTGTCTCCACCAAACTGCCAACGAATTGGCGAAGCAGCAGTTTTTTGTCGCCTTCAGTATTGCCGCATAGAGCTCTGAACTATGCGACGTGCTGATAGGGATTGCCTGTCCCCTTATACACGTGGAATTTAGGGATCGTATATCCCGGCATGTACTTGATTTGATCGTACCAGCCTGGATAAGGTCGCCCAGTCCTGACAACTTGGCCAGCCGCTTCGCTTGCCTGATGAGCTCGTATTTGTTAAGCTATGTAGCCGTCAAGGGTAGCTTTGGAGACCGTCTCCTCCCTGGCTGCCGATAGAGCCGGAAGAGGGTTTGATGTCTCCACTCTGTCATCTTCAATGATTATTGGAGGGTGTTACATGATAAAAATCAGGAAATACCACAATGAGGTATCACGTGCTCACACGTGACCAAGGGTCACGTGTTGACACGTAATAGTTTCCTATGATCTCCACTTTATGTTAGTTATATGTATGCCCTAGAGGCCATTACTATACATAGGATGTATATTGTAGTGGATGCTTGGACATATATAGGGATGACTTTCTTGCTCGATATGATAGTATGCTATCTGGTTACTCTTTATCTTAACGTGTACACTGATTGTCTCTCTGTTACATGTTGGTAAAGCCCTTGGGATGTGTACTTGACTACATGGACTATGATGCGGATCATACTTGTGGGGACATGGTAGTCCATAAGTACATCCTTCAAAGTCCTTAGTCGTGGGTGTATCGAGACGGGGCATCGATATACTAGAGTAGACTAGCGTGTACCTTCTCGACCTATACAGATGGGCGATGGATGATCCCATATCCATTGGTGTTTGACATCAGAGATGATATACGGGTGCTCAGTGGAGACTGGGTACACTGGACGGACTCGCCGAGAACTCCCAGATGGTATTATACCTCACGTCAGATGGCAGTTCTCTGGTGACACTGGTACAGAGTAGTCTGTTGACCCGAGATCGTCATAGAGTCTTGTGTGATTCCCACTGTGCTTTGATTTCCACCTTACCACGTCCAAGAGGGCATGCAAAATAATGGTTTTTGGGTACAATCCCGAATCACATGGAGGCAATGAGCGATAGGAGGGGATTCGTCTCTCCCGGTATAGAGAGTTGATGTTGCGCTGTGTTCGATTGGCTATAACCGGAAATCCCTGGCCAGGGTTGCTGAGATTTACTGGTAAGTGTTACCAGTAGTTTCTCGAACTGTTATAGACCTCATATCGACACGACTTATCGAGCTACTGGGGTCTGACATTTACCACCCCTAGGCAAGATATGCGACATATCAGACGAACAGACCGGACTGTACGGTAAGTGTTACTGGTTGGATTCACAGGAGTGTGAGCGGGCTTGATCGTTGATCTTATGATCGCTCAATACCCGGGTGGCCGTTACGTTTAGCAGACCGCTTGCGGCTTGTGGGTGTTTGATATAATCATCACCTGTTGCCGGCGTATTAACGAGTCTTTAGAGTCCTACACAGAGGTTTCCTGGCTCAAGCGAAACGAAATAGAAGCGCATATGAGATATGTGCGGGACCGAGAATAATATCAGTATGTGATACTGAATTCTATTCTCGCGATATGTATCATGGGACGGTTATATGTGATATTGCCGGGTTACCGGATCAAGTGTTGATTCGATACATTGATACACTAGATATTAGTCGGTTATATGCGATATGACCGGATCATTAAATCAAGTATTGATTTAATGATTTGATGTGTAATTATATATTTGATATATTACGTTACATTAACTAGTATTGGTTCACTTAAGATTATTTTTCTCACTTGTTTGTGCACATTGTATATATGATATATTTTTGTGGACTAGATTGTATCATGTTTGATGATACATGCAAACTTGGGTGTGTATGTTTTAAACCATGGTTTAGGTTAATGGTTAAGGAATTATTTTCTTTCTTTATTTATTTTTGGAAAAACAAAATGGTGGCTTTTCTTATTTTGGCATGAAGCTTCATGATATTTCTAGCTTCTTTGAATAAGTCTTACCATTTTGTTTTATTCCTTAACCCTAACCATTTACCTTAACCCTAGTTTATTCTCTACATGAGTTTATCTAACCCATGGTTGCAATATGATAGATATCACTTGGATTTTCTTTTTAAGATTTTTCATTCATTATTCATTTCTTTCTTCTTCTTCTTCTTGATGAAGAAAGAAAACATTTGCTAGATTTTTCCAAGTGATGATTCCAAGTGAGAAATCCAAATCTAAAGTGAACCCACTTCCTATTTCTTCATCCTCTATCACTTGCCATGTAGTAGAGGGTGTTTTCTTCACAAGTTCCTTGACCTAGTGAAGATGGAGCTTGAGTTTGAGTCGCCTCGACGTAGATCATCTTCGGCCTCGAAGTCAATGACCTAGCCCGATCATTTCTCCGACGAAACCATCGCTAGAGTCCGGGATCCCGATGATCGCAGCGGAGGGACGTCAACACAGAGCTAAATAAATGGTGGAGCGGATCTACAAAGGTTGTATTTTCGGTTCACTCTTCGTTAAGTTGTTAACTAGTTGTAGTTTCGCCTTTGTCTCTAGTTATCGATCTATGATTAGGGTTGTTAGGCACATGGAAAATTTGATTTTGCCATGGTTGATTTGTTGTGGAACCTCTTGAGTGTGCCTAGGAACCCTACACTTTATAGAATTAAATTCTAAATCAAACAAAAGTGTAAACAAAACAGCTAAGGAAAGACCCCAATGGGGCATCACGTGCTCACACGTGACCAAAGGTCACGTGCTGACACGTGATGGTCCTTTAGCCCTGTTAAAAGACAGAATTAAATTCTGAATGAAAGAGGGTCACGTGCCAACACGTGACAGGTCCCCCAGCTCTTTAATTGATAAAATTAAATTCTATTTCAACGGTCAAACGTTGGGATCATGTGCCAACACGTGATGGGCTTTAAAAGCCTTATAAGTTAATAGAATTAAATTCTAATTAAGAGAAATTAAAGACCCTAACTGGGAAAGTATTTCTTTAAATCTTTCCAAACAAACAAAAAGGGATTATGCTCTGTAAAGTGGAGCACCGTTGGATTAAAAATACAATGGTGATTAAAAGTCACCAATTTATGGAAAGATTTTATATAAGGAAAGATTTCCCTAAATTTCACAAAAAATAACAAACGGAATATCTTCGTGATTAAAAATCCAATGGTGAATAAAATTCACCGAGTGATCTAAAAGATCATGTTAGTTACAAAAAACAAACAAAATCTTTCAATGAAATATTCACTAAACAAATTGATTTTTTTCCTTCTCCTATAAATAGGAGCCAAGGAGTGGAGAAAAGAATAGAATTTTTGGATCTTGGAATTTTCTGAAGGCAAATAGCAGAAAGAAAAGAAAGGAGAATTTATTTCTTAAGAAAAGAAACCCTAGGTGAGAAAGGGGAAAAGGATCAAAGCTTCATAAAACAAAAAAAAGAGAATTTAATTCGCAATCTAAGAATTTAACTCTTCTGCAAAAGAACTTAGTTCTTTCTCTGGTTGAAGGTCTGCAGAAGCAAATCGCCCCACAAGTTGAGAATTTATTTCTCATCGGGGAGATTCTGCCATGCAGATCCAAAACTTAGAGGGAGAATTGATTTTAGAGAATTTAATTCTTCCAAAGATAAAACTAGGGTTTAACCCTATATGAGAATTTAATTCTCCCAAAGATAAAACTAGGGTTTAACCTTATATGAGAATTTAATTCTCCCAAACTCACAGGAATTTAATTCCTCCAAGATAAAACCAGGGTTTAATCCTATATGAGAATTTAATTCTCCTAAATTTATAGGAATTTAATTCCTCCAAGACAGACAAAACTAGGGTTTAACCCTATATGAGAATTCAATTCTCCCAAATTCATAAATAATTCAATCCCCCTAAATAAAATTAGGGCTTAACCCTACATAAGAATTTAATTCTTCCACATGCATAGGGATTTAATTCCTCTAAAAACGAAATTAGGGTTTAACCCTACAGAGAATTTAATCCTTAAAAATAAAGAGACTTGAAAGATCTTCATGCATGTAAAAAGCTAGGTCACGTGCCCTCACGTGACCCCTGAAAAGATCCTCCAAAATAAGAAGGAATTATCCCTGAGGCAATGCCTCACATGCTCCCACGCGACCTTCAAAACAAAGAGAATAAAGGCAAAGGCTGATTCTAGTTTGGGTGCTCTCACGTGTCCTCACGTGACCCCTAATAAACACCTTAACAAATCAGTGCATGAGTGCCTATCGCGTGCCTACACGTGATGGTCGTGAAAACTAAAAGTGTTTAACACTTATTTGCAGATTTGAGAATAAAACAAAGGATGACTGGTCCCTACCTTCAGAGGTCTCACATGGCCCCACACAACCAATCCCATTCCAGTATTTAACACTATTTTTTAGCGTTTTGTTCTTGGTGTTTAACACCATTTTTCAGCGCATCACGTGGGAACATGTGACCATAAAATATATGTTGGTGTTTAACACTATATTCATATCAATCCGAGGCAAGACTTTTTTTACTAAGTCTCAAATACATCCTTGCCTTCCAAAATTGAGCATCATATATGGCATATGAGTGCTCAGCACTCAACAAAAGATAAAATGATATCAGAACCCCTGTTTAGCAGTGCCAAATAATGGGGGGTTGAACTCAAACAAATGTTTAATGGTCCAACAAAGGGACAACATTTCTAATCTAATTGGACTTAGCCCAAGTTGGCCATAAGTCCTCAATTCAGATTTAACTGAGTCAATGTGCTCATAATCTAATCAATTCAGATTGGACTGTAGATTTCTCAATCAACTTTGGTTCAAGGGTACATCTCTTCACTCCTTTGATATTTTTCGTTGTAATCCTTCAACATTTTCAGAGAGGTGACGGGTCCCGACAACCACACATTTCACGGACTATGATGTCCTTAACCTTGACTGTGAAGTCTTTAAACTCGCAGACTATGATGTCCTTAACCTTGACTGTGAGGTCTTTAAACTCACGGACTATGATGTCCTTAACCTTGACCGTGATGTCTTTAAACTAACAATGGATCGTAATGTCCTTAAACTAATCGACCGCAATGTCCCTAAACTAAACAATAGAGTCCAATTGCTCTTTTGTTGGATCTAAACGATCCCGTTAAGTTGATCTTAGCCTAAAATTAGACTAACGTATCCTTAACAAACGTTTAAGTTGATCTTAGTTTCAAATGAGACTAACGTATCCTTAAACCCAACCCCAAACCCAAATCTAAGAGATACGGATTTGGACTAATTCTCGCCTTACGGGCGACAACATAAATTAGTCTCCGTATACAATCCACGGGCAACCAAAAATAAAATAAACACACACGACAACACGAAGTGACCTTTTTGGAGAAGGAGAAAGTTGTTACCGCGATGTGGTAGCGTAATTAACTACAGGAGCTTGCGCCTGCAGGGAAGAGCATCCCCACAATAAAAAAACCCCTCAAATGAGGGAGAATCTAACGAAGTCTGCTTTAATGGCCGCATCCGTCTAAACCTTCGATACATGGTGTCATAAATCAACTTGGCATCTTCGGAGAGGTGGACGGTTAGTACCAAATAGCATCTACCCCAAAATTCAAGCAAGACGTTTGTCTTTCCGGTCTTTCGGAGGAGAACAGATTCTGGCACGCCCGGTGGGACCTTTTCCTCTTTCCACTCCACACTTCGTGTGTCGTGTTCGCGAACGAATCGCGGTTTGCTAATGGTTGCTCTTGGGTTCGAGGTACTAAGATTTGGCGTCTTGCTTGGTGTAGAAAGCAAAGGATCAATGGCGTCTACTTGCACAAAGTGTTCCAGATGCAACTGCAATGCACGTTCTACCTCATGTGGAGGTATAGCTTACGGGCCCCAGACGGCCTCCCTATTCACAATGCCGATAGAGCAGGTGACACAGGCTTCCATCGGATTGTTCTCCGGGACCATGCTCTCACCAGTGAGCATTAATATCCCGCTGCCGCAAGAAGAGCAAAAGAAGTCGGTCTTTTATCGGCTCACTACCACCACGTCCCCTCTCAACAGGTCGTCCGATGTTAAGCCAACAGCATCAGTCTTCGATAGGCTGAGCCTGAACTCCAATGGGCCTGTCAAGAAGCCCACGATATCTAAACCGGCCATCCCAAAGCGGATAGCCATTCCTGATCTCGAGGTCACTAACGAAGCTTCTTCCGTCAGAGGATCAGTCTTTACGAGGCTGGCCACTCCGGCTCCCATTCCCGCTCACAGGTCTGTCTTTGACAGATTGGATACTGCTGCTCAGCGGACGTCAGTCTTCAAGAGGCTTGTACTAGCACCGCCTCACCAGAACAGGGGGCATGATAAAACCATCCCCATAGCTGAACCAAGACCATATGCACGACATGCTCTCCGTCGTCACTGGGGCCGAGTGCGGAAGGCTGGGGGCGGCTCCCTATCTGGATTTACTCCACCAGCTCCAACGGTGGAGATCGATGCTGCTGTTCCAACCGGGAACAGCTTTGAATTGCTCAACAAGGTGCGTAGAAACTCTCCTACTGCAGTGCTGAAGAGATCTCCTCCACCTGTGGAGAATGCTCCAGAGAAGAAACCGGAGCAGCCCCTTCAGCGGGTTTATTCCAAAATTTACAAAGTCTGGAGACAGGTCCAGGAATTAGTGATTGACCAGGATTACTCTCGTCGGCCAAAGAAGCTCAAAGCTCAGCAAGAAAAGAGCCATCTCATGGTACCATAAAAGGCAACAGCTGTTTGGGTGCCCACTGCAATGGCCCCTTCGACGTCAACCGTTAACAAGAAAAGGAGGCCGGAGAATGCCCCTGTAACTGCGGCAAACCGCAAAGACACTGAGCCCAAACGCCCCAAGTCCGGGGGCATGATGGTGCATACTGTTTATATGGCTTCCGGAAAAGAGGAAAGCCGTGCTTCTATGGGACATCGACCACTTACCCGGTCAATAACGAAGGCTTAAGAACAGCAGCAGCAGAAGCTTCAGGAGATGCTGACTGCAATGGCCGCACTCACTGGGCCAAAAGAAAATCCAGAGACCACGGAGCAGCGTCGGGAACAAGAGACTGACACCGAGCTCCTCCGAGGAATGCTCGAGAGGAAAGAAAAAGAGGCTGCGGAACAGGCAGCCAATATAAAATGAATGGCTCTCTTATTCTAAGACATGGCTGGGATGATGTTACAGCCAGAACCTCCAGCTGAAGACCCCCCGATCATCATCGAAGACGACAAAGGGGAGACATCAAACCCTCCACCGGCTCTTTCAGCCGCCAAAGAGGAAACCATTTCCAAGGCCGCTCTGGATGACTACATTACTCAGTAAATATGAGCTCACCAGGCGAATGAAGTGTCCGGCCAAGTTGTTAAAACTGAGCGACCATATCCAGGCTGGTATGACCAGATAAAGTACCCGCCGGGATATACCATCCCTAAATTTCATGTATATAAAGGGACGGGAAATCCGCACCAGCATGTCGCCCAGTTCAGGGCTCTATGTGGTAACACCGGAGGCGATGATAAACTGCTACTTCGCCAGTTCATCGGCAGCTTGTCAGAGACCGCATTCGAATGGTATTCTGAACTTCCCAACGACTCTGTCAAGACATTTGCGAAAATGGAACTGCTGTTTACACAAAGATTCGCGAGCGCTAGCGAGCGTACTTCGATTAACGCATTAATTAATGCCAGGGTAAAGCCAGGCGAAACTTGGGTACAATACGCAATACGGTGGCGAAATTTATGGTCAAAATGTGAGCAGCGGATCGAGGAAGCGCCGACAGTGGGTATGTTCGTGGGCACTCTGGACCCTCAGGCAACTATTTCCAAATTCATGATGTTCTTCAAGCCGACCAAGTTCCAAGCCTTGATCGACAAGCTGACCCAGATGGACCAGATGGGTCATAGACCGTCTCCTCTGAAGCCGGAGCCGCGGAACGAAAAGGGTAAAGGGAAGGTGACATTCGTTGTGAATACTCAACAGCAGCCCAGTGTCCCAAAACTAACGGATCAGCTGGAAGAGAGACGGCGCTACTATAATGAGAAAATGAAGCGTCCTTACTTGTTCCCTCAGGACAAAACGAAGAGACTATTCGAACTGGTGAAGCGCAACAGGCTCATCAATCTGCCAAATCCTAAGCGAGCACTGCAACCCGGCGAGACTAATAGTCCCAATTATTGCCCTTACCATCAAACGATAAGCCATCCAATTGAAGATTGCTTCGTCTTTAAGGGTTGGATCGAGGACCAATACCAACAAGACAAGTTTGCGCTGTCTGAGAAGTGGAAAGTAAGCCTACCACAACCGCACACTCCTAAGAAGACGGACACACCGGGGGCATCGTGCTCTTTTGTTGAAGAAGCTCCATGGGAGGTCGCTCTTTCAGCCAAAACTAAATGAATGTTGAACAATCTCCAGACATGCCCGGCGATCAGGTGGAAGAATCCGCTGGAACCCGAGATTATTAAGGGAATGCTGAAACCGCGCCCAACTCCAAAAATTGACAGTGATATTCAAAGTGCTTACACCCAGCCGTCAAAGCTTTCGAAGAAGAAAAAGAAGACCAAAAAGCCCGTGAAGCCTGGTGACAAGCGCACGGACCTACAAAAGCAGATTGACGCGCTGGAAGAGTACAACCAGAAGGCGCGAACTCCAATCACACTCCAAGAATTTCTCAGTCACGTCCTTGAAGACAGAGATGATGGAGAAGACTCGTCGGATGAATTTGAAGATTACGTAGAAAGTTGCCATGTGATCTCTCACTCATCGATAAACGATGAAGAAGCTTTTTGCACAGAGAAACTGGGGGCAGGTCCTTAGCAGAACTTCTAGGACCATCAGACGAAACGATTGATGCATTCCTGAATGAAGCTCTTCTTAAAAGCAAGGCTGCTCGAGAGCGTGAGATGGCCATATTTGAAAATGCCAAACGCCAGTGACTGGACGAAAGAGTTGAAACACTCCCGCCAGATCAAAGTACATCCATTGCAAATAAAAATAGGTTTAAGACGAGGCAAAGGTTCGCTAAAGCCATATCGATGGGAATAAAGCTACCACCCTCCAAAGGAAATATTCTTGGTGAAGCGGAAACACATCCTAGCTACTGCTCATATCATCGAAAGATTGCGCACCCTACCGAAGAGTGCAACGCTTTTAAAAGATGGTGGCAGGGATATGTTGCTCACCGACATCATTTTAAGCGGATGAATCGCAAAACTCGTCGGGAGCAAAGAAGTACGACCGAGGATCTTAGAAGAACTACCGGCAGCTGTCGCATGGTTAACGCCGGGGGATCGCAAGTTCTCACCTTCGAGAGCGACTCTGACGAAGAAATGACTCTTGGCCCTCTCTTCAAAGAATCCACCTCGGGAAAAGAGGAAGAACCGAAGACCTGTGAAAATATACAGCTACGTAATCGTACGCTGCCAGAAAAGAATCTCGGTTCCTCGAACAGTGGGTCAAATAGGAAAGATAAAGGGAAAGAAAAGGTCCCTGAGGATATCATCCTTGATGACCAAGCCGTTGAAGAGCTGACAGCCAAGGACCCGCCGAAGAAGAGCAAGGTGGACTACAACATTCTGGCACACTTGAGGAAGCTACCCTCGCAGCTCAGCATTCTCGACACCCTTATGCTATCCAAAGAGGCGAGAGATTCATTGATCAAGGTGCTACAAGAGCCAGAGCAATTCCAAGCTTTTCTCGCCGAAGAAAAGATGAAAGACAAGCTGGAAGAAGTGCACACAGCCGATATCACCTTCGGCGATGAAGATCTCCTTCTTGGGACGTGCGAGCACAACCATCCCCTTTATGTCTCCGGATACTGTCACGATATCAAGATAGGCAAAATCTTGATTGACAATGGGTCTTCCGTCAATCTCCTCAGCGGGCGAGTGTTGAAGGAAATCTGCATTAGCGTTCAGCACCTCGCTCGTGATAAAATCACAATCTTCGGTTTCGACTCCCAGTCAGCACGGACTCTCGGGTCTGTGATACTGACGCTGCGCTTTGGGTTACTTGTCACGAATATTAAATTTCACGTCATTGACGCCAAGACATGCTACAATGCTTTGCTCGGCACGCCTTGGTTACACGAGTACAACATTATCTCTTCTACACAATATCAGTGTATGAAGTATTTCAAGGACGGTCTTGAGTACACTATGACGGGGGAGTTGAACCCATTCTCCGTGAACGAAGTCCGAAAGTACGAAGATGCAAAATACTTCTTACCAGATTTTGAGGACACGGAAAGATGTCACAAACCGAAGAACAAAGCTATCACCACTATTTCGGTCTTCGGGAGTGATACCAAGGAGGAGGAAGAGATAGTTTATGCAGGGCCGCCCCAACACAACGACCCGGGATCGTCCGCCCCTACGTTGATCTTCGGCAGCGACACGGAAGATGAGGTTAACGCTATATTTTCCGCTCGGCCATCAATACAAGCCTTCGCTGGCGATAATCAGAGTTTGCAAATTACCATGGTTCCACAAGAACATTACAAAGATCTCCATACACTTGAAGCTTATGGTGTGCAAGAACTGCAAACATTTTACGTCCCTCCCAGGAGAAAAGGTGAAGAGGCGATCCTATTCTACCGATCTGGGGAAACTAAAGTGGATAAAGAAATCTGGAACAACACCGATTCAACGCTCGACAGGCTCCATCCCATCCATCTGCCTAGATATTACACGGAAGACTTGAAAAGGCTATTGAAGCGCCAAGGGATATCCTTCAGACAGACTACTCGACAAGCTCGATTCTACAATAAGATTTAGGACGTCCCCGGAACTCAGCGAAAGTTGCCAAACGGGAGAATGGAAACGGTCGGGCTTGGATATGTCCAATCCAAGAAACGGGAACGAACCCATAGTAGCTACATCATACATGACTTCGATGAAGAAGGAGACGCCCTGTTAGAAAATGCTGACCCTGAACCAAAACGAGGTCCTACCATCAAAACGCCGAGTCCGTCGTTTGAAGAACAATTGGACAAGCTCATAAGGGAAGCGGGTCGAAAGGTCTGGGATGACCATAACCGTGAAGTGGCCATTTATGAGAAAGCCAGGACGTAGCGCCTCCTTCAATAAGCCACAGAGAATAACAATGCGCCTCGTCGCCAGCCCGTCATATAAAAGGCCCGACGCAGAGGCAGAAATAAACCAAAGAACGGGAAATGCGTTCGACAACGACAAAGCGGGTCTAAGAAGCCTCGCGATCGGGAATCGAGCAATCCGGATTCGTCTCTTATAAAGAAAATAGGTCGAGCATACTCTTTTCCCCAGGACAAAACACGAAAGATACTTGATCTTGCCATAAAACATCAAATGATTACACTTCCGGAGTCCAAACAATCCGAGCAAGCCAACGAGGTCTCTCACCCAGACTATTGCTCTTATCACCGAGCAATAGGACATCCTCTCAAAGACCGCTTCACCTTCAAGAACTGGGTCGAAGACCAATATCAACAGGGTAGGTTTGCTCTATCCAGCAGTTGGAGGGTAACTCCGCCGCAAAAGCATGAACCGAAAGCCACGCATATAATAAGAGTAGAACCAGATCAACATCAGTCTTGGAAGCGATCTCGTACCTGTCACGCGATAACGCTATCAAAAGAAGAGCCCGAGAATATGAATGACCTCCCCTAGTGCTTCGAAAACGATGATGGCGAGATGATCTCAGAGTTTCCACCAGCGCCAAAAGAATTAGAAGATGAAATACATACTACTGCAGATAACCTCAAGAAAATTTATTTAGGGACGGCAAGTGACCCGCGACCGACATTCATCAGTGAGCTGTTGTCTGAAGAAAGGGTGGCCGTGCTTAAGGACGTGCTTATGCAGCATAAAGATTGCTTCGCATGGAACTATTCCGAGATGCCAGGACTAGATCCAGAGATTGCTGTACACAAATTGGAAATATCTCCGGACGTCAAACCGATCAAACAAGCACCGAGAAGAATGCGGCTCGAGCTTAAGATGAGCATCAATGCCGAAGTCAAGAAGCTAATCGACTCTGGCTTCATCCAAGAGGTTCAGTATCCTGACTGGATCGCCAACATCGTCCCGGTGATGAAGAAAAATGGAACGGTGCGCATATCTGTAGACTTTCGGGATCTCAATAAAGCCTGCCCAAAGGACGACTTTCCAGTACCAGTCACTGAGCTGATGATAAATAACACATCCACTCATGAAGTCTTCTCCTTCATGGATGGATCGTCAGGATACAATCAGATAAAGATGCAACCTGAGGACCAGAAGCACACCGCTTTCCAGACCCCTTTGGGCATATTCTGCTACAGGGTGATGCCCTTCGGTCTAAAGAACGCCGGTGCCACATATCAGAGGGCCATGACGAAGATTTTCGATGACCTCATACATGAAATCGTCGAATGTTATATCGACGACCTCGTAGTTAAAAGCAAATCATACGAGGAACATCTAGAGCATCTGAAGATCGTGTTTCAACGCCTCCGGCAATACAAATTGAAGATGAACCCTCTCAAATGCGCGTTCGGAGTTTCCTCGGGCAAATTCCTAGGATTCATCGTCCGACACCGAGGCATCGAGATAGATCCGTCAAAGATCAAGGCGATTATGGAAATGCTTCCGCCAAAGACTCTCAAGCAATTGCGGTCTCTCCAAGGAAAGCTCGCGTATATCCGGCAATTCATAGCCAATCTCTCTGGCAGGTGCCGTCCTTATAGTTACCTAATGAAGAAAGGGACTCCTTTCATTTGGGACCACAAATGCCAAAGCGCACTGGATGAAATCAAGCAATACCTGCAGAATCCGCCAGTGCTAGCCGCTCCCATTAAAGGAAAACCTCTCGTCTTGTATACAACAGCCCTCGAAGGTTCGCTAGGCGCATTATGGGCACAAAAGAATGACCAAGGGAAAAAAAGAGCCCTTTATTATCTGATTCGAGTTCTCCTGGGGGCAGAAAGAAATTACTCTCCCATTGAAAAACACTGCTTGGCGTTGATCTTCGCAATAATGAAGCTCAGAAACTACGCGTTGGTATATGAGGTCCATCTCATATCGAAGGTGGATCCTCTCAAATATTTGATGTCGAAGGCCATATTAACGGGAAGACTCGCTAAATAGGCCCTGCTATTGATGGAATTCTCGATAACTTATCGTCCCCTTAAGGCAGTGAAAGGTCAGGCCATCGCTGACTTCCTCGCTGAGCATCCGATACCCGCCGACTTTCCCTTGAACTGCGAACTGCCGGATGAACACGCGTTTGACACAATCGATGGGGAGAGAAGAGAGAATGATACCCAATGGGAACTTTACTTCGATGGAGCATCTTCCATGAAGAAGCGCAAACAAAGCACGCCCATGATCAAATCAGGGGTAGGCCTCATCTTCGTAACTCCATAAGGAGGGATAATGCGCTTTGCCTTCTCCTTAACAGAGCCAAGGACAAACAATGAAGCAGAGTATGAAGCTTTGATAGCAGGTCTCGAGATCACCATCGACATGGGAATTGAAAACCTCCTCATATACGGAGACTCCCAACTGGTCGTTAGTCAGGTAAACGACGACTATCAAATGTGCAAGCCAGAGTTGGTAAAGTACGACGAGAGAGTACTGCAGCTGCTGGCTCGAATTCCTTCCTACACCTTGGAAAGTATACCGCGTGCGGAAAATAGCAAGGTGGATGCATTTGCCAAGCTCGCTAAAGAACTAGCTGACGAGAACCTCGATGACGTGAGGATCATTGTGCAGAGCCGTCGGGTTCTTGCACCAGCAGAAATATCTTCGGAGTCGTCCGGAAAAAAGGGAACGACCAAGCAAACGGACCTACAAATAAAAGACCAGGAAAAGGCTATGGATTGAAGGGAAGTCTTTATAGATTACTTCAAATCCCGTCGAACACCTGAAGATGCGTCCTCAAAACATCAGCTCATGAAGCGAGCTCTGTCTTTCGCCTTTGTTAATGATACTCTGTATAAGAGATCATTTGATTCTCTGTGGTTAAGATGCCTGGGACCTGAAAAGGCAAAGAGAGTCGTCCAAGAAACTCACGACGGACTCTGCGGTTCTCACCAAGCCGGGCCGAAGATGAAACTGAAGATCAAACGGATGGGTTATTATTGGCCCACAATGATCCAAGACTGCCTCGAATACTCGAAGCAGTGCCACTCATGCCAGATTCACGGGGAATTTTATCCAGAAGCATCCAAATCCATTACATCCAACGGTGGCTAGCTGGCCGTTCGAAATGTGGGGGACTGACATAATCGGCCCCATCGAGCCAGTATCGTCTAGAGGACATCGATTCATTTTGGCGACAACTGATTACTTCTTCATATGGGCAGAAGCAGTACCGCTGAGGGATGTGAAGACGGAGAATATCCTCCATTTCTTCAAGACGCGCGTCATTTATCGGTTTGGAACTCCGAGACGGATCATCTCCGATAACTGGCCAGCCTACAGAAGCCACAAGATCAGCCGCTTCGCACAACAGCATAACAAAGACTGGAGATACTCTTCAGTCTATAATCCTCGAGCTAACGGTCTAGCTGAGGCTTTTAACAAGACCTTGACGAAAATCATAAAAAAGACGGTGTCGCGAAATAAGAAGGTATCAGAGCCTGTGTTTAGTATCAAGGGATAACATTAACTAAACTGTATTACGTTATTCTTGTTTCACTACCCTTGATTTCTATCCTTGAATCTGAACCTATTCTTTTGAATCTTCCAGTGATATGACGTCCCCGAACGACCCCTCCTCGGACTCCAGTTCTCAAGACCGCACGGAAAGAATACTCAGTGCACTGACCACTCTCGCGGAAGCTCAGGAGAAGAAGACAGATTTGCTTACTGAGGGACTCAGGGCGATTACCGCTGCAGGAGGACCCACCGCACTTATTACCGCCCCCGAGGGCGCTACTCCACCAGCTTATCAGACTAGGGCTGGTATGGTGTCATACTTCTGACGGTTACACCCAGCTGCGTTCACAGGGCTAGCTGAACCCCTTGAGGCTGAACAATGGCTGGTAAACATAGAAAATTTACTGGCAGCCGCCAGGGTTCCAGAGGAAGACAGAGTGGATGTGATAAAGATACAATTAGAAGACGAGGCCCGTACATGGTGGTCGGTAGAAGAAAGTAGACTTGAAGGGCCGATCGAATGGAGCAAGTTTAAGGAGTGCTTCTTAGATCATTATTTTCCTCCCACAGCCAAGGCAGAAATGGAGGAGAAGTTTATTCTTTTAAAGCAGAATGGACGCCCAGTGGACGTTTATGCGGCAGAGTTCAACCGTCTGAGCCGCTTTGCTCCATACATGGTCGAATCAGAAGTCACCAGGGCCAGACGTTTCCTTCAGGGGTTAGATTTTGAGTTGCAGCAGCTGATTGCATCGTTGGATCTACAGACTTTCGCACAGGTACTCAACGCGGCGAGAGTTCAGGAGCAATTGATTAACAAGTTCAGAAGACCCCCAGTCGTTCCAGCACGTACCCACGCGCCATCTCGAGGAGCTATACCGGTTCACAGAGCAGGGACAACGCAAATGAAGCGCCCGTTTGTACCACAGCATCGCCCCCAGAGACAGGGCGTAACTTGCGGCTATTGCGGTAGAGGAGTACATACTCAGAAGGACTGTCGCCGTGCCAAGGGACAGTTCCTAATTTGCGGTTCCAGTCAACACAGGATTAACAGTTGTCCTGAGCGAGCAGAAATACAGGGAGGTTCTGGACCGTCACAGCAGAGGCCGCTGGAACAGAGACAACCATTTACAGGTCGCGGTCAGGGACGGGCTTTCACCTTGACCGCAGAGCAGGCGGAAGCGTCAGGAGATGTGGTTACAGGTACTCTACTCGTACATGCCTTACCAGCTAGAGTACTATTTGATTCAGGAGCATCGCATTGTTTCTTGTCTGAGCATTTCACAAATACACACTCAATACCACATGAACCACTAACCAAGGGATGGGAAATTCATACGGGTAATGGCATTATTATATCTAGTCGAGAATGTAGATTATGCCCGGTTGTAGTGTGTGGTAGGGAATTCTATGCGAATTTCCTCCTAATTGGGACAGGCAGTTACGACGCAATTCTTGGGATGGATTGGATGAGCACTTTCCACGCAGTTATCGATTGTCGTGCAAAGAAGGTGATCTTCCGCACCCCTAATCACCCGGAGTTCATTTTCGAGGGCGGAAGCGAATCATTGGAACCAGCTAAGTACAGAGCAAAACCTAAGGAATGGAGATTGATAAGAGCCCAGTTCTAGAAATTGTTCGGGACTTTCTAGACGTATTTCCTGAAGATCTTCCTGGTCTACCACCTCCTCGAATTTTGGAGTTCTCAATCGATTTGATTCCAGGTACAGCCCCAGTATCCAGAGCCCCCTACAGGATGGCACCAGTGGAGTTGGCGGAATTGAAGAAACAGGTCGAAGAATTGTTGGAGAAGGGATTTATTCGGCCAAGCGCTTCACCGTGGGGTGCACCAGTTCTATTAGTAAAGAAGAAGGATGGATCGTTGCGAATGTGTATAGATTATCGGGAACTGAACAAGGTCACAATAAAAAACAAGTACCCAATCCCGCGTATCGATGACCTATTCGATCAGCTAAGTGGAGCCAAGGTTTTCTCGAAGTTGGACCTCCGTTCTGGGTATCATCAAATCAGAGTAGCAGCCGAGGATGTATGCAAGACGGCTTTCAGGACCCGATACGGACATTACGAGTTCCTTGTGATTCCGTTCGGTGTTACCAATGCCCCAGCAATATTCATGGATTTAATGAACAGGGTGTTCGCAAAATACTTGGACACGTTTGTCGTTGTGTTTATCGACGACATACTTGTCTACTCGAAGACTCAGGAGGAGCACGCTGAACACTTGCGCACAGTCCTACAAATTCTTCGGGAAGAGAAGCTGTATGCGAAGCTAAGCAAGTGTGAGTTCTGGCTCGACAAGGTGCAGTTTTTGGGACATATTGTTTCGGGCGAAGGCATCTCGGTGGACCCGGCAAAGATAGAATCTGTCAGAGATTGGCCGACGCCGAAATCAGTGGCTGAGATCAGGAGTTTTCTGGGATTAGCAGGCTATTATCGGAGATTCGTCCAAGATTTCTCAAGAATCGCAGAACCATTGACGCGGCTGACACGGAAGGATGTGCCGTTTACATGGACAGAGGAGTGCACTCAGGCATTCGACACACTAAAGCAGAAGTTAACCACGGCGCCTATTCTTACTGTACCAGATAATTCAGGTGGTTTGGTGATACACAGTGATGCCTCAGGAAAGGGTTTAGGCTGTGTTTTGATGCAACACGGCCGTGTGGTTGCTTACGCCTCTCAACAACTGAGGAACCACGAGAAGAACTACCCCACGCACGACTTGGAGTTAGCCGCTGTAGTCTTTGCGTTGAAGATTTGGAGGCACTATCTATTGGGTGAGAAAGTGGAGGTATACACGGATCATAAAAGTCTGAAGTATGTTTTCACTCAGAAGGAACTGAACATGAGGCAGCGCCGATGGCTAGAGTTGATGGCAGATTATGACTTGGACCTTCAGTATCACCCGGGGAAGGTCAATGTTGTACCAGATGCGCTCAGTCGCAAACCAGCGGTCATGATGTTGACCGATCAGAGGAGTATTATTGAGGACTTTCAGAGGCTTGAACTTGAAGTCGTTATGCCGAACGCACTTAGTCAATTTTGGCAACTACAGGTGCAATCTTCCCTAGTGGATCGCATCAAGATTGCACAAGCGGATGATCCCCGATTACAAAAGTTCAGAGAGCAAGTGGAAGCTGGACTGAGAACGGATTTGATCATACATGAAGATGGCTCTTTGAGATTCGGTAGCAGACTCTGCGTACCTAAAGGTGATGTACGAGAAGAAGTGTTGGCTGAAGCACACAGTTCAGCTTATTCTGTGCATCCAGGAGGTACGAAGATGTATCAGGACCTAAAGCAGCACTTTTGGTGGAACGGAATGAAGCGGGAAATTGCAAGGTTCGTATCCAGATGCTTGGTATGTCAGCAGGTGAAGGCGGAACATCAAAGAACAGCAGGATTATTACAACCATTGCCGATACCTGAATGGAAGTGGGAGCACATTACTATGGATTTTGTGACGGCCTTACCACGGAGCCCTAGAGGCAATAACGCTATTTGGGTTATCGTCGATCGCCTCACAAAAGCTGCACACTTTCTACCTTTCCGAGTGGGACAGTCGACAGAATCACTGGCAGAAAGATATATGCAGGAGATTGTGCGACTTCACGGTGTTCCAGTCAGCATTGTGTCAGACCGGGACACGAGATTCTTGTCGCACTTTTGGAAGAGCTTACAGGAGAGTTTGGGAACCCGCCTTAAATTCAGCACAGCTTATCACCCACAGACGGATGGACAATCCGAGCGTACAATTCAGACGCTCGAGGATATGTTGAGAGCCTGTATGTTGGACTTTCAGGGTTCCTGGGAGGACCATCTGCACCTAGTCGAGTTTTCTTACAACAATAGTTATCAGGCTAGTATTCAGATGGCTCCTTTTGAAGCGCTATATGGGCGTAAGTGTCGATACCCAGTATGTTGGGACGATGTGGGAGAACGAAGATTACTGGGCCCCGAACTCATTGTTCAAACAGTTGACAAGGTCCAAATGATCAGGCAGCGTATTAAGACGGCTCAGGATCGACAGAAGAGTTGGGCAGACACCAGCAGAAGGGCACTTGAGTTCAAAATTGGAGATCATGTATTCTTGAAGATTTCCCCTACACGTGGAGTTATCAGATTCGGAAGTCGGGGAAAACTTAGTCCCCGTTTTATCGGACCTTTTGAGGTGCTAGAGCGAGTAGGAGAGATGGCCTATCGACTGGCCTTGCCTCCATCGCTAGCTGGTGTGCACAATACCTTCCACGTGTCACAGTTGCGGCGTTATGTCCGGGATGAGAGTCATGTCCTGGACCATTCAGAGCTAGTCTTGGGTACTGACTTATCGTACGAGGAGCAACCTACCACCATTCTCGATCGAAGAGAGAAAGTGTTGAAGAATAGGGTCATCCCGTTAGTCCGAGTATCTTGGGGCGGTCGTTCCCCAGGAGAATCCACCTGGGAGCGGGAGGAAGACATCCGTGATCGATATCCACATCTCTTTGTTTAGTACTTTTGTTACCTTGTATCCTTGTTAAATTTCGAGGACGAAATTTTCGTTAAGGGGGGTATGATGTAAATCCCCGTTTCCTTTCTAAATGAAATTTCCTATTTTCCTGAATTCTAGTGATTACCTCATTCTTGACTTCATATATTTTTAGTTGGTTGTTAAAACCCTATTTTTCCAGCTTTTTTGAAATCAAAATCCTAAACCTAAAAGTTAAAACCAAGATTCAGAACAAATTAATACCAAGGCTAAAATAAATTAAAACCCTTCACAAATACCCTCAGCCCATTCAAAGCTTTTAAATAAATTCCTAAATTAAAAACATAGCCGGCCCTCACTACTTCCCAGCCCATTTGGATTTTCAAATAATCCCTCTTTAAATTAAATCCCTCGGCCCAATTTCCTTTCCCCAGCCCACTAGAATAAATCCTTTTTATAAATCCATTTAATAATTTCGCCGGCCCATTCCTCACTCAGCCCAATCTCCTTTTTTTTAATAAAATTCAGAGTTCCTTACAGCCCACTTCCTGCGGCCCGTGCCCATTTCCTCCCCCCCCCCCGCTCAACCCGACCCGACCCCACTACACTGTCTTCTCCTTCAAATTATCCCCAACGGCTACCTTCCTTAAACGCGCGCGCGACACGCCTCTGTTCCCCTCCGAACGGACACGCGGGACGTCGGGACGTCTCGCCTGAGGTTCGGGGAAGATGCCAATAGGTGCTATCCGTCCACCTCTCCGAGGATGCCAAGTCGATCCATGGCGCCATATATCGGAGGTTTAAACGGATGCGTCCGATGTAGCAGACTTCGTCAGATTCCCCCTCGTTTGAGGGGTTTTTGATTGTGGGGACGCTCTTCCCTGCAGGCGCAAGCCCCTGCAGTTAATTACGCTACCGCGTCGCGGTAACAACTTTCTCCTTCTCCAGATGGTCACTTCGTGTCGTGTGTTTTTGTTTTATGTTTTCCTGCCCGTGGATCGTTTACGGAGACCGAGTTATGTCGTCGCCCGTAGGGCATGGACTAGTCCAAATCCGTGTTGTCTTAGATTTGGGTTTTGGGGGGGTTTGGTTTGAGGACACGTTAGCCATACTTGAGGCTAAGATCAACTCGAACATTCGTTAAGGATACATTAGTCTAATTTGAGACCAAGATCAACTTAACAGGATCGTTTAGATCCGACGAAGGAGCGTTTGGACTCCATTGTTCCAGTTCTAGGGACATAGTGGTCCATCGTACGTGTGGCCGTCGGGACCCGTCACCTCTCTGACGACGTTGAAGGATTACAACGACGGATGTCAGAGGAGTTCAGAGATGTACCCTCGAGCCAGAGTTAATTAGGGGATTTGTAGTCCAGTCTGCTTGAAGGTTTAAGGACGCGTTAGCCATCTTTGAGGCTAAGATCAACTTAAACAGGACCGTTTAGATCCGACAAAAGAGCACACGGGGCTCTATTGTTCTAGTTTAAGGACATTGCGGTCCATGGGTAGTTTAAGGACATTGCGGTCCGTGGTTAGTTTAAGGACATTGCGGTCCGTGGTTAGTTTAAGGACATTGCGGTCCATGGGTAGTTTTAAGACATCTCGGTCAGTTGGTAGTTTTAAGACATCTCGGTCAGTTGGTAGTTTTAAGACATCTCGGTCAAGGTTAAGGACGTCATAGTCCATGGGTTTAAGGACTCCACAGTCCGGTATGTGCTCTGGATGCTTCACACGGGTTCGTTGCCGTGCTAGGCGAGGACCAGGCTCCGCTCTGGATGCTTCACACGGGTTCACTGCCGTACTCTGCGAGGACCAGGATCCGCTCTGGACGTTTTCCACGGGGTCAAAGAGTGACGTTATCCGCGTTCCACGTAACCAGGAGTTTTGCATTATGCATGGGTTTAAGGACCCCACAGTCCATATCATGAGTGGTCATCGGGACCCGTCACCTCTTTGAAGGCATTGAGGGATTACAATGCCAAGTATCAAAGGAGTGAAGAGATGTACCCTAGAACCGGGGTGAATTAAATAATCCCTGGCCCAATTTGGGTCAAGACTGATCAATTATGTTATGAGCCCATTGACCCAGTTAATCACAAATTGAGGACTTATGGCCAGCTTGGGCTAAGTCCAGTCGGGTCTGGAATGTTGACTTTCTGTTGGTCCATTGAGGGAGAGGCTTTGCCTCTATCCCTTTAGTCAATTGGGCCAAAGCCTAGTGTTAAACACTTCAGAGCAATCAGTGTTGAACACTGGGAATGGGGTTGACAAGTTAGTGTTTAACACTAAAAGAATAGTTGGTGTTAAATACCAGCAACAAGGTTTTCAGATTAGTGTTAAACACTAAGGTAGTCAGTGTTGAACACTGCAAGTGAAGTTTTTGATTAGTGTTGAACACTAAGGCCCAACAGTTGTTTCAGTAATTGGATTCGAGGGTTCCAATTTAGTGTTAAATACTAAGGCGAGAGAGGTCACGTGGCCACACGTGAGAGTGCCTCCCCATTAATGATTCTGCTGAGATTACTGCATCTTTCAGAGCATCACGTATCAGCACGTGACGGGCATTCATATGCTCATTTGTTAGAGCTTTTGTTAAGGGTCACGTGGGTCACGTGCGGGATTGCCTCAAAGGGTTTTCTGTAGATCTCTTGGGGGGGTCACGTGGTGGCACGTGACCCTGCCTCTATGTATGTCGTTTTTAGAGGATCTGTTGATCCTTTTTCAGGAATTACATTCCTCGGGCTTTTAATTTTCGAAGGAATTAAATTCCTACTTCCTTTCGAAGATTTATATTCTGAAATAGAATTGAACTCTGAATTTTCTGTAGGAGTTAGATTCCTCGTATATGTGAAGAACTGAAGAGGGTTAAACCCTTAATAAAAGTTTTCAAGGAATTATACTTCCTATTTTAAAGAATTATAATTAAGGGAATTAAATTCCTGCTGTTTCCACAGAACTATATTCTTAATTAGGGTTAAACCCTATTTCTCTTTGTTCTAAAGGAATTAAATTCCCATGATACAGGGTCAAGCCCTAATTTCATCTTAAAGGAATTAAATTCCTATAGTTCTGCGAGAATTAAATTCTCATGCTTGCGTTCCCTCTCTGTGTTTTGGATCTGCATGGCAGGATCTCAACCCATTGAGAATTAAATTCTCAACCTAAAGGGGAGATGTGCACTTTGCAGATCCTCTATCAAAGAGAGAAGAAATATATTCTTCTGTTTTATATATTAGAGTTAAACTCTGTTGAGAATTAAATTCTCTTTCTTTCCGAAAGCCTTCCCTTTCTTACCTAGGGTTTTTTGCAGAAGATCCAAGTCTTTTCCAAGTATCAAAACTTTTCTCCTTTTTTTCTTTCTCTGCGCGTATGTATCTCTGTATCTCCCTTTTTTGTGTCTCTTGGCTCCTATTTATAGGAGAAGCAGCCGAATGAATTAGTTTTGTGACGAATCTTCATTGAGAGATTTGATTTGCATCCTTCATTCGTTTTGGACCTTTGGATTATTGGGTGAATTTTATTCACCATTGGATTTTAAATCCAGAGATTCTCCTTTGTTATTTTGGTTAGATTTAAGGGGGAAATCTTTCCAAACCCGAGATTTTCCATAGATAGATGATATTTAATCATCTCTGAATCTTTAATTTGATTGGTCCCAGATACTCACTTTCCTTTGGAAGGATTCAAATTTCCTTCAGAATTTAATTCTGCCGTCAACATGGGCTTTGAAAGCCGGTCACGTGTGACCACGTGACCCATGGTCACGTGCGGACACGTGACCCATGGTCACGTGCGGACACGTGACCCCCTTTTGGAATGAGCCTTCCTCTTTCTCTTGCGTCTGTCTTCTGATTGCTGCTTCAATGTCACGTGCTACCACGTGACCCCTGGTCACGTGTGAGCACGTGACCCCTGTCTGGCACTTCTTTCCTCGGTTCAATTGGAGAGCGAGTTTGCTGCTTTGAACGTCACGTGTCGACACGTGACCCTGGTCACGTGGGAGCACGTGACCTCTTCTGAAGCTCTTTTCCTTGACTTTGCTCAGCGAATCAATGTGCGCCTTTTCTGCACTTTATAGGTCACGTGTCAACACGTGACTGCTGGTCACGTGTAAGTACGTGGCCCCTTTTTGAAGCTTTTCACAGAAGCTTTCCTGATTTTAAATCAGGAAACAAATGCCCCCACAGCGTTGTTCTCACGTGTCAGCACGTGAGTGCAACGCTGTCTCCTCTCGCGACCGTTGGATTCCTTTAGGGATCTGGGGGAGATGAAACGTTTCCATTGTCTTCTATAAATACCTCTGTCTCTTCATAGGAGCCTTCACTTTGCTCATCTTCTTCTTCTGAGAATTTCTTCTTTGAGAATTTAATTCTCGCTTCCAGAGCGTAGTTCTCTGTCTTGAACATTTCCCAGAGTTTAACTCTGTCGACGGATCCTCTCCCTCAGGTAATAATGTCGAACGGCCAAAGAGCCTTCGTCTTCAAAAGAACTCCTTGGATTTCAAATCCAAATTAAGGGTTTCGTAAAGAACCCATTTTTTCTTCAAGTTTTTTTTTTTGTAAGAACAGGGAACCTTCGAACTGTAGGATCTCTTAGGGTTTAGGTGATCTTAGCGTTTCAACTCCATGGACTTTAATTCCATCAAAATTATTTCTGGGAATTTAATTTCCTCTTTCCTAATAAGGAATTTAATTCCTATGAAGAATTCAGTTTCTTCACCCAGAGGCTTCTTGGGGTCTCTTGGCCCGAGGCTGTTCTCCTGCAATTAATGCGATGGGGACTTTGTAATGATTCTAGTGACTTTTATTTCAGGTATTATGGACGCCCATCTGTATCGTCTTGACGAGATCATTTCCTATGGGAACATTCGTGCACTGGGCCGCAGTCAGAACCAGGAGTTCACCGATGCTCAGTGTACCGAGATCATGAGCCGTTTTGATGAGTACGACCATCGGCTACTTCCCCGTCGCTCTTCTCTTCTGAGGCTGATCGTGCTGGCGATCCGGGAGGCCCTTCCTCTCTTTTGCGCCGGCATACCACTCGGGGCCTTGGACACTGCCGAGGACAAGGTGCATTCGGTGTACCTTATGGGCTTGATCTCAAAGAGATGGCGGGATGATCTCATCGATCTCCTTCATCAGATTTTTCAGCAGTCAGCCATATTGGGTGCCTACCGGAGGGTAGAGGACATCCGCGGGGACCCCGATGCTTGTGACCGTGAGAGAAAGCATACCCGGGAGGTTCGAAATGCTTGGAAGATCTTGGATAAAGTCAATTTTGAGTTTCTCAACCCATGCCCCGCGTCTGAAACCTTACCATTGTAAAAGTTTTTTCTTTTATTTTGTATCGCCTTCTTAAAGTCTGGATGATAAGCTTTGTTGTGTCTCTGTGTGTTTGCATGCTTTTTCTCTGAAATCTTATTATTCTGTTACTATTGTTGTTTGTGCTTTAATATGCAGGGTACTATTCCATATTCTTCCTTTTAAATACACTGCAGGTTTGGGCCTCACGTGTTCTACACGTGAGATCTCTTGATGCGACGGTTCACAAGATTTTCCTCATGCCATATTTTCAGTGCACAATATTAGGTGCTGAAAAAGGGGCTTGGGAATCATTCCATCTCCTTGACTTTCGGTACCTTTCCATTTTTAGGCCCTGAAAATAGATTCACCATGCAAGATTTTCCGCGCATAGCACTTAATGCGCTTCATTATATATGAGGCTATATCCTTCTTCTCCTTTCTCAGAGAGATTCATATCATATATATATATATATACATATATATATATATATATACATATATATATATATATATATTTTTAAGAGAGAAACGAATGCCATGGCTTGTAATCGCCCTCATGCTCGTCGGCAGCCGTGGGAAGTTCCTCTTGAGGAGACGATCCCCCGCTTTGCTGCTCGGTTGGTGGACCCCCTCCTTTCTGACAACGAATGTGACTCGGCCATGCACGAGCTCTCAATCCGTAGAGGGTCTCCCCTCCCGATGGGTTCTCTCTGGCTCCGGATGATTCTCACGGCCGTGCTTGCCGATATTCCTCCTCACCCGGCGGAGATGACCCTGGCGATGCTCGACGCGGCAGAAGAAAAGCTCGAGGGCTTTCATGAAGCGTGCCTGATTACTCAGGCTTTGAAGGATTGCTCGATTCATCTGCTGGGCCAGATTAAGGCCCGGCGAGCTATTATGTTTGCTTTTGCAGATGAACACGGCACCAATCGATGGGGAGCGACTCCTCGTGAGAACCGTCGCTTTGACGTGCTGGAGAAAGCAGAGAGAGAGATGGAGAATTTTGTTCTTTGCTTTGTTAACCCTTGTGCTATTGATCCGGTGTTTGGTGATCTTTTCCTTTAGCGTAATGTTTTTAAATTAGTCCTCTCTTTTGTATGCTTTATGCTGAATCCCTATGTAGGCTTGGTACTCGTATGCATGTTTTCGCTTGCCTGAATAAACATTGTGTTCTTGTTATGCAAGCTTCTTCTAATTATCAACATTGTCATTATGTCGCATGCAAATTAATGCCTCGAACTTTATTTCTTCTTCGGATGCTCATATAATCGCGAACACATGCTTGATAGGATAAACACTGGAAATTTTCTCATTGCTTTTCATACCAGGTGATGTGAACACGTTTCAGATCGATCATCTCTGTTGACCGGGGGCCCATTTATACGGTCTTGTAAATGTCTTGTGTTCGAGGCTGTGGTTGCGAGTGCGGGCTTTCGTGGCCACGTAGCGAACATATTGTTGTGTGAGAAAAGGGTTCGGTCGTAAATTTTTGGAGAGAGAGCTAGCCTCCAAACCGTTGGGCGAGCTTCAGGTCAGCCTCACAGCCAAGACCAATAAAACGTGTGAACTCTGGTGGGTGCTTCAGGAGTCCATCAAGGAGGTGGTGGCTCTTGATAAAGCCGCTACGTTTACTCGTGAGAGGGTTGAGGCTCACAAGGCCACTGAGAAAGAGCTTGAAGCCCGGCTTGCTTCATATCCGGCCCAACAAGCTCAGGCGGAGGCTCGCCTTCTGGAGATCTTGCGTCATGAAGCCGTGGCTCAGCAACAGAACGATGAGCTGGTGAAATTATTGCACCGCCCGCCGGCTTAAGGACTTGTATCTTTTCTCCCTTTTTTTGTACATACTCATGGATAAGAGTATCTTCCTTTTTGTTTCTTTCATGAATTGTATTTTGTATCCATTTTGGTCTATGAATAAAAGATACATTTTTTTTTAATGGTGTGTCTCCTTTTCATTGAATGCATTCTGCGGATATTCTATCTTGATCTCCTTGCAGGACAGCAATGGCTCAGGATTCAGGGTTAAGATCTGTTTCCTGGGGCTTTTTCATTTTATGAGCCACGAGGGTCTCCTTAGGAGTTTTTCTCCCTACAGGTCGAGAGGATCCCATAGGTGTGAGTTCTTCTTAAAGATTGTGAGGATCTTTAAGCGGGTTTTCCCTTGAGAGTCGTAAGGATCTCACAAGAGAGTTTTTTCTTCCCTACAGGTCGTGAGGACCTGCAAGTGCTGAATGTGGTCGCCCTTATCCGTGTCTTACGGGGTTAGGGGTTTCTCCAGGTATTGTAGTTTAAAGACGTCACGGTCAAGGTTAAGGACCTCATAGTCCGTGGATTTAAGGACTTCACAGTCCGATGTTAGTTTTAAGACATCACGGTCAAGGTTAAGGACCTCATAGTCCATGGATTTAGGGACTCCACAGTCCGATGTTTGGTTGCAGGGACCCTTCACCTCTTTGAAAACGTTGAGGAATTACAACGCCAGGTATCAAAGGAGTGAAGAGATGTACCCTTAAACCGAGGCAAAAATCTGTAAGGAATAGGGGTGGTTGATCGTTAGTTTTAAGACATCACGGTCGAGGTTAAGGACGTCATAGTCCGTGGATTTTAAGGACTCCACAGTCCGGTATTTGCACTGGATGCTTCATACGGGTTCACTGCCGTGCTTGGCGAGGACCAGGCTCCGCTCTGGACATTTTCCACGGGGTCAAAGAGTGACGTTATCCGCTTTCCACGTAACCAGGAAGTTTGCACTAGATGTTTCACACGGGTTCACTGCCGCGTTAGGCGAGGACTAGGCTCCATTCTCGATGCTTCACACGGGTTCACTGCCGTGCTCTGCGAGGACCAGGATCCGCTTTGGACGTTTCCCATGGGGTCAAAGAGTGACGTTATCCGCGTTCCACATAACCAGGAAGTTTGCACTAGATGCTTCACACGGGTTCACTGCCGTGCTCGGCGAGGACTAGGCTCCGCTCTGGATGCTTCACACGGGTTCACTGCCGCGCTCTGCGAGGACCAGGATCCGCTCTGGACGTTTCCCACGGGGTCAAAGAGTGACGTTATCCGCGTTCCACGTAACCAGGAAGTTTGCACTAGATGCTTCACACGGGTTCACTGCCGTGCTCGGTGAGGACTAGGCTCCGCTCTGGATGCTTCACACGGGTTCACTGCCGCGTTCTGCGAGGACCAGGATCCGCTCTGGACGTTTCCCACGGGGTCAAAGAGTGACGTTATCCGCGTTCCACGTAACCAGGAAGTTTGCACTAGATGCTTCACACGGGTTCACTGCCGTGCTCGGCGAGGACTAGGCTCCGCTCTGGATGCTTCACACGGGTTCACTGCCGCGTTCTGCGAGGACCAGGATCCGCTCTGGACGTTTCCCACGGGGTCAAAGAGTGACGTTATCCGCGTTCCACGTAACCAGGAAGTTTGCACTAGATGCTTCACACGGGTTCACTGCCGTGCTCGGCGAGGACTAGGCTCCGCTCTGGATGCTTCACACGGGTTCACTGCCGCGTTCTGCGAGGACCAGGATCCGCTCTGGACGTTTTCCACGGGGTCAAAGAGTGACATTATCCGCTTTCCACGTAACCAGGAAGTTTGTTGATTGTACCCGCATTTCATGGGATGGAGGTTTGACTCTTGGTGATATGTATCGTCGAGCCATGGAACTTGGGGTTGCCGCTGTTCCGTTTCGCTTGATGTTGTGTCTGCTGCCACGAGACGAACGTCGAAATGATCTCTAGGCTATCTGTGAACCGTCGAGATTTGGCTTCTCCTTATGATGAAACTCGGGAGAGGAGTATGATCCCTTCTTTGATTGCGCCCCTGGATTGTATACAGGGGTAGATGTAACATCACCTATAGGGCGAGGATTTCACTTTTATTTTATTTCTTTTTCCGCAATGCTCTATCATTTCAGCTTTTATATCGCGAAGGTCGCGATTGCCCCATCATTTCGGCTATTTTTCGCGGTGCCCAATCATTTCGGCTATTTATTTATTTTCACTCGCTGTTTTTTATTGCGAGTTGCCCCATCATTTCGGCTATTTTTTCATGCCTTCATTTTTACTTGCTGCTTTTTATTGCAAGTTGCCCTATCATTTCGGCTATTTTGTAGGCATGTGTGGCTTGCTAGCTTTTTCGCTGCAAGCCTGGATTTTAGGTACCGATTCTGGCATCAGCACCGCTACAACTGGAATGTTGCCAGGAGCGAATCATCATTTGCCTTTGTCGATGATGAACAAAGGTGGCTCAGCAAACAGGGTTAAGGGTCCTGTCGGCCAAGGCTTTTGACTTCATGGGCCGTAAGGGTCTCACAAAGGTATTTCTCCCTACAAGTCGTGAGGATCTTGCAGGTGTATTTTCTCCTTAGGGATCGTGAGGATTCCTAAGTGTGTGCTCCTCTGTAAGTCGTAAGGATCCTACAAGAGGGCTCTCTCCTTATGGGTCGAGAGGACCTATAAGGGTTGGACTTTGCTGGGGAAATGTTTATTCGCGCCCGTGGATTGTATACAAGGGTCAGTATTGAACCTCTTGTAGGGCAATATCGAAGGTCGTGGGGGATTTGCTTAAGAACAGGTTTTAGGTTTCTGTAACTTAAGACTTTCAAGTCTTATGAGCCGTGAGGGTCTCATAAGAGGATTCTCCTTACGAGTCGTGAGGATCCCGTAAGTGTATTTTCTCCTTAGGAATCGTGAGGATCCCTAAGTGTGTTGCTCCTTTGTGAGTCGTAAGGATCTCACGCAGGTGATTTCTCCTTATAAGGTCGAGAGGACCCTATAAGTGCCTTTTAACGAGGTTGCGCCCTTTCGGGTTTTCACAAACACTCGCCGGTAGTCCCGCTGTTTTTACTCACGGAGCCCTTTCGGGTTTTCATCCGTGCCCATTTTGCTTTATGGACATACCGTTTTTTTTCTCTTTTTCTTTTATCATTTCATTTTTTTTTATTCTTCTTCTTCCTTTTTTCCCTTTTTTTTGTCAGCCTAAGGATGCTGCGGTAGTAGTTTTAGGGACGTTTCGGTCCGTCGCTAATTTAAGGACATTTCGGTCCGTTGTTAGTTTAAGGACATTTCGGTCCATCGTTAGTTTAAAGACGTTTCGGTCTGTCATTAGTTTAAAGACGTTTCGGTCTGTCGTTAGTTTAAAGACGTTTCGGTCTGTCGTTAGTTTAAAGACGTTTCGGTCTGTTGATATGGGAAGGCCAGCTACTGCTGAGTCTGAGCCTAGGAAGGTAGCGAGCGGACATAGTCGTCGTCATCTACCATTGACCCAGGCTGTGGCTCACTAAGCATAGTATTTCTTCAAGAAGCGGCCGTTTATTGGCCTGAAAGGCCTTTCACCGTGCATGTCCACGAGTAGATAGGCTCCACCTTGGTAGACCTGGTCTATGATGTACGGGCCTTCATAGTTTGGCTCGAATTTCCCCCGCTTGGCACGATTGGGGATCATAGGTCTTTTGACCACTAATACGAGTTCGCCTTGGTGGAATGTCCTCGGCCTGGTCAATTTTTCGTACGAGCGCGTCATCTTTGCTTTGTAGGCTTCTAGATGTTGTTGCGCTATGAGCCGGGTTTCGTCAAGGGCATCAAGCTCCTCAAGCCGGAGATGAGCATTTTCTTCGTCCGTTAGTTCGTGGTGGACTGCCACTCGTAGAGAGGGTAACTCTATCTCGAGGGGGAGTACTGCTTCCGTCCCAAATACCAATACGTACGGCGTTGTGTTCGTGGCCGTCTTGAATGTAGTTCGATAAGCCCAAAGGGCTTCTTGCAGCCTTTCGTGCCAGTCTCTCTTATTCCGGGAAACGGTCTTTTTTATGATCTTCGTCAAGGTCTTATTGAAGGCCTCGTCCAGGCCGTTAGCTCGTGGGTTGTAAACTGAAGAATACCTCCAGTCTATATTGTGCTGCTGCACGAAGCGGCTAATCTTATGGCTTCTGTAGGCTGGCCCGTTATCGGAGATAATCCGCCGTGGGGTTCCAAACCGATAGATAACGTGCGTCTTGAAGAAATGGAGGATATTCTCCGTCTTCACTTCCCTCAATGGTATTGCCTCTGCCCATTTGGAGAAGTAATCAGTAGTTGCCAGGATAAAACGATGTCCCCGAGATGATGCCGGCTCAATGGGGCCGACTATGTCAGTTCCCCACATTTCGAATGGCCAGCTGGCCACCGTTGGGTGTAGTGGATTTGGATGTTGGTGGATAAAGTCTCCATGAATCTGGCACGAGTAGCATTGCTTCGCATACTCGAGGCAGTCCTGGATCATCGTGGGCCAGTAGTAACCCATCCGTTTAATTTTTAACTTCATCTTTGGGCCTGCTTGGTGAGAACCGCAAAGTCCGTCGTGAACCTCTTGGACGACCCTTCTCGCTTCGTCAGGTCCTAGGCACCTCAGCCACAGAGAATCGAATGACCTCTTGTATAGAGCATCGTTGACGAAGGCAAAAGATAGAGCTCGTTTCATGAGTTGATGCCTCGAGGATGTATCTTTGGGCATTAGGTGGGACTTAAAGTAGTCTATGAAGACTTCCCTCCAGTCCTCGGCCTTCTCTTGGTCTTTTATTTGTAGGGTTGTCTGCTCAGTTGCTTCCTCTTTATATAATTCCAGAGGTATTCCTGCCGGGGTGAGCACTCGGCGGCTTTGTACCACGATTCTGACATCATCGAGGTTCTCGTCAGCCAGTTCTTTAGCAAGCTTAGCCAATGCGTCTGCTTTGCTGTTTTCCGCGCGCGGTATATTTTCCAAAGTATAAGAGGGAATCTGGGTCAACAGTTGTTGCACCTTTTCGCCGTACTTCACCAGCTCCGGTTTGCACGTTTGGTAGTCACCATTTACTTGACTAACGACCAGCTGAGAATCCCCGTATATGAGGAGGTCTTCAATTCCCATGTCAATGGAAAGCTCGAGGCCTGCTATCAGGGCTTCATATTCAGCTTCATTGTTTGTCCTCGGCTCTGTTAAGGAGAAGGCGAAGCGCATTATCCCTCCTTGTGGAGTCGCAAAGATGAGGCCTATCCCTGACTTGATCATTGGGATACCTTGCTTTTGTTTCTTTACGGAGGACGCTCCATCGAAATAGAGTTCCCATCGGGTGCTTCTACCGCTAATCGCGTCAAATGCATGATCGTCCGGCAAATCACAATTCAAAGGAGAATCGGCCGGTATCGGGTGCTCAGCGAGGAAATCGGCAATGGCCTGGCCTTTCACTGCCTTGAGAGGTTGATATGTTATCGAGAACTCCATCAAGAGTAGGGCCCATTTAGCGAGTCGTCCCGTCAATATGGCTTTTGACATCAAGTATTTAAGAGGGTCCACCTTCGAGATGAGGCAGACTTCGTGTGCCAACGCATAGTGCCTGAGCTTTGTTATCGCGAAGATCAACGCCAAGCAATGTTTTTCAATGGGAGAGTAATTGCTTTCTGCCCCCAGTAGAACTCGACTTAAGTAGTAGAGTGCTCTCTCTTTCCCCTGATCATTCTCTTGCGCCCATAGTGCGCCCAAGGAACCTTCGAGGGCGGTTGTATAAAGAATGAGGGGTTTTCCCTTGACCGGCGCAGCCAATACCGGCGGGTTCTGCAGGTACTGCTTGATCTCGTCTAGTGCACCTCGGCATTTTTGATCCCAGACGAATGGGGTTCCCTTCTTCATCAGGTGACTGTAGGGGCGGCATTTTCCTGAAAGATTTGCGATAAATCGCCGGATGTATGCGAGCTTCCCTTGGAGAGACCGCAACTGTTTGTGGGTTCTTGGCGGAGGCATTTCCATGATCGCTTTAATCTTTGACGAATCTATTTCAATACCTCGGTGTCGAACGATGAATCCCAGGAATTTGCCCGAGGAGACTCCGAACGCGCATTTGAGGGGATTCATTTTCAAATTATATTGCCGGAGGCGTTGAAACACGGTCTCCAGATGCTTTAAATGCTCTTCGTATGACATGCTCTTTACTACGAGGTCATCGATATAGCACTCAACGATGTCATGTATGAGGTCATCGAAGATCTTTGTCATGGCCCTTTGATAGGTAGCGCCAGCGTTCTTTAGACCAAAGGGCATAACCTTGTAGCAGAATATACCCACAGGGGTTCGGAAAGCGGTGTGCTTCTGGTCTTCGGGATGCATCTTGATCTGATTGTATCCTGACGAACCGTCCATGAAGGAGAAAACCTCGTGAGTGGACGTGTTATCTATCATTAGCTCGGTTACCGGTACCGGGAAATCATCCTTTGGACAGGCTTTGTTGAGATCCCTGAAATCCACGCATATGCGTACCGTACCATTCTTCTTCATTACCGGGACGATATTGGCGATCCAATCGGGATATTGGACTTCTTGGATAAATCCAGAATCGATCAGCTTTTTGACTTCGGCGTTGATGCTCATCTCCAGCTCGAGTCGCATCCTTCTTGGTGCCTGCTTGACTGGCTTGATATCTGGGGATATTGCTAATCTATGCACCGCGACCTCCGGATCTAATCCTGGCATCTCGGAATAGTTCCACGCGAAGCAGTCTTTATGCCGTAGTAGCACGTTTTTTAACGCGGCCACCTTTTCTTCAGAGAGTAGCTCGCTGACGAATGTCGGTCGCGGATCATCTGCCGATCCCAACTCAATCTTCCTGAGGTTATCTGCCGTAGTATGTATACCATCTTCCAGTTCTTTCGGAGCGGGCGGAAATTCTGAGATCACCTCATCATCGCCGTTCTCAAAGCATTGGGGAAGGTCATCCATGTCCTCGGGCTCTTCTTTTAATATCGTAATCGTATAACAGGCGCGGATCCGCTCCCGGGACTGAGGCGGATCTGGTTCTGCTCTTGCGGCCTTAGGCTCGTGCTTTCGTGGCGGCGTTACCCTCCAGCTGTTGGATAAAGCGAATCTGCCCCGTCGGTTCTGGTCTTCGACCCAGTTCTTGAAGGTGAAGCAGTCTTCGGTAGGATGTCCTATGGCTCGGTGATAAGAGCAATAGCCCGAGTGAGAGGCCTTATTAGCTTGTTCAGGGTGTCTAGACTCTGGAAGCGTGATCATCTGCTATTTTAGGGCGAGCTTGAGTAACCTTTCTTTCTTGTCTCGGGGGAAGGAGTACGCTCGACTCCTCTTTTCTATGAAGGGCGAATTCGAGCTGTGCAGTACCCGATCACGTAACCCTCTAATCCTGCGTCGTTGTTGTCGGCTCTTCCTTCCGCTTCTCGACTTATTTCCGTCTCTGCATCGGGCCTTTCGCATGAGGGGTTGACAAGGATGAACATCTTTGTCTTTTGCAATCTGTTGAAATAGACGTTGCGTCCTGGCCTTCTCGTAAATGGCCATTTCGCGGTAGTGTTCTTCCTGAGCTTTCTGCCCCCTTTCCTTATAGGCTTACCCGTTTGTTCTTCAAACGACGGACTTGGTGCTTCAATCGCAGGGTCTGGTTTTGATGAGGGATCGGCATCTCCTGACAGGGCGTTGCCTTCTTCATCAAAGGTATATATAGCGTAGCTGCTCCTCGTTTTCCGGTTCTCGCGTATCCAAGCCCAAGTGTCTCCATTTTCCCGTTGGGCAATTTGCGTTGGGTTCCAGGGACATCCCAAATCCTGTTGTAGAACCGAGCCTGTCGGACAGTTTGTTTTAAGGGTACTCCTTGGCGTTCCAACAGCTTCTTTAATCCGTTGGTATAGTATCTGGGCAGACGGATGGGCTGGAGTCTGTCTCATATAGCATCTGCGCCATGCCAGATCTCTTTCTCTATTTTCGACTCTGAGGATCGGTAAAATAGGATCACCTTCTCGCCCCTACGTCTGGGAGGGACGTAAAACGTTTGCAGGTCCTGCACACTGTGAGCTTGAAGCGTGTCGAGATCTTTGTAGTGTTCTCGCGGTACCATGGTGATTTGCAAACTATGGTCATCGCTAAGGGGTGCTTGCATTGAAAGCCGATTGGAGAATACGGCATTGACCTCATCTTCTGAATCACTTCCGAAGACCAGTATGGGGGTGGGCGTCCCCAGGTTGTTGCGTTGAGATGGCCCTGTATAAACTATCTCTTCCTCTTCCTCGGTATCGCTCCCGAAAACAGGGATGGTGGCGGCGGCTTTGTTCTCCGGGTTGCGACACCTTTCCGTATCCTCGAAATCTGGCAAGAAGTATTTCGCATCCTCGTATTTGCGGACTTCGTTCACGGAAAATGGGTTCAACTCGCCTGTTACAGTATACTCGAAACCATCTTTAAAGTACTTCATACACTGATGTTGTGTAGAAGGGATGATGTTGTACTCGTGTAGCCAAGGACGGCCGAGCAAGGCGTTGTAGCAGGTCTTGGCGTCAATGACATGGAATTTGATGTCTGTGACGAGAAGCCCGAAGCGTAACGTTAGTATTACGGACCCGAGAGTCCGTGACGATTGCGAGTCGAAACCGGAGATAGTAATTTTGTCACGAGCGAGGTGTTGCACGCTCATGCAGATTTCCTTCAACACCCGAACATTAAGGAGATTGACGGAGGATCCATTATCCACCATGATCTTGCCTATCTTGATGTCATGGCAGTATCCGGAGACGTATAGGGGACGGTTGTGGTCGCACGTCCCGAGAAGGAGGTCTTCATCACCGAAAGTGACGTCGGCCGTATGCACTTCCTCCAGTTCGTCCTTCATCTTTACAGTGGCGAGAAAGGCTTGGAATTGCTCAGGTTCTTGTAATGCCTTAATTAGTGAGTCCCGTGCTTCTTTTGATAATAGGAGCGCGTCGAGAATGCTAAGCTGAGAAGGTAGCTTCCTTAGATGCGCGAGGATGTTATAGTCCACTTTACTCCTCCTAGGAGGGTCTTTGGCAGCCAGTTCTTTCGCTACTTGGTCATCCAAAGTGATATCTTCAGTGACCTTTTCCTTTCCCTTATCTTTTCTGTTCGTAGGCCCGAGATTCTTTTCTGGAAGTGTGCGATTGCGCAGCTGGATGTTCTCGCAGGCTTCCGATTTCTCCTCTTTCCCTAACACGGACTCTTCAAAGAGAGGGCCCAGAGTCACTTCTTCATCAGAGTCGCTCCCAAAGGTGAGAACTTGTGGCCCTTCGGCCTGAGCCATATAACAGTTGCCAGTAGTTCTGTTGGGCCCGTCGACAGTGCTTCTTTGCTCCCTACGGCTCTTGCGTTTCATGCGCTTGAAATGTTGCCGACGAGCAACATATCCTTGCCACCATATCTTAAAGGCGTCACACTCCTCTGTGGGGTGTGAGATTTTCCGATGATATGTGCAGTAGTCAGGGTGCCTTTCCACCCCATCGTGCCTATTTCCTTCTGAAGGTGGTAGCTTTATTCCCATTGACATGGCTTTGGCGAACCTTTTCCTTGTCTTGAATATCTTTCTGTCCATTTCGGACGCCTTTCGTTCTGGCAGGGGTAGCTCAACTCTTTCGTTCAGTTGCCCGCATTTGGTTCCTTCTGATGCTGCCATCTCACGCTCCTGATCCGCTTTACTTTTTAGACGAATCTCGTCTAGGAAGGCATTGATCATATCAGTCGTCAGCCTCGCACGCTCTGGTTCGGGCTCCATCTCCAGCTTCTTAGCGTCAGGAGTTTTCTCGTCGTCGGCAAACGAGTGGGAGATTACGTTACAACTTGCCACATACTCTTCGGATTCATCCGATGAGCTCTCTCCATCATCTCCCTCTTGAAAGGTGTGGTCGAGGAATTCTCGCAGTGTGACAGGAGTTCGCGCCTTCTGATTATATTCTTCCAGCGCGTCGATTTGCTTCTGCAATTTCGTGCGCTCGTCTCCAAGCCTCGCGGGCTTCTTGGATTTCTTCTTCTTTTTCTTCGATGCTTTTGACGGCTGGGCGTGAGTATTTGGATCTTTATCATGAGTCTTCGTAGTTGGGCGGGGCCTCAGCATCCCTTCGATAACTTGAGGTTCAAGAGGGTCCTTCCATTCGATTGCAGGGCACGCATGAAGGTCTTTCAGCATCCTTTTGGTTTTAGTTGATAGTACGACTTCCCATGGAGCTTCTTCAATAAAGGAGCAGGTTGCCCCCGGTGTATCTGCTTTCTTAGGAATATGCGGTTGTGGTGGGTTTACCTTCCACTTTTCGGACAGTACAAACTTCCCCTGGAGGTATTGATCTTCAATCCATCCTTTGAAGACGAAGCAATTTTCAATCGGATGACTTACCGTTTGATGGTAAGGGCAGTAATTAGGGTTATTCACCTCAGTGGGTTGTGGCGGTCGCCTTGGGTTTGATAAGTTTATAAGTCTGTTGCGTATTGCCAGCTCAAATAACTGTTTCGTCTTGTCTCGTGGGAACGAGTAGGGACGCTTCATCTTTTCGTTATAATATCGGCGTCTTTCTTCCGATTGATCTGCCGATTTCGGGGCGTCAGGTTGCTGTTGGGCATTCGCGACAAAAGTTGCCCTTCCTTTACCCTTGTCATTCCGAGGTTCTGGTTTCGGGGCAGGTGGTCTATGACCCATCTGGTCCATCTGAGCCAACTTGTCGATTAAAGCCTGGAATGTGGTTGGCTTAAAGAACATCATAAACTGGGAGATAGTTGCGTGGGGGTCTAGGGTTCCCACGAATATGCCTACTGCAGGTGCTTCCTCAATGCGTTGCTCGCATCTTGACCACAAATTCCGCCAGCGTATAGCATACTGGACCCAGGTTTCGCCTGGTTTTACCCTGGCGTTAATCAAAGCAGTCATTGGAGTGCGTTCGCTGGCACTCGCGAATCGCTGAGTGAATAACCGTTCCATTTCCGCGAATGTTTTGATGGAATCGTTCGGGAGTTCCGAATACCATTCGAACGTTGTTTCTGATAAGCTGCCCACGAACTGGCGGAGCAACAGTTTATCGTCACCGCCGGTGTTACCGCAGAGGGCCCGGAATTGGGCGACGTGTTGATGAGGATTGCCGGTCCCCTTATACACATGGAATTTCGGTATCGTATAGCCTTGCGGGTATTTAATTTGATCGTACCAGCTTGGATACGGCCGCCCCGTTTTCACGACTTGACCAGCTGCCTCAGTCGCATGATGGACCCGGATTTGCTGGGTTATGTAGTCGGCCAAGTCAGCTTTAGAGATCGTCTCCTTCTTGGCCGTAGAGAGGGATGGTGGTGGATCTGACGTTTCTCCTCGGTCATCTTCCAGAACGATTGGGGGATCTTCAGCGGGTAGGTCCTGTTGGATCATCATTCCTATCATATCTTGGAAGAGAAGGCCCATGCGCTGTATATTAGCCGCTTGTTCAGCAGCCTCTTTGTCCCTTTTCTCCAATGTCCGGCGAAGGAACTCGGCGTCGGTTTCCTCTTCCCGGCGGGCGTCTGAGGACGTTTCTGGGCTTTCTTTTGGCCCGGTAAGTGCAGCCATAGCACTCATCATTTCCTGCAGCTTTTGTTGTTGTTCCTGGGCTCTCGTCACGGATCGGGTCAGCGGTCGGTGGCCCGTAGAAGTGCGGCTTTCCTCCTTTCCAGAGACCATGTAAACAGTGTGCACCACCGTGCCCCCAGACTTAAGGCGTCTGGGCTCATTGCTTTTAGCCGTCGTTGCATGTTTAGGGATCTTCTCTGGCTTCCTCCTTTTATGAGCCATGGAGGTTGAGGGGGCTGTTGAGGAGGGCGTCCAGACAGCCTTTTAGGGTTTAGCCTGGTGACCAGCCTTCGGTTGAATTTTCAGCTTCTTGTGCTGGCGGGAGAAGTTTGGATCGATGATTGAGTCTCGGTCCTGCCGCCAAACATTATAGATTTTGGAAGACAGCCGTTGAGGAGATCGGGGCTGGCCTGATTTTATTTCCACAACCTTTCCTGATGGGGGAGGAGACCTCTTTAGCACTGCAGTAGGGGAATTCCTTCGCACCTTATTTAGCATTTCGAAGCTGTTCCCAGTTGGAACAGCAGCATTAACTTCTACCACCGGGGCTGGTGGAGTCAATCCAGAGGGGGAGTTGCACCCAGCCTTCCTTATTCGGCGCCAATGACGACGACGAGCGCATCGAGAAGACGGCGTAGAGTCAGCTATAAGAATGGTTTCGTCTTGCCCCCTGTGTGGGCAGGGGGTCGTTGTTGGTGTTAGCCTGTCAAAGACCGATGTCCTTTGTGCAGCGGGAGCGGAAGTCGAAGCTGTTAATCTTGTGAAGATCGATTTCTTGACCGGGGAAACCGCCTTGGCGATTTCGGAGGCAGGAGCGGCCGCTTTCTTAGAAGCAGCCTTCTCTGAGATTGTAGGCCCCATGATGAGTTCGCAAGATTTCTGGCCCAATCTAGAGAAGACCGAGGCGTTGACGTTGGGCGACTCGTTGAGAGGAGCCGCGGCAGGGGTAAGACGATCAAAGACCGACTTCCTGAGAGTTTCCTTCATCAGCACTGGCGCCACGAAGCTTGATGAGGGGAGCATAGTCCCAAAGAAAAATCCGGTAGTGGCCTGAGTCACTTGGTCCACCGGCATTGTGAACAACGAAGCAGCTTGGGGTCCATAGGCTATACCTCCTGGTGAGGTAGAGCGTTGGTCGCAATTGCAGTTTGAGCAGTTGAAGGACTTCGCGGAAGTAGCAGCCATCGATCCTTTGTTTTCTGCAATAGGCAAGACGCCAATTCTTAGTATCTTGAAACCCAAGGGCAATCATTGGCGAACCGCGATTGGTTCGCGAATCACGACACACGAAGTGTGGAGTGGAAAGAGGAAAAGGTCCCACCGGGCGTGCCAGAATCTGTTCCCCTCCGAACGGACACGCGGGACGTCGGGACGTCTCGCCTGAGGTTCGGGGCAGATGCCAATAGGTGCTATACGTCCACCTCTCCGAGGATGCCAAGTCGATCCATGGCGCCATATATCGGAGGTTTAAACGGATGCGTCCGATGTAGCAGACTTCGTCAGATTCCCCCTCGTTTGAGGGATTTTTGATTGTGAGGACGCTCTTCCCTGCAGGCGCAAGCCTCTGCAGTTAATTACGCTACCGCGTCGCGGTAACAACTTTCTCCTTCTCCTGATGGTCACTTCGTGTCGTGTGTTTTTGTTTTATGTTTTCCTGCCCGTGGATCGTTTACGGAGACCGAGTTATGTCGTCGCCCGTAGGGCATGGACTAGTCCAAATCCGTGTTGTCTTAGATTTGGGTTTTGGGGGGGTTTGGTTTGAGGACACGTTAGCCATACTTGAGGCTAAGATCAACTCGAACATTCGTTAAGGATACATTAGTCTAATTTGAGACCAAGATCAACTTAACGGGATCGTTTAGATCCGACGAAGGAGCGTTTGGACTCCATTGTTCCAGTTCTAGGGACATAGTGGTCCATCGTACGTGTGGCCGTCGGGACCCGTCACCTCTCTGACGACGTTGAAGGATTACAACGACGGATGTCAGAGGAGTTCAGAGATGTACCCTCGAGCCAGAGTTAATTAGGGGTTTTGTAGTCCAGTCTGCTTGAAGGTTTAAGGATGCGTTAGCCATCTTTGAGGCTAAGATCAACTTAAACAGGACCGTTTAAATCCGACAAAAGAGCACACGGGGCTCTATTGTTCTAGTTTAAGGACATTACGGTCCGTGGGTAGTTTAAGGACATTGCGGTCCGTGGTTAGTTTAAGGACATTGCGGTCCGTGGTTAGTTTAAGGACATTGCGGTCCATGGATAGTTTTAAGACATCTCGGTCAGTTGGTAGTTTTAAGACATCTCGGTCAGTTGGTAGTTTTAAGACATCTCGGTCAAGGTTAAGGACGTCATAGTCCATGGGTTTGAGGACTCCACAGTCCGGTATGTGCTCTGGATGCTTCACACGGGTTCGTTGCCGTGCTAGGCGAGGACCAGGCTCCGCTCTGGATGCTTCACACGGGTTCACTGCCGTGCTCTGCGAGGACCAGGATCCGCTCTGGACGTTTTCCACGGGGTCAAAGAGTGACGTTATCCGCGTTCCACGTAACCAGGAGTTTTGCATTATGCATGGGTTTAAGGACCCCACAGTCCATATCATGAGTGGTCATCGGGACCCGTCACCTCTTTGAAGGCATTGAGGGATTACAATGCCAAGTATCAAAGGAGTGAAGAGATGTACCCTAGAACCGGGGTGAATTAAATAATCCCTGGCCCAATTTGGGTCAAGACTGATCAATTATGTTATGAGCCCATTGACCCAGTTAATCACAAATTGAGGACTTATGGCCAGCTTGGGCTAAGTCCAGTCGGGTCTGGAATGTTGACTTTCTGTTGGTCCATTGAGGGAGAGGCTTTGCCTCTATCCCTTTAGTCAATTGGGCCAAAGCCTAGTGTTAAACACTTCAGAGCAATCAGTGTTGAACACTGGGAATGGGGTTGACAAGTTAGTGTTTAACACTAAAAGAATAGTTGGTGTTAAATACCAGCAACAAGGTTTTCAGATTAGTGTTAAACACTAAGGTAGTCAGTGTTGAACACTGCAAGTGAAGTTTTTGATTAGTGTTGAACACTAAGGCCCAACAGTTGTTTCAGTAATTGGATTCGAGGGTTCCAATTTAGTGTTAAATACTAAGGCGAGAGAGGTCACGTGGCCACACGTGAGAGTGCCTCCCCATTAATGATTCTGCTGAGATTACTGCATCTTTCAGAGCATCACGTATCAGCACGTGACGGGCATGCATATGCTCATTTGTTAGAGCTTTTGTTAAGGGTCACGTGGGTCACGTGAGGGATTGCCTCAAAGGGTTTTCTGTAGATCTCTTGGGGGGGTCACGTGGTGGCACGTGACCCTGCCTCTATGTATGTCGTTTTTAGAGGATCTGTTGATCTTTTTTCAGGAATTAAATTCCTCGGGCTTTTAATTTTCGAAGGAATTAAATTCCTACTTCCTTTCGAAGATTTATATTCTGAAATAGAATTGAACTCTGAATTTTCTGTAGGAGTTAGATTCCTCGTATATGTGAAGAACTGAAGAGGGTTAAACCCTTAATAAAAGCTTTCAAGGAATTATACTTCCTATTTTAAAGAATTATAATTAAGGGAATTAAATTCCTGCTGTTTCCACAGAACTATATTCTTAATTAGGGTTAAACCCTATTTCTCTTTGTTCTAAAGGAATTAAATTCCCATGATACAGGGTCAAGCCCTAATTTCATCTTAAAGGAATTAAATTCCTATAGTTCTGCGAGAATTAAATTCTCATGCTTGCGTTCCCTCTCTGTGTTTTGGATCTGCATGGCAGGATCTCAACCCATTGAGAATTAAATTCTCAACCTAAAGGGGAGATGTGCACTTTGCAGATCCTCTATCAAAGAGAGAAGAAATATATTCTTCTGTTTTATATATTAGAGTTAAACTCTGTTGAGAATTAAATTCTCTTTCTTTCCGAAAGCCTTCCCTTTCTTACCTAGGGTTTTTTGCAGAAGATCCAAGTCTTTTCCAAGTATCAAAACTTTTCTCCTTTTTTTCTTTCTCTGCGCGTATGTATCTCTGTATCTCCCTTTTTTGTGTCTCTTGGCTCCTATTTATAGGAGAAGCAGCCGAATGAATTAGTTTTGTGACGAATCTTCATTGAGAGATTTGATTTGCATCCTTCATTCGTTTTGGACCTTTGGATTATTGGGTGAATTTTATTCACCATTGGATTTTAAATCCAGAGATTCTCCTTTGTTATTTTGGTTAGATTTAAGGGGGAAATCTTTCCAAACCCGAGATTTTCCATAGATAGATGATATTTAATCATCTCTGAATCTTTAATTTGATTGGTCCCAGATACTCACTTTCCTTTGGAAGGATTCAAATTTCCTTCAGAATTTAATTCTGCCGTCAACATGGGCTTTGAAAGCCGGTCACGTGTGACCACGTGACCCATGGTCACGTGCGGACACGTGACCCATGGTCACGTGCGGACACGTGACCCCCTTTTGGAATGAGCCTTCCTCTTTCTCTTGCGTCTGTCTTCTGATTGCTGCTTCAATGTCACGTGCTACCACGTGACCCCTGGTCACGTGTGAGCACGTGACCCCTGTCTGGCACTTCTTTCCTCGGTTCAATTGGAGAGCGAGTTTGCTGCTTTGAACGTCACGTGTCGACACGTGACCCTGGTCACGTGGGAGCACGTGACCTCTTCTGAAGCTCTTTTCCTTGACTTTGCTCAGCGAATCAATGTGCGCCTTTTCTGCACTTTATAGGTCACGTGTCAACACATGACTGCTGGTCACGTGTAAGCACGTGGCCCCTTTTTGAAGCTTTTCACAGAAGCTTTCCTGATTTTAAATCAGGAAACAGCCTCCTCCGCCGTCGCCCACGCCTTCGCCCTACCGTTGCCCCCACGTTTTCAACCTCGTCTCCCTTATCTCTTTCCCACCTCGCTCACCTTCTCATTTTTCCAGTCCCCTCATCTCTCCCCCTCTCGAAGCTTACAAACCCATTTTTCCCCGATCACTCGTCGCCCCATCGACGGAGACAACACCATCGACAGCCCCTCAGCAACCCTCAAATCACTCCTCTACCAACCCTCTCCCCTCACGACTCCACCTCCACCAACTCGAATCACACCTGCACACCCACCCTCTACACACAAACCACACTACCGAACTCGGCCACCCTACACCCCTCGACGCCGGCGAACTCCCCAACACATCGTCGATCTCCCTACGACCCCCTCAGCATCATCACCATCACCGTAATCCACTACCCCACTGCTCCCCATCCATCTCTCTCCAAAACCCTTTTTCCAAACAATTTTCCCCCACTGTGATACTGCTCTGTACTCACTGCCGGAGCGACACCGTCGACCGTCGGCAACCCCAATACACTCGCGGAGGATCATAAAGCATCCCTCAACGTCCAGTGGCTGTGCTAACGACTCCGGACAATCCCGACGCGAGATTCACATCTAGGTCGAGGCTCGCGGGAATCCGATACGTGGCGTATATCGCGCGTTCTTGACGACACTGCTGCCGTACGATCCCGAGGCGTTCTCCAGGCAAGTATTTACTTGCTTCATGCTATAATAAAAGTGTTACCCACCTAGATAATGTAGTTTACAAACTTTCCGATTTCCTATATGTGTCAAAACCTAAGTGCTCGATGTTAGTTACCAATAGAAATAATCATCTAATTTGACGGTAACCGATACGTTCTGTTGGCCCTTTTAATGATGTATAACGTGTGTGAAATTCGCTGGAAAACACGATTGTTAGTAACAAAAATCGATACCCCCAAACATGTCGTTAGAAATAGAATCCTCTCGTAGCTGAAAACGAATAAAAACACCAAAAATCATATACATTTTGGAAAGATGTGTTCGAGGGCTTAAATCGAAGCCGACTCGACGAACTTTAATCCTACGTAAATTTATGATCATTTCTGTTTTGTAACCATGAAGATATTCGGATCGGAACACGACTCTGGACTGCAGTCCAGAGCGTTTCTGATTGGTGTGTTCTGTCTAAAGTCCTGCGTCCCCGTGTTTCCTGAAATCGCATGATACAGAACTTTACAGTAGTTATAAGATATACCTGTTAGTGAAAGAAAACAAGTGGTCTCATTCCGATTCATCGCAGTTTGTTATTTTAAACTTATTTTAAAAAGGCAGAACGTAAAGCTGTTCAGAACAATTTCTGAAATGACATTTGAGATTGAACTGTGTATAACTTTCAACGTACAGATGCGATTGAGGATCCGTCTGTTGCGTTGAATACTTTATCGAAAACTCTAAATTTCATTTAACTGTGACATCGCTAAATTCTGAGCCCAACTGGGCGCAATTCGTGTCGCAAAACAGACGTTCAGTTCTGAAATTGAAATTCCAGCCGCGAACACTTAAACTGAAACAGTTATATCGTGAAAACCGAAACTCCGATTGAACTGAAACAAATTTTGATGAATTACTGACAGATTGTTCTATATACCTTACTTACATCATTTTTGCTGAATTCGTAACATATTAATTTGTACAATTTATTTTAGTTCGTGACATGCATGTTAATTCATAGCATACCGAGCTTATTGGTAGCATACAATACATATATCATACCCTTGTCATTTACACAGTTTTAGTGCGTGAGGACATTGCATTATCGTGCGTGATAGATGTTGGTTTAGGAGTGACGAGTACACCAATGGAAAGTGAATATTCGTGACAATGATTGATACAGTGGACAGTGATGAAACCGTGCCATTGGTATACTCGTATACAACTAGATCAATATTTTAAATAGTGTAACCTGGGGAAAAAGGGGGAATCAAAGTGGAAAGAGTATCGTATTTAGCGGGACCGTGTTTAGAGGATGATCATTCGAACCGTGATACTTATACGTGTAGGACAGGATCTAGCGATCCGGCTGACAGGGTTATGTCCCGGGCATGTGGGCCGTTGTCTCGGGTATGTACGAGACTCCTGTTAAACATGATCCTCCTTCCACTATGTGATTTCAAACATGACCTAGAGACCGATAGGGTCACATAACATATTCTGCATCATATTGTGACATAGTGATTACTTGCATTATTCTCATACCAGTATTATCTCATTTACCTGTTTCATCTGATTAAAATAATATTATTATTTGTGTCGCTCTGACGACCTGAGTATGCATGCTCAGATTCCACGGGAGGACCAGCACAGGAGACGGATCTATCCTTTGAGTTCACGGAGATATAGTTTGGTGTACCTTCTACATTTACTGCTTTCCATAAAAGAGATTGTGAGATTGAACTTGGTTAGTTATCGTTCTTATTATCTGTAATCTGTGAACAATGAAATTTTAATGTAATAAATTAGTGATGTGATTCTTTTAATACCGTGCTTATTTACTGATTACCATGTAGCGCTAGAAGCCGAAGTGTGACTACGGCGGGATGATTCCTTGACCGTAGGAGCATGGATGGCCTAGTCATCTCTCGTTTTCCGTAATTTGGAAAGCGGGGCGTGACATGGTTTAGTTGGTATCAGAGCTGGTCTCTCAATAGTAGGTCTGTGGTTCGAGGACGAACCATTGTTCAAAGGTGGGGAGAATGTCGAGACCCGGTTCTTGCTCACGGAGCAAAGTGCCACACGGAACAAAGTGCCACGCCATGTGTCGTGTTAAGTGGGCGGGGGCCACCTCTTGAATCCGTGGGGGCCACCTCTTGAGTCCGTGGGACTCACTGTAGAATAATGGGGACTCTTCGGAATACATTCCGAAAGAGGGCAGATCTGTACTATAAATGGAATGATATCACCCTTCAATATAGAGGCGCCTTTTAAGTGAACCGGAACTACAGGAGCTTGAAAACTCCGTAGTTAAGCGTGCTCGGGCCAGGGAAGTCTTGGGATGGGTGACCTCCTGGGAAGTGGCCCATGGTCGGGTCCGGTTCGCCCCGAAGGACAAAACCGTGCGGTTTCGGCCAGAGCGGGCAATACTCTCTGTATTGGGGGTGGGGCGTGACAGAAGGACTGGCTTGAGAGACTGCATGAAGCTCTCTGGGCGTATCGAACTACGTTCAAAATGGCCATGAACACGACGTCGTACACATTAGTATTCGGTACAGAGGCAGTACTCCCCCTCGAGATAGATCTACCCTCTCTACGAGTGGCAGTTCATTACGAGCTAATGGACGAAGAGAATGCTCACCTTCGGCTTGAAGAGCTCGACGCCCTCGATGAAACCCGGCTCATGGCGCAACAAAATCTGGAGGCTTATAACGCAAAGATGACGCGCTCATATGAAAGATTGACTAGGCCAAGGACGTTCCGCCAAGGCGAACTCGTGCTAGTGGTCAAAAGACCTATGATCCCCTACCGTGCCAAGCGGGGAAAATTCGAGCCGAACTATGAAGGCCCGTATATCAAAGACAAAGTTTACCAGGGCAGAGCCTACCTACTCATGGACATGCATGGTGAAAGACCTTTCAGGCCAATAAACGGTCGCTTCCTAAAGAAATACTACGCTTGATGAGTCACGACCTAGGTCAACGATAGATGACAACGCCTATGTCCGCTCGCTATCTTCCTAAGCCCAAACTTTATAAGTAGTAACCAGCCATGGACCGAAACGTCCTTAAACTAACAACGAACTGAAACGTCCTTAAACTAACAATGGACCACTATGTCCTAAAACTAGCTGTTGACGGAGACGTCGATAAACGACTGTGGATTGCAGCATCCCAAGGCTGATACAAAAAAAAGAAAAGATGGATAAAAGAATGAAAAAAAGAAGAAAAAGAAAATGGTATGTCCATAAGCAAAATGGGCACGGATGAAAACCCGAAAGGGCTCCATGAGTAAAAACAGCAGGGCTACCGGCGAGTTTTTGTGAAAACCCGAAAGGGCGCAACCTTGTTAAAAGACACTTGCAAGGTCCTCTCGACCTTGTGAGGAGGAACCACCTGCGTGAGATCCTTACGACTCACAAGGGAGCAACACACTTAGGGATTCCCACGATTCCTAAGGAGAAATTACACTTGCGAGATCCTCACGACTCGTAAGGAGAACTTTCTTATGAGACCCTCACGGCTCATAAGATTCAAAAGTCTTAAGTTACAGGGATCTGAACATGTTCTTAAGCGGCCACCACAACCTCCAATACTGCCCTACAAGTAGCTCAATATTGACCCCTGTATACAATCCACGGGCGCGAATAAACATTTCCCTAACAAAGTCTCATCCGTGACTAGGGATATGTCTACACGGTGAACACCTCTTGTAAGCCCTCTCGACTTATAAGGAGAAAGCACTCTTGCAAGATCCTTACGACTTATAAGAGATCATGCACTTAAGAATCCTCCCGACTCGTAGGGAGAAAATGCACCTACGAGATCCTCACGACTTGTAGGGAGAAATACCTTTATGGGACCCTTACGGCTCATGAAGTCAAAAACCTTAGTCGACAGGATCTTAACCCTGTTTACTAAGCCACCTTTGTTCATCATCGACAAAGGAAAATGATGATTCTCTCCTGGCAATATCCCAGTTGTAGCGATGCTGATGCCGAAATCGGTGTCTAATTCCAAGCTTGCAGAAAAAAGCCAGCGGGCCGCACATGCATACGAAATAGTCGAAATGATGGGGCAACTTGCGACAAGATCAGCAAGTAAAAATGTATGCATGCAAAATAGCCGAAATGATTGGGCAACTCGCAATAAAAAGCAGCGAGTAAAAAATAAAAAATAAAAAATAAAATAGCCGAAATGATTGGGCACCGCGAATAATAACCGAAATGATTGGGCAAACGCGACCTTCGCGATATAAAAGCTGAAATGATAGAGTATCGCGGAAAGAAATAAAAATAATGAAATTTACGCCCTACAGGTGATATCACATCAATCCCTGTATACAATCCAGGGGAGGAAACAAAGAAAGAATCACACATTTCCTCCCCAGGCTTCATCAAAAGAAAAAGCCAAATCTCAACGGTTCACAGATAGCCTGGAGATCATCTCAACATCTGTCTCATTACGATAGACACAACATCAAACAAAGCGGATCCGCGACAGCTTCCAGTTCTATGACTCGGCGGTGCACAGATGACCGAGAGTCAAACCCCGACTCCGTGAAATACGGATAAAGTCAACCATTCCTGGTTACGTGGAACGCGGCTTATGTCAATCTTGACCTCGTGGGAAACGTCCATAGCGGATTCTGGTCCTCGCAGAGCACGGCAATGACCCCGTGTGAAGCATCCAGAGTGGAGCCTGGTCCTCGCAGAATACGGCTATGACCCCGTGGAAAGTATCCAGAGAAAAATTGGTTACGTGGAACGCGGCTTATGTCAATCCTGACCCCGTGGGAAACGTCCAGAGCGGATCCTGGTCCTCGTAGAGCACGGAAATGACCCTGTGTGAAGCATCCAGAGTGGATCCTGGTCCTCGCAGAATACGGCTATGACCCCATGGAAAGCATCCAGAGCAAAATTCCTGGTTACGTGGAACGCGGTTTATGTCAATCCTGACCCCGTGGGAAACGTCCAGAGCGGATCCTGGTCCTCGCAGAGCACGGTAATGACCCCGTGTGAAGCATCCAAAATGGAGCCTGGTTCTCGCAGAATACGGCAATGACCCGTGGGAAGCATCCAGAGCAAATTCCTAGTTACGTGGAACGCGGCTTATGTCAATCCTGACCCCATGGGAAACGTCCAGAGCGGATCCTGGTCCTCGCAGAACACGGCAATGACCCCGTAGGAAGCATCCAGAGCAAATTCCTGATTACGTGGAACACGGCTTATGTCAATCCTGACCCCATAGGAAACGTCCAGAGCGGAGCCTGGTCCTCGCAAAAAAAGACTATGACCCCGTGGGAAGTGTCCAGAGCAACTCCTGACTCCGTGAAATGCGGATAATGATAACCTTACCCATCACTTGCGAGTCCTCACGACTCGTAAGGGAACAAATCCTCTTGTGAGATCCTTACGACTTTCAAGAGAAAACACGCTTAGGAATCCTCGCGATTCTTAAGGAGAAATTACACCTACGGGATCCTCTCGACCTGTAGGGAGAAAATTCTTCATGAGACTTTCACGGCTCATAAAGTTGAAAAGTCTTAGGAGGAAGATCTTAACCCTGAATCCTAAGCCATCATTGTCCTACAAAGAAATCGAAATAGACTATCTGCAGAATACACTTGCCAAAAGGGACACACCATCATGAAGAAAAAAAATGTATCTTTTATTCATGAATCAAAATGAATACAAAGTACAATTCATGAAAGAACATAAAAGTATACTCTCATTCAGGAGTATGTACAAAAGAAGAATAAAAAATGTGTATATACAATACTTCAAGTCGGCGGGCGATTTAGTAGATTTGCCAGTTCATCCCTTTTTCGCTGGGCCTCGCCTTCATGATTTAGTATCGTCAAAAGACGGGCCTCCGCTTGAGCCTGTTGGGACTAGTATGAGGCAAGTCGGCCTTCAAGCTCTTTTTCAGTGACTTTATGGGCTTCGACCATTTCACGAGTAAATACAGCGGCCTTATCAATGGCTACCACCTCCTTGATAGCCTCTTGAAGTACTCGCCAAAGTTCATACGCTTTAGTGGTCTTGGCCGTAAGGCTGGCTTGAAGCTCCCTCAGCGCTTTAGAACCCAGCTCCTTCTCCGAAAACTTGCGGCCGAGCCTTTTCTCACATGATATCATGTTCGCAGCACACCGCTTAATCAGCCCCTGTAAGCTCGCCTTCGCGGCCACAACCTCTGAAGGAAGGTGTGTACATTCGAGAACATGCAAGAAAGCCTCCACCTGCCGACAAAACTCAACCCAGACTTGCACCAATATTTCACTATGGTAGGTGGCAAGAAAGAGAAGAGAGCCGTTAGCTTCAGCGGCAAACGCTTCGGCCGTGATCAGACTGCTAGCGCGAAGGTCCTCAATTAGGGATGACAGGGAGTCGAGGCTTAGCTTTGCCATCCGTTCCGAGGCATGCAGAGCATAGGGGCCGGGTGGCATGGCGATGCGAGACTCCAGGGCGGTGAGAACTGGCAGAGCTGTTCAGATTTATAAATAGTCAGCGAAACTTGTAAGCAATGAACAAATGGAACGACGTTGAGACTTTACTTACCCACAGTCAAGCAAGTGGGATCTGAAGGCTCCCCAGGCCCGTCAAGAATCTCAACCTTGTCGTCAGCCTCCAGAACTGTAAAAGACATCAATGTCATTTTATGAAATAGTGATAATGCTGTGAAAAGATGGTAAACAACACTAAGCTTGCCCGGAAGAGAGGACGATGGGTTGAGGAGATATCGCCTGCGGAGCAGCCATCTCCCACAAGCGCTGAAAGGACTGTCTGGGAGACAGATCAGCAATAGATGCCGCCAATCCGCGCAATTCTGAAAAGACAGAAGGGTTCAGATAATGGAGAGATTACTAATGTAAAATATAGAAGGCTGCCTTCGATGCTCCTCACATTCTGAGCTGGAGGGATAGCAGCTTCAGCGGCCTCCTCCGTGACCTCAGGCACATCATCGGGGACGTGGACCAGTGTAGCGACTTCCGAGCGAGGAGCAACGACTGCCACTCAGGCTCCAACGGAAGGACGGTAGCCTCGACTACCTGTACCCTAATCTCCGGGTCGCCCTCAGGATGAGCCATTGGATCGGCGACCAACAAAGATGCCTCCCCCGAGGGAGCAAGCGCTTCGGGAGCGAGAACCACCGAGGGAGACTCCATCGCAGGAGCAACGGTTGCATCGACCCCCTCCACACTGATTGGTGTTTCATTGGGGATATCAGCAGAATCTACGATCAAAGCGCGACTCAGAGCCTCCGCCTCCGCCGAAGTCCCTGCAAAGTTTGTACGAGGATAAGGATACATATATATGTATGCAAGCAATACAAAATATTACAAAGAGATACATGGACATACTGATGCGCAATGGAGTTTCTAGTATGGCTTGTTCAAGCCGATGCTCCTTCCTGAGGAGTTGTGCTCGCCGAGATTTGAGAGTAGACTCGTGGCCACCGGTCTACAATGAAAGTGCATCCTCGGCCTGCTTAAGAGCCCTTTCGCCCCATTCTTCCAAAGGGCCTATGAATCGCCGCCGTATCCACGGAGGGTCTTCATAAAAGATAACGGCAGGGTAAGGCCTCTTCGGGATCCTTACATTCTCGGATTCGTCTAGAGCGTCTTATTGCCTCAGCCAATTGTGCGGCTTCCTCGGCAGGTGAACCCGGGAAAAGTAGGCCACCATCCGATTCTTGCATAGCTAGTGGTTCATCCTGAAGAATAGGCTCGGACTCTATTAAAGAGTCGAGCAGATTGGTGACCGTCTTTCTCCGCCTCTTGGACCCAGAACTAACCGCCGAAGACGATTGTTCCTTCCCCGTGGAGCTTTGGTACGGCGTTGACCCACTTCACCTTCAATGTCCTCGCTCGGCGGTGCTACCGAGGACGACACGGCCATTGTTGACGCCGCGGACGATGATACTGCTACCGGCGCCCTATTAGCCCTTGATTGAGCCCGAGTACGCAGTGGCATACCAGCTGTGGGTGTTAAGTCCACTTCTGCCGCCTCCAGAATAAGCACGACACTGGTATCCCTCAGGGGAAGGCGAACCGTTGCACGCGATTGCGACGGAACTCTTGTGGCTTGAATCGGAATGGGAGCGCTGTATCCGAGAAGCACCCTCTTCTCCTCGGCAATAATTGGACTGACCCGGTGGAGGTACCAGCCCGTGAAAAACCCCACACATCGAGGAATATGATCAGCTTCAGGAATTATGAAGCGAAAACCAGTGTTCAGCCGCATAAAGTGATGAGCGGCATCACGAACAGCTTTAGGCGATGGGCTAGGCGCCACTGTAAATGCCTCGAAGGGGACGCCCTGATCATATCTAAGTTGCCGAGCAAAGCGGTGTGGGTTGTACCGCATAAAAAGAGCCGCATCGTTCTGACGAAATACCAGATAACCTGGTCTGATCGCGTATAGGTGCATGGCTTCCCTGGGCTTCAGAAAAGGTACCCCCTCTTTCGATAAGTCGCAGAGTTGTTGAATAGGTCTTGAGGGAGCAGATAGGGCTCGATCAATGAATACCATTCCGCCCGTATTAGCATAGGGAGCGATCAGCACACGAATAGCCCCAGACTGAGTCGGGTTAGGAGCAGAAGCGTCCACCGGCCGCATGAGTCGCGGAAAAGTGTATGCGTCATAAAATTTGGGTATTTGGTGCGCAGCGAAGGCCCCCAACACGTGCATCTCAATCCAAGATGTGAAGTAATGAAGAGAGAAATTTACCACATCTACACCTGGAGTTGAGGTATTAGCCGCGGCGCCTAACCCATGATATAGATGCGCTAGCCCTGGAATGCCCACAGCTTGTCGTGTTCCCTCAGCAATGCGATGAGCAGGGTAAATAACCGAGGCTCTCATGAAACGGCGATGCATGGGAATGATGAACCAGCTAAGACAAACGCTGATGAAGCCTACGAAGAAAGTCTCCTCATCCATACCAGGAGCTGCAATCGACTCGAAATATACCGCCGACATGATGGGAATGTAATACTGCGGCAAGTCCTCTTCTTTAGTCGGCTGCCTGTTTAAACCAAACCCAAAGGGGTCGTTAATGTTCGCGAACTTCGGAGCCGTCTTTGATAGGACATCCTCGCGAAGGAAGCAAGCGATAAAACTTTTAAAAGAGACGCCCTGCTCCTCTGACTCTGTGAACAGTTTGTCAAAAATACTCAGGGTCTTGATCAAACTCGGGTGCTTGTGGCGGACGGCGTTCTCGGTAGACAGGCCGTCAAACATGGCAGGCTCGGTTTCGAAGACATACTCATCGGGAGGCAGTAATTCTTCATAAAGTGTCCCCATGACCGGCAGCCCTAAGATCTCGTGAAATTCTTCCAGAGAAATTGAAACTTCGCGGTCCCCTAGAAGGAAGGTGTTGGTGGGAAGATTCCATTAGTTCAAGAAGGCCTTAACCCATCAGACATGGGGAGATTGGTAGTGGAAAAGTGATGCATATATCGCCTGATAGAGTCCAACCCTCTACAGTCGCGCGTGATGGGCGGACAGGATGTAACGAGCCCAAAGAAGGTAGCCCGTGGGGTGTCGAGGGGTAAGCCCTATCTTGTAAATCTGTCCCCATGGCCGGGCTTCGCCCTGGCAAATGCGGTGCCCTAAAATATCTATAGCCAGCACCGCATGGTTCGGAATACTAGTTGTTGAAGGCCCAAGCCGTCCCATAGGAGTCCAATTCGGCATCTCCACAGCAAAGGCAGTCCGTGGAGGATCCATCGGTAGGAATGGATAGGTAGGCTCTGTCGGTATCTTGCAAAGAAAACTTCGGCAACCGCGAATGATGTGACCGTACCAAGTCCCCCATAAAATCAAATTGGTGCGATTCGGGTCATGAGCCCTGATCATCGCCATCACTTCCTCGTCAGACGGTGACTGAGGAAAAGCAGCCTCCGAGCGAGTGAAAGGAAAGTATGGAACAGAAGTCATTGCGCCTGAAATAAAAAAAAAGGGGGAAACTGTTAAGCAAAGCTAACACGTGTTTATAAAGGCATATATGAATAGACAGTGGAAAAAAGCAACAGAGGACTCATTTTATGGGACCATTGGTTACAAAACACATGGGTCCCATAAAATCAAGATGGCGGCTTGCTAATGATGAGGCAAAGCAATTACTATGAGACAAAAAGAAGATTCTCAATAAATGAACAGTGGATTTCAAATGACCCTACACATTCCCCAAAAAGAAATCCATCTTGGACTCTGCAAAAATCAAGCAGAGTAAGGGAATTAAATTCCCAGAAAACCCTACTGCAAATCTTTTCTTTTTGTTGCAAAGAAACAACTCAGGACAAGAAAACCCTAAGAAGTTCTCCGGGAAGAACTAAGTTCTTCAGAGGAATTAAATTCCTTTTGAACAGGGGAATTAAATTCCCAGAAATATTTTTTTCAGAGCCAAAGCTCTTTGAGGTGGAATTAAATTCCACAGAAAAGACAAGTATCACCATTGATCCCTGAAGATCAGAGAAACCCTAACAAGGTCTGTTGTTTAAAGATTGAGTGGTTTTCTTTTTAAAGAACTAAATAAAAAATGGGTTCTTGTTAAAGGGGAAAACCCTTGGTATGGATTTAAAATCCAATGAAGATTTCTGCAAAAGTTCTTCAGTCGTTCAAGATCATTACCTGAGAAAAGGAAATCTTTTAACAGAGTTAAACTCTGGAAATTTTCGAAACAGAGAACTAAGCTCTGAGAAAAGAGAATTAAATTCTCAAAGGAAAAAAGTAAACAAGGAAGAAGATGAGCAAAGTGGAGGCGCTTCTGAAGGGACGCTGGCATTTATAGGATGTGATGGAAAACGTTTCATCTTCCCTATTCCCTAGAGAAATCCAACGGTCACAAAGGTGACAGTGTTGCACTCACGTGCAGACATGTGAGAACAACGATGTGGGGGCATTTGTTCCCTGATAAAAATCAGGAAATACCTCTATGAGGTATCACGTGCTCACACGTGACCAAGGGTCACGTGTTGACACGTGATAGTTTCCTATGATCTCCATTTTATAGAATTAAATTCTAAATCAAACAAAAGTGTAAACAAAACAGCTAAGGAAAGACCCCAATGGGGCATCACGTGCTCACACGTGACCAAAGGTCACGTGCTGACACGTGATGATCCCTTAGCCCTGTTAAAAGACAGAATTAAATTCTGAATGAAAGAGGGTCACGTGCCAACACGTGACAGGTCCCTCAGCTCTTTAATTGATAAAATTAAATTCTATTTCAACGGTCAAACGTTGGGATCATGTGCCAACACGTGATGGGCTTTAAAAGCCTTATAAGTTAATAGAATTAAATTCTAATTAAGAGAAATTAAAGACCCTAACTGCGAAAGTATTTCTTTAAATCTTTCCAAACAAACAAAAAGGGGTTATGCTCTGTAAAGTGGAGCACCGTTGGATTAAAAATACAATGGTGATTAAAAGTCACCAATTTATGGAAAGATTTTATATAAGGAAAGATTTCCCTAAATTTCACCAAAAATAACAAACGGAATATCTTCGTGATTAAAAATCCAATGGTGAATAAAATTCACCGAGTGATCTAAAAGATCATGTTAGTTACAAAAAACAAACAAAATCTTTCAATGAAATATTCACTAAACAAATTGATTTTTTTCCTTCTCCTATAAATAGGTGCCAAGGAGAGGAGAAAAGAATATAATTTTTGGATCTTGGAATTTTTTGAAGGCAAATAGCAGAGTGAAAAGAAAGGAGAATTTAATTCTCAAGAAAAAAAACCCTAGGTGAGAAAGGGGAAAAGAATCAAAGCTTCATAAAACAAAAAAAAGAATTTAATTCTCAATCTAAGAGTTTTACTCTTCTGCAAAAGAGCTTAGTTCTTCCTCTGGTTGAAGGTCTGCAGAATCAAATCCCCCACAAGTTGAAAATTTAATTCTCATCGGGGAGATTCTGCCATGCAGATCCAAAATTTAGAGGGAGAATTGAGTTTAGAGAATTTAATTCTCCCAAAGATAAAACTAGGGTTTAACCCTATATGAGAATTTAATTCTCCCAAAGATACAACGAGGGTTTAACCCTATATGAGAATTTAATTTTTCCAAACTCACAGGAATTTAATTCCTCCAAGATAAAACCAGGGTTTAACCCTATATGAGAATTTAATTCTCCTAAATTTATAGGAATTTAATTCCTCCAAGACAGACAAAACTAGGGTTTAACCCTATATGAGAATTCAATTCTCCCAAATTCATAAAGAATTCAATCCCTCTAAATAAAATTAGGGCTTAACCCTACATAAGAATTTAATTCTTCCAGATGCATAGGGATTTAATTCCTCTAAAAACGAAATTAGCATTTAACCCTACAGAGAATTTAATCCTTAAAAATAAAAGGACTCGAAAGATCTCCATGCATATAAAGAGCTAGGTCACGTGCCCTCACGTGACCCCTGAAAAGATCCTCCAAAATAAGAAGGAATTAGCCCTGAGGCAATGCCTCACGTACTCCCACGTGGCCTCCAAAACAAAGAGAATAAGGCAAAGGCGGATTCTAGTTTGGGTGCTCTCACGTGTCCTCACGTGACCCCTAATAAACACCTTAACAAATCAGTGCATGAGTGCCTATCACGTGCCCACACATGATGGCCGTGAAAACTAAAAGTGTTTAACACTTATTTGCAGATTTGAGAATAAAACAAAGGAAAACTGGTCCCTACCTTCAGAGGTCTCACATGGCCCCACACAACCAATCCCATTCCAGAGTTTAACACTATTTTTGAGCGTTTTGTTCTTGGTGTTTAACACCATTTTTCAGCGCATCACGTGGGAACACGTGACCATAAAATATATATTGGTGTTTAACACTATATTCAAATCAATCCGAGGTAAGACTCTTTTTTAATAATTCTCAAATACATCATTGCCTTTCAAAATTGAGCATCCTATATGGCATATGAGGGCTCAGCACTCAACAAAAGATAAAATGATATCAGAAACCCTGTTTAGCAGTGCCAAATAATGGGGGGTTGAACTCAAACAAATGTTTAATGGTCCAACAAAGGGACAACCTTTCTAATCTAATTGGACTTAGCCTAAGTTGGCCATAAGTCCTCAATTCAGATTTAACTGAGCCAATGTGCTCATAATCTAATCAATTGATCTTGGTTCCAAAATTGGACTGTAGATCTCTCAATCAACTTTGGTTCAAGGGTACATCTCTTCACTCCCTTGATATTTGTCGTTGTAATCCTTGAACGTCTTCAGAGAGGTGACGGGTCCCGACAACCACACATTTCACGGACTATGATGTTCTTAACCTTGACAGTGAAGTCTTTAAACTCACGAACTATGATGTCCTTAACCTTGACTGTGAGGTCTTTAAACTCACGGACTATGATGTCCTTAACCTTGACCGTGATGTCTTTAAACTAACAATAGACCGCAATGTCCTTAAACTAATTGACCGCAATGTCTCTAAACTAAACAATAGAGTCCAATTGCTCTTTTGTTGGATCTAAACGATCCCGTTAAGTTGATCTTAGCCTAAAATTAGACTAACAAATCCTTAACAAAAGTTTAAGTTGATCTTAGTCTCAAATGAGACTAACGTATCCTTAAACCCAACCCCAAACCCAAATCTAAGAGATACGGATTTGGACTAATCCACGCCCTACGGGCGACAACATAAATTAGTCTCCGTATACAATCCATGGGCAACCAAAAACAAAACAAAAACACACGACACGAGGTGACCTTTTTGGAGAAGGAGAAAGTTGTTACCGCGATGCGGTAGCGTAGTTAACTGCAGGGGCTTGCGCCTGCAGGGAAGAGCGTCCCCACAATCAAAAATCCCTCAAATGAGGGGGAATCTGATGAAGTTTTCTACAATGGCCGCATCCGTCTAAACCTTCGATACATGGTGTCATAAATCAACTTGGCATCTTCGGAGAGGTGGACGGATAGCACCAAATAGCATTTGCCCCCAAATTCAGGCAAGACGTTTGTCTTTCCGGTCTTTCGGAGGAGAACAGAGGGTCTTCGGCTGGAGGATCCAGCTGGATCACCATCCCCACCATGTCTTAGAACAGAAGCGCCATTTGTTTTATATCAGCCGCTTGTTCCGCGACCTCTTTATCTTTCTTTTCAAGCACCGTTCGTAGGAATTCGGTGTCGGTCTCCTACTCCGGGCGTTGTTCCGACGATACTTCCAGATTTTCTTTCTGTCCAGTGAGTGTGGCCATCCTTGTCAACATCTTCTGGAGATTTTGTTGTTGCTCATGAGCTTTTGTCACCGATCGTGTGAGTGGTCGATGACTCGTGCAAGTACGGCTTTCCTCTTTCCCGGAAGCCATGTACACCGTGTGTACTAGCATGCCCCCAGACTTGGGGAGTTTGGGTCCACTGCCTTTGAAATTTAACGTAGGCATGGGGATCTTCTCTGGCCTTCTCCTCTTATGGGAGGTCGAAGTTGAGGGGGCCATTGCAGCAGACATCCATGCAGATGATACCTTCCGTGGTACGACGGAGGGATGGTCTTCCTCTTGCCGAGCCTTTGTCTTCTTCAGCCGGCGAGAGTAATCTTTGTTAATTACAGAGTCTTGGACTTTCCGCCAGACTTTGTGGATCTTGGAGGACAACCGCTGAGGAGGCTGTTCCGGCTTCACATGTGTCATGTTTTCAGCAGGCGGAGGAGACTTCTTCAATATGGCAGTTGGAGATTTCTTGTGCACCCTCTTAAGCAGCTCGAAGCCATTCTCAGTTGGAACAGCAGCATCAATTTCCACCATTGGAGCTGGTGGGGTAAGTCTAGAGAGGGAACTTTCCCCAGCTTTCCTCACTCGGCGCCAGTGGTGACGTCGAGCATGTCGTGCAGACGGGACCACCTTTGTTGTTAGAGCGACTTCGTCATGCCCCCTACTCTGATGAGTGGCTGCTGTTGGAGTCAGCCTATCAAAGACGGACGTTCGTTGAGAGGGGACGGTCAATATTTCAAAGGCTGACCTTTTGGTAGGGGAAGCGGTCTTGATGACTTCTCCAGAAGCAGGAGTTGGAACGTCTAATCTTGCTAAGGCCGATCTTTTAGCAGGAGAATCCCCTTTGACGACTTCGTCTGCCGGAGCCGGAATGGCTATCCGCTTCGGGATAACCCCTTTAGGTATTGCGAGCCTTTTTGCAGGCCCACTGAAGCTGTGGCTCAGCCTGTCAAAGACTGAGGTGGTAGACTTGGACGACCCGTTGAGAGGAGCCGTGGTAGTTGCAAGTCGATCAAAGACAGACTTCTTTGGAGCCTCATGTGATGTCACTGAAGCATTGAATCTCATTGGAGGGAGCATGGTACCGAAGAACAATCTAGTGGTGGCCTGAGTAACGTGCTCCACTGGCATTGCATAGATGGAGGCCGCTTGGGGCCCGAAAATCACTCCTCCAGTCGGGGTGGTGTGAGAATTGTTGTTGCAGTTAGTGCAGCTGGAGGCCATCGATATCTCCTTTTCTACACAGGAGCAAGACACCAAATCTTAGTACCTTGAATTCAGGGGCAACCATAGTAAACCGCGATTTGTTCGCGAACACGACACACGAAGCGTGGAGTGGAAAGAGGAAGAGGTCCCACCGGGCGTGCCAGAATCTGTTCACCGCCGAAAGCCGGGAAGACAAACGTCTTGCCTGAATGTGGGGGCAGATGCTATTTGGATTTATCCGTCCACCTCTCCGAAGATGCCAAGTTGATTTATGACACCGTGTATCGGAAGTTTGGACGGATGTGGTCGTTGTAACAGACTTCGTCAGATTCTCCCTCATTTCTGAGGGTTTTTTTTATTGTGGGGACGCTCTTCCTTGCAGGCGCAAGCCCCTGCAGTTAATTACGTTACTGCGTAGCAGTAACCACTTTCTCCTGCTCCAGAAGGTCACTTCGTGTCGTGTGTGTTTGTTTTATTTTTGGTTGCCCGCGGATTGTATACGGAGACTAATTTATATTTTCGTCCGTAGGGCGTGGATTAGTCCAAATCCGTATATTTTTAGATTTGGGTTTGGGTTGATTTAAGGATCGTTAATCTCGTTTGGGATTAAGATCAACTTAAATGTTTGTTAAGAATACGTTAGTCCGATATTGGACTAAGATCCACTTAACGGGGGTTCAGGATCATTTTTTATCCAACAAAAGAGCATTTGGACTCAATCGTTTTTGTTTAGGGACGTTACGGTCCGTAGATCACCATTTTTTTAGGGTGAGTGTTTAGTTTAAGGACGTTACGGTCCATAGCTAGTTTAAAAACATTGCGGTCCATATGTAACACCCGAGCCCAATGCTACTAATTTCAGTTACCGTTTAAACGTAGTGTGACACTTATCTCATTTATCTTGCTTGATTGTTACTGTAAAATTTTACCCGGCAAATTCATTTATGCATATAACAATTTTTGGCATCTAAAATAAAATTAAAAATATTCATCTTGGCCTACTTGACACCCCTAACCCTGCTGTAGCGTTGATTGAAAGAATTAAAGTTAACCGCAATCAAGACGGTGTCGCTATGCAGCTAGCCGGTTGAGCACGGGTCGATCCACAGGGAGATGGTTGTATGTACGTTCTTGTTTTAGACGAGTCAATAAAGAATTTGTGTATGTTTGTTCAAGACTATCCTATGTGTATTATTTGCAAGTATAAAGTTGTTAAGAAAAAGATACGAAATTGTAAGCTAAAGATATCCGTACTCAAAACCTTTGAGCCGAGTCTTGACCAATTGAAGCTAGAGCAATCGGCAACAACGTGGATTAGGGGATTTAAGCGCGGTATTCGTGGAATACGGCTTATTTACCCTTGTCCTTCCGTTCTTGTCTCTTGCTTTCGCCTCCGGCCAAACCGAACGCAACCGGTCGCGGTTAGGAATCACCATTACCTTGTTAGGGTAGGGTGCCTAACGGAGCGCTTGCGTATGGTTTGGGCGGAGTTCAATGGAAAATAGCGGGAAAAGGAAATGAGGAAGAAGATATTAACTTACAATACCGTATTTCATCTTAACAACAATAATTACAACCATTCACAAAATGAACAAAAGAGAGCAAAAGAAAAGAACAAAGAAAAGAAAAGATTACAAGTAATTAAGTGCATGAATTAAATTGCAAGAAAGTAAAGCAAGATAATAATAAGCAAGTAATAAAAAGCGATAAAAAGAACAAGAAACTAGAACTCAAGACAAGCATGGGATCAATAGCCAACCCTTAAACTTGCAAGCTCAATCAAGAGGTTGCAAGATCAAGGGAAGGGTAGAGAACGCATGTGAAATGAAGCGCTAATTCCATAAGAAAATACGACCCGTGAGATCAATAACTAACCCTTAACCATTCAAGCTCAATGAAGAGGTTGAATGATTAAAAGAAAGCAAGAATCTCAAGGGGAAGTTAAACAAAAGAGAATGATGCAAAAACCCTCATCTTCATTAATCTCCCACTTAAAAAGCTCTCACTACAATTTTCATGGAAAAAGAATGAAGAAGAAGAAGAAGAAGAACTACACAAAAAACTACAAAAGAGGAACAAAGAATGAACACAAAATTGGACCCTTGGCCCAAACCATACGCAAGCGCTCCGTTAGGCACCCTACCCTAACAAGGTAACGGTGATTCCTAACCGCGACCGGTTGCGTTCGGTTTGGCCGGAGGCGAAAGCAAGAGACAAGAACGGAAGGACAAGGGTAAATAAGCAGAGGGTTGAAGACCTAGTGCAAGAATCTGCCACTATATGAAGTACCCAAACTACCCCAAAAAAACGTCAGAGAGAGGAGTCTATATGGCCGCGGAACCGTGGCCTAGACCCCCTATTGGCCGCGGATCCGCGGCCATCTAGTGGACTTGGGTCATGGGGTTTTGGGGTATTTCCTGGTTTGTTGTTCTCTTCAGTGTGGTGTAAGACTTTTCTCAGAAACTCTTCACAATTATTCCAGAATTTTAGTAGAACAACAATGTGATGTGATGTGGATCTTTTGCCATGATTTCCTCGAGCTCCGCATAGATTTCTTGGATCTTGTGTTGACCTAGAGCTTTGTGCATGACATGACAATCGATTTGCCATCTTGTCCCTTAAACTGGTATGTGGAAACACACGGATAGAGAGCGGAGACCCGTGTTTTATCTGTTGTTGGCAGTAATCCGGAATTTGTCGTACTTTCCCCGGATTTCACTGCTCAGAGCCGAGAACCTGTATTCTGCAAATATGTAGCAAACACTGATAAAAAGCACCTGCCTATAAACACACGAGCGTAAGAATGGGCGGTATAGAATGCAATATTCTGGTATGAACAAGCGTCCGTGCATCGTGTTCTCGTCCCGTTCAGCGAAACGGGCGAGTTTGGATGGCTACGTGCACGTACGTGTATCCGTTTTGGGGGTATGCTTTTTGATCTTAAAACACTTCATTTTCACTTTTGGATCCCGCTTAAAATCCTATTATTTCAATTTCAAATTTTTGGACCCGACCCGGGCGCGATTTGGAAATGTTTTATTTTGCGCCAAAATCCCAAATTTTAATATTTTAGTCGCATATTTTTCCTTAACCTATAATATATTACTGTTCGCTAAATCTTTTAAATCCTTTTAAATATTTTTTCTTAACCTCTAAATCTTTCCTCCTCAACCAATCGGCCTCCTCCATTCTTCCCTGGGCCCCACTTTATTTTTTCCTACGTCTTTATCTCTCCTCTTTCCTCTCTCTCTCACCCTCTCTCTCTCTCTATCCCGTCGCTATCTCTCTATATATATATATATTTATTTTAACCGCCTCCTTCCTCCTTCTTTTGAAAAAGAAAAACCCTAACCCATCGCAGAGCTAGCCACCGCCGTCTCCCTCCTCGCCGCCGCAACCCCAACGCCGACGACACCGACACCAGCACCCTCGCCTCCTCTGCCTCGTCTCACCCATATCCTCTTTCATCCACCCTCGCACGCCCTGCACCCTCACCGCGACCACCTGCACACGTTCCTGCATCTCGCCGCCGACGATCACCTCGTCGTCGCCTCCCGCCATCATTCTCGTCATTCTCATCTCCATCACCTCTCCTTCATCAACCCCCTGTGCACCCTACACCTGTTCCCGCGGCCGCCTGCGCACCCTGCACACGCCAACCCCACCGGATATGTCACCTCCGGCGGTCTCGCCTCTGTACCCGACCTTCATACAACCCCTTGTAAACCTTCTTCTCCTCTTTCCTCCTTCCTTCCTTCTCTAGTTTCTTCCTATTCTTGATTGCACATCTTGATCTTTACTGTTCACACTTTGGCCGGAATTCGACGATGCCGACGACGTGACCCGACGTTCCAGCGAGGTACCCCGACACGTATGGTTCCATTGTTCGTCGTTTGGGTTCATTCCGTGAACCGTGCGCCCGTCGCGAGTTTCCCCGCCGACGTTTCACGTCCCGTTTTCCCGATTCGTGACCCGTCGAGGCAAGTACCCCTTGCTACATGCTATACAATATTTACATATTCATTAATGACACCCTAAACCTGCTATTTAACTTTAGTATTATAATTTCCCATTTTATGTCAATATTGTTATATAACATTTTATCTTTCAAACTTGGAACTTATAGAAATATATATCATTGCATTCATGAAGTCTTAAACTTGTTAACATGATTAAATGGCTATAAATTGTCTTACTGCATTCTTATAATGTTGAAATCATATCTGTGACATAACTGATAACTATACTGCAAATTGTGTAAACCTGCCTATTGCTTACTTCATTGCTTATATCATGTTGTTGATACCCATGCTTGATTATATAACTGATTGTGAGTACACCTATGATATCGCTTGTTCTTGACCTGTCTTGATACCTGCATATTGATTGACCCGACATGGTACCGTACACTGCTTGACTTGAGCTGATGTACCATGACCTGATCCGTTACCTGATCTTGTGTCTAATGCCAACAAACCTGTCATGTAGTCCTCAGGGACCGTTCATGTTGTCTATCCAGACAAACCTGTTTACCTGATCCTGTATTGGCATTAGTTTCTTGATTTCGGGATACCTGACTTGACTTGCACATATAACTTGGGGGTATGGGGAAATCAAAGGTGAAACCTGACTTGTAACTCGACAGTTCACTACCTGTCCTGAGTGTACACATTCCTGTTTTGTGCCTAGCGGCATGTCTCGGTTTCGGCCGAGAATATTGTGGCCGTGATCCCGGGTATGTACGGGATACTATCGAGTGTACACATTCCTGTTTTGTGCCTAGCGGCATGTCTCGGCTGCAGCCGAGAATATTGTGGCCGTGGTCCCGGGTATGTATGGGATACTATTGAGTTACATCGACGATTCATCAATTTGATTTCAAAGACTTTAGAACAGAGAACCTGATAGAACAATCCAGTTTACCCACTGCACACTACCCTGTACTGCTCTGATTCATATTATTGTTACCCTTGCTTTATTCATGTTTATACTCGCATTGCCTGTTTATTATGTTATTATTTGATGACTTGACGCGCTGACGTCTGGGTTTTGCATAGCCCAGATTCTGTACCGCTGTCGCAGCCCGAGCAGGAGTACTTCAGCCGACAGGCTGAGCTGTGAGTGTTAGCAGTAGTTAACTTTCTTTACTGCATTTTATTTCTGATGTGAGCCTGCAGTATGGGACATACATTTCAGTTATTTTGTATTGGATCTTTCGCTTCCGCACTTTATTATTCTTGACTCATGATTTATCTTGGTTTATGGACATGTTTAGATAGTTTTATTTTGTTCTTGATATCTCTACAGCCGTAATTTGACTGTGGATGGATACTTCCTACCCATAGGTAGCATGGTTGGCTATGTCACGTGCCCATTTTAGCGTACTCTGGGAAGCGGAGCGTGACACCATAACTAGTTTAAGGACATTGCAGTCCATCGGGATGTGCTCATGGGTTTAGGAGTGTACCCAAGACCTGTTGGTTGTCGGGACCCTCCACCTCTCTGAAGACGTTGAGAAATTACAATAACATGTATCAGGCGGTCCATAGCTAAAATTTGCTCGGCGCTCACGTGCTCCCACGTGAGGCTCTAAAGCAGTGTTAAACACTGGAATTTGGAGCGCACACGTATGGCACGTGAGGCACCTGAGACTTGGGCACTGCATCTTTGGGTTTATTCTTTTTTTCTTTTATAAATGCTAAGCACTATTGGGGGTCACGTGGGATCACGTGAGGCGCCCAAAAATGGGAACTGTCTTTGATTTATTCCATTTTCTTTTATAAGTGCTAAGCACTATTAGGGGGTCACGTAGAATCACGTGACGCGCCCCAAAAATGTGAACTGTCTTTGATTTATTCCCCTTTTTCTTTTATAAGTGCTAATCACTATTAGGGAGTCACGTGAGATCACGTGACTCGATCTCAGTCGTTCCTTTTTGTTTCTCAGAGGTGCTCACATGGGAACACGTGATCTATTGTTATAGCGTTGAACGCTAATTGTTTCTTTTATATGCATGGAGATCTTGATCTGAGTTTTGAGAATTTCAGGTCCTTTGTTTTTATAAGAATTAAATTCTTATATAGGGTTAAACCCTAGTTTTATCAGAGGAATTAAATTCTTATATGTTTGGAAGAATTAAATTCTTCAAACTTAGTTCTTTCCCTTAAGTTTTGAGTCTGCATGACAGAATCTCTCCGATGAGAATTAAATTCTCAATTTGTAGGGAGATCTGCTTCTGCGGACCTCAACCAGAGGAAGAACTAAGTTCTTTTTAGAAGTGTTAAACCCTTGAAATGGCAAAGAAGAGATAAAATGATCTCTATGTCTTTCTTCTTACCTAGGGTTTCTTTTTCTAAAAAAGAGCTCTTCTTTTTTTCTTTTTTTCCAAATCTTATGGGGGGTCTCATCTGTACAAGACTTGAAGTCTTGGGTCCTTTATATAGTAGAAGCAAATTTGTTGATTTAGCTAAATAAATCTCTCATTGAGAGATCTTAATTGATTTGGTAATTTTATCCACCGTTGGATCTTTGATCCAAATACTTCTGTTTTATAGAAGATATTTTTTTGTTTTTAACAAGATTGGAGAAATATTTTCCCATACAGAGCTTATTCTGTGGCTTGGTGATTTTTTAATCACCAACGGTACTCTGTTTTAAAGAGAGTAATCTTTCTTGTTTAGAAAGATTCAAGGAAATATTTTCCAAATAGGGTTTTGATCCTTTTACTTAGAATTTAATTCTATCGGCTCAGAAGGCATTTGAGACCACTCACTTATAGCACGTGACCCCACAGAGTTAAACTCATTTGCTTATGTGCAACGGCCCAAAGAGGGCATCACGTGCTGACACGTGAGCCTTTCTGGCCTGTTATTTGTTTTAATAAGGCGCCCATATACTTTGTATATAGATGCTCACGTGTTTGCACGTGAGTCTCCATTTCAGCCTTAATAGTTAAACGCAATGCCTATAATCTTTGTTTATTGGTGCATCACGTGTAGGCACGTGATGCTCCATCAGGTGAATTTTTTCCATTGCTTTCTTTTCTTTTCTTTCTCTTTTTTTAATAAGGGAACAGTCATCAACCGAGGAAGGCTGTGGTGCCGGCCTCATCATTCGGGGCCCGAACGAGGCAGAGATGGAGTATTCCTTAAAGCTCGGGTTCAAAGCCTCAAACAACACCGCGGAGTACGAGGCTTCACTCGCTGGACTGCGGATTGCCTCCGGAGTAGGGCTGAAGACGATCCGAATCCGCAGCGACTCCGCTCTGGTCGTTGGCCAAGTGACCGACCGTTTCGAGGCTCGCGAACCCCTGATGGTGAAATACTTAGCCGAGGTAAGAAGACTGCGAAAGGACTTCGACGAAGTTCAAGTGGAGCAGATTCCCCCGGCACTTAAACGCCCAGGCCGACGCCGTGAGCAATCTAGCTTCCTCCTACACGGCCAACAACAAGAGAAATATCCTCTTCAAGGTCCCGCCACGGCCCAGCGTGGAAGACAGAGTGTCACGCCCCGCTTTCCAAAATACGGAAAACGAGGGATGACTAGGCCAGCCATGCTCCTACGGTCAAGGAATCATCCTGCCGTAGTCACACTTCGGCTTCTAGCACTACATGGTAATCAGTAATTAAAGCACAGTATTAAGGGAATCACATCACTAATTTATTACATTAAAATCCCATTGTTCACAAATTACAGATAATAATAACAATAACTAACCAAGTTCGATCTCACAATCTCTTTTATGGAAAGCAATAAATGAAGAAGGTACACCAAACTATATCTCCTTGAGCTCAAAGGATAGATCCGTCTCCTGTACTGGTCCTCGCGCGGAATCTGAGCATGCGTACTCAGGTCGTCAGAGCGACACAAATAATAATATTGTTATAATCAGATGAAACAGGTAAATGGAGTAATACTGGTATGAGAAATAATGCAAGTAATCACTATGTCACAATATGATGCAGAATATGTTATGTGTCCCTATCGGTCTCTAGGTCATGTTTGAAATCACATAGTGGAAGGAGGATCATGTTTAACAGGAGTCTCGTACATACCCGAGACAACGGCCCACATGCCCGGGACATAACCCTGTCAGCCGGATCGCTAGATCCTGTCCTACACGTATAAGTATCACAGTTCGAATGATCATCCTCTAAACACGGTCCCGCTAAATACGATACTCTTTCCACTTTGATTTCCCCTTTTTCCCCAGGTTACACTAATTAAGATATTGATCTAGTTGTGTAAGAGTATACCAATGGCACGGTTTCATCACTATCCACTGTATCAATCACTGTCACGAATGTTCACTTTCCATTGGTGTACTCGTCACTCCTAAATCAACATCTATCACGCACGATAATGCAATGTCCACACGCACTAACACTGAGTAAATGACAAGGGTATGATATATGTATTGCATGCTACCAATAAGCACGGTATGTTATGAATTAGCATGCATGTCATGAATTAAAATAAATTGCACAGATTAATATGTTACGAATTCAGCAAAAATGATGTAGGTAAGATATTTAGAACAATCAGTCAGGAATTCATCAAAATTTATTTCAGTTCAATCGGAGTTTCGGTTTTCAAGATATAACTGTTTCAGTTTAAGTGCCCGTGGCTGGAATCTCAATTTCAGAACTGAACGTCTGTTTCGCGACACTAATTGCACCCAGTTGGGCTCAGAATTTAGCGATGTCACAGTTAAATGAAATTTAGGGTTTTCGATGACGTATTCAATGCAATAGACGGATCCTCAATCGCATCTGTATGTTGAAAGTTATACACAGTTCAATCTCAAATGTCATTTCAGAAATTGTTCTGAACAGCTTTACGTTCTGCCTTTTTAAAATAAGTTTAAAATAACAAACTGCGATGAATCGGAAAGAGACCACTTGTTTTCTTTCACTAACAGGTATATCTTATAACTACTGTAAAGTTCCGTACCATGCGATTTCAGGAAATACGGGGACGCAGGATTTTAGACAGAACACACCAATCAGAAACGCTCTGGACTGCAGTCCAGAGTCGTGTTCCGACCCAGTTATCATCATGATTACAGAACAGGAATCATTAGGATTTTCCATAGGGTTAAAGTTCATCGAGTCGGCTTCGATTTAAGCCCTCGAACGTCTCAATCCAGTATACATATGATTTATGGTGATTTTATTCGTTTTCAGGCACGAGAAAATTCCAGTTTTAACGGCATATTTGGGGGTATCAGTTTTCGTTACAAACATTCATATTTCCAGCGAGATTCATACACTATATTTAACATTATATGGGCCAACAGAAGGTATCGGTTTCCGTCAAATTAAACAGGTATATCCATGAGAGACTAGCATCGAACACCTTAGTCAATATATATATATAATCATTAAGTTCGTAAGCTATGTGATCTAGGTGTGTAACACGACTATAATAGCATGAAGCAAGTAAACACTTGCCTGGAGAACGTTTCGGGGTCGTACGGCAGCAGTGTCGTCACGAACGTGCGGAATACGCCACGTACCGGATTCTCGCGAGCCTAGATCGAAACACGGGTTTTACGTCGGGGTTTCCCGGAGTCGTCTTGCGTGCACTGGAAACTTAAGGGTGCTCTGTGATTCTCCAGAGATGTGTTGGTGTTGCCGACGGTCGATGGCGTCACTCCGGTGATGGGCACCGTGGATTTAACAGTGAGGAAAAACTGTTTTTTTTTAAAAGAAAATTTGATTTTGGAATTGTGGAGAGGGGGAATAGGTTGAGCAGTGGCTAGGAATTGTCGTGATGACGATGATGTTGAGGAGGTTTTAGAGATATCGGCGACGTGGTGGGGGTTCACCGGCGTCGAGGGGTGTCGAGCTTGGTTGCAGTGGGTCGGTGTGCAGGGTCGGGTCTCGAGTTGGTGGGTGCTCGGGTGATGAAGGAAGGAGTCGTGGAGGGAGAAGGAGGTGGGTTGAGTGGCTGTCGTCGACTTGGGTCGACCGATGAGGTGGGATGATCGCCGGCGTGGAGGTGGCAATGGGTTTGAAAGAATTTTGGGGTGCTCGGTGGATTTTTGAGAATGGGGTCAGGGATTTTCTTCCAAAAGAAAAAGAAGAGAGAGATGAGGGCGACGGGTTAGAGAGAGGAGTGTGAGGGTAACGTCGCACGACGGGTACGTGGGCGTGGGCGTGAAGCGCGGCGAGGAGCGGGGATTGCGCGCGAGTTAAGGAGGTAGCCGTTGGAAATTGAAGAGGGAGAAGAACAGTGTAGTGGGGTCGGGTCGGGTTGAGCGGGTGAGGGAGTGGGCCGGCTCGTGAGAAAAGAATTCCTTTTGGGATTAATTCTCGTGGGCTGCAGGGGTTATAAGGGAGATGGGCCAAAGAAATTGGTGAGGAATTTAAAGGAAAAGGCTGAGGTAAAATTAGATTGGGCTGAGATAAATGGTACGGAATTAAAAAAAGAAAGTGGGCTGAGGGATATTGTTAAAAGGGTTTGGGGAATGATTGAGGGGGCCGGCTAAATTTTATTAAGGGATTAATTAAAAAAACAGAGTGGGCTGAGTGAGGGAATGGGCTATATAAAAAAGAAATTTCCTTTAAAGTAAAACATGAATGGGCTGAATAAAACTAAGGGTTTTAAATAATTGGTTAGGATTTTATTGATAAAATTTTGGTTTCGATTTACTCTGGCTTTAATTTAAATCCTGGGTTTAGGCTTTTAGGGTTAAGGAAAAATATAAACTTTGGGATTCAAGCAACCACCTTCTACAGAATAAATACGAGGCAAGGTTAATCTCAGGAATTTGGAAAATACAGGGAAAAATTCTTGTAGACGGAGAACGGGGATTTACATCATACCCCCCTTAACAAAAATTTCGTCCTCGAAATTTAACAAAGATATAAGAGTACAATGTACTAAACAAAAAGATGTGGATAACGATCACGGATGTCTTCCTCACGCTCCCAGGTGGATTCTCCTGGGGAACGACCGCCCCAAGACACTCGGACTAACGGAATGACCTTATTCTTCAGCACTTTCTCTCTGCGGTCGAGAATGGTAGTAGGCTGCTCCTCGTATGACAGATCGGTCCCCAAAACTAACTCTGAATGGTCCAGAACATGGTTCTCATCTCGAACGTAACGCCGCAACTGTGACACGTGGAAGGTATTGTGCACACCAGCTAGCGATGGAGGCAAGGCCAATCGATAGGCCACCTCTCCTACTCGCTCTAGCACCTCAAAGGGTCCGATAAAACGGGGACTAAGCTTTCCTCGACTTCCGAACCTGATAACTCCACGAGTAGGTGAAATTTTTAAGAACACATGATCTCCAACTTCGAACTCAAGTGCCCTTCTGCTGGTATCTGCCCAACTCTTTTGTCGATCCTGAGCCGTCTTAATACGCTGCCTGATCATTTGGACCTTGTCAACTGTCTGAACGATGAGTTCGGGGCCCAGTAATCTTCGTTCTCCCACATCATCCCAACATACTGGGGATCGACACTTCCGCCCATATAGCGCTTCAAAAGGAGCCATCTGAATACTAGCCTGATAACTATTGTTGTAAGAAAACTCGACTAGGTGCAGATGGTCCTCCCAGGAACCCTGAAAGTCCAACACACAGGCTCTCAACATATCCTCGAGCGTCTGAATTGTACGCTCGGATTGTCCATCCGTCTGTGGGTGATAAGCTGTGCTGAATTTGAGGCGGGTTCCCAAACTCTCCTGTAAGCTCTTCCAAAAGTGTGATAAGAATCTCGTGTCCCGGTCTGACACAATGCTGACTGGAACACCGTGAAGTCGCACAATCTCCTGCATATATCTTTCTGCCAGTGATTCTGTCGACTGTCCCACTCGGAAAGGTAGAAAGTGTGCAGCTTTTGTGAGGCGATCGACGATAACCCAAATAGCGTTATTGCCTCTAGGGCTCCGTGGTAAGGCCGTCACAAAATCCATAGTAATGTGCTTCCACTTCCATTCAGGTACCGGCAATAGTTGTAACAATCATGCTGTCCTCTGATGTTCCGCCTTCACCTGTTGACATACCAAACACCTGGATACGAACCTCGCAATTTCCCGCTTCATTCCGTTCCACCAAAAGTGATGCTTTAGGTCCTGATACATTTTTGTACCTCCTGGATGCACAGAATAAGCTGAACTGTGTGCTTCAGCCAAAACTTCTTCTCGTACGTCTCCTTTAGGTACGCAGAGTCTGCTACCGAATCTCAAAGAGCCATCTTCATGTATAATCAAATCCGTTCTCAGTCCAGCTTCCACTTGCTCTCTGAACTTTTGCAATCGAGGATCACCCGCTTGGGCAATCTTGATACGATCCACTAGGGAAGATTGCACCTGTAGTTGCCAAAATTGACTTAGTGCGTTCGGCGTAACGACCTCAAGTTCAAGTCTCTGGAAATCCTCAATAATGCTCCTCTGATCGGTCAACATCATGACCGCTGGTTTGCGACTGAGCGCATCTGGTACAACATTTACCTTCCCCGGATGATACTGAAGGTCCAGATCATAATCTGCCATTAGCTCTAGCCATCGGCGCTGCCTCATGTTCAGTTCCTTCTGAGTGAATACATATTTCAAGCTCTTATGATCCGTGTATACCTCCACTTTCTCACCCAAAAGATAGTGCCTCCAAATCTTCAATGCAAAAACTACCGCAGCTAACTCCAAGTCGTGCGTAGGGTAGTTCTTCTCGTGGTTTCTCAGTTGTCGAGAGGCGTAAGCAACCACTCGGCCGTGCTGCATCAAAACACAGCCTAAACCCTTCCCCGAGGCATCACTGTGTATCACCATACCACCGGAATTATCTGGTACTGTAAGTATAGGTGCTGTGGTTAACTTCTGCTTCAGAGTGTCGAATGCCTGAGTGCACTCTTCTGTCCATGTAAACGGCACGTCCTTCCTTGTCAGCTTCGTCAATGGTTCCGCGATCCTTGAGAAATCTTGGACGAATCTCCGATAATAACCTGCCAATCCCAGAAAGCTCCTGACCTCTGCTACTGATTTTGGCGTCGGCCAATCTCTGACAGATTCTATCTTTGCCGGGTCCACTGAGATACCTTCGCCTGAAACAATATGTCCTAAAAACTGAACCTTGTCAAGCCAGAATTCACACTTGCTTAGCTTCGCGTACAGCTTCTCTTCCCGAAGAACCTGCAGTACCGTGCGCAAATGCTCAGCATGTTCTTCCCGGGTCTTCGAATAGACGAGTATGTCGTCGATAAACACAACGACAAACGTGTCCAAGTATTTTGCGAACACCCTGTTCATTAAATCTATGAATATTGCTGGGGCATTGGTAACACCGAACGGCATCACAAGGAACTCGTAATGCCCGTATCGGGTCCTGAAAGCCGTCTTGCATACATCCTCAGCTGCTACTCTGATTTGATGATATCCAGAACGGAGGTCCAACTTCGAGAAAACCTTGGCTCCACTTAGCTGATCGAATAAATCATCGATACGCGGGATTGGGTACTTGTTCTTTATCGTGACCTTGTTCAGCTCCCGATAATCTATACACATTCGCAGCGATCCATCCTTCTTCTTTACTAATAGAACTGGTGCACCCCACGGTGACGCGCTTGGCCGAATAAATCCCTTCTCCAACAGTTCTTCAACCTGCTTCTTCAATTCCGCCAACTCAACCGGTGCCATTCTGTATGGGGCCCTGGATACTGGGGCTGTACCTGGAATCAAATCGATTGAGAACTCCAAAATTCGAGGAGGTGGTAGACCTGGTAGATCTTCAGGAAATACGTCTAGAAAGTCCCGAACAATTTCTGGGGCTGGGCTCTTATCAATCTCCATAGCTGTCAGTTCTTTAGGCTTTGCTCTGTACTTAGCTGGTTCTAAAGATTCGCTTCCGCCCTCAAAAATAAACTCCGGGTGATTGGGAATGCGGAAGATCACCTTCCTTGCACGACAGTCGATAACTGCATGGAAAGTGCTCATCCAATCCATCCCAAGGATTGCGTCGTAACTGCCTGTCCCAATTAGGAGGAAATTCGCATAGAATTCCCTGCCACACACTACAACCGGGCATAATCTACATTCTCGACTAGATATAATAACGCCATTACCAGTATGAATTTCCCATCCCTTGGTTAGTGGTTCATATGGTATTGAGTGTGTATTTGTGAAATGCTCAGACAAGAAACAATGCGATGCTCCTGAATCAAAAAGTACTATAGCTGGCAAGGAATGTACAAATAGAGTACCTGTAACCACATCTCCTGACGCTTCTGCCTGCTCTGCGGTCAAGGTGAAAGCCCGTCCCTGTCCGCGACCTGTAAATGCTTGTCTCTGCTCCTGCGGCCTCTGCTGTGACGGTCCAGAACCTCCCTGTATTTCTGCTCGCTCAGGACAGCTGTTAATCTTGTGTTGACTGGAACCGCAAATCAGGCACTGTCCCTTGGCACGGCGACAGTCCTTCTGAGTATGTCTTCCTCTACCGCAATAGCCGCAAGTTACGCCCTGTCTCTGGGGGCGATGCTGTGGTACAAACGGGCGTTTCATTTGCGTCGTCCCTGCTCTGTGAACTGGTATAGCTCCTCGAGAAGGCGCGTGGGTACGTGCTGGAACGACAGGGGGTCTCCTGAACTTGTTAATCAATTGCTCCTGAACTCTAGCCGCGTTGAGTACCTGTGCGAAAGTCTGTAGATCCAATGATGCAATCAGCTGCTGCAACTCAAAATCTAACCCCTGAAGGAAACGTCTGGCCCTGGTGACTTCTGATTTGACCATGTATGGAGCAAAGCGGCTCAAACGGTTGAACTCTGCCGCATACACGTCCACTGGGCGTCCATTCTGCTTTAAAAGAATAAACTTTTCCTCCATTTCTGCCTTGGCTGTGGGAGGAAAATAGTGATCTAAGAAGCACTCCTTAAACTTGTTCCATTCAATCGGCTCTTCAAGTCTGCTTTCTTCTACCGACCACCATGTACGGGCCTCGTCTTCTAATTGTATCTTTATCACATTCACTCTGTCTTCCTCTGGAACCCTGGCGGCTGCCAATAAATTATCCATGTTTACCAGCCATTGCTCAGCCTCAAGGGGTTCAGCTAGCCCTGTGAAAGCGGCTGGGTGTAACCGTCGGAAGTCTGATACGGTACCCGCCCTAGCCTGATAAGCTGGTGGAGTAGCGCCCTCGGAGGTGGTAATCAATGCGGAGGGTCCTCCTGCGGCGGTAATCGCCCTGAGTCCCTCAGCAAGCAAATCTGTCTTCCTCTCCTGAGCTTCCGCGAGAGTGGTCAGTGCACCGAGTATTCTTTCCGTGCGGTCCTGAGAGCTGGAGTCCGAGGAGGGGTCGTTCGGGGACGTCATATCACTGGAAGATTCAAAAGAATAGGTTCAGATTCAAGGATAGAAATCAAGAATAGTGAAACAAGAATAACGTAATACAGTATAGTTAATGTTATTCCTTGATACTAAACACAGGCTCTGATACCAACTAAACCATGTCACGCCCCGCTTTCCAAAATACGGAAAACGAGGGATGACTAGGCCAGCCATGCTCCTACGGTCAAGGAATCATCCTGCCGTAGTCACACTTCGGCTTCTAGCACTACATGGTAATCAGTAATTAAAGCACGGTATTAAGGGAATCACATCACTAATTTATTACATTAAAATCCCATTGTTCACAAATTACAGATAATAAGAACAATAACTAACCAAGTTCGATCTCACAATCTCTTTTATGGAAAGCAATAAATGAAGAAGGTACACCAAACTATATCTCCGTGAGCTCAAAGGATAGATCCGTCTCCTGTACTGGTCCTCGCGCGGAATCTGAGCATGCGTACTCAGGTCGTCAGAGCGACACAAATAATAATATTATTATAATCAGATGAAACAGGTAAATGGAGTAATACTGGTATGAGAAATAATGCAAGTAATCACTATGTCACAATATGATGCAGAATATGTTATGTGTCCCTATCGGTCTCTAGGTCATGTTTGAAATCACATAGTGGAAGGAGGATCATGTTTAACAGGAGTCTCGTACATACCCGAGACAACGGCCCACATGCCCGGGACATAACCCTGTCAGCCGGATCGCTAGATCCTGTCCTACACGTATAAGTATCACAGTTCGAATGATCATCCTCTAAACACGGTCCCGCTAAATACGATACTCTTTCCACTTTGATTTCCCCTTTTTCCCCAGGTTACACTAATTAAGATATTGATCTAGTTGTGTAAGAGTATACCAATGGCACGGTTTCATCACTATCCATTGTATCAATCACTGTCACGAATGTTCACTTTCCATTGGTGTACTCGTCACTCCTAAATCAACATCTATCACGCACGATAATGCAATGTCCACACGCACTAACACTGAGTAAATGACAAGGGTATGATATATGTATTGCATGCTACCAATAAGCACGGTATGTTATGAATTAGCATGCATGTCATGAATTAAAATAAATTGCACAGATTAATATGTTACGAATTCAGCAAAAATGATGTAGGTAAGATATTTAGAACAATCAGTCAGGAATTCATCAAAATTTATTTCAGTTCAATCGGAGTTTCGGTTTTCAAGATATAACTGTTTCAGTTTAAGTGCCCGTGGCTGGAATCTCAATTTCAGAACTGAACGTCTGTTTCGCGATACGAATTGCACCCAGTTGGGCTCAGAATTTAGCGATGTCACAGTTAAATGAAATTTAGGGTTTTCGATGAAGTATTCAATGCAACAGACGGATCCTCAATCGCATCTGTACGTTGAAAGTTATACACAGTTCAATCTCAAATGTCATTTCAGAAATTGTTCTGAACAGCTTTACGTTCTGCCTTTTTAAAATAAGTTTAAAATAACAAACTGCGATGAATCGGAAAGAGACCACTTGTTTTCTTTCACTAACAGGTATATCTTATAACTACTGTAAAGTTCCGTACCATGCGATTTCAGGAAATACGGGGACGCAGGATTTTAGACAGAACACACCAATCAGAAACGCTCTGGACTGCAGTCCAGAGTCGTGTTCCGACCCAGTTATCATCATGATTACAGAACAGGAATCATTAGGATTTTCCATAGGGTTAAAGTTCATCGAGTCGGCTTCGATTTAAGCCCTCGAACGTCTCAATCCAGTATACATATGATTTATGGTGATTTTATTCGTTTTCAGGCACGAGAAAATTCCAGTTTTAACGGCATATTTGGGGGTATCAGTTTTCGTTACAAACATTCATATTTTCCAGCGAGATTCATACACTATATTTAACATTATATGGGCCAACAGAAGGTATCGGTTTCCGTCAAATTAAACAGCTATATCCATGAGAGACTAGCATCGAACACCTTAGTCAATATATATATATAATCATTAAGTTCGTAAGCTATGTGATCTAGGTGTGTAACACGACTATAATAGCATGAAGCAAGTAAACACTTGCCTGGAGAACGTTTCGGGGTCGTACGGCAGCAGTGTCGTCACGAACGCGCGGAATACGCCACGTACCGGATTCTCGCGAGCCTAGATCGAAACACGGGTTTTACGTCGGGGTTTCCCGGAGTCGTCTTGCGTGCACTGGAAACTTAGGGGTGCTCTGTGATTCTCCAGAGATGTGTTGGTGTTGCCGACGGTCGATGGCGTCACTCCGGTGATGGGCACCGTGGATTTAACAGTGAGGAAAAACTGTTTTTTTTTGAAAGAAAATTTGATTTTGGAATTGTGGAGAGGGGGAATAGGTTGAGCAGTGGCTAGGAATTGTCGTGATGACGATGATGTTGAGGAGGTTTTAGAGATATCGGCGACGTGGTGGGGGTTCACCGGCGTCGAGGGGTGTCGAGCTTGGTTGCAGTGGGTCGGTGTGCAGGGTCGGGTCTCGAGTTGGTGGGTGCTCGGGTGATGAAGGAAGGAGTCGTGGAGGGAGAAGGAGGTGGGTTGAGTGGCTGTCGTCGACTTGGGTCGAGCGATGAGGTGGGATGATCGCCGGCGTGGAGGTGGCAATGGGTTTGAAAGAATTTTGGGGTGCTCGGTGGATTTTTGAGAATGGGGTCAGGGATTTTCTTCCAAAAGAAAAAGAAGAGAGAGATGAGGGCGACGGGTTAGAGAGAGGAGTGTGAGGGTAACGTCGCACGACGGGTACGTGGGCGTGGGCGTGAAGCGCGGCGAGGAGCGGGGATCGCGCGCGAGTTAAGGAGGTAGCCGTTGGAAATTGAAGAGGGAGAAGAACAGTGTAGTGGGGTCGGGTCGGGTTGAGCGGGTGAGGGAGTGGGCCGGCTCGTGAGAAAAGAATTCCTTTTGGGATTAATTCTCGTGGGCTGCAGGGGTTATAAGGGAGATGGGCCAAAGAAATTGGTGAGGAATTTAAAGGAAAAGGCTGAGGTAAAATTAGATTGGGCTGAGATAAATGGTACGGAATTAAAAAAAGAAAGTGGGCTGAGGGATATTGTTAAAAGGGTTTGGGGAATGATTGAGGGGGCCGGCTAAATTTTATTAAGGGATTAATTAAAAAAACAGAGTGGGCTGAGTGAGGGAATGGGCTATATAAAAAAGAAATTTCCTTTAAAGTAAAACATGAATGGGCTGAATAAAACTAAGGGTTTTAAATAATTGGTTAGGATTTTATTGATAAAATTTTGGTTTCGATTTACTCTGGCTTTAATTTAAATCCTGGGTTTAGGCTTTTAGGGTTAAGGAAAAATATAAACTTTGGGATTCAAGCAACCACCTTCTACAGAATAAATACGAGGCAAGGTTAATCTCAGGAATTTGGAAAATACAGGGAAAAATTCTTGTAGACGGAGAACGGGGATTTACACAGAGCGATACCACTCCAAGTTTATACGGCCTGGGAAGAAGTCAGGGAATGGAGTAAGCCCCTTGTAGAATTCCTGAAGGAGGGTACGCTCCCAGAAGATCGAGGGGAAGCCACCGCCTCCTAACTAAAGCCCGCCATTTTGTCTGGAGCAAAGGGAACCTCTACAAGAAATCCTTCACTTAACCCCTGCTTCGGTGCGTCGATCCCCACATAGCCGACTACGTCCTCTGCAAGGTTCACGAAGGGGTCGGCGGAGCACATCAAGGGGCCCGCACCTTAACCCAGAAGACGCTCCTCCATGGGTATTATTGTCCTACCATCCATCAGGACGCTCAGAAGCTCGTTAGAAAGTGTAAGAGCTTCCAACTCTATGGCAGTATACCCCGCCTTCCGGCTACTGAGCTAACGACCCTAACCTCCCCCTGGCCGTTTGCCCGGTAGGGAATGGACATGATAGGCCAATTCCCTACTGGTACGGGCGGGTACAAATACATCCTCGTCACAGTGGACTAGTTAAGAAAGTGGATCGAGGCCGTCCCCATCAGAAAACCGGACGCCACCACGACCATCAAGTTCCCGCAGAACAACATAATATTCCGGTTCGGGATCCCGAGGTGTATCATCACCGACCATGGGACGAATTTCGAAAACGAAAAATTTAAAGGGTTCTGCAGCGAATACCATATATTGATGAAGTTCGGCATGGTCGAGCACCCCCAATGCAACGAGCAGGACGAAGTCGCTAACCGGGATATCATTCGAGGTCTACGAGCTCGCCTGGAAGGACGAAGGGGCAATTGGGTCGAAGAATTACCCCGGGTCTTATGGGCCTTGCGCACGTCGAAGAAGACCCCCACAGGAGAGACTCCCTTCAGCCTCTGCTACGGCACCGAGGCGATGGTCCCAGCAGAGATCGGGCCGCCCAGTTACACAGTCGAGCACTTCGACGACGAAGCAAACACCTCGGCCCTCCGGACTAATTTGTACATCTTATTGGAGAAGCGGGACCGGGCACAGATCAGAGTTGCCGCTTATCAACAGCAGACCGCCCGCTACTACAACGCACGAGTCAAGCATCACTCCTTCAAAACCAGAGATTTGGTCCTAAGGCGGAATGAGTTCGTTGATCACGGCAAGTTGCATAAGTTTCCTCCGAAGTGGGACGACCCTTTCCTCATCTCCGAAGTCTTGCCCGGTGGGGCCTATTGTCTGCAAGACGCTGCGGGTCGGAAATTTCCACAGCCTTATAACACCGGGAAGCTCAAGTTGTACCTTTGAAAAGTATATCTATGAATACGTGTTTCTCCTTTGACAAAGCGATGCAAATTTTTCTAAGTTTTTTTAATAAGAAGAAGGAACTTCCCCTATGTGTTTCCCTCTTCCTCGGTTCAAAGCTCACGGGGTTCATTTCGCAAAAATATTCAAATGCACCCAGAAAACAAAAGGAAACAATAGAACATCGTAAAAATGATAGCTTTGTTTATTTATCAAAAGGTATTGTGGGCTCCTCGGCCTTACATAAAAATTGAAATTACAAAAGAGGGGGAACGAGATCAAGGAAGCACTGCTGGTGATACTCCGTGGAGATCTCCGCCAGACGAGTCCTTGCCTCTTCAGCCAGCTCCCGCTGATGCTGCTCACGAACTCGGGACGCCACAGAAATGTCGGGCCCTCTATCTGCCGAGCCCTAGCTCGCGATCTGTCTCTTTTGGAAACACTCCAAAATAAGGGCCAAAGATCGATCGTGCCTGCTCTTCGAAATGAGGCCGAGCACATAGATCGTACGCGTCTTGTCAAGCGCCTCGTCCAGCAGCTCTTCGGAGAGGGGGTTATACAACCCCGAGGACCTCCACCAGATTGCGTACATCAGCAATTGGAGGAGGGACGACCGACGAGGAAGAAGACGGCTGATGTGGTCCTCGATGCGCTGGACCACACCCCGGTACTTCTCCTCGGAAACGGACTGGTCATACAGGTAGACGCCGTCGGGAGTAATGATCTCTTCGATCTCGTAGATACGCCCGGCCATCTCAAAGAAGCAATGCTAAAACAAACTCATCTCCTTCTCTATTTATAACCTCAACAAAATCCCCAAGGCCCAAATTTGCGCGCGCGCGGGAGCGAATCCTGGGATTTTCTCAATTCTTCCAATAACGTACCACCACGTAGCGAGCATCCCGTATTTCTCGGAGAATCGAAGTCAGAACGACGCGGACTCCGGAACGCCTCGCCTCACCTATGCGTTTCTGCCACGTGGCTCCCGTGATAGTCACCCTTCCCGATATCCACACACTAAGGAAGGTCGGGCACGCCTCGCAATATCGAGCAACTTCCCTGCTCGGTCCATCCTTAGTGGGTAACTTCTTACCCATCTACGCTAAGGATCGAAGCCCTCATCAAGAGGCCACCGAGCAGCCTCCCTGGTCGGTCCATCCTTAGTGGGTAACTTCTTACCCATCTACACTAAGGATCGAAGCCCTCATCAAGAGGCCACCAAGCAGCCTCCCTGCTCGGTCCATCCATGGCTGGTATTTTACTACCCACCGACGCCAAGGATCGAAGCCCTCATCAAGAAGCCACCGAGTAGCTTCCCTACTCGGTCCATCCATGGCTGGTAGTTTACTACCCACCGACGCCAAGGATCGAAGCCCTCGTCAAGAGGCCACCGAGCAGCTTCCCTGCTCGGTCCATCCTTAGTGGGTAACTTCTTTCCCGTCTACGCTAAGCATCAAAGCCCTCTTCAAGAGGCCACCGAGCAGCTTCACTACATGGTCCATCCATGTCTGGTAGTTTACCACCCACCGACGCCAAGGATCGAAGCTCCGTCAAGAGGCCGTCGGGCAGCTTTCCTGCTGGTCCATCCTTAGTGGGTAACTTCTTACCCATCTACGCTAAGGATCAAAGCCCTCGTTAAGAGGCCACCTAGCAGCTTCCCTGCTAGGTCCATCCATGGCTGGTAGTTTACTACCCACCGACGCCAAGAATCGAATCCCTCGTCAAGAGGCCGTCGGGCAGCTTTCCTGCTCGGTCCATCCTTAGTGGGTAACTTCTTACCCATCTACGCTAAGGATCAAAACCCTCGTCAAGAGGCCACCAAGCATCTTCCCTGCTCGGTCCATCCATGGCTGGTAGTTTACTACCCACCGACGCCAAGGATCGAAGCTCTCGTCAAGAGGCCACTGGGAAGCTTCCCTACCCAGTCCATCCGTAGTGGGTAACTTGTAACTTATCTGTACTAAGGATCAGAAGCCTTCCACCTTGGCAAACACCGACCAATCCGAACTAGGTTCTCGTCTGGCTCATTCTAAGGTGCCAACCGATATACCCTCAGCAAGTGATCGCCACCTCGACTTCGGGGCTATAAGGACACCTGCGGCCCGTCACGTTAACCAACCAACGTTGGGCACGTGGCCTAGCACCTCAACGAACGTATGATCGAATCGGCGCTTCCTCATTAATGCACGATCTCCTCTCTGATCTGCTGACGTCATCGGAAAATACGACTAACTGCCCGGGAATCCGTGCCGACGAATTCGTCAACTAAGAACTTGGCCCGGGTGACCGATCAGACCACTCTTAACCCGACATATAAATAAGTCAGGCCGAGAGTGGGGAGATAATGATAATTCTTAATACTGAGACCTCCCCAGATCGTGACACGTGGTAGATGACGTGTCCCGGGGCTTACGGGAAAGGAGCCAGAACGGTACATTGAAGTCGCACCACGGGCCTTCGCCTCGAGGCATGTCTCGACCTTCGGCGGTCTTCCAGATCACTCCTATGCTCGTCTTACAAATAACCATTGGCTCACCTCCGAGCCCTACTGCACGCTGAGCTTCCTCAGCCCTCCTAGTTCGCCACTGTGCTATCACAGAACCAAGCTTGATCGGCCTCCCGCTCGCTCCCGAGCCTCCCGTCGAGCTCAGCTTTCTCGGTCTCACCAACCGACCAACTCAGAACACAGATCGCGGGCGTTCCCGCCATGACTCCACGAATCTTGTCAGACGCGAGATATCCGCCATCCCATGATACCGCGTTCCCCCGCTAACGGGCATATCTCGTCGTTAATGGAGGATCCCGCCATTCGTGCAGGCGTGACTCCAGGAGCGTAACAGCCGGCGTAAATCTCGCACTCGCCAGCCCATGGCTGCCACTATATAAACCCCCTCTCAGACGACTCAGGTAAGGCAATTCTATCTAAATAGGCTTCTACTCTGCCCAAATACCTCGACTAACTTGATCGTCGGAGGGTCCACGGGGGTACAACCATCTCGGGACTTCCTTGCAGGTTTCTCGGTCTCACCCCAAACCAAGCCCACTGAGATCCACACGCTTCAGGAGGCAACCCTCAAATTCAATCTCAGTCACTCATCAACGCTTGCGACAGATCAACGAAAGACGGCATCTGAAGGAGATCAAGGCCTCCATGAGTTAGTAACCCATATAGGTAATGGTTTATAAGTGATTAATTAGGAAAGATAATCTCTTTGGAGACCTACATTTAAAGAAAGATGAGTCACCATCCAAGTGTCAAGTGATGAAACTCTTTACCTACTTCTGGTTGTTATTACACTTTATTATGAGTTTTGAGAGTTCAAGCAAACAATCCATTTGTATTCTTAAAAAAAAAATCAACAATTATTGAAGTTAACATTTTTGGTTTTCAAACTTGGGGTGCAGAGGATTGAATTGTCTTGCTTTCATGTTTTTCTTGTTCTAAGAATTCTATAAAATCATTTGATTTTTTGACTCGTCTAATATGGTTGTAATTTTAATGTGTATGTTTTAATTCAATAATTAAAATAAACATTAAGGCTAAAGTTATAAAACGTCTCTTAATGTGTATGTTTTAATTAAATAATTAAAATAAATATTAAGTCTCAATTTGTGAAATATCTTTGTGTGTATGTTAGTGGGAAATTAAATTGTTGCTCATTGATGCATCCTATATGTTTAGTGGGAAAGTAACACTTTGGTTACTGTATGTTTAGAGTAGCTATGGCATTAAGTCTTTGCTTAATAACATTGGTTACCATATGGCGATAAGTCTTTGTTTAATGGTTTATCTCCTGTTGTCTCTATAAACGGAGTTTTCCTCTAGTTACAAAAATACAAGTTGCAACAAAACAAAATGGTCCAAAAATTTTAGAAAGATTCTAAGAATGCGCGATAGAATTCCGGAGTGGTTTGATTGACTCTGTTTTTTTCTGCATTAATCCAGACTTTGCGAACCGTTGAATGCTGGAGAACAGTCGTTCAATCCTAAGGCAGTGAGGTTGCATATCCGATAAGAAAACGAAATTTGTTCTTAAGTACAAAGGATTTTGATTCTCACACCGGTTTTGATTCAATCAATTTTGTAGCCATACATTCCGATTGTTGAGAGGTACATTTAATTTAAGCAATTTCTATTTTATTATATTTTGCTCTATACGATTATAATCAAATTCCTAATATTTATTTAAGAACAAAGTTTTGTTTGTAATCGATAGAGAAAATTGCTTCTGAAATTGCTTGTGCTTGTGCTTCTGCTTCTGTGCGACCTTCTGCTCTGAACGCTGTGAAAATTGTGGCCCTGACAAAAGTTGAGCCTTTGATTGGCAACGACTTTAAGCGTTGGAAGCAAAAGATGATATTTTTGCTTAAGACTCTTGAATTGTCTTTTGTGTTTACTATGATGAAACCTATTGTTTCCATTCTTGAAAATGAAACTAAAAAGATTAATCGTGACAGTTAGGAAAAACTTAACAAGACTGCTAAACATTATATTCTACATTCTTTAGCAAATGAATTATATGACTTGTATTGTAATCTTGATACTGCTAAAGATATTTTGGATGCCCTCCATAAGAAGTATGTGATAGAAGATATTGGGGTGAAGAAATTTGCCATTGGCACGTTTCTAAACTTCAACATAACTGATGATAAATCCGTGTCAGAACAAATCAATGCTTATCAAAAGGTGGTATCAGAGCTGGCTTTAGAAGGTATAATTTTACCTGAAATTTTTGTAGGTGGTTCCTTGATTGAAAAGCTGCCTCCTTTCTGGAAAGTCTATAAGACTAATCTCAAACATAAAAGGAAGGAAATGACTTTGGATGAACTTATAGTTCATATTCGAATTGAGAAACAAGCGAGACTGAGGGAGAAAGACAATAAGCTAACTCTGAGCTTACCGGGAACCAAGATTAATTTGGTTGTGGGTGGATCTGAAAGGCTTTAAAAACTTTTCAAGAACTATAAGAAACTTGGTGTCGTGATGGACATTAAAAAGAAAAAGGGTAATTGCTATGTTTGCGGAAAATTTGGATATTTTGTTGCTCAATGCAGGCATAAGAAAGGCAAGCCTGCGGAAACTCCAGCACATCTCGCTAAAATAGACACCCTTGTGGCAATGATTTCTGAGTTGAATATAATCAGTAATCATGAGAATGGATGATCAATACTAGAACCACGAAGCATATATGCGGTGAGCGCAATATGTTTACTTTCTATCATCCTGGTGTGGAAGAAGACGAGAAGATGTATTTTACTGATTCTCGTTCTGTTCCAGTTGCTGGTAAAGAAAATGTGCTGGTGAAGCTTTACCTCAGGTAAAAAGCTATCTCTCACCAATGTTCTTCAAATTCCTGGTATTAGGAGGAATATGATATCTAGTGCTCTGTTAATGAAGCTTGGACTGAAACTGGTCTTTGAGACTAATAAGCTTGTTCTGACGTTGAATGTGATGTTTATGGGGAAGGATGTGTATAAGGATGGTATGTTTGTCCTGCATGCTGAAAATATTGCAGAAAACAGCACCGGTATTATAAACCTTGTTTTTATCAATAATAAAATAAATGCCTCTGCTTACTTTGTTTGTACTGCTAATACTTTATCTGTTTGGCATGCTAGATTAGGACATGTTAATTTTGCTTGCTTGAAACGTATGTCTTATCTAGGCATAAAAGATAAATTTAAATTTTCTAATATGGATAAATGCGAAACATGTTCTGAAGCTAAGTTCACTAACAGGTCATATAAATCCGTTCAAAGAGAAAATGAATTGTTAGGACTTATTCATAGTGTCACGCTCCACTTTCCAGTGTACGGCGACGGAGACGTGGCAGGCATGCGACGTATTTACTTAGAAATAAATACGTTAAGCGTAAATAAGCAATATATAAATTGCACAAGAAATGACAAGAGATATAAAATGAACAACAACTTTTATTAATATTCATCTTTACAATACACTGCTTTGAAAAGGAAAGAATAAAAATATAAAGCAATGCCTAAACAGTGGCATATGAAATGAAAAGTAAGTACAAGGAAAAACTAGAAATCCTGCTGCTCGGTGAACTGGTCCACGTCCTCCTGGCTAGGCTCGATCTCGAGAGAGTCCGATCCTCCTGACGAACATTCCAAAGAAAGTAAAGACTGGAATATCGTCAGCGAACTAGCGTTCGGTAAGTCCCAAAAGAAAGACGGGAATATAGTAAGTATTGATAATTGAACTGTTAAGGTGTACAGGTATAAGATTGCTATTCTAACATAGTTGTTTGTAGTTTGGTACAGAAGCTATTAGTGTATACGAGAGAAGTCCATATTTCCCCGTGGACTATGGTAACATGTAGTATAAGGTCCCGTCAAAACCCACGGGACAACGGCACGAGAGTTCATGTAGGTGTCTTTTAGTGATCATCTCGTGCCACTTTTAATACATTCTGTACCAATCTACCCTGTTAACCCCGTAATATATTGTATTGATTATATGGCTTGCCGAGACCATGGATACAAGTTGTGCATGTAGTCAGGTCCAGGATGTAAGCTTGTAGTCATGTCAAGTTATAGCCATGGTTCAGCCGAGTTAAGTTTTGTATTCAGGTTTGATATTCAGGTTCAGGTTCAAGTATACATGTTAGGGTTTGGATTCATGTTTGAATTGGATTCTGGTTTGAGTTGAATTCAAGTTTGATTTAGACTCAGACTTGAGTCAGATACTTATAACTGATTTAGATCCTGAATTATGTTCGGGAGTTATCGGTTACTGCTGCACATGAACTATATGATTTATGTTTTTTTCCAAAACAATTACCATTGATAACACCGTTAAGTTTTCTACCTTAAATAGGCAAGTACTCACTTTCTCCGTCTCCCTGAGGCTCAAGAGAATTGATCCCGCTTAAACCTATATTTACTAAAATCCTTAAATGTAACTTTATATAACTCGAGGGGTTTTATGAAAAATGTTGTTAATATAGTTTCAAAATAACCTCGAGAAATTAATTATATTATTTAGGGTTTCCATGAATATGAATTTTAGGGTTTGATATATTTTAGTGATAATCATCTTAACTTGAATAGTTCATGGTATTTTACTATAATGCTTGACTTTTGTTGGTATCTTGATGGTATTTTGATGAAACTTGTAATTTTTTAATTTGAAAAAATATAAGGTTATTATATTTTGAAAATATATGGTTTTTTAATATTTATATAATTATTAAAAATTAATTTTTATTATTAAGTAGAAAATTGCGTTTTTCTTAAAAATCGTATTAAAAACCTTTCGAGACCAAATACTCCGTAAGGAGGTCTGCATCTCGCTCTACTAGCCGAAGGATATGTGATAATCCGCACCATTCAATAGCGGGTCCTTTAAAAAGGGCTGTATAGGCTTATTTGCAAAGGAATTTTAAAATACAATTTCAAAGAAAACCGTTTTTATAGTAGATGGTATTTTTATGAAATATTATGTTCGTAACTAAAAATACACTCAAAGAGTATCATGCTATGGAAACCATGTGTGTTTGTGAGGGGTAGGTCATTATCCCGTAAAGTTTTCTAAAGGTATAATTAAGCAAAACAATTAAATATGGTAGATACAAAGTTCATGGTATTTTAATGTAAAAGTTGATTTAAAGTTATGTTTCATGATATTTTTGAGTGAAAGTTTGTTCTAAACATTAGCTTTATGTTAACAATTAAGGTGTAGAAGTATGAATGAGTAATGATTAAGAAAAAGTGTAATTTTTAGGGTTTAGATTAAAATGTCGGTATTAACTCCACTTACCTACATATTTTGAAAAACAACTTTTCAAGCAAGGAGAAAAGCAATTGAAAGGGGTTTACGAGTGAAGTAGTAAGAAGGAAAGGGTGGGAAGAAGGGGTTTTCGTCATGACGTCACGGGGTTGCTGGAACTTGCTTCCTCGCTGGATGTTGATCTCTTGCTAACTCCACTTGTACTCTTCTTGTACTTAGAAAACTTTAAGAATTTTGGCTATAATTTTCAGAATGTGGAAGGGTTAGGGCATGGGGTAGTATTTATAGTGTGAAATTAGGGTTTTGGAATTAAAAAGATGAATTAAAATGTATTAAAAAGGTGATAAATAGGGAATTGAGGGGTCTCTGTTTGATTGCAGAGTAATCAAACAGTGCAGGGGAGTTAGGGGTCGGCTAAGAGCTGAGTTTACAAAGCCCGGGGTTTATTGCCCACGGTTGGACCGTCGGTGCCGGCCAAATAGGTGTTTCCGCCGGTCGATTTGAATAGGGGGCCGGTGGATTTTGGACACGTGTTCAAGTCTGTATTAATACCCTTTTGCACATATTTATTTCTTCAGACTTTTCATTTTTATGTACATGGCACGTGTAAACTTATGGGCTTTCAAAAAGTTTAAAAGAAAAATCAGAAAAAATATAATTTGTCTGCTAAGGTTCGAACACAGGGGTTACGTCACAACAGTGTAAGGTTTCACCAGTGAGCTATAAGTTGTTTCTTATTGTTCTTAAACAAAACTTAACTTATAAATTGTACTCAGGCTTGTAAACTCCTTTTTGTACATTAAATTGAAAATTTTCGTACAGTAAATTCAGAGTCGTTACATATAGTGACTTAGGAAATCTAAAAAATAATCCAACCAGAGAAGGTGAAAATTACTAGATTATCTTTGTTGATGACGTAGTAAATATACATTGTATTTATTTTATTCAAAAGATGAAATTGAAAAACCTTTTAAAAAATTTAAAGCGGGAGTTGAGAACCAACCGAAACGAAAGATCAAAAGACTTAGAACGGATAGAAGAGGGGAATATCTCTCTAACACTTTCCAAAAATTTTGTGAAGATATTGGTTTAATTCAAGTGACCGCTCCTTACTCTCCAAAGTCTAATAGAGTAGCTGAAAGAAAGAACAGAACTTTAAAGGAAATGATGAATCCCACGGTTATAAGTTCTGGTTCATCCTTAGATTTGGGGGGGGGGGGGCTATTTTGTCTGCATGTTATACAAAATTCCCCGCAAGAAAACTGGAAAGACTCCTTTTAAGCAGTGAAAAGGATATTCTCCTAATATTCATTACTTTAAAGTATGTGGTTGTTTAACTAAAGTGAGTCTTTCTGCGATCAAAAGAAAGAAGTTTGGTCCTGAGAACATTGATTGTGCTTTTATAGGTTATGCCGAACACAATGCTGCCTACAGATTTTTAATTCAAGAATCTATAGATGAAATTGATGGTTCAGCTAAGATTATAATTGAATCTAGAGATGCAGATTTCTTTGAGTCCTTATTTCCTTTGAGACTAAAAGCGGTGATTAGATCAGACATTGCTTCTACAAACAAAGAAATAAATTCTGAATCCAATGTTGATCTGGATAATGATCCAGAACTTGAAGGAAATTTGAAAAGAAGTAAAAGACCAAGAAAGGTAAATACCTTTGGTGGAAACTATGATATGTCCTTTTTGGTTGACTCCAATCCTACAACCTTTGATGAGGCCATGAACTCTCCAGATGTTGTTTTCTGGAGAGCTGCCATCAATGGCGATTTATATTCTATTATGGTTAATCATAGATGGGGACTTGTAGATTTGTCTCCTGAAATTAAAATTATTGGTTATAACTGGATATTCAAAAGAAATCTTGAAGCAGATGGATCAATTGATAAACATGATGCGAGACTCGTTGCTAAGGGGTATAGTCAACAAAAGGATTTTGATTACTTTGACACGTATGCCCCAGTAGCTAGAGTTACATCTATTAGAGTATTGATCGCATTTCCTTCTATTCATAATTTGTTAATACACCAAATGGATGTGAAAACCGTGTTCCTAAATGAAGACCTTGAATAGGAAATTTATATGGACCAAGCAGAAGGATTTGTTGTTCCTGGAAAACAACACCGAGTGTTTAGGCTTGTCAAATCCTTGTATGGTCTAAAACAAGCACCTAAACAATGGTATGAGAAATTTGATAACGTGTTTGTTGATAACGGGTTCGAAATCAATGACTCTGATAGGTTTGTGTATTACAAGAATTCCCATGATTACGTGGTCATCATATGTTTATATGTAGATGACATGTAGATAATGGGAAGAGACTTTAATGTTATGAAATCAACAAAATAATTCTTAACTTCTAAGTTTGAAATGAAAAACTTAGGGGAAGCGGATGTAATACTTGGGATTAAAATCCTAATGGAGCCTGGAAGTATTACATTGTCTCAATCACACTATGTTGAGAAAATCCTAATGAAGTTTGGGCAATTTGAGGCAACTCCATTGTCAACTCTTTTAGATGCTAGTTTACATTTGAGAAAGAATAATGCTGATTCTATATCCCAAATTGAATATGTTAGAGTGATCGGTTTTGATAAACTGTATCAGACCAGATATATCCTACACAGTAGGAAGATTGAGTAGATATACTCATAATCTTAATTAAGAACATTGGAATGCTTTGATTAGAGTTTTGAGATATCTTAAAGGTATTATACAATGTTTAAAATAGCGATAACGAGTAGTATAGTGTTCCACTATTGAATGAGAAAAGCGTAAATAACGTTGCGCATAGTGTAAGCTAAACGAATTATTAATTATTACTGATGAGACTCGATATCGTGACTCTCCAGATGCTGACACGTCACAGATGACGTGTCCCGAAACCTACAAGACAGGACCATGAACTTCAGTTGGGATCACACCTCGGGACTATGACCCGAGGATTCCCCCGACCTTCGGTGGCCTTCCAGACCACCCAGCTCGCCTCTGAGCTATCCCAGAACTAAGATACCTCGGTCTCCCTCTCGTTCCCGAGCCTCACGCCGAGCTAATATTCCTCGGTCTCGCCAGCACCAACCACAGGCGCCTCCGCCACGGCTCCGCGAATCTCGCCATGCACGAGATATCCGCTGCCCACGATCCTGCTTTCCATGCCATCACGAGCCTCCATTTCAGAGCCATCATGAGCCTCCATTTCAGAGCCAAAATTGCTTCTGAAATGTCTCGTCATTAATGCAGGACCCCGCCTATCATGCGAGCGTGATGCGGGGGGCGTAACGGCCGGTGTGATTCTCGCGCTCGCCTGCTCATTGCTGCCGCAATATAAACCCCTCTCTCAGACGATCGAGGTAAGCCATCTTTACTCCACTAGGCCGTTACTCTGCTAAAATATCCGGTCTAACTTGATTGTCGGAGGGTCCTCGGTGGCACAACCACCCCGGGACTTCTTTGCAGGTAGCTCGACCTCAACCACGCAAAACCCATTGAGATCCATACGCTCCAGGGGTCAACCCTCCAACTCAATCTCAGCGTCCATCAACGCTCGTAGCAGATAAACGGAAGATAACTTCTGAAGGAGATCTTGAGATCCATCAGTTGGTGTCGTCTTTGGGAAGTCGTAGTTCCATTCAACCAAAAGTTCATCTTCCGATCTCGACTACATGGCGAGCGGTCACCGCGATGATCCAAGCACCAGCCGTCATCCTGCCCGCAGCGGAGACGAGGGACACTCCCCTCCTCCCCCGAACGTCATTCACGCTCTATCCGCGTGGATAGATCGCCTCACGTCCTTCATGGATGCGCTCGTCCATGTCCAAGCGGCCGGGCAAGTTCCCCAGGTCGCCGCTCCTCCTCCGCAGGACTAGGACCCCTACAGAGGGAGAGAAGATTCTGCCCACGTTGGCATGACCGATCACCGCCTCGCTGCTTCCAACAGCCGCAGGTCCCCCGGGGCAACGTACTCAATGACCCGGTGGGCACTGCATAGCTTAACTCCGAGGTCTTATGCCAGAATGCCTCGCCTCGAGCCCCGTCATGCCCATGTCCCTCCCGCGGAGGTGTCTGTCAGCTCTCCTACACCCAAGCATGACCGACGCCCCCTCCCTCGATAGGGTCGCGCGCACGGGACTCGCCACGGCAGCTCGAAAACGACCTCACCAGAAGACCTGAGGAACGTCATCGAACGGAATCGGGGCTATGGCCAGACAGAGGCCTCTAGCAGAAGGGGCCAAAGATCGGAGTATGCCGACTCATCAGGATACCACTGTTCCCCTCCGAACGGCGGTTGGGACGTGAGGGCGTCTAAGCCTGGGATTCGGGGGCAGATGCTAATTGGTGCTATCCGTCCACCTCTCCGAAGATGCCAAGTTGATTTATGGCACCGTGCATCGGAGGTTTGAACGGATGCGTCCGATGTAGCAGACTTCGTCAGATTCCCCCTCGCTTGAGGGGTTTTTTTATTGTGGGGACGCTCTTCCCTGCAGGCGCAAGCCCCTGCAGTTAATTATGCTACCGCATTGCGGTAACCACTTTCTCCTTCTCCAGATGGTCACTTCGTGTCGTGTGTGTTTATTTTATGTTTTGTTGCCCGTGGATTGTTTATGGAGACCGAGTTATGTCGTCGCCCGTAGGGCGTGGACTAGTCTAAATCCGTATCATCTTAGATTTGGGTTTGGGGGTTTGGTTTGAGGATACGTTAGCCATATTTGAGGCTAAGATCAACTCAAACGTTTGTTAAGGATACGTTAGTCTGACCTGAGACTAAGATCAACTTAACGGGATCGTTTAGATCCGACAAAAGAGCATTTGGGCTCCATTGTTCCAGTTTAGGGACATAGTGGTCCATTTAATGTATGGCCGTCGGGACCCGTCACCTCTCTGACGGCGTTGAAGGATTACAACGACAGGTGTCAAAGGAGTTCCGAGATGTACCCTTGAACCAAAGTTGATTGGAGGGATTCATAGTCCAGTCTGTTTGAAGGTTTAAGGATACGTTAGCCATATTTGAGGCTAAGATCGACTTAAACGGGATCGTTTAGATCCGACAAAAGAGCGTTTGGGCTCTATTGTTCCAGTTTAGGGACATAGTGGTCCATCGCTAGTTTAAGGACATTGCGGTCCATGGGTAGTTTAAGGACATTGCGGTCCAATATTAGTTTTAAGACATCTCGGTCAAGGTTAAGGACGTCGTAGTCCATGGGTTTAAGGACCCCACAGTCCATTGTTAGTTTTAAGACATCTCGGTCAAGGTTAGGGACGTCATAGTCCATGGGTTTAAGGACCCCACAGTCCGTTGTTAGTTTTAAGACATCTCGGTCAAGGTTAAGGACGTCGTAGTCCATGGGTTTAAGGACCCCACAGTCCGTTGTTAGTTTTAAGACATCTCGGTCAAGGTTAAGGACGTCGTAGTCCATAGGTTTAAGAACCCCACAGTCCGTTGTTAGTTTTAAGACATCTCGGTCAAGGTTAAGGACGTCGTAGTCCATGGGTTTAAGGACCCCACAGTCCGTTTTTAGTTTTAAGACATCTCGGTCAAGGTTAAGGACGTCGTAGTCCATGGGTTTAAGGACCCCACAGTCCGTATCAATGCGTGGTCATCGGGACCCGTCACCTCTTTGAAGACGTTGAGGGATTACAACGCCAAGTATCAAAGGAGTGAAGAGATGTACCCTGGAACCTGAGTGGATTAAATAGTCTTTGGCCCAATTTGGGATCAAGACCAATTAATTATGTTTTGAGCCCATTAGCCCAGTTAATTACGAATTGAGGACTTATGGCCAGCTTGGGCTAAGTCCAATCATGTCTGGGTTATCGGCCCTCCTGTTGGTCCCTTGTAGGAGAGGCTTTGCCTCTGGCCATTTAGCCAATTGGGCCAGTGCCTAGTGTTAAACACTAAAGACCAATCAGTGTTGAACACCGGGAATGAAATTGATAAGTCAGTGTTTAACACTAAAAGATAGTTGGTGTCAAATACCAGCAACAAGGCTTTCAAATTAGTGTTAAACACTAAAACAGACCAGTGTTAAACACTGGCAACAGAAATCCCGAAATTAGTGTTGAACACTAAGGTAATCAGTGTTGAACACTGCAAATAAAGTTCTTTGCTTAGTGTTGAACACTAAGGCCAAACAATGTTTTAACACTGAATTCAGGGGTTCCAATTTAGTGTTAAACACTAAGGCAAGAGGGGTCACGTGGTAACACGTGAGGGCGCCCTCCCTTCATTTGTTCTTCTGAGACTATTGCATCTTTTAGAGCATCACGTGCCATCACGTGACGGGCATTCAAACGCTTGTATGTTAAAGCTTCTGCCAAGGGTCACATGGGTCACGTAAGGCACTGCCTCAAAGGGGCTCTTTATAGAATCTTTTGGGGGGGTCACGTGGTGACACGTGACCCTGCTTTTCTGTAGTTGTTTAGAAGATCTGTTAATCCTTTTCAGGAATTAAATTCCTCGTAGGGTTGAACCCTGGCAATAATTTCAGAGGAATTAAATTCCCACTTCCTTTTGAAGAGTTGAACTCTGAATTTCCTGTAGGAATTAAATTCCTCATATATGTGAAGAACTGAATAGGGTTAAACCCTAATAAAAGCTTTGGGGAATTAAACTCCCACTCTCTGTTAAAGAATTATTCTGGGGAATGAGATTAAGGGAATTAAATTCCTGCTGTTTTAACAGAACTAAGTTCTTAACTAGGGTTAAACCCTGATTCTTTTCATTCTGAAGGAATTAAATTCCCATAACACAGGGTCAAACCCTAATTTTATTTTAAAGGAATTAAATTCCTATAGTTCTGTGAGAATTAAATTCTCGTGCTTCCATTCCCTTTCTATGCTTTGGATCTGCATGGCAGGATCTCAACCCATTGAGAATTAAATTCTCAACTCAAGGGGAGATGTGCACTTTACAGATCCTCCATCAAAGAGAGAAGAAATATGTCCTTCTGTTTTATATCAGAGTTAAACTCTGTTGAGAATTAAATTCTCTTTCTTTCAATGAAACCTTCCCTTTCTTACCTAGGGTTTTCTTTTGCAGAAGATCCAAATTCCTCTAAAGTATTCAGGGCTCTCTCTCTTTTCTTCCTTCTGCGTATATCTCTCTTTTCTTCCTTCTGCGTATATCTCTCTTTTCTTCCTTTTTTTTTGTGTGTCTCTTGGCTCCTATTTATAGGAGAAGCAGCCGAGTCAATTAGTTTTTGATGAATCTTCCATTGGGAGATTTGATTTGTATCCATCATTCGTTTTGGACCTTTGGATTATTAGGTGAATTTTATTCACCATTGGATTTTAAATCCATAGATTCTCCTTTGTTATTTTGGTTAGATTTTAAGGGGAAATCTTTCCAAATTTGAGATTTTCCCATAGATAGATGATATTTAATCACCTTTAAATCTTTAATTCAATCGGTTCTTTTGGAAAGATTTGAGAGGTCTTTTCTCAGAATTTAATTCTGTTAACAAATAGGCTTTGAAGTTGGTCACGTGTGGCCACGTGACCCTTGGTCACGTGTGGCCACGTGACCCTTGGTCACGTGTGGGCACGTGACCCTCTTGGAACAAGCCTTCTTCTTTCTTTTTGCGCTATGTCTTCTGGTTGCTGCTTAACCGTCACGTGCCATCACGTGACCCCTGGTCACGTGTGAGCACGTGACCCTCGGCTGGACTCTTTTTCTTGATTTAAACGGAGAACAAATCTGCTGCTTTGAGTATCACGTGCCAACACGTGACCCTGGTCACGTGGGAGCACGTGACCTCATCTGAAGCCTTTTCCTTGATTTGATCAGGGAACCGGTTTGCCTTTGAAGCCGCTTTTAATTGTCACGTGCCAACACGTGACCCAGATCACGTGGGAGCACGTGACCCTTTCTGAACCCCTTTTCTTTGATGAAATCGGGAAGCTGAATTTGCCTTGCTGATGCTTTTAGATGTCACGTGCCCACACGTGACTGTTGGTCACCTGTAAGCACGTGACCCTTTTCTGAAGCCTTTTCCATAAGCTTTTCTGATTTTAAATCAGGAAACAACCACGGTCGACTCGACGCCCTCGAAAAGAAGATCAAGGGTATGCATCGAGAAGGTCGTCATTCGATCGACGTGGCCAAATACGCTGCCGACTCGCTCATGGGGATCTTCACCGAAGAGCTACTCGCCGTGCATGTCTCCTCCTGGAACAAGCCCCCGAAGGTCTCACTCATCGACGGGAAGTTTGACCCGAAGGACCATTTGGACGCTTTCACAGCCGGGATGAGTTTCCAGGATTGTTCCGACACCGCCCAATGCCGCGCTTTCCCGGCCACTCTCACCCGCTTCGGGCGAGATTGGTTCCGAGGACTTGCGCCATGCTTGATCTCAACCTTCTATGAGCTGGCCACCCAATTTCTCGGCCACTTCTTCGGGAACAGACGTTAGAAGCGGACCGTCAACCATCTCTTCAAAATAAAGAGCGGGGACAAAATAAGATTCAAAGAGTACTTCACCCGCTTCTACAAAGCCCTCCTCGAAGTCCCGGAACACAAGGACGAGATGGTCATCGCAACACTTAGGTCAGGTCTTAGGCACAAGGAGTGGTTACGCTACTTTGTTTTAGCGCAACCTAAGACCATGGCCGAGGTGAAGGCCTGGACCGAACGAGAATTCCAGCTTGAATCCGAGGTGAATTCCAACCTACCCCGGACAGAACAAGTTGATCAGAAGAAAAGGGGCCGCGGAGAGAAAAGGAAGCTTGAGCGGACGAAGCCCTACTCCCCGAAGTTTCAGGAGTACACCCCGCTCAACGTCTCCCAGACGGTGCTGCTGGAGGAGGAAAAAGGCGAGAGGTTCTTTAAGTTCCCCCCAGTCTCGCACATGGCGGAAAAGCGCACCCGAGGCCCCTACTGCGGCTTCCACTGGTCGCAAGGCCACTCCACGGAGAACTGCAAGCAGCTCCGAGACTACATCGAGGAGCTAATCCGCTCGGGGCACCTAGCAGCGTACTTACAGGACAAGCGGCAAGCTGACCGTGAACAAGAGCAATGTCCCCTTCCCGGTGAATTAAAAATCGGCCAAATCATGGTCATGTCAACGGGGGGTACGATGAATACCTACGAGGCTCCGAGCCCCATACCGATCGACGGGACTGACGGCCATCTGAGGAAGAAGGCCATGGCAACCGAGCCGATCATTTTTAACGACGAGAACCACCACGGTATATCCCTGCCCCATAAAGACCCGCTAGTGATCACAGCCCTGGTCCACCGCTATGAGGTTCAGAAGATACTGGTGGACTCTGGAAGCTCGGCGGATATCCTGTTTTACGACTGCTTCCTACAAATGGGACTCACCCCGTCGGACCTAAGGCCGACCACCTGTGTCCTGTCAGGGTTCACCAACCACTCCATCCCGGCGGAAGGGGTAATCACTCTCCAATTCAATATCGGGGAGGCCGGCCATACGCGCACCGTGCCTGTGGAGTTCATCGTAGCGAGAATCCCGTCGGCCTACAACATCCTCCTCGGCCGCTCAACGCTGAACTCACTCAGGGCACAGATATCGACCTACCACCTGGCGATGAAATTCCCGCTCGACCAAGGCGGGATAGGTCGGGCCTACGGATACCAACAAACTGTGAAGGTTTGTTTCACTGCAACCTCTACGACCGAGAGGCCAAAAAATGATGTGGAGGGCGAAGGTGACATCAAGGGTTCTCTGGACACTCGAGACGAGCAGAAAGAGGTCTGAGGGACCCCGGTGGAGCTACTGGCAGAGGTCCTCCTCGTTGAAGAGAACGGCGAACGAACCATACAGATCGGGTCACTTCTGATGGGGGCTCAGCGGGACGATCTGGTTCATTTCCTCAGGAACAACTCCGACATGTTTGCGTGGGCACCTGCTAACATGCCTGGGATCGACCCCAAAATCATATCTCACAAGCTCAGGGTAGATCATACTGCCCGACCCGTCAGGCAGAAGAAGCGAAGCTTCACCCCGATCAAGCAGAAGGCAATCGATGATAAGGTAGACAGACTCCTCGCCGCCGATTTCATTCGGAATATGCCATACTCCGAATGGTTGGCAAATGTGGTCATGGTCAAAAAGTCAAGCGGTAAGCGGCAAATGTGCGTCGACTTTACCGACCTCAATAAGGCCTGCCCAAAAGACAACTATCCCCTCCCTCGGATAGACCAGCTCGTCGACAGCTCGGCAGCCACGAGCTACTTAGCCTCTTGGATGCCTTTTCCGGCTACAATCAGATCAGCGGGAATCCGACAGACGAGGATCTCACCGCATTCACAATGGACCGAGGGGTATACTGCTACAAGGTAATGCCTTTCGGCCTCAAAAACGCCGGAGCTACGTACTAACGCTTAGTCAATCGCATGTTCAAACCACAGATCGGCAGGAACATGGAAGTTTATGTCGACGGCATGCTTGTCAAGTCGGTATCCTCGGTCGACCATGCCAAGGATCTGGGCGAGGCCTTATACGTTCTCCGCAAATTCAAGATGAAACTGAACCCCTCCAAGTGTGCATTCGGGGTCACGGGGGGAAATTTCCTCGGTTTCATGGTCACTCACCACGGGATCAAAGCTAACCCGGATGAAATCAACGTCATTCTCAACATGGCCACGCCCAAGACCAACGTCGAGATCATGCGACTGACAGGGCGGGTAGCCGCTCTATCACGTTCATGTCGAGGTCTGGGGAGAAGTGCTTCCCGTTCTTCAAGGCACTAAGAAAAATTCCAAGGTTCGAGTGGTCGGAGGAGTGCCAAACCGCCTTCGACCAATTGAAGAGGCACCGGGCAGCAAACCTGCCCGTCCCGTCCTTAGCAGGCCCCATACGGCCCCTCCCGCGCTAAAGATCAAAGCCCTCGCTAAGAGGCACCGGGAAAAAGCCCTACCTGGCCCGTTCTTAGCAGGCCTCTTACGGCCCCTCCCACGCTAAGGATCAAAGCCCTCGCCAAGAGTTACCGGGCAGCAACCCTGCCCGACCCGTCCTTAGCATGCCCTTTACAGCCCCTTCTACGCTAAGGATCAAAGCCCTCGCCAAGAGGCACCGGGCAGCAACCCTACCCGGCCCGTCCTTAGCAGGCCCCTTACGGCCCCCTCCCGCGCTAAGGATCAAAGCCCTCACCAAGAGGCACCGGGCAGCAACCCTGCCCGACCCGTCCTTAGCATGCCCTTTACAGCCCCTCCCACGTTAAAGATTAGAGCCCTCGCCAATAGGCACCGGGCAGCAACCCTGCCCGGCCCGTCCTTAGCAGGCCCCTTACGGCCCCTCCCGCGCTAAGGATCAAAGCCTTCGCCAAGAGGCACCGGGCAGCAACCCTGCCCGGCCCGTCCTTAGCAGGCCCCATATGGACCCTCCCGCGCTAAGGATCACAGCCCTCGCCAAGAGGCACCGGGCAACAACCCTGCCCGGCCCGTCCTTAGCAGGCCCATTACGGCCCCTCACATGCTAAAGATCAAAGCCTTCGCCAAGAGGCACCGGGCAGCAACCATGCCCGACCCATCCTTAGCAGGCCCCTTATGGCCCCTCCCGCGCTAAGGATCAAAGCACTCATAAAGAGGCAATCGGTCAGCAACCCTGCTTAGTTATCCCCGGCTGGTAGTTCATATCCCACGACGCCAGAGATCTAAGCCCTCGCCAAGAGGCAGCCAAGAAGCAACCTTGCTCGGTCCATCCTTAGCATGCCTCCCTATGCCCTCCCGCTAAGGATCAAAGCTCTTGCCAAGAGGCAGCCGAGCAGCTACCCTGCTCGGTCTATCCTTAGTATGCCTCCCTATGCCCTCCCGCTAAGGATCAAAGCCTTCGCCAAGAGGAAACCGAGCAGCTACCCTGCTCGGTCCATCCTTAGCATGCCTCTCTTTGCCCTCCCGCTAAGGATCAAAGCCCTCGCCAAGAGGCAACCGAGCAGCTACCCTGCTCGGTATCTTTAGCATGCCTTTCTATGCCCTCCCGCTAAGGATCAAAGCCCTCGCCAAGAGGCAACCGAACAGCTACCCTGCTCAATCCATCCTTAGCAGGCCTCTATATGCCCTCCCGCTAAGGATCAAAGCCCTCGCCAAGTGGCAACAGAGCAGCTACCCTGCTCGGTCCATCCTTAGCAGGCCTCTCCATGCCCTCCCGTGCTAAGGATCAAAGCCCTCGCCAAGAGGCAATCGAGTAGCTACCATGCTCGGTCCATCCTTAGCTAATAATGTCTTACCCCACGACGCCAAGGATACGAAGCCCTCATCTAGAGGCTGTCAAGCAGCTACCATGATCAAATCCCTACACGTCTTACCACGCGATCTCCACCTCGACTTCGAGGCCATGGAGATACCGTCCTTTCACCGGTCTTCGCACACTCGGCAAACGGTCGAATTCAACTCGACGTGCGATCGCTTAACGAAAAACCGACCTAACATGAAGGCAGTAGTGTGCAAATACAAGTGTTTACCAACAAATGGAAAATACGCACGCAAATACTATTGCAAAAAGAATTTATTCATAAAGTCAAAAATCTTTACAAGGGTATTATTGGCTCCCCAGCCTTATAAAATGCCCAGAGGCTTACAAAATTTCGGAGCAGCAATAGAAAATAAGAAGGCGAGGGGCCTCAGGCCTCACGGCCGGGGAGAACCTTGACGAGCCGCACATCCACAGCGACCACCGTGGCGGCATCTTTAGGGTCGGCACCCACGGCGGGATCCTCGGTGCCGGCAACCGGGGCGACCGACTTACCCTTCATGCTCCCACCGGGGGCCTCTTCCTCTGCATCGTCTCCAGGGGCGTTCCCCTGTGCATCATCCTCGAGGGGCTACGCAGCCTGGAGCTCGGCGTCGGGGAACTCCAGCATTTGAGCCTTGACAGCGTCGAGGGCATTGTGCCAAATAACGCCGGCGGCAACAGCATGGTCGGCGTAGAACAGGTCCGACTTCTTATAGTTCTCTACCGTCTTCAGCGCCCGGTCCTTCGCCGCCTCATTCTCCTTCTGGAGGGTGCTCGCCGTCTTCTTCAAGGTGGCGACGAGCACCTTGGAATCCTCCAACTGGGACTCGGCGGCTCGGGCGGGCTCTCGGACCCTGGCAGTCACCCGATCGCGGCCGCCACCCGGTCTTCAAGGGCAGCGATCCTCTCTCTCGCCGCTTCCAGCTCCAACCTTGAGCTCTCCTCCCGTGAGGAGAGCTCTTCCGCGTCCCGCATCGCCGGGGCAATCTCCTCGTCCTCTATGTAGACGATGAGGGCGACGTGCTGAAGGACCTGAAGGAAAGAAAGAGGGTTAAAAAGGGAGCGAAACACCCGATCACACGACCAAAAAATGCTGAATAAAGAACCAAGTAGGGTGCGAACGCTAACCTGAATGGCCTCTTGAGTTATCGCCGCCATTTGGGCCCGGAGGGTCCCTCAAGGGATCCTGCCCCCGGCCGACCTCTCCATATCCGAGAGCAGGCTGACGGCGACGGAAAGCCCCGAGGGCACCTCAAAGCAAAGCTCCCTATCGTTCATGAGGATCGGGAAAGCCGGAGAGTGGGGCGTCGTCCTGTGAAACCTCTTAAGGAGCGATGCGGGAGAACCGGTCTCACCGCCCTCCTCGGGAGCTCGGGGCTCGGTGTCCCGAGCACGCTTTCGGACCGGCGCACGACGGGACCCGGGGACCCGGGGCACGTGTGGGCACCCAGATGAAGCGGCCGCCGGTGGAGACGGAGCCGACGTCGGGAGAAAAGGGCCGACGCCTCCGGCCTTCTTCCCCTTCTTCACGTCAACCGCCGCTGCCCGAAGTTTGCTTAGGTCCATGGGTCCTGCATAAGACAAAAATACGAGGAGTCAGCAATGCCAAAAAAAATTAAAGAATACATAAGTCTAAACAGCTCGCCTGAAAGCTCCTAACTTAACCGCGAACTTGGCGGGGCTGAGCCCGGCCTAACTGAGGGTCCGCTCAGACAGAAGTACGTCAACCCGAGGGAGGGGCTCCCACTTCAACACCACCACCGCGTCGGGATCATTCGCCCGACTCACCCGCGGACAGCTGACCCTTTGCCACAGGGTGGGCACAAGCCAATCCTCACCCTCGGGCGATGAAATAAAGAAAAACTTTTTCTTCCAATCATGAATGGAAGAAGGTACTATGACAACCCCCGACCCGGGGGCGTCCCCCCGTTGTCTTCTAAAGGAGAGGTATACCCAGGTCGGCTCGCCCCTAAGGGCGCCGGGGTGGTTTTTGTAGCAAAGAGAAGAAACGAGGAGGCTCAGGCTAAAAGGGATCTCACTCAATCTCAACCGGACCAGGAACCCAAGGAGGATCCTCCAAGAGTTCGGCACTAGCTGGCCCGGGACTAACCCAAAACAATTCAACGTCGTTATCACCTCGGGGGAGAAGGGCAGACGCATCCCGGCCCAAAAGGCCTCCAGATACAAAGCAATCTCCTTACCCTGTACCTGGTTCGCTCTCTCCCCCTCCTCGACCAGACGAAGCGAATAGCCGGGAGGAATGAGGAAACGAGTCTTGAGGTTGACGAGCTCCTCCACGCGCCTCAGCTAGGATCGCACGCCAAGAACACCCGCGACCTGTGCTTTGGGGACCGCCCCCGTCACACGGCCCCGAGGAGCATTACTAACCCTAACTCCCCGGGGGGACTCCGACTCAGAAGCAGAAGAAGAAGCTTCAGAAGACTCCCTAGACTCTGCCCGGACTACATCTACATACTCCTCGGAAGAAGATATCTAACCTGATCAAAGGGGAGGTTTCATCGGAAGCTCAAATGCAAGGAATCCGACCTGAGGGGAAGAGTGCCGAGCTAACACAACTAGGGACGAGGAAATTATGAAGAGGTATTGGCCCTGACGGGGAACCCACCTCTATTTGTAGCTGCCGGCGTACGCATCCTACGGCTCCGATCACCTCCCGCCAAAACAACGTGTCGCAACCTACGGCCGACAACGCTCCACCTGTCGCGCTCACATTGGACACATCCCTTCGAGCGTGGGAACGCTTGTGACACGTCTCGCCAGCCAACCAACGCCAGACATATGGGTTGTCGCTCCGACGAACGTACACGCGATCCGGCGCTTTCCCTTTAATGCGAGATCTCTCCCCTGATCCGCTGACGTCATCAAGAAAATACTACTCTTTGTCAGAGAATGCAAGTCGACGATATCCTCCAATGGGAGTTCACCTCGGGTGATCAGTCAGACCACTCTCGACCCGACCCAGGAGCGGGTCAGACGAGAGTGGGGGGGCTAATGATGAGACTCTATATCGTGACTCTCCAGATGCTGATACGTCACAGATGACGTGTCCCGAAACCTACAAGATAGGACCATGAACATAGGTTGGGATCACACATCGGGCCTACGACCCGAGGATTCCCTCGACCTTCGATGGCCTTCCAGACTACCCAGCTCGCCTCTGAGCTATCGCAGAACTAAGATGCCTCAGTCTCCTGCTCGTTCCCGAGCCTCCCGCCGAGCTAATATTCCTCGGTCTCGCCAGCACCGACCACAGGCGCCTGCGCCACTGCTTCACGAATCTCGCCACGTGCGAGATATCCGCTGCCCACGATCCCGCGTTCCACGCCATCACGATCCCCCATTAATGAGCATGTCTCGTCATTAATGCGGGACCCCGCCTATCATGCAGGCGTGACGCGGGGGGGAGGGGGGCGTAACGGCCGTCATGATTCTCACGCCCGCCTGCCCATTGATGCCTCTATATAAACCCCTATGTTAGACGATCGAGGTAAGCCATCTTTACTCCACTAGGCCGTTACTCTGCTAAAATATCCGGTCTAACTTGATCGTCGGAGGGTCCTCGATGGCACAACCATCCCGGGACTTCTTTGTAGGTAGCTCGACCTCAACCACGCAAAACCCATTGAGATCCACACGCTCCAGGGGTTAACCCTCCAACTCAATCTCAGCCGTCCATCAGTGCTCGCAGCAGATCAACGGAAGATAACATCTGAAGGAGATCTTGAGATCCATCAATTACTAATTATCAGCATCATCATCTTATTTACAATAAAATAAATATTATAAAGATACAGAACATACAATAATAAATAACATAACATTATTTTCTTAATTTTTCAATCCTTGAGTTCATATGTATGATTCATAATTGTATTAAACGTATTGAAAATCAATCAAATAATCTTTATTTGAGAAATGTCTATTAAATATGATTTCAAATCGAGGGGTTAGAACTTCAATAAAACCATCTTCATATAGTTTAGGATTAGATACTGAAATCTTAAGAAGCTTAATAGAAAATCTTAGTGGAAAATAGTGTACGCATGGCGTAGCGTATACTATTTGTTAAAAAGCGTAAGCTGTTTGAAAAAAAAAGTAAGTTTTTTTGTATTTAAGCTATTTTCCTACGTAGCGAAAATGTTAAGCTGCGCTACATAGCACAAAATAACGAGCAATGTAGCGAGCTATTTTAAACATGGGTACTATAAATTATGATTTATCTTATTCATGATATCCTAATGTGTTAGAAGGATATTGTGATGCTAATTTGGTTATTTGAGTGGATGCTTCTATTTCCACGAGTGTTTATGTGTTTACACTTGGAGGTGAAACTGTTTCATGGAAATCATGTAAACAGTCCTCTCATGCAAAATCGACCATGGAATCTGAATTCGTAGCTTTAGAGCTAGAAGGTAATGAGGGAGAATGGTTAAGAAATCTTATACTTGACATCTCTTTGTGAACAAAACCTGCACCTCCAGCGTCAATCTTCTGTGAACCAAGCAGCTATAGCTAAAACTAATAGCAAAATATATAATGGAAAGAGAAGGCATAATAGGCTGCGGCATAATATTGTAATGCAATTGCTAAGTGATGGAGTTATTACTTTAACCTATGTAAATTCAGAAGGAAATCTTGCTGATTCTTTGACTAAGCCTTTGAGCAAACAGCTCATTATCAAGACATCGAGGATGATGGGTAAATCCCGTATAGAGACAACTAAATGACAACAACCCAACCTATGTGAAAAGCGATCCCAGAAATTAGGTTTACTGGGAAAAACAAGTCATGTATGTTGTTTGTTAAAAACACTGCACATTAAAATTATTTTTATTGGTGGAGGCTTATCCCTATGATGTAAATAGTGCATAATTGCATAATTGCATAATTGTAAGGTTGAGTTTAAAACTCTTAATGATTACCATAACCATTAAGGTAGTGTGTTTATTGCAGTTAACACACTTGATGGAATCACCTTTAATGAGTGAAATGGTAGTGCCGTCTTTTGTTGAGAATATGAGCTAATTCTCTAGAGCACTCATACAGCGTAGGTGTATAGCCATATACACATCGACCCGAATAGAATTGCCCGGAAGTATTCTATATGTGGACCACAAGTGTAGATCAGAGCTACGTACAGAGAAAAGGTTTAAGTATTTATACCACTTGGTCTCTATATCTCTCAGTCTGTGAATCCTAAGTGTAGGTTCAAGTCCAAAAGACACCGGCATGATATGCATTTATAGAATTTTGATTGTTCACATGCTCTGAAGAAATCTCTCTGAATTTTGTTATGGCGGTACACTCTGAGGCTTGGGGAGGGGGGGGGGGGATTGTTGTAATTTTAATTAAATAATTAAAATAACGTTCAGTCTGAGTGAAAGTATAAATGTGTATATTTTAATTAAATAATTAAAATAAACATTAAGCCTCAAGTTTTGAATAGCCTTATGTTTTAATTAAATAATTAAAATAAATATTAAATCTCAATTTATCAGATATCTTAGGGTGTATCTTTAGTGGGAAATTAAATTGTTGCTCATTGATGCACCCTATGTGATTCGTTATGTGATTAGTGGGGAAGTAACAGTTTGGTTATTGTATGTTTAGAGTAGCGGAAGATTAAGAGTTATGGCATTAAGTCTT